>ML677362.1:21258232-21510249 GCA_007922305.1 Dermatemys mawii
TTAGAAAGATCTCACCCTTTGGCACAGCTCTCTCTCTCTGGGGTTTCAGTGGCCATCCAGTTCTGAGCCCTGGGCCACAGGAGGGAAGGAGTCATCATTTGCTTAGGTACACTTCTGCAGCCATGAAAATTTACTCCTAAGGGAATTCTGCACCAAAAAATTAAAAAATCTGCACACACTATTTTAAAAATCTGCAAATTTTATTTATCAAAATAACACAATATAATCACACCAGTTACAATTATTTTGGTAATTTATTTCAAAGTACTTGTCAGCAAGTATATCTGTAACAGTAGACAAAATTCAGGAATTTTTTTGATGCATAGATTCCTTACTAGGCATACTAATATAGAACTCTAACTACTAATTAATGTAAACGACAATACAGAACTGTATTTCCTGCACCCCTGAGAATCAGTGTAAACACTTGGGGGAGTCAGGGCTAATGGAGGTGTTGAGGGAAGTAATTGCTGGGAAAGAGTCTGGGTGTGAACTTGGAGGGTTGCTGGGTATGGATGGGAAAAGTATGGAACAGTTTTGTTTGCGGGGGGAGGGTTGGGCAGAGAGGGATTGTTAGGGAGTCTCCCTGATGCGGACCCTGGCTTACCCTTAGCTTCTCCCATTCAGTCAGGCACATCTGTCCCTATGTGGCCCTGTACCCCCTCAGCTAGTCCCCTCCCATTCATCCCTGCATCCCCTCCCCATGTCTCTGTGCCCCGCCCCAGCCAACCTCCCCTTCCCCTATGTGGCCCTACACGCCCCCCATCCGCAGGTGTTCCTGCACCTTCACTCCCATACAGTTCCTGCCCTGGTCTGTCTCATAGACTTTAAAGTCAGAAGGGACCATTATGATCATCCAGTTTGACCTCCAGCACAATGCAGGCCACAATCTCACCCACAGATTTCTGCCCCAGATCCCTAAATGGCCCCCTCAAGGACTGAACTCACAACTGTGGGTTTAGCAGGCCAGTGCTCAAAACCACTCAGTTAGCCCTTATGAACCCTGTCTTTGACTCCCCCCAGGAGCCCCATGTGCCCACACTGTCTGTCTCTCCATATTTCCTGTCTCCTGACATGGCCCTTGCAGTGCTCTGAAGAAGGTAGGATCGTTCTCTTCCCTTTGGTAGCTGGGACTGGCTGGGGATTGGCTGCTCTGTTCTAGTGCCACAGTGGCCTCTTGTGGTCATAATGTAGAACTGCAGCAACTTTCCAGCAGAAGTTTATTTTCTGCAGGGAAAAAAATTGTGTGTGGCACAGAATTCTTGCAGGAGTAACAACTGAAGCCCCAGGAGGTAAACTGAATGAGGTGAGAGAGCATTACAGGGTACAGACATTGGGATTGGTGTTTATCCCACCTTTCAGAACATGTGAGCAGGCACTATCTATATTGCCACAGAAAGGAAAGTGGTACAAAATTTTCCTAACAGTTTTTCGCTGAGAAAGGACTTTTTTTACACATTCACCCCCCTTTTTTTGTGAAACTGCTGAAATCTGTATGTGAAATATTTCATATATTTAAAATTTTTTCTTAAACCATTGCAACTGTTGCTAGAGCTTCTGATAATTTAGAGAATGTGATCAATAAAAGGTGATTCAAAAGTCTATTTTGAACTCTTCAAAACAAAACTTGAAAGTTCTCACAAAGCTAGCTTTTCAATTTTTGATCAGCTGTAATAATTTGTTTTGCAACATACAACACAAATGTCACAATTCCCAAAATTTCTTACGTTTTGCAAGCAAGTTTTGCCATGTTTTTCATTTACCTGTTACAGACCATGAGTTCTAAGAGTATGTCTTGCACTTGAGGAGGGAATTCTACAAAAAGACTGATATATTGAAAACTGTAATATATTTACAAACCACTCATCAGGACAGATTAAATTTGCTCAGATAATTAGAGCTAAAAGTATAGTACACAGTAGAACAGTTAACCTGGTATGCTACTGAGTAAGGTACTTACAATCTTCAAATTTAATATAAACTTTGATTATTCAAATATTAGTACAGTATCTCTTTCTAGGATACAGATCACTCCACACATCCACTAACTGCATTTCTGTCTATCAAAGAATTTACATAGCCCTTGTTATTATAGAATCTGAGCACCTAATAATCACTAATAGCTTTTTATCCTCACACTACTTCTGGGTAGGGGTAAGTAAGTATTCTCCCCATTTTACAGTGGGGAACTTAAGCATAGAATAGATTAAATAACTTCCCAGAAGTCGCACAGAAAATCTGCATCTGAGCTGGGAATTGAACGCAGGTCTGCAGCTCCCAGTTCAGTCCCAAATCCATTACACAGTTTTTCCTACCCCTTTCAATGACAACTTTTGATTCTCTCTCTCCATGATCCTCCTGCACTTGTGGGATTTTTAATTACTTCCTGTCAAGCTTTAAGTCTAGGACCCAATTAAAATCCCCTAAGAGATGAAATAATTTTTGACATGAGAGATAAGCCTGAGCAAAAGATTGTTTAACTGGATCATTCTTTAGCACATTAAGGAGGATGATTTTGAATGGTGCCCGATGCTCTCTTATTTTTAGGTGACCTTTCCAGAGAAGTCACCCATGCAGTGGAATGGCAACCTTCATGCTGGCTTCAGTGAGGGTAACACAAGTTGGTTGCCTGTTAATCCAGACTACCAAAATGTAAATGTCGAAGTAAGTATTTAAATTAAGGACAGTGTCATATGGGTAAAAAAAAAAATACTAGTAAAATAGCTTCAACTAAATGAAGCTCTAATTTGTTTGGATTAGTGGACTGTGGCAGTTTAGCTAAGTTAAAACTAAAACCAAGAAAAAACACATCTCTGGAAGAAAAATGGTAAAAAATCTTATTGCAACAGCAAAGGCTATTTTACCAGCCCTCATTTAACCAGAAGAATAGAGTAGTATTGAAGTAATTTTTTTAGACTAATTTATTTAATTTTTCAACATTAATCTGAAATCTACACCCCCCCCCCCCATTTTAATTTAGATTAATACAAGAAGGCTTTGTTAAATTTAGCAGGAAAATAAGATGGATGGTGTTTTGTCTAAGACCGAACTTGGCAGTTGCCATTACATCAAGTAGTCAAGTACAGGTATTGTTGATCTACAACAGTGAACAGCAGCAAGGGGTGGGGTTCTTCTGCAGCTTTGAAGTCAGTGGGAACAAGGGGGGGTTGCTTCTGCACCACTGAAGTCAGTGGGAGCAAGATCAAGTCCTTGATGCTGAATGCTCTGATTCCTTGGTATGGAATGCTTTGCTGACAAGAAGTGTATGAAGCACAATGGAAGGAGCAAAGACAGTTGTAGGAGGAGGAGACAATGCTATCATCACTGGTGGAGTGGCAGAGGTAGACAATATGGGGGGGTTATAGGGCAGATAGGTATAGGGAGAGGCAGAGTTGTGAAGGTCATGAAAGGTTGAGGACAAATAACTTCAACTTGAATCTGTGGAAGGATTTGCAGAGGGGACTGAGAGTCAGAAAGCTGTGAAGATAATCTTAGCAGATATGATAATCACTTCTGTACTACAAAGTAACATGTAATGAGGAAGAAATGATTACGGTAATGATGTGATTTTTTTTTTTTTTTTTAAAAAAACAGGTTCAAAAGACACAACCCAACTCAACACTGAATCTATATCGAGAGCTAAATTTACTTCGCAACAATGAGCTGCCCATTCATAGGGGATGGATGTGCTACATTTGGAATGACAGCAATGTTTTTGTGTATCTGAGGGAATTAGATGGATTAGCCACAGTCTTTATAATGGTTCTCAATTTTGGACAGGAATCAGTCACAGACCTGAAAGCTGTAGTTTCTGAGCTTCCATCTGAAGCTACCATAAGACTAAGCACTAATTTCAGCAACACTGGTAAAGTTGTAAATACCAAAGCAATTAAAACTGAAAAGGGGGAAGGAATTATCCTAGAGTATAAAACAAGGAAGACAATTCATATTATGGAAGCTTTCCAAATGAAGTGTTTTGTGGCTGAAAAAGCATGTTATTCTAGTGCCTTGAATATACTTTACAGGCATTGCTAAACGCTAGGGCATGTAGGAAATTTTGTTTTATGCATTTAAGGCAGGAAGTGTTGATTTCAGATAAACGCTGAGTACTGTGGCAATGGCTTTTTAAACTTGCTGGTTTGTGTATTAAATGAACAAAACTAATGTGGCTTAATTGTCTGGCCTCTTTTATGGGTGTGTGAGCAATGGTGGTGAGTGGAGGCAGAAGGTGCTTAGTTTAAGGGCAACCATGGAGGCTAGATCTTCTAGAGCGATTGTGAACAGGCACCAGAAAGGATCAGGATCATCCCCTGTAAAGCCATCCCTGGGGCTGGTCCATTTGAGAGAAGTATTTATTTGTGCAAAGGTAGAACACTAGCCATATGCCTATAGGGCCCCTAGAGGCATTGTGCCTAAGGTATAAAGCTCTTAGGATTTCCTGCTTGAATGTTGTACCTGTGCACTGTGTATCCCTATTGTGGGCTGTATCTGACTGCTACAACTCAGCCCCAAATCCTGTGGCAGTTTATGCTCTATAGTATTTGTTTTGCAAGTTTCCCATTTGTGTAATGGGCACAGAATTGCCTGAAATAGATAGAAGCAAATAGGGTGACCAGATGTCCAGATTTTATAGGGACAGTCCCGATTTCTGGGTCTTTTTCTTATATGGCTCTTATTACCCCCCATCCCGGTCCTGATTTTTCACACTTGCTGTCTAGTCACCCTAAAAGCAAATAAGTCATCAAGTCAATTTTAAAACAACTCATTTAGGGGAAAGAAAAAATTGAGAGAGGATCAAAGCAAATACGTAGCAAAGTTAAGTGTTTAGTATCAGCTGGCAGAGAAATTTACTTACTGGACATGTCCTAATGAAGGCTGCGATTTAGTCACGGCGGTCATGGATTCTGTGACTATGCGCCCCTGCCCTGCAACTGGGGATGGCTGGAACTAGGACCCTGCAGCCCCAGTCCAAGGCTTGGCAGATGCTTTTGCTGGGAGCTGCAGCTGGAGCTGTATCGCCAGCTGCTGCCAGTGTTTGGCAGGGGCTGCAGCTAGTCCATGCTCCCCTGTCCCACAACTGTGGCAGCTCCGTAACAGGGGCTGTGTCCCCCAGCATGGCAGGGGGCTTGGCCTGTCAGTCGCTCTCCTCTGTCTAGCCCCCCATTATTTTTAGTAAGTCATGGACTGGTCACAGGCGCTGTGAGTTTTTATTGCCCGTGATCTGTCGGTGACTATTACTAAAATGAACCCTGATAAAATCTTAGCCTTAGTTATAATTCTTCTATGAAGACTGAATTTGTAAGGGCTCCACCCTTCGCTATAGATCGGGGATGCATGTTTGGATTCATTTGTATTTTTTGTTTGCACAAGGAACTAATAGCTAGAGCTGGAAAAGTTGCTTCTCCAGTGCGGCAAGAAAGGAATTTACCACCTGGTGTGTATAGGTAAGCCAGTAGCTCATACAACTCTGCCTTTATGAGCTCCTGGTCTGGTTGTGCACTGAAAACAGGGACCCATATCTAGGGATCTATGACAGCTGGTTCCTCTGGAGAATAAGTGCTCATTTTTTAAATTAACAGGTATGTGATATGGCTTTTTCAGAAGTCTAAAGTGTATATACACAGTTTTTAAATCTTTCAGCACATTCTGAAATAACTGTTTGTTTGCATGTTAAATAAACCACTTCTTCAAGTTATTCTTTCTCAAGTCCAAATTCATTGTACAGAAAAGCAAGGTGGCTTGCAACCTAAAACAATGAAAATTTTGTTAAAAAAATCAGAGGACTTGTTCTAAAATATCTTTGGATTTCTGTCAAACTCTTCTCACCTTTTTTCTGGCCCCTTCTTACATTATTCACCCTGATAGCCACTGGTGCCATTAAATACCAGCCTGCAGCAATCTGAGATTTAAACAGATTTTCCTGCTCAATTTTCTTTTGAAAAAAGTAGCCACTGGGATCTGAAAAGCTTCCCCGTAAGAAAATGTTATTGGGCATGGGACAGCAGTAACAGTGAAGGAGGTGTCACCAGGTGCTTTCAGAGCTGATTTGCTTAAACCACATAATGCAATGCATAGAAAACTTAGGAGTTAAAAAACAAAAAGACCCACACTTAAACTGGAATTTCTAAAAGACGAATTCCCCCTCCCCCACTTCCCTCTAGTGTAAACCAAACTTAAAGCTGCAGAAACACATTAGTGATTTTTTTCAACCGAGAAGGCTGATGAGAGCAAATAAAAGGCAGTTTAATCAGAACATTTTAAGCCTTTGCGATTGGATGGTATAAAGTTTTCGCTATTCCCATACCAATACTGTGCACTATTTAGAGCTGTTCATCCAAAGGTATCAATGTACTTTACAAACAAAGCTCAGAACACTGGTGAACAGTACCGTAATTACATTTAAAAGATGGGTAAGCTGAGGCACAGTGAGGTTAAGTGACTTGGCTATGGCCATACCCAGAGCAAGTCAGGAACAGCAACAGAGAATTCTAACTTCCAGGCCTATCCAACTCAACCAGTGGCTCCAATGTGTATTAAATAATACACAAAATAATACCATCATAGTGTTAGAATAAAAACAAATCTATAATGAAGTGTATACTAACTATAAAAGTGTACAATAGAGGAATCATACCTCATTTAGTGAATCCTCCCACAATGGAGCACAATGACTGCCTCCTGCCTGAACATTTAAGATGATATTAGACATCAGATTTCCTGAAACAAAAACATTTAATATCCATCATTACTGAATGAACAAGGAAAGGTGGAGCTGTGTGTAATGCGGAGAGGGATGATATTACCACTATCCTGGACAAAGATGTCTGTATAGTTCTACAAGCAAGAAAATTTAAAAAAATACCCACCGAATTATAGGACATTAAACCACATGTAAGGGGTTGGCAGATGAACTATTTCCATTAAATGGTTCCTGATTATTACATATTTCAGGACGTATATATACACAATTGTGTCTCCATTCTTTTCAGAATGATGAATTTTCTCTTCATGAGCCAGGCAGCAGCAGCAGCTGCCATCTTTACTTATTCCCTGCAGCTAGGCTCCCAACTGCCGGGAACAGCTAATTCAAGAGCTAAAACTGTGAAAGAGAGCCTCTTCCCTTCGTTAGTAGAGATTAGTTGGATTCTGTTGTACTAAACCATAATTTTAGCATCTGTTACTGAAAGTTCTTGGCTGGTGATAACTTCTATAAACAATATACAATTTCCATGCTTTAACAGTCATGTATCTCTGGAAATAATATGTCTACAACTTCAGAATGAACAGGGAAGTAGAAGTTGGACAGGCTCTGAAAAATAAAGGCCTTTAAAATTCACAGGAATGGAATGACAGATTAAGTGGATTATTAATTTTATTTTTTTTGTAAAGAATTATTTAGCACCAATGAGCTTGACTATTTTATAGCAAATTTTGGATCCCAAATTGGTGAGTGCCTTTTAAGATTCTGGAGCATGAGTAGTGACAGCTTTAGCCCTACCCATATCATTACAAATAGGCAGCTTAACCCATACAATAAATGTAGGTAATTTCTCAAGGTTATAGGTACCCTGAATTGCTTCCAACCTTTAGATACTGTGCTTTATATAGCACACAAATGCACAATGGAACAAATTATCTAGTGAGGCTGTGGAATCCCTGTCATTAGAGGTTTTTAAGAACAGGCCTGTGAGAGATGGTCTAGGAGCTGCCTCAGTGCAGTGGACTGAACTAGATGACCTATTGAGGTCCCTTCCACTCTTAGATTTGATATGATTGATGGATAATTAGTTACGTGACTTGTGTGTGCTTATAGAACAATGTAAATAAAAGACTTCTACATTACCTTTCTTATTCATGCTTCTAGCATGATCCCTTTCTGCTTTTCTAAGTTTCTGAACATATCTTAATAATCCTGTCAGTGGTATTCGTTGATCATTTTCATATCCTGTGATTAAAATTGAAGGATAAGCCTAAAAGAGATGGGATGGGGAGTTATTAACATTTTCACTTCTTAAAATATGAACAATCTGAAGAGTTCCACTTTGAATCCCTATACAATTACAGTACTTGAAGGCTTGCTACTTTTGACAATGATGGAGAAAAGATCTCTTCTATATTTAGCATTGCAGCCAGCTGCTTTTTATAAAGCCCTACATTAGCATCCCTATAGCTTTAACTTGAAAATTGGTTTGTTCTGAAAACTGCCAGATTTTTCCTGAAGGGACCATCTGCCATGAAGTGATAACTGAAGCACAGAACATTCTGACCATGCCTCTCCCCTCCTAACAAAACCCCTCTGCTGAGAGTTACTGGAGCAGCTCCACCCTTACTGAGGACTGCCTCACCCATGTAGGAGTGATGCAAAAGGAACTCTAGTCACTTATCAGCTTACAAATAAGCAAATTTAGTTACAATTAAGCTTGTTTTCTGCTGTGGTCTTAATTTACAGATAAAGAGAGTCAATTTAGTAACTTTGCAGCAAATTAGATGCAGTAAGAGTTCACATACAAAGAAGACTATCCTTAGCGAAGTTATACAGCATTTGTAACCAGTCACAATTCAGAGAAAATGAATTAGCTCTTCAGAAATGACACTGAGACACTTACTTGCACCATGTATCTAGTGACATTACTCCTCTTCCACAGTGACAATTCCCTAATCTGCCAGCAAAACTATTTAAAAATCCTCACAAGGGAAGAAACAATATCTTTCATGTTGTGGTTTGTTGTATAATAGGAATAAGCGAATACTTTATATGGTATGCCAGCAACAAATAACTTTTGAGATTGATTAATTGTCTAAGGGGAGGTATTCAGTCAATTTCGGCAGCCCTTTATGATTTTGTACACTACAAAGCAATGTAGATTATTATTGAAATAAGTAGTCAAAAATGGCTTCTTCATATTCAAGCAGGACGTATCTTAAGAACCCACAGTTCACAAGCTCCGAGCCTTTTTTATAAGCTCTATGTTCTTATGGCCCTGAAGAATGAATCTTTAGAAAATCCAACTCTGCATTTTCATGATTAAATGTTTATTGTGTGTGGCACTATATACTGTATTAAGAAAAATTAGAACGGTTTAATTACTCCTCAGTACCTGTGGCTTAATATTATGATAAGGGCAGTAACTTTTAATGTATTCCATGTACTTTTCATCTGCTAATGGATTTCCCCATTCTTCCTGCTCTTCAATTGTCAGAGGGAGATCAGTGTCCAACATTGTATTTAGAACATCTAGGAAAGGGGCCTAAAAACAAAACAAAAAGATGGTTTCACAAATTTAAGATACAATTAACAAAAGACAGAACACTGGACCTTCATGTACAGTCCAATCTACTCTACTAGAATCCACTAAATGTCTGTGAAGGCACAAATTTACAGCCTGACCTAAAGCCCAATTAAATCAATTGAAAGACTCCTTTAGTCCTCTTATAATCATGTAAGCTTATTCTTCAGGTTAGCAGTGAGCATCAGAAAAAGTTTTTCCAAATAATTATTTAATCTATGTTGTGTATGTATAAGCACCTCTTGATGCTACCTCATTAGCCATATTCCATCTCCTCTCACCTTCACTATGACAACTCTCTTTTCTATAGCCTTCCATAGTCCTAGCTCTTCAAGGTAAAGACTGCCTGTCTGCTCCCTCATATAATGAAATGGCAACACTACCCGCCTCCTTGAACAATCTTTCACTGAGTGAGAAATTGTTGACCAATTCTGAAAATAGAAAAGATAAAATAAATAACATGGTTTAACATCCTATTCCATTAGAAATCTGTCATCTCACCTGTAAAACTATAGCTCTGATGAGATCAGGATCAGCATTACACAGAGCTCCTGCAAGAACTCCTCCTGCACTGCTACCTGTTAGCGCTGTATACTTTGGCTGAGAAAATCCTAGTTCATGCAAAAGCATTATACAAGCCTTCAGGTCGTGAAGACCTTTGAGTTTATTGTGCATACATCCATCTTTATGCCAACTCAGTCCTAACTCTCCGCCACCCCTGAAATTTAAAACAATTCAAGTCACAAATGTCACAGAGCTTAGGTTTCAAATATTAAGACATTATCATCATCATCATCATCTGTGGTAGTACAAAATAATGTTTTACTATCCATAACTAACCCTCTCTTCCTTCCTATCTAGCTAGATACAAACACCTACTCACTTCTTCATAGTAAAATGTCAGGGTGAATTCTGGTAAAACTTAAAAAAAAACCCAACCTAGTTTGTGTGCACTGTCTCTAGAACTGCAGATGCACCAAGCTGCTTAGTGTGAATATCACATAAGGTCATCAAAGAAGGACTATGAGGGAAGGGCTGCCTTGGTTGTTGTCACAGTAGATCAGTATTTTAAATTATCAAAGTAGATAATCACTTTAAAATTATTTACACACACACACAAATAATAAAGGGAAACTGTCAGGTAAAAATTACATTTTTCCATCTGTGTTACACTAATCAAACAATGAAAAATTAAATGAGTTTATTTTTCACCCATTACATTCATTGCGGTTTTGCCTTTCATTCAGTTTGAGTTAGGACACTACATTAATCAGTTTCACTTTCTGGTTCAGATACATTTCTACAATGTGAGGTTGCAAACACTTCAAGAGAAAGTTTAATTCTATTTTTTTAAATAATACTTCATTAATATATATTTTCTGTTAATCGTTTGAAATATCACAAATATTTTTCACAAACCAGTAATTTGGATCTAAATTACCTTACAGAATACTTTAAGGTAAAACAAAACTCAACTGAATGAATTGTCAGAATTCTTCATCTATAATGCTATCATTGTAAAACAAGTAGGACTGGGCTAAGTCATAAGATGCTATGAAAAAGAACATGTTTTCCATTGAGCAATATCAGAATATAAATATAACTGTGGACTCAGAATCTGATTTTATAGTTGAACTAGCCTTATGAGCAATAAATAATATTTCATCTAATTTTCCCTGTTAAAGAACATAACTGAGAAACAATGGAGTTTTCCTGTATCTTTAATCAGATGAATAAATTTTTTAGAACCAAATACTGTAAAGCTGTAAAGAGACACTACATTGTGGTAAAAATGACGGCAATAGGATTGTAGCTGAACAAAAAGCAGAGAGGAGTTAGCCAAAAAAAAAAAAAAAAGAGACAAGAAATAGGTTATATGCTTGAATACTGTTTTTAAAAGGCAAATACTTTTCAATAGATACAGATCAAACATGAATGTATGCTACTGGCCTGGGAATAAGAGGGTGAAGATAAATCCTTGCACTGTGAACATAATAGCAGAAATTATGTTTTTGAGCAAGGACAAGATGTGACTTTACAGAAAACGATGTATGTATTAGAGAAGTCAGACACTGTCAGGGCTCAGCTGAAAAATCAAATACAACCATCCTGTAGATAAGTAGACACGCTCAAGCACTTGCAGGGATCTTGTGAATTTAACCTTATTTGCTTTAGGGCACATAAGTTGTAACAGAATCACTTACTTACCAAAAATACCTATAATTTTATGGAGTCATGGAAATGTGACATATAGGAATGGCTACAGTGCAAGACAGCAAAATGAGAAGGCTCTTCCTAGCTGTCCAGATGAGTCTCAAGAATATTGACCATGTGCCCTACAAATAAAAATCTTTATTATATACCTATAACTTACCTAACATGGCAATATGCTAATATCCAACCATCTTCAATTAGCATCAGCTTCTCAGCTTTAAAGCTCATGTTCAAATCTATGCCATAAGCTCCATATACATGAACCAGAAGTGGTTTCCTGTGTAGCTCTTTAGAATTTGTATTATAAAAAACTGTAATTGGCACCAAAATTTCATCCTGGAAATGAAGGAGTATTTTACATTAAAGGATGTTTCAGAATTCACAATGACACATGGCAATGAAAACGTCAATTATTTATTTTAAATGTGTTTTTTTGATTACAGTAATTTTTTTCCCCACTTAGATTGTACAAAGCACTCTTGAAAAATAAAGCGAAAGACTGAACCTCTGCTGGGTTGGTTTACTGATGCAGAGTATAAAATTCATTTAAGTGCAACACCTAAGGTGTTTTTAAAGTAACAAAGTATCCAGCTCTTCCATCCCCTTGTAACGCCATCAATATGTATTATGAACTGAATAGTTTAGTACTTACTGTAGCAACAAACTTGTTATTAAATTAACATCTCAACTTTTTTAAACTCAGAAGGTTAACTTTTTCCCCTTCTTGACTGATGTATGCTATACATCACTGGGCATTTTTTGCTTGTCAT
This sequence comes from Dermatemys mawii, assembly GCA_007922305.1. Lineage (NCBI taxonomy): Eukaryota > Metazoa > Chordata > Testudines > Dermatemydidae > Dermatemys > Dermatemys mawii. The sequence goes on from ML677362.1 coordinate 21,270,504, forward strand.
AAAGACATAATACTAATACAAAATTGTATATCATGTTCAGCTACATCCTCTTAACTATAGCATACCACCTCCAAGGCACACCAAATCTGGAAAAAACATTAACATTGCCTTTTCCTGATCTTTTCTCTAGCGCTGGAGAAAACACCTACTGTTCTAGTAAATATGGCACCAGTAGTTCTTTATAGTATTTATTCTTCATTGCTTTCCAGAAAAGTTTCCACGGAGGGGGTAGGAAGTGGGGAAGGTAGTGAGGAGGGGAAATGGCTGAAAATCTTACCTTGCTCTTAGCTTCTAACCGTACAGTGTGGCAATTAATTGTAATTGGTGCCTCCAGCTCAACGAGATGATTTTCCACCAGCATATATGCAAAACGTCTAGGGGGTTGTACTGGGGAGGTGAGCTGAAAATAGCAAGTGCTGGCATTGTGCTCAGGATGGGGTTCTGACTCAAATGCACAGGCCCATGCAGGTAACTGAGAAAATGAAGATTGTTAATAATCCCAAAAATTTAAAGTGAAACCTTTTACTGCTTTTATAATTATGTCCATTGCCTCCTCTCAAATGAAAAGATTTGGACATAATGCTTAATTACCTCAGTTTGCATTTAACACAAGCTCCATGTCTTATACATTAAAAAGTTTAATGAAACAGTGTCAGCAAATGGAAGAATTTAGCTAATCTTTTTCTAAAGCCACCCAATGAGGTTCAACAATGATTCAAAATGGAATATAAAACATAATGCCAAAGGTTTTCATAGAGAGGACAAAATAAATACAGCCATATTCAACGGACCATTTAAAATGGGAATACTGTATTAGCAAGATTTAAAAAATATATAATTCTCCCTTTAAGGATTACCTTGTATGTTACTGTATTTTTTAACATTTTCCTTATCTCATTTCCCCTCTGATCTATGACTTCTTGTTCAACTTGTAATACAGCCAAGTCAATGTCAGTTATTACTCCAGTGCTGTAAGTTGACTCAGTAGTACTCAGCCACTTAAAACCCCTACCTCTAACTTTGTTCCCAGTGCTAGCCACTGTGAAGAACAAAACCTTTTCTTGGCACATCTACACTCAGAAACTCACTGCTATTATGTTTAAGATTTTTAACTCTACTCAAAATGAAAGGAATCAAGATTCATTCTTTGAGAGCAGCAGGGTCCTGTGTCAAGCCCCCTGCTAGACCACAACTTACTTACTTTAAGGAATTCTGGTTAGCAGGTTGACAGAGGCTTCAGAAATTGTGCCACTAAAAGTCAAAGTTTTACAGAGAAATTTCAGTCCCTTCTCTGAACAATTGATTCAACTGAACAAGATAATTTAAAAAAGCAACAGTCTCAGCAACTGTGCTGAAAATGTACTATATTTACTTAGAGGAACACCATTAGGAAGGAGGTTTGCAGAATACAACATTAGTAACTTATTGCAACAAGGCTAAGAATTCTTCAGATTTGTATTTTGAATAAATAAAAAGAAACAATTTTAAAGCCTGTTGTTGAATTGTCTGTGTGCAGAAACTAAAGTATTTTGATGAGATAGACATTAAAAGGAAAAAGATCAAAGTCATAATGAAAATTTGGCCTCTAATTTGGCCTAGGAAAGGGAGGAAATATTTATTTTTATCAATCATATTGCAATAAATATAATTCTTCAAATTACTTACTATTAGGGTGTGTCAGCATTACACATTGGTCTTTTGAGTACTTTTTCAGTATAATCTGACTTTGGCTGTCTATTTTGCTCCTCTCAGTGGGCCAGATTATGATACCCTAATGCTCACTGCATAGTACCTTACACCACCAGATGGCCCACTGAAGTCAATGAGATTACTGCTTAACCTGAGTAAGGGGATCAGAAACTGGCCTTATGGCAGGGGTGGGACCATCCTGTCCGGCCCCTGAGCTCCTGGACAGGGAAGTACAGGCCCTGGACAGGCCCATCCTCCACCTCGCCACTCATCCCTCCCCCCCTCGGAGCCAAGCCATCGTGTGGGCAGCAACCTAGACCGCCACTACTGCTGGGCAGCGCTGCAGCAGCGTGACTGGCTCCGGTGGGGCCTGAGCTCCTGCCGCTTTGAGCGGCATGGTAAGGAGGCGAGGCTGCATGGTCCTGCGGGGCAGCGTGTCTGGCTCCCGTGGGCCATGTGGCTGTCAGACTTGCTGCTTTGAGCATCACGGTAAAGGGGCGGGGTCATTGGATAAGGGGTAGGAAGTCCCGGGGGGCAGTCAGGAGACAGGGAGCAGCTGGATGGGGCAGAGGTTCTGAGGGGGGCGGTCAGGGGATGAGGGGGTTGGATAGGCGTGGGAGTCCCAGTGGTCTGTCACAGAACAGGGGTGTGGATAGGGGTCAGGGTAGTCAGGGAGTAGGAGCAGGAGTTCTGGGGGCAGGTAGGGTGGGGGATCTCAGCAGGGGGCAGTCATGGGGACAAGCAGCAGTGAGGTTGGATAGGGGGTAAGACTCTGGGTGGGACAGTTAGGGATGGGAGCGTTTCTGGAGGGGGCAGTCAGGGGACAAGGAATGGAGGGGTTGGATGGGTTGGAGGTTCTGAGCGGGGCAGTCAGGGGGTAGGAAGTGAGTGGGGGTTAGATAGGGGTCGGGGCCAGGCTGTTTGGTGAGACACAGCCTTCTCTACCCGGCCCTCTGTACAATTCTGCAACCCCGATGTGGCCCTCGGGCCAAAATGTTTGCCTACCCATCTTATAGTAACGGGCCTGACCGTATTATGAGATCACAGAGGACAAAAGCATATACTTGAAAGTACACACAATGACATGTCACTGTTGTAGTATTCACATCGTCTCTGTTGCTCACATTTATATTAATTCCTACTTTTATATTAAAAGTCAAATGTGAATGTAATAAACCAATTATTTTAAAAATAAAATCTAAAATATACCTTAACTGACTGAACCGAATGAGAAACAAGAGAAATCACATTTAAATAAAGATGACCGTAGTGTTTCAAAAACATCACACAATGATCTCTGAACATCTCTAAGTCTATTAGCTTAGTCTTTTCTTTCAACCTGTAAACCAATTGCCAGTTCTCCATACCATAGGAACCAACTGGAGTCTTCATCAACTACAAAATGAAAAAAACATACATGAATGAAATGATAGGAGTTACAAAAATAATGCACACACACTTGGGAATTATCATACTGGAATGGACATTATCATTAGTCTGCAATCAATCACAGACCTGGTTAAAGTTAGTAGGCATGCTAATCATCCTTCCCTTCAAGCAAAATGGTAATGGAAGGAGCAATTAAATATCCCTTAATGTAGTGATTATAACTTGAGACAATAGGAAGCCATTGTCCAAGCATTTAAGATGTTGAGCTAAGAGGTTTCCCTAGAACTGAGGGTAAAACTTAGGGGGAGTTAGAGGATTTATTGGTTGCAGCTACATGAATCTGTGTGTGAGAGAGGGGCAGGGAAACAGCAGTGAGCGTGACCCTGACCCTAAGAGGGAACAAAGAGACTTCTTGGGCCACAGAACTCACTGGAAAGACAGCAAAAATGGCAAGCTAAGAAATTGCCTGTTACTTATTTCTACTACATTTAGGGACTCTGCATACATTCTTTGTAAACAGGATTGCGCACAAAAAATCTGATTTGTATACTCAATTTCTCCTAGTAGGCAAAAAAACCCAACAAAGTCATGAAAATTGGCTAACTGCTTGGGCCACCAAGGCAACTGTATAAACACTGGTATCTAGCTATCTCTGCCTTCAGTAATACCTAGTAACTGATTCTTTAGAGGAAGGTAAAGTACGTTCAAAATAGATTTAAGCCAGTTGTGTGAATCCTGCATGTGCTTATTCAGTTTCTTGGACTTGAGTACATAATAAAGAGTGGTATAAATGAGCCAGGCAGAATGTTGGCAGCAAGTTAGATGTCTGTTCCAACAAAGAACAAGACTTCCTGTTTATGTACTAAAACCGATAAATCAAGAAATTGAGAAACTGAGCAGCACCATGTTTCTTTAAAATAAACCTGGCAGTATTTTCTATGAGATTCTAAACATCTCAGCAGGAACGTCAATAAGAAGTGGTGTCCAAGAGGACAATGTATGCACTAAACTCTGGGAACAGAATTGGATGGTAACAAATGTCTAGTGCATATTGTGGAATTGTACGTTTGTAGAAGTAAGGTTAGTGCTGACGCAATGTGATATAGACTGATGCCCTGCAGACTAAAATTCTTTTTTTATATCTAATAACAGCATGGGCAATGGCAATACAAACTTCCTCACGCTGCTCAGCCAATGTGCTTCATCAGTAACCTGTGGGTGGTATTTTTCCAATACACAAGCTGGTCAGCTAGAAATTGGACTGAAACCACCGATACATTTTAATATAGGCTAAACAACCATCAGAGAGTAATAATTTTCAGTCATTACCAGATGGGCTACAGTCAAACTAGCATTCCTAAAGGTGAAATACTCCATATACTGTTGTTAGTCCTTAGAGCCATGCAGTCCCCTACATGTATGTTTTTTAAAAAAATTCCTCTAGTAAGCTGTCAAACACAAAAAATCAACTCTCTCACCTCTTACAAATAAATTAGTCATATTTCCATGTGATTTGTAGCAGGCATCTGAATGAATACAATGCTTTACTAGTTTGTCAGAAGATTACCTTGTATTCCGCAGGCTCTCCATAATTAGTAAGAATGTATAATTCATCATTTCTGTGCTCAACATGATAAATTATCTCTTTAGTTCTCTGTTGTACGAGAACAGGTGAATTAAATGGATAGCTACAGTCAACCAACCAAACTTCAGAACTAGTCTTGCTGTTACTGTTGATGGTGAGAAAACGCCTGTCTTTTGTGCAACATATATCCACAAAAAATCTGCATGGAAAAAAAAAAAAGTTAAACTCATGGAGTTCTTATTTAAAAAAATTCTCAGTTCTGTCAGAATCAAGTAATTCTATCTAAGTCAAGAGGAAACATATCTAGTGGTTAGGACAAGGAATGGGAATCTCAGCACTCTTGGATTCCAGTGGTAGATATGTTGTCTCCTTCCTGAAATTCAGAAAAATGCAGAGTTACAAAAAAGCTGGAATCCTCCAAGGAAACAGTGACGAGAGGCAAGTTTTGAAATCAGTTGGACAAGAACAGATTTTCTTGATGTTTTAGGCCAACTGGCAGCTCATTGATGTATAACCACTAACCAGGCTCAAAAGATACAAAAACGAACAAAACTTCCTCTATGAAAGAGCATCAAATTTGTAAACTCTTCTGCCAAAATGAAAGGCTTAGTGAAGCATTCAGAATCATCATCTAGAAAACAGGAAAAACTTAACTTTGTTATAGGGAGGAGTGAGACACAAAGGGTAATGGCAGCTGCTTTAGTGCAAGACAGTGAATCAAAAGTAAACACTGACTAGTTGTGACATTATTGACAAACTGCAACCACTGTTATATATTTGCAGCAAATATTGTACAAAGGTTGTCATGTGAGGTGTCTAACAAGGTTATGATTTGCTGGTTATTATTATGCTATCTGTATGTGTGAATCGTTTTGTAGTTGAAGTGATGAATATTGGCTACGTACTTGTATCTTAATGTGTTTTGATTCAAATAAGGGCTTGACTACATTTGCAGTTGTAGAGCGCTTTGGGTTAATGAGCCTTCGGAGAGTGCAGTAGGGAAAATGCTGCAGTCTGTCCACATTGACAGCTGCAAGTGCACTGGCATAGTCACATTTGCGGCACTTGAAGCAGCATTGGGAGCAGTGCATTATGGGCAGCTATCCCACAGAGCACCTCTTCCATTCTGGTGCTGTGGCTTGTGGGAAGGGGGCGTGGAATGTGGGGCATTCTGGTCCTGTCCAAACAGCCTATGATGCATCGCTTCGCATCCCAGCAATCCCTGTGATTCCGTGCATATTTGGTGCCATCTTTCAATGGTTTGTGTTTTCCACGCTCCGTCTTCCCTTTCGGTCTGCGGGAATGGAGCCTGAATTGCTGAGGAACACGCTCATGAGACTCACCACATCACGTCTGGCAGTCGAGTTATTCCTTAAGATTCAAACGGACACTGAGAACTATGATGAAGATATCGACTCAAGTAACTCATACAACATGAGATTGCTTGTCGCATTCACAGACATGCTCACCACTGTGGAACACCACTTTTGGGCTTGGGAAACAAGAACTGAGTAGTGGGATCACATCATCATGCAAGTCTGGCATGATGAGCAATGGCTGCAGAACTTTCGGATGAGAAAAGCCACTTTCATGGGACTGTATGAGGAACTTACCCCCCACCCTGCTGCGCAAGGACATGAGACTGAGAGCTGTCCTGATGGTGGTGAAGTGGGGGGCTATTGCAATCTGGAAGCTGACAACTCCAGACAGCTACCAATCAGTCGCTAACCAATTTGGAGTGGGAAAGTCGACCGTTGGCATCGTGTTGATGCAAGTTTGCAGGGCCATTAATCACATCCTGCTCAGAAGAACCATGACTCTGGGTAATGTGGCTGGCTTTGCACAAATGGAATTCCCTGACTGCGGAGGGGCGATAGATGGGACACATATTCCAATTCTGGTACCAGACCACCTAGTTTCTGACTATGTTAATTGGAAGAGGGATTTCTCTATGGTTCTCCAGGTGCTTGTGGATCACCGTGGGCATTTCATTGACATTAACGCAGGTTGGCCCGGAAAGGTGCATAAGGCACGCATCTTTTGAAACACTGGCCTGTTCAGGAAGCTGCAAGCTGTGACTTTCTTCTCAGACCAGAAGATCACTGTAGGGGAAGTCAAAATTCCCATTGTGATCCTTGGAGACTCCGCTTACCTTTAATGCTGTGGCTCATGAAACCCTACACAAGGAGCCTTGACAGCAGCAAGGAGTTGAGCCGGTGTAGAATGTCTGTGGAGTGTGCTTTTGGTCATTTAAAGGGTTGCTGGTGCTCTCTGTATGGGAAGCTGGACTTGGCCAATGACAGAATCCACGCTGTTATCCACATGCTGCACTGTCGATAATATTTGTGAAGGGAAGGGTGAAAGCTTCACTCAGGCATAGAACTCGGAGGTTCAACACCTGGAGTCTGAATTTGAACAGCCAGAGAGCAGAATTCTTAGAGGGGACCGGCACGGAACTGCAAGGATTAGGGATGCTTTGAAGGAGCAATTTGAAGCTGAAACCACCAGTAATGTCTGGTTCCTTGAAGGTAGTGAAGTGTAGTGGTTTCAATGTTAGTATGAATCTGTGTTTCCTATACTGACTTGCAATGCCTGTTGCTTTCCTGGGCTAAAGTTTCTTTTACTTTATGCATTAATAAAGTATTTTTTCAAAGCCAAAAAATCCATTTACTGAAAAGAAAATCCATTTGTTAAAAAAAACAACCCAGAAGTGCTTGGGATACAGAAACGGGAAGGGGGTAGGGTTGGAAATGGTACAATCACAGACTTGCGTATGTTCTGTTATCATACTCAGGATTCCTTCTGGATTGTTATGCAATGAGTGTTGCACTTCAGGATGGCTATAAGGCATGGTGATGGGGGTTGAGTGTAGTGGATAAGGGTTGTAGTTTTCATGGCTGGGTGGTGAAGCCACAAGTGTTGGAAGCAGCTGGGGTCAGTAAGAAGCTGGGTGTTGGGGAAAGTGGGTTGGAGGTGACATGGGGGCACAAGGAAACAAGTTTTGGGACAAGGACTGCAGTGGAGGGGGAGGGGACGAGCGCGATAGTGCTCCGCCTGCATGACGATGAGTGCCTCAATAGAGTCCGCTTGGCGCTCCATTGTGCTGATCAGCCAATCAGTGCTTTGCTGCAGGAGCACTGTGTTTTGCTGCCGGCGATCCTCATTCTTCTGGCGGATTCTCCTTTTGCTCTCCCTCCACTCCTGCGCCTTTAGATTCTCATTCAGTTACTGGAGCATTACTTCATGCAGCATGTCTTCTTTGCATTTATGTGGCCTCTTCCTGTGTCTTCGCAGTCTCTCAGCCGGTGATAAAATGGATGGCTGAGATTTCAAGGTTGCATCTGTAAAGCCAAGATGCAACACTTACCAGAGGTAGCATTGTTCATGCCAGACAGAGCAGTTATTTCCCCTGCACTTAAGGAGGGCAAGCACAGTCTTCACAATAGCATAATTTACCTGTCCCAAAGTGAGAGCACATAACCTGCGGGAGCCCCAAAATGGCGAGTAAGCACAGGGTCAAGGGGGACTGATTGTTTCATGGCTTTAATGTCCTCTGGGTTTCTGTGCCTTTGGGGAGAGCCAACATCTGAATACTGAACACTGTCCCAACATTCTCCATAGAGTTTGTCCTGGAAGACCTCGCTGCTGAGGGTGACCAGGGAAGCAAGGGAGGGTCTTCTACTACAATGATGCTGTGTGCAGCAATGGTCCCCCTGCCTCTCATGGCACAGTGAGGTGGACATGTTAGCCTGACTGAGACAAGGACCACGGTGGCTCTCCCAATAAACCTGAGCAAGCGCATTGCCCATGTTCTGGACAAGATCTTCAAAGAGATCACTGAGGCTGATTACCGTGATGTGATAGAGCACATCAACGCCCTATTCTGCATCTCGGCATGCATGCAGTCCAAACCCTCCTTGCCCCAAGAGCCCACACAGAACAACTTCCTTCCTGAAAAAAAAAAAAGCCACATACCGGGAACTTCCTCTTGTGTTTGTCCTTCTGCAAACAGCGGCCGTCATAACTAGCTGCCTTCCTCTTGGCTCGAGAAGAGCTCCTGGCTGTATGCCTCAAGGGATTCCGGGGTGTCTTCTTCCACCTTAGCACCCCCATGCCCCTTCTCCTCCTCCCGCCTCGTTGGCCTGGCCTGTAAAGTGTCCATAGTGGTCATTGGAGTGGAGGTGGGGTCACCCCCTACTATCGTGTCCAGCTCTTTGTAGAATCGGCAGGTCAGAGGGGCAGCACCGGAGTGGCCATTTGCCTCATGGGCTTTGCAGTAGGCATTCCACATCTCCTTCACTTTAACCCTGCACTGCACTGTGTCCCGGTCATGTCCCTTGATATCTTCTCGAATGTATCGTAGTTCCTATGGCTGAACCGTAGCTAGGACTGGACAGCTTCCTCCCCCCAAACACCGATGAGATCCAGCACTTCACCACTGCTGCATACCGGGGATCGCTTGGCGCGTGGATGCGTGGTCACCTGGAAAGATTCTCAGACTATTCCATTCCTGGCTGAGCAAACAATGGCGTTGGCCTGTACAGAACTGAGTCATGGTTGGACATGTGACTTGCCCACGTGACTCCAAACTCCATCTTGCTGATATGAATTCCACAGTAAGACAAAGGGGTGTTCTTCCACAGGCAGAGGATATAAAAGGCCCTGAAAATGCCTCAATTTTCTCTTCAATCCTGCTTCTGACCTCTGGAGGGACTTTGCTACAAACTGAAGCTCTGAACAAAGGATTGAATGACCCATCCCAGCTGTGGATGTAGTCCAGAGATTTAATTTGAACCTGCAGTTTATTCTATCACTGCTAAAAGCCTGAACTAAGAACTTTGCCATTATTGTATGTAACTGATTCCATTTAACCAATTCTAGCTCTCATCTATATCTTTTTCCTTTTACGAATAAAACTTGAGGAGGAGTGAACATGATTTGTGGGTAAGATCTGACTTGTATATTGACCTGGGTCTGAGACTTGGTCTTTGGGAATTGGGAGAATCTTTTTCTTGAGTATTGGTTTTCATAACCATTCATCCTTATAACGAGAGGCCCTGGTGGTGATACTGGGAAACTGGAGTGTCTAAGGGAATTGAATGTATGACTTCTGAATAGCCAGTGGGGTAAGATCCACGTCTTTTCTCTTTAGTTTGCCTTGGTGTGCAAAGGAATCCCAGCCTTGGGCTGTAACTGCCCTGCTTTAAGCAATTTGTACTGAATTGATACTCTCAGAAGTGTCCCACCAAAGGCAGCATCATTACACTAGTATGAGACACAATCCAACTTTGGCTGAGATGTTTAAAACCACTGAGGAAGGAAATGACAATTTTCTTTTTTTAAAAAAGAACAATATGAGGTGTGACGGAGTCAGACCAGAAGGATATAGGAGAGTGCTGGAAGGCAGGTATATCAGCCTCAGGATGTGCAGGTCCTTGTTCCCTGGATAGCCAAACAAAGGCTACTCCAGACCAATCAAGACACCTGGGGCCAATTAAGAACCTTCTAGAAAGGAGTAGAAACAGCTAGCCTAATTGGGACACCTGAAGCCAATCAGGGACTGGCTGAAACCAGATAAAAACCTCCCAGTTAGTCAGGTGGGCTGTGGGTGTCAGGAGCTGTGGAAGGAAGTTATGCTATTGGTGAGACTGAGTGTTGGACAACATATCGTACAGAAGGAAGGAGGCCCTGAGGTAAGGGTGAAGTGGGGTTTGAAGAAGCGGAGACTGCTGTGGGGAAGTAGCCCAGGGAATTGTATTGTGTTTTGTGCCTAAAAGGTCAGTCATCTTAGCTGATACTATTAGGGTCCCTGGGCTGGAGTCCGGAGTAGAGGGCGGGCCCGGGCTCCCCGCTTTCTGTCTCTCCTAATTACTTACTGAGGAAGGGAGGTCACTCTGGGGCCTGGATGAGTTTCTGAGGCCCCTAAATCTGCCAGGAAGCGCAGGACCCACAAATACAGACTCGGAACTTTGTCACAGAGGATAATATAAAAAAAGATTGATATAAAAAAGAAAACGATGTAAATAAAATCGGGTGTGGCGGAAGCAAGAAAAATACTACATTTCCTGGGCAAAAGTAGAAAGAAAAATCTTGGAAGCAGAATACAAAACTGGAGACACAGAGGGAACAATACCACCCTAGAAAAGTTTGTGACCTAGAAAACTACTTTAGAAGTAATAACTTCTGGTCTTTGAGATGGTGCGATACTGTGGAGGTACTTGATATTTTCAATGCGTCCAGTCTGACTGAGGCAGTGATTGGAATGGGAGGGGACACTGGCTTTTGGTTTGAATACTAGGATAACCATAGTTGAATCCATTTTGGGATTGACATTGGTAGATGTGGGAAGCGAGAAAAGGCATTGTGAGACATTCCGAGCTGTACTGCCTCCTCTTCCCTTGCACGTGCTGCATTCTTCTTGAGTAACTGCAGAGGTTTGTAAAAATGTAGAATGAGTTTTGGCGTAATTTCACTCTAGTGGATGTCAGTATCAATGATGCTTTGAGACTATGGTAATAGACACTATACCAAAACCTTAGATAGTGTCCTACCAGCCACTTCCAGATCACAGAAAATCAACTGAGTTCTCAGTGAGATACTGTATCAAAGAAGGCTAATGTGATCCTTTGATGTATAAGCAGGGGAAGTAGGAGTAGGGCGGTGGTATTACCTGTGTATCTAATATTAGTGATACTATTACTGGAATACTGGGCCTGCTTCAAAAAAGGGGGTTGAAAAATTGGAAAGAGTACAGAAGAAAGCTATAATAACTTGAAGTCTAGAAAACATACCTTATGGCAAGAGACATAAAAAACTCACAAAGCTCAATGTATTTAGTTTATCCAAGAGAAGATTAAGAAGTGAATTGATAACTCTCTACAAATACCTATAGGAAAAAGACTTCAGATAGCAGATGACTCTTGATTCTAGGAGCTAAAAGCATAATGAGAGCCAATGTTTGTAAGCTGAAACCAGATACATTCAAACTAGAAGTAAATTGCAAATTATTAAAAGTAAGAATAACTAACCACTGAAACAACTTATGAAGGGATGTGATGCATTCCATTACTTCAACGCTCCATATTGATTGCATGTCTTTCTAAGACAACATATTATAGCTCAAGCAGAAGATATGGGCTTGATGAAGAAGTTACTGGGTGAGGCTCTATGACCTGTGTTATGCAGGCAGTCATACTAGATAATCATTACAGTCCTCTCTCTGGCCTTCAAATCTACAGACAGGAATTAACAAAATCTTTAAAGAGCATCTTCAGGGCTTTAATTGAACTTTTTGACTGTGCTGGTAGTTGTCTTCTCCACACCGTCTGCATATGTTCCAGAATTAACTACAGTTACTTGTTTGTCTTTCCCCTAGTTCCCCACTTTCCTGCTCTGCTTCATTCCCTTACCTCCCTTGTGGTAGTGTTAGGGCTTCTAGACTTTGCAGAGAATAAGCCCCCCTGCTTACCCATTGCCTACCAACTGAGCAAGAGTGGAGCACTGCACTCAATCAGCCACGATCCACGGCAGTCAAGCTGTGTTCCATCCCTTTCACAGAAGTGTAAGGCCCTGGTTTTATTTTTTTTAAATTATATTATTAATCAAGGCTAGAAGGCTTTTTTGACATTTCTAAGACGCTTAATACTGCAAATTTCAAGAGCTCACTTGTTCACCTACATCTTCCTGATCTCTAATAGTAACACAGGAGAATTCTTCACACTTCCTTCACCCAAAAGCAAGTGGTTCAGCTATGCACTGCACTAGAACATGAACCTTTACACTCAGCTTACTGTTTGATTTACAGTAATGACTGTGACCTTCAGAACTGTGTCAACAATTTCCCCGTGGGGAAGTGTCTGGTCAGTGCAACTTGTTCCACTTGATTCTGCCACCTGCTTTATAGTTTTATACAACTGGATGTATAAAGCGCAGTTGGAAAGAGGATCTCAGTTATTTCATCGCAGTTGTACAGCATCAGTCATGCTCCCGTTAAAAAACTATTTCTTTACTGAGAATGTAATTCAGTAAGACAAAACTACCAACATATTTACAATGTACTGTACACAGCTAAGACCTTCAGAGAGACTAGATCATTGTATAGGGCTGGAAAACTAGTTCTGCTGTCAATTTTGCAAGAATCTGCTTTTCTTCCTCAGCCACTGCTTCCAAAAAGGTTACTGAAAGGGTATGCAGTCAACAACAGTTTGATTGGACAATGACTACACTCATAAGACTACTCATAGCACCAAGGCTTAGCCCAAACATTCTTTTTTAAAAAATATAACCCACACTAACAGTAGAAAATAATGCAACCTGGTTTTCACCAAAGAACATCTTGACCTGAAACTGACCTTGACATTTATGAACTGCTAAGCAGGTAACCAAGAACAGTTAAATTTAAGCTGATCACAAATCGGACAGAGTACATTCTCCAAGAATACCTGATAATCAGTAACAGGAAAAAATAGGCTTTACAAGATTTAATACATAGCATAGAAGCAAACATTTTTTAGATTTTCTGAGCAATTGTGTGTTTATATATTTTATGATAATTATTATGAATTATAATTCAACACATACAAGAATATATACGGAAAAGTTTAATATGTTTGATGAGAAATATTACCTTGGATCTTGTTCTGTATAAACTAGCTCAGCATGTTTTCTATTAGCAAAAGTGGCCAGAAGCACCTTATGGCATGCAAGGTTCTTCTGACTGGTATAGAACAGAACATCATTTGTAGCCCATTCTGAAAAACAAGACAAATGCAAGTGAACTACACCACAATATTTTGTGCTACTGACGGAGTAAAAGAAAATATTTTGCCTACCCCAAAGCAAGTTTCAGAGATCTGTGAAAAAGTTTGATCTAGGCAATCTAATCTGAGTTTAATTAAGCTAAAGGTGACATTAAGTTTTACTTATTTTTCCCCCAATTAAAACTTATTTTTTTCTGGCCATGACGTTAATAGTTCTGATTTGGCTTAAAGAGGAAATCCAGGCTTTTGCGGATCAACACTGAAACATCCCACAGCTGTACATTATCAAGCATTTCCCTTCTGTCTGTTATTACACAATATGCACTAGGAGAAAATACTTTGCATAGGTATGTAAGGTCCAATTCTGAACTGCATAGAACCTCATGAAGTCATTTACACCTATGCAAGGCAGGTGTGAATAGCTACCATCCTGTTTAAGTAATGTTTTGCACAAGTGTATATAATTATACAAGGTAGAAGACACTGAAAAATAAAGTCTATTGTGCTTTTCCTTTTATATACTGAATCGTCTGGGCAGATCATGCTGCAGATTCTAGTCACGACAGAAAATAATGCCAGTGGATAGTTCAATGTACTAGAACAGCATGTGTACGAACACCTATTGAATTGTCAATCTGCTTTATTCTGACCAGTGAATTATGAAATTTTGCCCAGAGTTTTAAGGTTCATAGGTTTAGCCAAATGATCACTGAATATAGGATAGCGCATCTAAAACCAGTTTCCCTACTGGCCAACAATAATAAAAATAATCTATCGGTATGGACATACATACAGCGTAACAAAGCAGTACACCCTCTTTACTATATTGCTCTAATATGCTGTAAGGGCAAAGAAAGTTCTCCATGTCCATTTCAGTATTGTGTGCTGTATATTTTACCAGCAAAACTGAGAGATAGTAAGTTTTCTAAGTTAAAGGCCCCAGGGCCCCAATTAAAGCCTACTGAAGTCAACAAAAGGACTCCTAATTGACTTTAGGGGGCTTTGAATTGGGGCCCATATCCTGAAATCAACTGGAACTGCAGTTGTTCAACATTTTAAAATGTATTTGGCACTTCGGTCCTAATTTTCAAAGGTGCTGATCACCTGAGCCACCAACTTCAGTTGGAGCTGCAAGTGCTTGCTAAATCAGGCATGAAGGCCCTGATCCTGCAAATGTTTATGTATGTAAATAACTTTACACACATTCACAAGCCTACTGAACTCAACAGGCACATTCACATACATGAAGTTAATTGTGTGCATAAACGGTGAGGGGATTAAGAACCTTGTCTAACAAAGGAATGCCCATCGTACTAAATGAGCTGCTTTTGTATGAACTGCAAAATATGTTCAATTGTGCAGTATAAAAGATAAACTTTTTGAGGCAGTAAATCTTTGTAATCAATTGAGAACCCTTCTGCAGTTTTAAAATGTGTGTGTGTCTTGATATGACAAGACAGGTAAAAGGTATTACCTCACCTACCTTGTCTCTCTACTGGGACCAACAAGGCCACAGCAACACGCTTTATAATGGATATCAATTTTAACATGGCAGTCCTTTATTTTGTTAAAAATATTATTACTGATTTTAAGTTGAAATTTATGGAGCATTTTGTCTTGCCATTTTGTGTATTCCACATTACGTTTACAGACTACTTACCAAAACTAAACACATTTGGGATAATATATTCCACCATAGGTAACTTCTCAAGTTTCGTAACAATACAGTTTGACTCTTCAGAATTTGAACTTTTTATGCTGGTAGCCATATACCTCTGCTCTGGGGAAATTCTGATGCGCTGAATAATCGCATCATGAAAACCAAGATCTTCAGTACTGAGTAAAACCTCAACACTTTCTTCATCTAGTACACAAAAGAATACAGACAACAATATTATCCAAGAACCAGCACAATGAATGATAATAGTTTATATTCTGCTTTGATATTCTAATAATGATATCCAAAAGTGGAATTTGTTAGCGTGGAACAGTTCAGTTGTCTCAACATATGCTAATAAACAGTATCATAACTGAGTTTAATGGCATATGCAAAAAAGATTTTGTTGTTGCTATTTTAAAAAATATTTTTTGATTTGTAAATTTGCCTGAAATGGAGACCATACTTCTGAAGGAAGGTTTAATTTTAAAGTTCAAACTTCTGAGGTATTTGTATGCAATTAAAGGAGAAACATTTTTCACCCTTTTGGAATTAAAAAAAATGGGTGTATTAATGTTGCTTAATTTTTCCCCCAGTAAGTGGTCTGTTTTGTATAAACCCAAAGTGCTGACTGAAAAAAAAAATCCAGAACTTTGACCATGTGACAACAAGAATTTATCATGAAAGTCTCAATATAGCTTTTGCTACTAATTTAAGTTGATAAATACCAGGGAGGGAGAGAATTTATTTAACTTAAGTGCCAATGTTGACACAGGAACAAATGGATATAAAACTGGCCATCAAGTTCAGGTTAAAAGTTAGACCAGAGGTCCCCAAACTGTGGGGCATGCCCCCAAGGAGGGCGTGGATGAATGTCCGGGAGGGGTGCAGCAGGGCCTGGGCCAGCCCACACTGGGTGTGTGGAGGGAGTGTCACCCAGCCCCTTCCTGCTTCCCAGCTCTGCCCCAGTCCCACCCTCATCTGCATCCCTGACCCTGTGCCTGGTCCCACCCCCAGTCTCAGTGCGACTCCAGTCCTAGCCCAGGGCGGTACTTGGCCGTGGGTTTGACTGCCAGCCCCACTGCCGCCCACAGTCTTAGCTCCTGGCTGCAGCCCCATCCTTGACCTCTTTGCCCATGTCTGCATCCATGTCCCTGCTCCCGACCGGGGGCAGGGGTGCATGACTTAAAAGGTATGGGGACCGCTGAGTTAGACAAATGTTTCCAACGATCAGAGGAGTGAAGTTCTGGAACAGCCTTCCAAAGGGCAAAAAAACCTAACTGGCTTCAAGACTGAGCTTGATACGTTTATGAAGGGGATGATATGATAAGACTGCCTACAATGACATACAGCTGATCTGCGACTCCTAGTAGCAAATATGCCCAAGAGCCAGTGATGGAGCACTAGATGGGAAGGGCTTTGAGTTACTACAGAAAATTCTTTCCAAGGTGTCTGGCTGGTGAGTCTGACTGATGTGCTTATGGTTCAACCGACAGCCATACTTTAGGGTTGGCAAGTGCCTGGTTTTTAACCAGGGTGCCAGGTTGAAAAGGGGCCGTTAAAAGTCCACTTGGCGGTGCAGCGGGGGTTTGAGGCTAAGGGAGGCGGGGCCTCTGAGAAGGGATAGGGTAGGGGTATTCAGTTTTCTGTGATTAGAAAGCTGACAACCCTAGCTCTATTTGGGTTGGGAAGGAATTTCCCCCCAGGTCAGATTGGCAGAGACCCTTTTCGCCTTCCTCTGCAGCATGGGGCACAGCTCACTTGCTAGTTTAAACTGGAGTCAATGGTGGATTCTCTGTAACCTGAAATCTTTAAATCATAGTTTGAGGACTTCAGTAGCTCAGGCAGAGATTAGGGGTCTATTGCACGAGGGGGTGAGTGAGGTTCTGTGGCCTGCAATGTACAGGATGTCAGATTAGATCAGGCCTGCACAACATGCGGCCCGGGGGCCACATGTGGTCCGCAGGGGCTCACTGTGCGGCCCGCGGGGGATGAGTTGGGGTGGGGGAAAGTGGATGGGGGCGGGGCTTTTTGGCCCGCAGCTGGTTTTTTTGCAGTAATATGGCCCTCGCTGCTTTCCGAGTTGTGCAGGCCTGGATTAGATGATCATCATGATGGTCCATTCTGACCTTAAAGAATTTGAGACTTTTTAATACGAGTAATCATATGAAATTATTCCCCAGTTCCTGTCCCATTCTCCTTTCTAGATTCTGGAATCTGAAGCTTTTATTACTTTTATAAAATGTACTCCTTAAACATTTTTTCATGTAAAATACTATTTTGAACTATTTTTGTTTTAAGTTTGTTTTTTTTATATTAAGTAACAGGGATGGTTAAGGTAAGTAAAGTATCCTAAAATGTTAGAAAGATCTGAGCAATTACAATGTCCAAGAAATATCTTACCACCATCTGCTTTTGAACGAAATATGCAGCCATTTTCTTCAAAGTAAACACAATCCCCAAACCTAATCTGTTAAGCACAAAACAGACACGTTACCAATATAGGCAGAATTAAATCATAGTCAGACCTTAGAGATCAAAATATTTCCTAAAAGTCACTACAATCTGTTTTCTGGTGAGGTTATATAGTACATGAATAGACCTATGGTTTTATGTATAAATAAAATCTAATTCAGCAACATATACATAATATTTTATACATAAGACAGACAACAAAATATAAAAGATGTGCTTGATGCATTGAACGATTTTGTTAGCCATATTCAGAGGAATGAAAGGGAGTCACACACACACACACTAAGATTTTCTTTTTTTAAGCCTGTAATACTGTAATAGTGGTCAACAACCTGTTGATTGCGATCGACTGGTCGATCCTGGAGCCTTGGCCAGTCGATCGCAATCTCCAGGCCACTAAAAGTCCTGCGGTGCAGGGACTCAAGCAGGCTGGCATGCCTCTGTGGTCTCTGAGAGAAGGGGGTATGTGTGAGGTGGTTCCACTCGCTGCCTCCACCCCCAGCAGCATCCCCATGGGGGTGGCGCTTGCAGGCATGGGCAGTGCACTGAGACCCGCTGCCCCCCTCCCTCCTAGTGGCTGCATGCAGAGCTGTGCCAGCAGCCAGCCCGCTTCCGGGAGCGGTGTGGGGCCACAGCAGGCAGGTAGCCTGCCTAACCCCACTGCGCTGCTGACCAGGAGCTGCCTCTGGTAAGCGCCTCCTGGTTCAGGCCTGCACCTTGCACCCCCGCCAGCTGCACCCCAACCCGCAGCCCAGAGCTCCCTCCCAGCCCCCGCACTCCCTCCCACCTCCCATGCCCTTGCCCCCTCCTGCACTCAAACTCCCTCTCAGAGCCCATACTCCTCATCCCCTCCCACATCCAATACTCTGCCCCAGCCCAGAGCCCCCTCCTGTACCCAAACTCCTCCCCAAACCCCACACCTCTCACTCTCTCCTGTGCCATCCTGGAGCCCCTCCTGCACCCAAACTCCCTCCCAGAGCTTGCACCCCTCATTCCTCTTCCTCAATCCTTCGCCCCAGGCTCAGCCAATGCACACCCCACAGTTGAGACTGTTACACTGATTTGTGGATCTATAAACCATAAATTACACTAATAAAAAGTAAAACTCACGAAATGTTCAGTGAGATTAGGTGCAGTGTGATCATATGACACCTGCAGCCAAACTCCCTCCCAGAGCCTGCACCCCAACCCTCTGCCCCAGGCTCAGCTGGAGCCCCCTCCCACACTCTGAACCCTTTGGCACCAGCCCAGAGCCTGCACCCCAACCCCGTCCCAGTCCAGTGAAAGTGAGGGTGGGAGAGAGCGAGTGATGGAGGGAGGGGGAAATGGAGTGGGTGGGGCAGTGCCTTGCGGAAAGGGCAGGGAAGATCCTGCATTGATTTTAAGTTCAAAAAGTGATCGTGTGCATAAGAAGGTTGGAGACCACTGCTGTAAGACACTGACAAATGGAGAAGATATTTCTCTGGTAACGACACAAGCAAAAACCATTATCCTATGAACTGCTGACTTAACAGAATTACTCATTACCCGAGCACACGTTGTTTGCAAGATTGGACCCTTAAATCCTTGTGTCTACAAATACTTATGTACCATTAGGCACCGGAATAGTCTCACTGAAGTAAATAAAAGCTATAACAACATTTACTAATAAGTAATATACAAATAAGAAAAAGTATGCTAACAACTTAGGTTCAGTGGGACTATTCACTACTTAACATTAAAAAACTCAGAATTGAGTTTAAGGCTCAAGACCTCAATCCTGAAAATACATGAATGTGCTTAACTTTAACTTTTGCAAGTAGACCAACTGACATCAATGAGACTACTCATAGTACTGAAGTTAAGTGTCTCTAGAACTGGAGTCTAAGGGCATGGTTCCACATGCAAGTTAGAGTGCATTAAAGCAGCCCCAAGCACCCTAACTCATGACTCATCCTCACGGGCAAGGCATATAGGGCACTCGGACTCCATGGCTAGAGCACTCTTGGTAATCCGGCATAACGCTTGCTGCGCCCCCTCAGCTAGAGGAATAACGTTTGATGCGCCCGCACTGAAGCGCTGCAGCTCCAGCGTGGATGCCCTGGTCTATTAATGCGCTCAGATTGGCCTCCAGAAGTGTCTCACAATGCCTGTTCTAGCCACTCTGGTCATCACTTTGAACTCTACTGCCCTGCCCTCAGGTGATCAACCATCAGACTCGCCCTTTAAATTCTCTGGGAATTCTGAAAATCCCCTTCCTGTTTGCTCAGCAAGGTGTGAAGTGGTTTGAGAGTGTCTTTCCAGGTGATCATGCCTCCATGCACCAGAAGATCCCCAATATGGAGCAATGGCGAGGTGCTGGATCTCATTGTTTGCAGGGGAGGAAACTGTCCAGTCCCAGCTGTGCTCCAGTTGTTGGAATTACAATTCCTTTGGGCAGATATCAAGAGACATGATGGAAAGGGGCCATGACCGGGATGCAGCGCAGTGCAGGATTAAAGTGAAGGAGCTGTGGAATGCCCACCGCAAAGCATGCAAGGCAAACCGCCACGCCAGTGCAGCCCCCGCGAGCTGCCGTTTCTACAAAGAGCTGGATGCAATACGTGGGGGCGACTGCACCTTCACTCCGGGGGACCACCATGTACACTTCAGAGCCCAGTTCAACAAGGCAGGAGGAGGAGGAGCAAAGTGGGAAAGAGGGTGCTGAGGAGGAGGGAGACACCCCGGCATCCCTAGATGCATATAGCCAGGAGCTGTTCTCAAGCCAGGAGGAAGGTGGCCAGTCGCAGTGGCCAGTGCTTGAGAAAGGACAAACATCAGAGGAGCTGCCCGGTAAGCAGCTTTTATTTTGGGAAGGAAGTTGTTCAGTGCGGGCTCTTGGGGCGAGGAGCGTTTGGGCTGCACGTATGTCTAGATGAGGAATAGGGTGTTGATGTGCTCTCTCACATTACGGTAATCGGCCTCAGTGATCTCTTCCAAGGTCTCACGCAGAAGCTGTGCAATCCGCTTGTGCAGGTTCCTTGGCAGAGCCACTGTGCTCCTTGTCCCAGTCAGGCTAACATGCCTGCACCACCATGCCGTCCCCTGTGGGGGGACCATTGCTGCATATGGGCCAGGGCAGAAGCCACATTGTAGTAGAAGACCCTCCACTGCTTCCCAGGTCACCCTCAGCAGCGAGATATCTTTCAGGACAAACTTCTGTGGAAAATGTAGGGACACTGTTCAATATAGGGACTCCCTGCAGCTGTCCCCAAGGCACAGAAACCCAGAGGACAGTATGACCGTGAAACAATCAATCCCCCTTGCCTCTGTGCTTACTCACCATTTTGGGGCTCCTGTGAATTATGTGCGCTTACTTTGGGATGGGCAAATTCTGCTATTGTGTAGACTTTGCTTGTCTTCTTTAAGTACGGCCGAATCATTGCTCTGTCTGGTGTGAACAATGCTGCCTCTGTTAAGTGTTCCATTTTGGCTTTACAGATGCAACCTTGAAATCTCAGATGTCCTTGTTATCACCGACCGAAAGACTCCAAAGAATTAGGAAGAAGCCACATAGAAGCAAAGAGAACATGCTGCACGAAGTAACGCAGCAGACCCTTAATGAAAATCAAAAAGCGCAGGAGTAGTGGAAGAGTGAAAGGAGGGTCCACCAGCAGAATGCGGAATGCTGGCACCAAAGCACAGAGCGGCTGCTAAGCATCATGGAGAGCCAAGTGGACTCGATACAGGTGCTTGTAGCAATGCAGGCAGAGCACTACTGCATCTCCCCCACATCCCTTGTCACAAAACTCTTTCCCTTGTTCCCCCATGTCACCTCCAGCTAGGGTGACCAGATATCTCAATTTTATAGGGACAATCCCAATTTTTGGCTCTTTTTCTTATATAGGCTCCTATTACTCCCCCACTACCCGATTTTTCACATTTGCTGTCTGGTCAACCTACCTCCGACTCACTTTCCCCCACATCTGGTTCTTATAACCACCAGCTGCCTACAGCACCTGTAGTTTCATCATCCAGCCCTGCAAACTACAACCCTTAACTACTGCACTCAACCCCCATCACCATGCCTTTTAGTCAGCCTGGCATGCAGCATTCATTACACGGCACTCCAGACAGGAAGGCTGAGTATGATAACAGGACGTACGGCAAACCTGAGACTGAACTGTTCCCCACCCACCCCACCCTCTTGCCCTTTCTGTTTCCCAAGCAGTTGTCTTTCTTTCCATAAATGAATTTTCTTTTCAATAAATGGATTTTTTGGCTTTGAAAACAGTCTTTATTATTGCATTAAGTAAAAGATACCTGAGCCCCGGAAAGCAACAGGCACTGCAAGTCAGTGAAGCAAACACAGATTCCTACTAACACTGGAAACACTGGTCTTCACTCCCGTGCAGGGCGCCAAATATTACTGGTGTCTTTCAGCCTCAATTTGCTCCCTCAAGGCATCCCTAATCCTTGCAGCCCTGTGCTGGGCCCCTCTAATAGCCCTGCTCTCTGGCTGTTCAAATTCAGCCTCCAGGTGTTGAACCTCCCAGGTCCATGTCTGAGTGAATCTTTCACCCTTCCCTTCAGAAAGGTTATGGAGGGTACAGCACACAGATATAATTGTGAGGATGTCATTGGCCAGGTCCAGCTTCCCATACAGACAGCACCAGCGGCCCTTTAAACGGCCAAAAACACACTCCACAGTCATTCTGCACCGACTCAGCCTGTTGTTGAACCGCTCCTTGCTTCTGTCAAAGCTCCCTGCATAGGGTTTCATGAGCTATAGCATTAAAGGGTAAGCGGGGTCTCCAAGGATCACCATGGGCATTTTAACTTTCCCTCTGGTGATCTTCTGGTTTGGGAAGAAAGTCCTGCTTGCAGCTTCCTGAACAGGCCTATGTTCCAAAAAATGTATGCGTCATGTACCTTTCCGGGCCAGCCTGCATTAATATCAATGAAACGTCCATATTTCATAAGCGCCTGGAGAACCATAAAGAAATACCCCTTCCGATTAATGTACTCGGAGGCTAGGTGAGCTGGTGCCAGAATTGGAATGTGTGTCCCATCTATTGCCCCTCTGCAGTTAAGGAAACCCATTTGTGTAAAGCAAGCCACAGTATCATGCACGTTACCCAGAGTAACGGTTCCTCTGAGCAGGATTGAGTAATGGCTCTGCAAACTTGCATCAACATGATTCCACGGTCAACTTTCCCACTCCAAACTGATCAGCGACTCATTGTTAACTCTCTGGAGTTGCGAGCTTCCAGACTGCAATAGCCACCTGCTTTACCACCATCAAGACAGCTCTCAATCTTGTGTCTTTGCACCGCAGGGTGCGGGTGAGCTCCTCACACAGTCCCATGAAAGTGGCTTTCCTCATCAGAAAGTTCCGCAGCCATTGCGCGTCATCCCAGACTTGCATGACGATGTGATTCCACCACTCAGTGCTTGTTTCCCGAGCCCAAAAGCGGCGTTCCACAGTGGTAAGCATGTCCGTGAATGTCACAAGGAATATTATGTCATATGCGTTATGCGAGTCAACATCGTTGTCTCGGACTCCTTGCTGTCAGTTTGTAGTTTAAGGAGTAACTCGGCTGCCAAATGTGACGTGCTGGGGAGGCTCGTCAGCATATTCCACAGCACTTCGGGTTCCATTCCCACAGTCCAAAAGGGAAGACAGAGCATGCAAAAAAAAAAAAAAAAATGTTGAAAGGTGGCGCCAAATGTGGATGGAAGCACAGGGATTGTTGGGATGCAAAGCGATGCATCACGGCGTGTTGGGACAGGACCCAGTATGCTCCGCACTTCCCCATCCCTTTCCTACAAGCTACAGCACCAGAATGAGAAAAGGTGCCCTGTGGGATAGCTGCCTATAATGCACTGCTCCCAGAGCCACTCCAAGTGCCGCAAATGTGACCACGCCAGTGTGCTTGCGGCTAATAGTGTGAACACACTGCAGCGCTTTCTCGACTGCGCTCTCCAAAGGCTGGTTTAACTCACTGCATTCTACATCTGCAAGCGTAGCCATGCCCTAAGAGAGCATAAGTTTTGTAGTTTGTCATCCTATCGCTGCATGGAATCAAAACTTCGCAATTCAGTTACCATATCCCCCCCTCGAAACTTAATAATGGTTAAAAAGCATTTAAATCTTCTCTTGAATCATATAATCCACATTGTTTGCCAAAAAGCCAGTTTAACTTTATCGTATTTATTAATTATTATTGCTTCTCTTGACTGTGGTGGCATTAAGACTGTTGTTCACATAAAAGTATTCGGTTAGATCTAAGACACTGTAAGAATGCTCCAGACCAGGGAGCTTATGGCATGCATGTCCCGGCAGGCAGCAGCATGCCGTTAAAAATCCTGCCCGGCCTGGGCCGCTCTTCTCCGCCCCCGCTGTTGGGGAAGAAGCTTGGTCTTGCTGGCTGCTGCTGCAGGCTTCCACTCCTCTTCCCCAGTGTGCTGGGTTCCTGCCCTTCCTCCTCTTCCTCCCTGCCGGCTGGCCAATCAGCTGATGACCCTTGTGAGTGAGGGTGAGAGGAAGAAAGAGAACTGCAGTGCTGCTCCAGGGAAGAGGGGGGGCAGGACCTTGGGGAAAGGGGTGGAATCAGGGCATATCCCCTCCATCCCCCTGCCGTGAGACCCCCAGGACCTCAACCCACACCCCCAGCCCTCTGCCCAGCCCCGTGCAGCCCCCTCACACACACCCAGCCATCTGCCCTGACTCTGGTACCCCCCACACATACCCAGCCCCCCCACACCCTATGCCTTGACTCTTGCACCTTCATATCCCCCTCCTCGCACCAAATTGGAGCTCCTGCACACACCCCCATTCCCACCTGCTCCCCTCGCACCAAATGGGAGCTGCTCAGGTAAGCGCTCCACACCCAAACCTCCTGCCCCAAGCCTAAGCCCCCTCCCTCATTCTAGCTCCTGGCTAGACCCGACACCCCAACCCCGAGCCTGCTCCTTCAACCCCAACCCTGTGCTCAGTGCACTCCCACACTCAGCTCAGTGCAGAGAGAGAGAGGAAGAGAATGGGCCAGAACCAGGGAGAAGGAAGGGACCCACTCTCTGTGGGCAGGGCCAGGACCCCAGACAAGCAGCGGGCTGAGCGGGGCCAGCAGCTGGGATCCCAGCTGGCAGGAGTCAGTGGATGGAACCCCAGACTGGTAGCAGGCTGAGCTGCTCAGCCCACTGCTGGTCTGGGTCCCAGCCGCCTGCCCCACCCAGCCTGCTGCCAGTCTGGGGTTCTGACTGCTGTCCCCTTGCTAGCCAGGGTCCCGGCCGCAGGCCCCGCTCAGCCCGCTGCCGGCCTAGGTGAATGGAACCCGAGGCCGGCAGTGGGCTGAGCGGGCTGGCGGCATAAGATCAGCATTTTAATTTAATTTTAAATTAAGCTTCTTAAACATTCTGAAAACCTTGTTTACTTTACATACGACAATAGTTTAGTTATATAATATAAAGACTTATAGAAAGAGACCTTCTAGAAAATGTTAAAATGTATTACTGGCACGCAAAACCTTAAATTAAAGTGAATAAGTGAAGAGCGGCACACCACTTCTGAAAGGTTGCTGACCCTTGCTCCAGACTATTTTGTTCGTACTTTATAATTATCAAAATATTTAAAAATCAGGACTACAAACATATAACTGCTTAACCAAAAACATGTAGCGTAAAAGCATTTCATAGTAGGAACAGCTTCACTGACACTTTCTTGTACTAAACTATGATGTATTTTTTAAATTTTTTTGCCACTTACCACTGGGTTGTTCATGCTGAATGTATATTTGTTGCACAGTACTTCTAATTTCTTCTTGATTCTTTCTGCTGTATCCATATATCTTGCTGAAGTTACTTTCCAGTTCTCCTGCTCTGATTTCAGAAGATCCTGGTACAAATATGTCAATGCAATCAACCTCTGACTTTAGATGTCCAAAGTTATGGTTGGATGCTCTTGTCTATCAAGGTCACTTTGTATCACTTATGCAATACAAAATTAACTTAAATTGGCTAGGCTGAAATCCACCTTTTTGAAAATCATTTTCAAGTCACCCTTAAAAAAACAGTGTCAACGTAAAACAACTCACATTTCTGTCTGGAGATATTTCACCTACTATGTACTTTAAGTAACACCGAAGATTCATATTATTGAAAAATATTATAATTTTTTCTCTGATTTTTGTTTGTTTAATTTTTTCTCTGTTTATTGCATGCATTGGACATGCAGACTGTATAAATCATTTTCAGTTTCCCCTCTACAGTCAGTCAGATAGGCCTTGATCTCCAATTAAATCTGCGCAGGCTCAATGGGTTGCTATTAGATTCAGGTATGGATATAGACTGACTAGTCTGTATAGACCAGCATAAGTTTGTTAAGCATTGTGTCAGCTAGTAGTGATTAAATCCTGGGTCTCATCACTCTGGAGATTCTTTATGTAGTTCTATCCTGACACCCTAATACTATCTTTCTGGTAGCTATTTAGATTTTAGGAAAAAAGCTAAAATATGTTGGGGGTACCCTCTGAGACGTTATCCACCCAGTAGCCTCCAAGACTTTATCTGCTTGCTTCTCAAGAACTTAGCTCAACTCTGAGCTGGTCACGGAGGTTTTTTTTATTGGAATACAATCAAACTAGGCTTCATCTGATCAAGCTCAGGCATACGGCATGGATACAGGGAATACCATACACCCAAAGTTACATAAAAACTCCCTCCCTTTATATACATCACATTACATTCCCTATATATTGCATCACTCATTTTGGGATTGGCTTGGTCACTTTGTGGGAACCAATCGCAATTTACTCATTACCTCGTGTCCCAGGTTTTTCTTGTCCATTGTTATCTTATCCATTGTAAATGGTTGCCTGGATGCTCCCCCTTATCTGTTTCCAGCTTGCCAATCCATTTAGGGCATGGCTACACTTGAAACTTCAAAGCGTTCTTGCAGGAGCAGCAGTGCTTTGAAGTGTGAGTGTGGTCGAGGGCGAGCATGCTGGGAGACAGCTCTCCCAGCGCTCCTGGTAATCCACCTCCAGGAGGGATAATCAGGAGCCTGGCTCCCTGCGCTGAGCCTGTCCACACTAGCGCTTTAAAGGGCTCAGACTTGCTGCACTCAGGGGTGTGTGTGTGTGTGATTTTTCACACCCCTAAGGCAGCAAGTTAGAGAGCTATAAATTGTTGTGTAGCAAGCCCTTAGCTATCTCTTCTGTCTCCCAAGAAATGGGGCCTCACAGCAATAAAACTGACCCAACTCGGTAGTTGGCTATGGAGAAGTAGAGAAGCTGACAAGTTGAACTGTCATTTGTCTCTGAGTATAACTGAATTCCCAATTCCTATGTTAAACCCTTTTGGAAAAAAAAAAATTCTTAACATTTGAAAGTGTGACTCATTATTAATAAGGGTCATGGCAGTTGCCGACATTATATTTATATTTAAACTGCATACCTTGCAGGAAAAGAATCTCCGTGGCACAATGTGCCCGGGTGAATCTGTGTTGTTCCATGAATTTCCCAAACACTTTGTAAATGGAAATTCTTGTGGTTTTATTTGACTGCAAAGAGCTATTACAAGATCACAGTTATGGTTAAAGTAGTATCTGCAGCAACCAACACTGAACTTCAGAGTCTGGAGAAAAGATTTCACAGTCCAATGCATGATGCCCAAATCTTCACGTGACCGACTGCACTCGCTCTGAGCTTTCCAAGTATGTAAAATGATGTCGGGTGCAATTAAACTGGGTACCTGAAATGTTCAGGGTGAAACTGAAGCAGGGACTTCTTCAGATGTGAACGCTTTGAACCTAAAGGGGCAAAAGATTCAGACTGAATGCTGTAAACTTTAGTTACCATGGGAAGGACAGAGAAAAGAAAAGCAAACCTGAAGCTGCCTCCCCTAAAGCCTTTTCAAATAATTCGCTTGTACACTGATGTACAGGTGTCTCTCCCCCAGCCTGCAGGCTCGCAGGCTCGAGGGCAGGCCTTGGTGGGCCAGCCGCTGCCATCCTGCCGGACACTTTCCTGTTCAGATGTGTGACCGGTTCAACGAGCTTTTGACACGTGAGACATTTTCAAGGCTCACTGAACTGCACCGAGACACGAGCCTTCAGCCTCGGGCAGTGGCGCTAAAGCACCGCTTGGGAACACGGCCAAGCCTGCACGAGGAGAAGGAGGAAGAGGAAGAGGAGGAGGAGGAGGAGGAGAGCTCAGTGGCTCTGAGATCGGATCCTACCCAGTCGGTCTCCGAGCGCTGTGCACACGCTAACCACCCACGGCGCCTCCAGACTAGTAGCCCGCCCAGGCGCCCGGCAGCCACCACAGACCCTCCCAGGCCTCCTGGAGGCAGGACAGAGAACAGAGGGGTCCCTGCTAGCCCCGGCAGGGCAGCTACTGGAACCGCCCGTACAACGGCTCCCCACAGCCAGCACTCGCCCCGTCCGGCACCGGGGAGGAGCCGCGGCTGCTGCCACTTGCCAGACTCAGCCCGCCGCCGCCGCCCCCTCATCAGGCGTGCAACGATGGCATCACGGAAGAGCGACTCTATTCCGTGCCGAAGCCAGAGACACGCCTGATTTTCCTACACCCTGAGGTGCCCACAGTCAAGATGATGGCGGGACGCGGACATACTCAGTCACTGTTATGCCCATAGCCAAGATGGCGTCCGAACCGCTCTGTATACGCGGCTACCAGCTGTCAAGATGGCGACGAAAGCTATACGCTCTGTCGCCATCTTGGTTACGGGCAGTTGGCCATACAGTGACTTACAATAATCCAGCAGGTTGTTGGTTTTAAAGCATATTAACATTTTCTTGGCTATTTTACCCCAATTTCACGTCTGGAAATGTTTGCTTTCGGGCACCTGCCCCTTTCGATAACCGTAATTTCACAGAGAAAAGCGGACGTGCAAAAAATGGGTTTTATTATTGCTGGATGTGCTTTGACCCGCCCCCGAGCCCCTCAAAATTACAGAAACTCTGGTGAGGTACTGTATAGGGCAGGGCAGAAACATGCAGGACAGGATTCATTGGAACCTTCTTGCCCTTATCAAATATGGCGGCTGCTGCCGGTTTCCCCCTCCCCCCCACGCACCGTCCCCCTCAGCTTGGGCTGGGAGGACCTAACCGCAGCAGCTGTAAGCGCAAGTCCTTTCTCAGGGCCGCCGAGCGCACGTCTTCTCCCCCCCCCCCCCGGTCTATCCCTGGCTGCTGCTCCCCGGGCGGGGACGGGTCAGTGAGCGGCTGCGAGCTAGTTTTCCCTCGAGCCCCTGGGGGCTCCCTCAGCTCTTCCCTAGCCTGCTCCCAGCAGCCTCAGCATGACTGAGGCGACAGCCTGGCCCGGGAGCATCCCAGCCCCTGTCGCCAGGTGTGAGGCAGGAGGAGGAGGAGGAGGAGAGGGAGACGCTGAGGAAGGTCCGAAAGGAAGGAAACAGGGAGTCGCTAGAGCCCGGTGGAAACTGCTCAGAGAGGTATAAATGCTACTTTACGTTTCCCCAAGGCCCTTTCCTCCTAGGGGTGCCGCAGAGCCCCTTAACCTGTGCACAAGGCCACTGACATGCAGCCACTTCTGGGCTGGAGGACTGTAGCCAGGATATCGTCTCATGGCAAAGCTGCCTGTATTGGGGGAGGCGGACCTTGGTCACACACTGTTGATGAGCCCTGCACTTAGGAGAGTGCTCTCCAGGGGCGCTTGAATGTCCATGCACAACGACGAAAGCTGCAGTTTTTAAGGGCTGTGCTGCAAGATGCCCTAATGCTTTCAGTTGCAGTTCACCAGGATGAAGGGCTAAAATAACATCGCTTGGATCTAGGTTTGTGGGCACGGGGAGTTTAAGTGTTTCAGACCTGGTGCTGAGACCACTAAATCACCTCCCAGAACACACACTGTGCACTTCCATAGCAACATGCTTCACCTGAGAGCCACAAAATGCTGTGCAATCACTTAGCGTGTTTTTGCAACATTTTGGTACAGTATATTTGCAATGTCTGGGGACCTGCAGAGCTATTGCAAGCTGTGACTATTCAAAATGAGTGGAATGTTAAAAATGGTATTGAAATGCAAATGGTGAAACCCTTCACTATAAACTGAGAGAGTCTTAAAAATTAATTTACAATTCATCTGTAGTGGTGGACCAATGGACATTAGTGCCCATTCCTGCAGGCAGCCCCAACTTCACTGGGGCTCTGTACAGATGTCAGTGTCTGCCCATGGAGAGCAGATTACAGGGTCTTAGGCAGCAACAGTTCTGAGAAACTGGGAACTAGGGCCTCAAAATAGTACATGTACTATTAACTGGCATTTCTATTTTTCTGTTAATTTTTATTGATTTTTTTCAAAAAGAGACAAAAATGGTAAATGACCTACAGCTTATATGTTTTCAAATACCGCATCCTGGGCTTGCTAATAGAATTATGAAACTGTGTAAATTTACAGCTTGTCAAAGCTTCAAGATCAGAAAATACTGCATAGACATAACATGTTAGAGTGGATGTAACAGTAATAAAATAGGAGAAGACCTACAAAAATAGGGAGAGGAGGGAAGGAGATAATGAGGGTGAGGGAGGAGGGGAAAGAAAGGAAAGGTTAGGTGGAATGGAAAGGACTTTTCATCCTAAAGGATCACAAAGTGCTTTACCTTTAATGTATAGTAATCAGTGTTGCAAATTCTGATGAAAGAAATAATGTGAATAGATGAGAATGGTAGCTTCTTTGTTTTTGTAAAAGCAGGTTTCTAGTCATTATTGTGGAGAAAAGTTTGAAAACATGACCTAAATGTTTCTTAGTGGCTGAAAACCCAGAAGACAAATAAAAACAACCTAAAATATATGATTTTTTTAAAGTATCATGATCTCTAAACAAATCTTATGATTTTTGGGTACCTGAATTGTGATTTTTGAACTCTTAAAGTGGATAATTAACAAAGTTTCACAATACTCATGTGACCTAGATGAGCCTTATGGTTAAAGGGACACTTGTCGCCTTAAAACTCACACTTCTCTTTGAAAATGTTTTGTATATTATTGTTGCATATGATGCCTAATGCGTCAGTCCTGCATTTAGCTCTATCCTGAACTTGCATGGAGTCCTATTGAAGTCTATGGGCTGAGAGAGTCAGCCTGTGAGAAACCAGTTGTATGACTGGGACCTAAGATTGGTACTGTATAACTGAAAGGCATTAGAGAAAGAGAGGATTTTTTGGTATTATCTTTCATTTTGTTTAATCTGAGCATTTGATAACACTTTATGTGTAGTCAGTTTCCATCTCTATGTATTTAAATAGAGCCCAGTCCTGCAAACACTTAAAGATGTGTCTAACACACATAAATAAAGACACTGAGTTCAGTAGGACTGCTCACATGGGTAATATTAAGGACAAGTGCAAGTGTTTGTAGGACTGGGGTGAAAGTGTAAAATTACTTATGTTTAAGGGTTTGCAAAATTGAGCATAAAGGCCCCAGTCCTGCATACACTTATTCATGTGCTTAACTTTAATTGAAAAGCAGTCCCATTGTATTCAATGGCACTACTTTTGTGCCTAAAATTAAGCATATGCATAAGTGTTTACAGGATTGTGGCCTAAAGGCAATATGGGTGGGATCCACAAAGGTACTTAGATGTCTACACTCCAGACTTAAGGGCCTAAATCCCAGTTCTGGCTCCACTGTAATCTACAAAACTGCAACTGAATCCTGAAGGTGTCTAAATCCAGTTGGTCCCTAATTTTCAAAATAAAAGTTCACTAGCACCTCCATTTCTACCTCTGGGCATGCATACTGCTGCCTCACTCTGAGAACTGAGATGCCCATCACTCCATCTAATAGCCACAGAGCAATTCACAAATTCAGCTCTCTACATTGCATGCAGGGCCTGATCTAGTTAGTAGGTGTGTTCAGAGTTCACTACCAGATCAGGTCCCATCCAAAATCTAGTCCGAGAGGAGGTGGTTAGAACACTTGCCTGGGTGTGGGACACGAATGTTCAATTTTCCCCTCTCTGCTGGGGTGGGGGGAAGGATTTAAATAGGGATCTCCTGCTTCTCAGCAGAGGTGCACAGACCACTGAGATCTCTCTGTCTGTCTCTGTCCTAGAAGGTGGATTTTGCCCTTGATGTAGCCCACCTCTTCTTCAGGGTCACTGTCATGCCAGTACAAATGCCTGTTCTACATAAGACACCTCCCTGGTAAATGGCTTGGCATCACCAAAGTGGACAATAGGAAAGTGGTGTTTGAAACAATGCTGACATTCTGCTCTCCACCAAAATTTTAATTGTCACACAGGCTGTGTCTACACCGGTCTCTTTTTTTCTTAAAATTTCCCACTGCTGCTGCCTGCTTCCATGAATTTAGCTTCATTCAGGGCAGCAGTGCAAAGAGTGGCAGGAGCCACCAACAGCTTCCAGCTTTTCAGAGAGAAGTAAATTCCTTATAGTAAATTCATAGATTTTAAATCAATAAAGAGAAGTTATGAGATAATATGGTCTGACTCATAATGCAGGCCATAGAACTTCACCTAGTAATTCTTGCACTGAGCCTAAAAACTTGTGGTTTAACTAGGTATATCTTCTGGAAAGACATCCAATTTCGATTTAAAGATTTTAATTTTTTGAAGAATTTACCACACCTTTGCTAAAACTCTTGCTGTGGTTATTTAATCCTCAGTGTTAAAAATTTGCACATAATAGCTTTCGAGCCCCAGGTATTTGAAAAGTCTTCACATCATTTCTTTAATTTCACATCAGTTCTAATTTAGGAAAGGTTCATTTTTTTTTATCTCAGTTCTCTCTTTATTTTCTCTCTCAGTTATCTGAATGTTCTCCCTATCAGTATGTGCTTGATGGATGATGGTCACAGTTTGCTTTCTCTCATAAATTGCAGCAGATCTTCTGTCCAGAAGAGTGGAACCAGTGCAGGAGGAAAGTAACATTGAGGCCCTGATCTTGCAAATATTTACACTAAAGATAGAATTCACAAAGGCGGTTTAAACACCTAAGTACCCCATAGGGTGCCTAAGTCCAACATTTAGACAATGCCGGTGTTCACAAAACCCTCGCTCAGTTGTCACCTAAAGATAGGCACCTAAAGTCATGAGGTGCTTGAGTCTCTCTTTAAATCTCCCCCTGCAGGATTCCCAAACTATCTATTCGCTGGCTATCTAACCTTCAGGGCTAAAGTTGGTATATATGTTTAGAGTATGCCTATATCCATGTGAGAGGAGGAGGAGGAGGATATAGTGCCCCTCCCATCCCCCTTATAACCTTTAGGCCAGTGGTTACTGCACTCTATTTGTGGGAGACTTTGGTTCAGTTTCCCTCATTGTCTTATGTAGAACAGGCATTTGAATTTTGGTCTTCCATCTCCCAGGACAGTGCCCTTACCCCCTGGGGTGAGTCTTTTTAAATTTCTCCTTTTGAACTGTTCCACTATACATAAATGATTAAATATTAATAGGGCCAGGGAGAGGAAGTGACTATCTAGCCTCATGGTTAGGGGACTCGGCTGGTGAACTCATGTTCGAGCTTCTCTACTCCAATGAATCTATAGTTATTTATACACAGAAGAACAGCTCCAACAGCTTCAGAGAGATCACCACCACCATGTTTCTTGAAAAACCATTCAGCTGGCTTAGGCATTTCACTCCAGGAGGGGGTTCAAGGCTGCAAATCCCATATGGAGATGGGTGCTTCCATCTGGCCTGGATTTAGGTGCCTACGTCTTTTTGAGGGTGGCTGTAACAGGGTCTGCTGGCCCCCTCTTCCTGCAGCCCACTGGCTGCCCAAATAAAGCTCAGAGAGGCTTTCACTGTGTAACACCTGTGTCTTTATTATCTTACAATGCAGTGCCCACCACCAGTGTTAAACTATATACAATTTAGAGGCTTGTCTGGCTCCTCACAAAGGCAGCAGCCTGGAGACTGACCTTGCTCTGGCCATTCCCCCTTCCTTCTGGCTCCTTCCAGCCTTTATAGCCCTCAGGCCAGCAGGTGTAGCCAATCCACAGGCCAGGCATTGGGCTTTCCCCAGCCCCAATCTATCTCCCCTGATTGGGGCTGGCTGAGCAGGGGCTGATTAGGTGCCTCTGCACCAGCACCCTGCTATAGAGGCACATAGGGCCCATGGATCTGCAGCGTTTCTGTTGGCTATCTTAGGCAGCTCCCTGCTCAGCATGTTGCCTTTTGTGAATCCCATTAGGTGCCGAACTCTTCCCATGCATTGAATTGGGAGTCTGGGAGCCTAATTCAGGGTTGTGAATTCCATTAGGTGCCAGAGAGTCTGAATCCTCTAGTGCAGAGGTCTCCAAATTATGGGGCGATCTCCGATACCAGGGTGTGGAGAATGTTTGCGGGGAGGAAGGGGTCAGCAGGCCCAGGGGAAGGTGGGAGCAGAGGAGCACCGCCTAGTCCTGCTGCCACAGCTTTGCTTCAGCCCTAGCCACAACTCCGGGCTCTGTGCCTGGCCCCATCTACAGCCTCGGTACTGCTCTGCTGCCAGCCTGCACCGTGGCCTGGCTACAGCTCCACCCCTACCACCCGCTCCTTGCCCCCTGGATGTTCCTGGCCTTGGGCTGAGTCTGGAGGTGAGGTGAGGTCGGGAGCGGAACCACACCTGGGCATGGGCCCAGCTCCCAGTCCCCACTGCAGCTTGGCTGTGGCTTCACTCCTGCCCCCAGTTTCGACCGCTGGCCGTGGCTCCAACCCTGCTCCTGGCCCCAGACCCACCCCCAGCCTCAACTCCCTTAACCGATCCGCATTATCCTGCCTGGGAGCCATAGTGCCACTCCTGGGTGGAAGGTGGGGAGCAGACAGAGGTAAGGGGGAGGTGCAACCCTGAAAAATGGGACCCCTGCTCTAGTGAATCCTTCCCAAGGTTCTTCACTTTAAGCACATGAGTAGTTCAGTTGACTTCAGTGTGATTGCTCAGTTGTCTTAAGTTATACATCTGCATAAGTGTTAATTGGATAGGGGTCTTAATTTTAACTTTTTTTTAAATGTGTAATTTTGATTTCCCCTAATTTGGAGCAGTGGCCCTGGAAAGACAGCCCATATGATAGTATTGTGTTATGGATATGTTTAGTTTACTGTGAGATTCTCTGTTGTTGTCCTTTAAGTCAGGACAAGATGGAATGCCAAATGGGGCTAATATGTCACAGTAATTACATCCACACTACAATTCTGAGCTGTTTGTTCAGTTTTTTCATAACAATTATTGTTCTAGCGTTATACCTCGTCAGCTTTGGAAGTTTTTGTATGGGGAAGGTTTGGTTGTTTAGTGAGCAAACCTGCTAGCAGGAGGAGCCTTTAGTCTGTTTTTAACCTTCTCCTATCTCTCCACCGAACGCAGAAAATAACCAACCCTCCCTTGCCTCCATTCAGTTTTATTGGACACAATTCCTATAGTTATAATTTATGTTAAAGCAGTAGATCCATAATAGGAAATTCAGACTTACAGGTAAGAAAATCAAGTCGGTGAATTCCTTTTGCAGTAAATTATGTAGGCTGGCTATGCACTACACACAGAAATATTTCCTTTAATTTGTTCTAATTGTATTGCCTGTTAATTGTATCATGTGCCCGCCTGAAACACAAAAAACTACAGAGATCTCAGCAGCAGTGTCTGGGGTGATGCATTCTGAGTGTGTGGGGAGAAGGCTTATGTTTCCTCCTCAACCTACATATATCTGTGACCTTTTCCGTTGCAGATTTCTTGCTTTTTCATGTTCTTTATTAGTTCTTCTATAGGTTTTACATGGTCCAATGAACAAAGATCAATTTAATCTTACCGGTCCATCTGAAGAAAAAATCCGTTCTGCACTCTTTACCAATAATGTCCAGATAAATCCAAGGGGGTGGACACTTGGTTGAGAACTGCTGCTCTAGAGCCCTGCACCAATTTAAAAAAAATGGATCCATATCCGATCTGCAAAGATGATAAACAATACAACTGCTTCCACAGATATAAAGTGAATATCTGCAGATTTGCAGTGCTCTAGTTCTCAATACCCAATATTGGTATTTTTGCAGTACAGCTAAACTCAGGAGAAGATGATGACCAGATTGGCCAGTAGACCATTTTTTACAGTCATGTGGATTATGTTTGAACAGCTCTGAACCCCAAGGGTGTATATATAGCTCTCTACATGCCCAAGCAGTGCCTCCCACATCTGCACTGCTATTTATATCCATGCTAACTGAGAGTGCAGTGTCTGAACTGTACATGCCGCCGTAAGTCTAGACATAATTTAAAAGAGTGTAGACATAATTTAAATGAGAGCCAGGCACTGTTCAAACATAGTCCACATGGTGGCAAAAAATGGTCTTTCCCCACTGCTGCAGCCTTTCACTATCGCACGTAGCTACGCACCACAGTGACAAGTGTGGACACAGCCTGCTTTTCAATGTGGCATGTAGCTACATGTGTAGTGCCTGTACCCTACATCCTGCCATAAGTGTTGACATAACCTTGAGTACACTTAGTAGGGCTTTTAAAATTACCCTTTTCCCTTGGAGAGCCAACTTTTTATATCTGTGGATTTGAAACTATGTTATCTCAGTGTCTGAAGGACAGAGCAGTTTTACCACATCTTCCAAAGAATGGTTAGATTTAACATAGGAGGAAAGGAGAGTGTCTTCATCTTTGTTGTTTGTCTAAAACAATGGGTTATAACCAAGGCTATGTTTTAGTTATGGGTATTTTTAGTAAAAGTCATGGACAAGTCACAAGTAGTAAAGAAAAATTCATGGCCCATGACCTGTTCATGACTTCTGCTATACACCCCTGACTAAAATTTGGGCCGGGGGTCCATGGGTGCTCTGTGGGAGCAGGCCTGGGACCTATGCTGGTGTGTGTGTGGGTACAGGGCAGTGTTGCATGGCCCGGACCCATGCTGGGGGGACTGGGCAGGGAGTAGCACAGCCAGGACCCCTGCTACTGGTGGGGGGGGGGGGGGGGGGGGGGGGTTGGGGGAACAAAAACCTCGGGGGGGGGGGGGGGGGGGGGGGGCCATGGGCAGTGTGCGGACTAGAATCTCTGCTGGTGGTGAGGGTGGGTGGTGGCACGTGGCCTGGGACCCATGCTGGGTGGAGGAGGGTTGGTGAGGCTGGCAGGCTCCCTATCCACCTCTGACCAGCATGTCCCTGCAGCTTGTGGTCGGGGGCGGCCAGGGAGGCTCTGTGCGCTGGTCCCACCACAAGCACTGGTTCCGCAGCTCCCATTGACTGGGAATTGCAACCAGTGGGAGCTGCAGCAGTGGCATCTGTGGGCATGGGCAGCATGTAGAGCCCCGTGGCCCTTCCGCCGAGGAGCTGCAGGGACATGCTGGTGCGATCCGGGTAGAGAGGCCCGCCCCCTCCTCGAGGTAAGTGCTGTCCCTCACCCCAACCTCCTGCCTCAGCCATGAGCCCTCTCCCACACTCAAACTGCTGCTGCTGGCTGCTGTGGAAATCTTGGAGATCATGGAATCCATGATACACATGCAGCCTTATTTACAACCAAACAGAACACCACTCTTCAGGACTGCATTGCCTTACCACAGAGCAGGAGGCAGAAAGTTGTGGTTTCCCACTAATCTCAAACTGGGAGCTAGCCATCACTAATGGTCTCTTCAGTCTGTCAGGATTTCCTCAGTTGTTTGCAGTGGTGGTGTAGCCATGGCGGTCCCAGGATATTAGAGAGACAAGGTGAGTGAGGTAATATCTTTTACTGGACCAACTTCTGTTGGCGAGAGAGATAAGATTTTGAGCTTACATAGAGTTCTGTAATCTCCGAAGTTGGTCCAATAAAAGATATTACCTCACCCAGCTCGTCTCTTCAGGATTTCCTCATTAATTCTCAATTCATGCTGTTTAATGTAGGATGACAGGCTATGATGTATGATATCAAACTTGAATTTGTCATGGATCAGGCCCTGATTTTCTGTGTAAATACCCAAGATCAGGTTGGGTGATGCTGCAGGACCTTTATTGGCCTATATCTTGTATGTCCAGTAAATGATCCCTTCGAACACTTCAATTATTGTACTTTCTCAGATATTTCTTTCTTTTTTGGGCAGGGGGCGGGGCGAGTGGAGAGTTGTGGCAAGGTCCAGGAGCATTGGGAGCCTCTTTAGCTATGTGAATTTGATTTAGGTCTGTGTATGGATGAAACTGCCTCGGTGCTGTTGTTTGATAGACTCCTTCTGGTGATGGAGGGAGATATTGGAAGTTCCACTGATTCTTTTAGATCTGACCACTGCCTTTGGTATCATCAATTATGAGATG
Organism: Dermatemys mawii; assembly: GCA_007922305.1. Taxonomy (NCBI): domain Eukaryota; kingdom Metazoa; phylum Chordata; order Testudines; family Dermatemydidae; genus Dermatemys; species Dermatemys mawii. Next base: position 21,308,271 of record ML677362.1, read on the forward strand.
ACATTGATGAGCCAGGGGACAGTAGCAGGAGTAGATGGAGTTACTCAGTTATTTTCATTCTAGGAGATCCTAGGGAGTAGTTATGGGCAACTGGTCATCCACTCTGTGGACTGTGTTATGGTGTGTTCCATCGGACTCAGTTCTATCACCACTTATGTTCATGGTGTGGGGTTGTTGTGAGAATTAGTGAGGGGTAGAGATCGATGAAAAATAATTAGGCGCTGTATTAGAAAAATTCAACAAAATAAATCAGATATGTTGATGAATGTTTAATCAGGTCTAGTGAGGCATTATGAATTGCATTTTCTTTAGTATGGGGATGCCACGCAATTCTCTATTTCCATCTGATACTGGTTTAGTTGAGCAGCTTTCCCAAGAGTCAACCCAGCATAATTCTTAAGTGTCATAAACTTCAGTGGGACTACCTATGTACATAAAGATACACATGCTTAAGCATGCTACTGGACTGTTGCCCTGGGGATTCAATGGGTTTAGGTCTTAGATGAGGTCTGGTTGGGTGAAAACTCCGTTTTGATGAGACAGAGGTTACTTAGACTTCGATTTGTCATCAATTTCTCCTGTTTCTGGATGATGTGCACTAGGCCAGCAGTCTGTCACCATTTATGTTAGCTACAAAGCTTTAGATAAAGCTAATCATAGCTTTGTTACCTTGGGATTGGATTACTTAATTGCATTCTGTATGGGCTACACCTGAAGACCTCCAGAAGATTCAACTAATGCAGAATATGGCTCACTTGATTAGTGGTGCATCTGGGAAGGAAATATTTGCTCCTGTACTGTGCATTGTGCAGAGGCTCCCAATCTCTTCCAAGGTGAAACAGAGGGTGGTATTTAAAATATAGAAAGCCCATACTTTGGGATCTGATGAGCTGAGGTACTGCTCTTCTTGTGTGATGGCGACTGAGATGGTTGAAGAATGGAAACATAATTTTATAAAAGTCCAAGTTGTTTCAATTTTGCAAGGCTCAACACAGAAAATTTTTCAAAATTTTCCAAGAATTTTTTTGAAAAGTTCGAATGTTTGTTCATCCCCTTATTCCCCATCTTTTCTTTTCAGTTAAACCACATTTTTTCAATGGAAAAAATTTGACTAGCTCTAACTGAGGCGGGTGAGATCAGCTGAGGTACTCATGCAAAGATTCTCATTTTCCCTATCAGCCTGCTTGAGAGGAATCTTTTGGTCTGCAAGGTTTGTGTGTTCTCTGGGGCTTTTTAAGGAAAGGTAGAGTAAATAAGGTGTTGGGGCAGTGGTGGTGTAATCGGGTGGGATTCAGGGTATTAGAGAGGCAGGGTGGATGAGGTAATATCTTTTACTGGATCAATTTCTGCTTGAAAAGATATTACTCACCCACCCTTGTCTCTCTAAGGAGTTAGGGGGTATTATTAACTTGAAATCAGTCAGAGTTTTTAAAAAGTTAAAACTAGTTTAAGTACTACATCTGTCTGTGAGTCCCCCTGTCAATTTTTGTGGATTTTACAATAATTTTCTATTTTATAAATTGTTTTTATCTTTGCTGTTCCCGTGTGAAAGACTCACACAGACAAAAAGGGGGAAAAGACTTCCTGACAATATATGGAAACTGGAAACTGTAAACAAAATGTTGTCAAATCCTTACTAAAAAATTACTTTCTGCAATCTCAGGTTAGTTATTCTAATGATACATTTTTTAAAAAAAGTCTGATTTTTTTTTAAAACTTGTCCCTTAAGTGCAGTTTTTTTAGTTCATCCACATAATTGGATGAGGATAATTTCATGATTTATTTTGTAAGAATTTTGTTTTATTATATGTGCACTCAGCAGCATATTTCTTTAGTTTGACATAAATGAGATTTGTTAACATATCCTTTTTTTCAGGGGTTATTGGGAGTGGAATTTTTTAAAAAAGCCATATTACCTAAACAGTTTCCAGCCAAATTTTAAGCATTTATCCACTTTCTACAGTGGAGTAATCAAATAGTTTAGATTATAGCTCTGGATTAACTTTTTTCTTTCTTCTGTTTGTCCGTTTCCTTAGTGACCATTTCTCATTTGCTTTGCTCTATGGTGTGCTAGTTATATTATTCCCTGGGAAGGTATTCATTTAGAATGACATTATATGGTAAGTAAGTGAGCCTTGAAGTTCACTTGGAGGGTATCATGAAAACGGAGAAGACTGTCTTTCAACCTTTTCAAAATGTTGTCAAACTAGTCCTAGATAGATTTGTTTTTGCCTACAGTAGCAATACTATATCTTTGTGACTTGTAATACAATTTTGATACTTCCAGGAGCTGACTTAAGAAAAGAAATCTGGAGTCTTTTGAAAAAGATGTGGGTGAAATATAACAATACCACATGTTTTCCCTTTAGTCTAAATTTTCTTTAATTACTTTCAGATTCTTAAAAAATGTGTCCTTCCATTTTGTTTCTGATTTTCAGAGCTCTGTTTCTTTTTTGTTTGATGAGAAGGCACAATTTACAGTTAAAAAATGTCTTCAAGAAGTGGGTGTTCAGCTAGCTTAGAGAATGTACTTTACAGAATCATTAGAGGAAATGATACGTCTCTGTAGACCAAAGAATGGAAAACAGGGCAGTGTTTTCATACTGTTTTCTCATTCTGTTAGTAATGATTTACTTTTGCTTTCCCATAAAATCTAGACTTTTCTGAAAGCCAGTCTTGACAGTTTTCTTTAGCTATTAAGCTGTTCTGATTATTTTTTCTCTTAAAGTGTTATACACTGTTACCTCATATGAAGAAGATATTAACAGTAAGGGCTTGGCTACACTAGCAGCTGTAGAGCACTTTGGGTGAAACCAGCCTTCGGAGAGCGCTCTAGGGAACGCGCTCCAGTCTGTACACACTGACAGCTGCAAGCGCTCTAACATGGCCACATTTGTGACTCTTACAGCAGCATTAGGAGCAGTGCATTATGGGCAGCTATCCCAGCGTTCAAGTGGGTGCAACGTGCTTTTCAAAAGAGGGGGATGGGGTAGAGTGTGTGTATGTGGAGGGAGAGAGAGAGTGGGTTTTTGGAGTGCTGAGAGTGTGTCAGCACGCTATCTTGTAAATTTAGACACACCCCCCCCCCAACCACCTGCCATTCTCTCACTCACTCGGTAAAGTTTGCTTTGTTGATTTGCCCCATTGCAGATAAGGTGCCCAGATCTCTGAACAGGCACTTCCCTTTGTTTTGAACTCCGTTGGAAGAATGTGGAAGAGAGGCCACTTGACTTAAGGAGATTAGGGGACCTTTCCAGAGGTCACTGAGAGCACAGTAATGTTACTACCCGTTTACACTGGAGCTGCAGCGTCTCACTCAATACGCAACAAATGTCAATCCTCTTGCAAGGTGGAGTACCACGAGTACTCCAGCCAGGGAGTCAGAGCTCTCTACGTGGCTTGCCAGTGTGGACGGGTAGTAGGGTAGAGCGCTCTGGGAGTCTTTATTGCGGTATAAATTGCCAGTGTAGCCAAGCCCTGATAAAGTAAAATTTGTGTTTTAATTCTACTGTCTCATTTATGGCAGTCTTCACATTCCCTTTATGTTTTAGAGCAGGCACATCTGCACTGGGAAAACTGGGACCTGTAATTTGCTGATGAACTTCCCCAACCTTTGTCACTAAAAGTGGTAGCTGTAGTGTAGACAGTACACTACCAACTAGTGTCCTCAGTGCAACATTAGACAATTCTATTTTAAAAGTGCCTGCAACCTGGCACCGTTGCAGCTTATAATATTGTTTAACAGGTTATGGTACACCAATGGAGTATTGCTGGTCCATATTTTTCCCACTGTAGACAAGCCCAATGAACCAGGATTTTGCTACAACCTTTTGAAGAAGATTATTGAATTTGCTGAGGTGTGTGTTATTTTACTTTGTGTAGTTCTTGTGTGAACATTCAGTATATAAAAATGGCACCTGATTACATCCAGACAATAGATCTGTTGAGTATTCAGAGCAATGTCCATTTACTTTAGTAAATTAAAATACCTTTTTCTTCTTTTCACCCTTTTTGCTCCTTATCCACTTGTTTATTAAGTTCCATTTAATTCCATTTATAGGAATTTCATTATAGCTGTGGAAACCCTTTGAAGGCAGTGTATTGCTCAGAAGTCACTGAGGACAGAATTTGGCCTGTAAAAGATTTTGTAACGGTGATGATGGTGGGAAAAGGAAAGAACCTAATTGGACTCTCAGATCCAAGGATGAGTTTCCTGAACTGACAGAAAAGCAGTCTTTGTTTATTTGTAAAGAGACCACATTTGCTTTGGAAATATTGAAACATAATATACTCAGCATCCCACATTGCCATTTTTACAACCTCTTTTCAGAGCTTAAGAACGAGACTGTAGTGCTGTCTTGCTCTTGCTTTGCATTTTAAGAGCAATTATATTGTTTGCTGCTTAGCTATTCCCATTGATTCCATATTTGCCTCTCCAGTGAGATGAGCCCCCAATTGGACATTTTCTTGTGAACTGTATTCTTAATCTTTAATACTTTATCCTTAATTTCAAAGGTTCTGAAGAAAAAACACTTGGAGGATGTGCATCTTCGACAAGTGTCTATAAGAAGGTTTGCATCGTTCAATCTCTTTTCAGCAGAAGACTGCAAAAGAATTACAGAAGAGGAAACTGGGACTTGGGTTCAATACACAAGTGTCTTTTATCCTGAATATAGTGTCTCTTTAAGGTAACTTTCATTCTGGTTTTAAGTACTTTTCAACTCTTGCACAGGAATCAGATCTGAAACTCGTGATTTATTCTCCCAATATTTGTGTGTATCTAGAGATAAGTTTACAAGTAAACTGTGTCAGAGCTTAATTTTAGTTGACCATTGTATTAAGCAACCTCTCCAGTTTTCATTGAGTCGCCAGAACTAGAAAGCTTCAGTAACATAAGCATGGATTGAGCACAATGGAATGAAAATGTAAGAATGTGTTTAATTTTCCCATTAACTTTTTGTCGTGTTAAGTTCTCTATTATGTAAACAAAAGCTGATAAAAGTATAATAGAATTGAGAAAATTAAAAACTGACTTTTTAAATCTTAGTAAAAACATTTTAATGACCTGACATCATTTACAAATAAATCTTGTAAATTAGTGGTTTTTTGTAGTTTCAGTACATTTGTATTCAGTTTTACTTATAACAACATGATTTTCAGAAAACTCTATAATACTAATTTAGAAGCTTTTTAGAAAAATATAATGAAGACAGGTAAAAGTTGCCAGTTTCTGCAGGGAGAGTTTGTACGTTTTATGGAATTGCCACCAGACTGGCTCTGACGTAAGGAGTCTGTAAAAAGCCCCTCAGGAGCTGTTATCAAGTTTCTAGAAGTCTCACTAATATTGTAATGAGTTGCCAAAGCAGTAAACTCTTCCATGTACTATATTTCTCTTTTCTCCCCTTCCACTTACCTGCTTTTTCCTCCTTTCTCCTAATTGTTTGATTTTCTACACACCTGTAACTTGTGCTCACCTCAACAGGCATCAGCGAAACAGTAATTTAAGCATCCCTGAAGCAATGCTTGTTCTAAAGCCTCTAATTAGACCTGCTGAGGGTTTAGGATTTTGTATTCCATGCACAGAGGAGAATATTCTGGAGAGCCTGACTCACTGAAATTATAAAATTCATTTCTGTTTGACTTGGACCTTTAAATTGAAGTCGCTCTTGGGAACTAAGATCTGTACAAACAAGTGACCTTCATTAACTTTGACATTTTGCTAGTTTACAAAAAAGTGCATGCTGGTTATCTTAAAATAGCAGCTAGGTATAAAGCCAAATATCAAATTACTCTCAATCTTAAACTTGAGCCCAAAGAGAGTACCTAATTTTTGTTAATTTTCCATTTCTATATTCAGGAATGCTATATAAGTCTTACCCATTGAATAGAGTGTTTTACTGCTGTTAGCAATGTAATAATGGCAAATACAATATTTACCCTGCATGCCATCTGTTTCAGGGAACCATCAGGGAGTGCTATAGGTTCATTTCTTAACGCTTCTTCATCCAATTTCCTTTGCTCTCCATCATCATCTCTGTAAGACTGTCACTGCTTCATGTCTCCTAGACTTTGCTAGTTTCAGGCACGAGTTTTAAGGTTGTTCCGAAACCCAAGTCACATTTGTGCCAGCACAGAAGTGTCAGAGAAGCGTCAGGCTCACCTGATTCTCAAATTTGCACCTTCATCATTTCTAATTATATTTTGTATTTGGTAAATGGTATTTTCTTCACTAATAAAATTATTAGTTAATATTTTAAAGGGACACAATCAACTTAAAAATCTTATTCTGTAAATGACACATCTTTGCTTATGTTAATTACACTTTAATTTATTAGAAGTAAATACATTGTAAAACTCTAGTTTACCTTTCTTTTATCTTTTGCATACCTTTGAGACTGGCCAATGTAAATCAATGAATCACTATTTTGTGCTGGAGGGGGCTTTCAGAATTCCATATGAGAATGTTGGGATGATTTCCTGGTTGGTTTTATTCTTCTCTGGGTAATATTAAATGATGCCTACCAGAGATGACTTATATCTAGGGCTAAAAAAAAATACTTTGATTCAGTTGTTTTGCCTTTGGACTGAACCAGATTGCGCTATCTCATACTGTTATTTCAAAGAGTGAGTGTGTGTATGAGAGAGAGGGAGGGAGGAAAGGAGTCTCTAAACACCCAGCAGCTTAGTAGAAATTTCTTTGGTAAGTGGTGAGCCTCCCTTCCCTATGAGAGAGGATTTTTGCTGAAAGGATAAACAGACTAATAGGGCTCCACTCTGAGACTTGTGAGCACTACTGCTTGACCATGGACTCTTTTAGAGCAGCTGATCATTGTGGGAGGAATGTATGCACTCCTCCTTTGAATCAGGCATTATAGAACTTGAATTTGAATCAGGGAGTGGATAGATCACTGGACTGAGATTAAGGAAACTTGGGTTCTACTCCTGGCACTGCACTGGTCTGCTGGCTGACCTTGGCAAAGTCACTTCACCTCTGTCTGCCTCAGTTTCCACAGCTGTGAAACAGCTAAGAGAAAGGAAGATAAAGCAGGGTGAGGAAAGCTAATGAAAAACACACATTTTTAGATTCTTTGATATCTATTGATGAAAAGTGCTATGTAAGAGCTATGTGGTATTATTATTATTATTAGTGACTGTATAGTCTTTCGTAATTTCTGTCTTTCTACTGATTTGAATGGGAGCTGGGAGGTGCCTGAAGGTGCAGAAGAGCAGCTAAGAAAGGGCTGCTTAAGACTCAGGGCAATGGCTGCTGTGTACAGCACAGCTGCATCATAGTTACTTGTCAGTTGCCACAGAGCATCATCTTACCTCTCTCTCTTTCCCTTCCCCCTTCATTCAGGGTCTCCAGCCAGTTCGCTCCCATATGTCGTAATACAGTCATGCCTTTAGTGCTAGCTTGTGATGTCTTCATTGCACTTTTTATTGAAGGTTTTTATTTCTCATGGCAGTAACATCAGCCAGCATTGTTGCAGGCCTGCAGGCTTTGATGGCAGAACCTCTGTATGCTGTTTTTTGAAATACAAATGTGCTGCTGTGACTCTATCTAAAATTTTGACTAAAGTGCTCTTGGATTTTCATCTACATATTTTTCCCCAAGGCTTAGGATCTTCCTGGGAAAGCCCACTGCACATCCTGTAAGTTTCAAGGGTTGTCAGCTATTATCTTGACAGGACTAAATACTTAAGAAAGTTCACCAGGTTGTTTGTGGCTTTTGGCAAAAAGTTTAAAGGCCAAGCTATATCAGTTCAAGTGCTATCAAAATGGATCAAATTGTGTATTCAGATATGCTATGACCTAGCTGGAGTTGTGGTACTAAAGATCTTGAAGACTATTCCATTTAGAGTGGTGGCTTCAGCAGAATCTTTTTGTCATGTATAGATTGAAGTGATCTTCCAGACGTCTGACAGGAAATTTACAAATTGCTATTCTCCCAGTACAAAGCCAAAATTGGGTGCTCAGTTTGGGACAGCAGAGCACTGATGACTTTTCAGTGTGATATTTGTTTGCTCTTTTCCTGAGAGTCGTCGCTGCTAACTGATCTCCCACAGGGTTGGGGAGGAGGTTTCCCATAGTTGCCAATGTGTAAAATGTTTTGTCAGAGACAGTTTTAATATGCTGCAGGTGTGAAGGTCACTAGGCCCCCTTCTACTGCAGGGTATCGTACTTATTCTGGTAAATTGTAGCTTAGATCCTTTAGAAGGGAAGGAGAGTAAAGCAGAGGAAGGTAGAATCCTCTAGCAGTCCCCGGACTCCTGGCTTTTTTTGAAAATTCCTCAGTGAAAATTCCTCCCCGCCCCTTTCTGGCCCTTCTCTACCAGAGTCCAACTTTGACATGGTATGTAAATCATATTCCCTTTGTGTGCAAAGCACAGTTCTGTGCTCTGGATTTTTAGCAGGAGGCAGCTGCAGGGTACAGAGCTGGGAGGTGGCTGCCTGAAGGTGCAGAAGAGCAGCTAACAAGGGGCTGCTTAACACTCAGGGCAATGGCTGCTGTGCACAGCACAGCTACATCATGGTTACTTGTCAGCTGCCACAGAGCATCATCTTACCTCTTTCTCTTTCCCTTCCCCCTTCATTCAGGGTCTCCTAGCTCTCGTTTTCATATCTTTTCCCCCAAGAAAGGTTCCAATTCCCTTTTCTTACCTTCTCTTCCAAGAATGGCACTTTTCCCACCTTGGGAGTCCCACCACATATTCTTAGCCAACCTTCTGAGGTCTCCCTCTCGCTTGACTGCTGTGTGCCCCCAGCATCCCTGATTGAGAGGAAGGGCTGCATGTAGATATTTTTGGAGTTGGTTTACACTGTTCCTGTATCATCATGTCACTCTACAGCAGGGGTAGGCAACCTATGGCATGTGTGGCAAAGGCGGCATGCAAGCTGATTTTCAGTGGCACTCATATTGCCCGGGTCCTGGCCGCAAGTCTGGGAGGCTCTGCATTTTAATTTAATTTTAAATGAAGCGTCTTAAACATTTTAAAAACCTTATTTACTTTACATACAACAATAGTTTAGTTACATATTATAGACCTATAGAAAGAGACCTTCTAAAAACGTTAAAATGTATTACAGACACACAGAACCATAAATTAGAGTGAGTAAATCAAGCCTCGGCACACCACTTCTGAAAGGTTGCCAACCCCGCTCTATAGATTCATATATTCCTATAACTGCTTCTCCAGGTTCACTGTCTCTCTTTGCTGAGGGGACATTAGGACCTGATTTAGTAAACATTTGCAGGGTTGAACACAATATATAAAATGACCCAACCTTAAAATGAGCTTGAGAGAGTAATTCTAGATGGCTAGAAAACCCCTTGCCCTTCCAAGCACAGACTTATCAGGGCTATCGAGATGAAATTGCTACCATAGCATGGGATTCGGCACAAAGCAAATTATATACATCATGACATTGGAAATGCTAAATATAACCACAGTGTCTGTCTGAGTAGTGTAGTATAAGAACATAGCCCAAGTCATCCTATTCTGTCCAAGCATGATCAGCTGTAGTAGAATTATCCCCTGCCATGTGCCTCTGCTTTGCATTTCCCCTCCCCCCTCTCCCACCACAGTTGCTTTTCTTTTCATAGCAAAAAATCGTTCCTAAAAGCTTTAAATGGCTACGTTTCAAAGGCTGGGTTCCTGTTACACACTGTGTCTCAAATACTTGTGCTGCTCTGGTTGAATTCTTAATTGAACGTGGTGTCTGACAGTTTTCCTTTCAGTGTTACTTTTAAATAAATTATTGTATTGTAATAAAAATGGTATTATAGTAGTAAGCCACTTTTCAGGCATGTAACTTTTTAAAAAAATTATCCTCCGCATTGAAATTACTCATGTTTATTCTCAGTGTAAAGATGTATGTGTGATGGCAGTGTGTGGGGGGTGTTGTGTGGGGTTTTTTTTCTGTTGTTTTCTTTGTTCTTCTTGATAAAATTGTGTTTGTCTGCATTGTTACCACTTCATAGCCCATTCCTGTGCACCCACCCTTCCTATCTGTCTTTGTGTTTTTGTACTGGACTCCATCCCTTTTGCGTAACTGAGTGCCTCCCAAATTAAAAGATTGTCCTAGGGAGTTCCTTCATGAAATACGCAGCTCTTCTTCCTTTTCCGGCTACAGGAAAGAACACTTAGGGTAGGATATTTTGGGGTGGAAGTGATGTGGGATGTGGTGGTAAGGTAAGTGGAGTTGCTGATATCGTTCTGGCTGTGGTGGAAAAGCTCAGTCAAAGGAGAAGTCTTTCCGGCGTGACTTAAATGTGGTCAGACTCTCGTTTAGTCTAATCTGTGCTGGAGGTTAGCTGGATCCCTTCAGATGCGTGTTGCATCTTGGGCTTCAGCCTGAGCTTTGTGATCTGGATTGTCCTAGTAGAATGTAACTGTCTTGGTATTTTTATAACTAAAGGTGCTGTCTCTAGGATATCTGGGAACTGGCTCATTATAGCTTTGAAGATTAGAATTGAGGCATTGTTGGTAGCAGATTAGACTGGGAGTTGGTGGAGGGACCAGAACATAGGGCGGTGTGTTTATGGAAGCCTAGTCCATGGCAAAGGTGGGCTGGTGTACTCTGGGCAAACTGAGTTCTTTGCAGTTAATTCCACATTCAGTTTCAAATACTGTGAGTTACAGGGATCTAGTCTGTGGGTAACAAATACATGCAGCACTGTGGCTTGATGCTCATCAGGGAGAAAGGGGTGGGGTGAAGTTTCCTAGCAACCTAGATAGGAAAGAAGAATTTTTTTCATCGTAGATGCTATCTGGCTTTAAATCTGGAGTTGAACAGGACTTTAGGGCTGTGTACTACTTTGAAGCCGCTGTCTCCCAGTCTTATCTCTTGCAGCTATTATAGGGACTGGAGTGAGCAGTCCAGTAAAGTAGTTCTTTCAATGGAAGTAGAAAACTTTTTGTATTCTTAGTTGTGTCTTTATCAAGCTTCTAGTTTTTAGTAGATTTTCTTTTTGAGTATTCAACTTCAATAGCTTTACTGGAAGTTTTTTTTTTAATGTAGTGTAAATAATAGTTTTTGCTGGTATTTTACAAAACATATAGTAATAAATGCACGGTTTAATGCTATACTTCCAAATTGACTTATTGTTATGGAAAGGGAAATTTTATTCTTAAATTTTAATTTTACATTGCATAGTTCTGGAGGTGAGACATTATGGGCTCTGAAGATGTTACTTTTCCCATATGCCATGATATCTATCTTTCAAACAGGAGAATTATTTTTATTAGTAAATTTAATGATATTGACTTTTTCACTTTTACAGTCTGTGTTTATTGTTAAATTTCTGGCTGGTTTTAAGCAAGTAGAGAAAAAGAGTTACTATTCTGGCAGAATTATTTCCATTGATCAGTAATTTGCTCTAAATATTAAAATAAAAAACTAGAAAGAATAATCTCAACTATTCACAGCAAAGATTGAATCTGTGCAAAGAATGTTAAGTGCCATTTGTAAAGGATAATCTCTCTGTCTCTGTCTCTCTCTCTGTCTCTCTCGCTCTCTCTCCTAAATGTGAACTTGTAGAAAATAGTATGAAAAGAAATTATCAGAGGATTCTGGACCTTCTGTCCAGAATTGAGGGGCTTAACATTTGTCCCTTTTCAAAGGACTTGTTGAAAATTGCCTTAGGAATGGGTTCTGGAATTCTCATTGAGAGGTTTTGAATATCTACTGAAAGTTTTAGGGATGTAGATATAAAGGAAAGGGGTGTAAATCTGAAGCATATGATATGGCTAAATTACAAAGGAAGACTTCCTCCCATCTCGCTACTGCTCAGTGAGGGGCAATATGTGGCTTAAGTAGTGATAGAGTCCTTGTACAGGCCAACCTTGCAGAAGTAAATTTCATCCAAAGGAAAGCAGATTTAAAAAAATGATTTGGCAAAGGTACCTAACTTAGGTATCCTTCGGTCAGCTGAGACTGCTTTATTGTGCTCTAAGATTTATATATTTGAAAAAAGAGTATATGGACAAAGAAGCTGTTGTTTGGTTTCTTTACTATGCTAAGTTGTGGCTCAAGTTGAAGAGAAGAGGTTTGTTTGATATGGAGTTTTGAGATGATAATCCTGAGATTTATCAGTCCTCTTTCTCAGTTGATCCTGATATTTAGCAAGTTACAGCTAATTCTTTGCTAGTTAAGCAAACTACACATAGAAGTAATTCTTCACCCTTTCCTGCTCTTTCTTTCTGTTACTTCTAGAACTCTAGCTTCGTAATGGTTCATGTCAATCATTTGCTTTTTCTCTTGATTTCTATGTAGAAATATTGTTTGGCAATAGATTTACTTCGCCTTCTTGGTGCTTTATGTTTAGTACATCTGTAAGATAACTATATTTTCTTCTGCGCTGATTAAACTGAGGACTTATGCTTATGGAAAATAGGTAAACTTTTTGTTGTACAGTTACTGAGTATTGGTAATCTTTTTCTGGGCCTTCTGAATGCCTTTTGTCTTCATGCCCTTGTTTGTTGACTTGTTAAAATTAATTTTTAAAAAAATGGTTGATAGTTTAATTTTCTGTGTGTTGTGGAGGGAAGGTGCTTTTCACTCTTGAATATTTTTTCAGATACTTTTCCTTCCTTTTCAAAAATACTTTAATTGTAAGTATGTTAAGTTATGTCCATAGTTGACAATTAGGAATGTATTTTGGTTAAGACAGAGGGAAATATATTGAAAAATATTGTTTGCTCCACTTCTTTCTGTGATTTAAGTACACAGTAAGTGCTGTACTCAAGACATATCAGGTGTATCGTAAATCTGAACACTGTACCTTGAAGGCTTGTCTACATGTGGATGTTAAGTCAGTTTGTTTACACCAAGTACACTGAATTAACTGTATCGAACTGAACTGTGTCCTCACCACTTTGCTATGCTGTCTTGAGGAACTTCTCTTTGATCATTATGTCCCACATAGCTCTTTGCTTCTTCAGCGTAACCATGCAGCATTCTGCGCAGATATCCCAAGATGCAATTTTCTGCTGCCTGGCTTGATGTATTCTGGAATTTTTTTCAAAGTGCATCTTCGGGTGCCTGTCGGAACTGGAGAAATGGGACTTTGTTGAGGTTTTATAACAACTCAGCTTATTCATTTTTAAATCCTCTTGGATAAATGCCATCTGATCTTGGCATTTTATATCTTTTTAACTTTGTTCCAGCACTGTCTGTTTTGAAACTTCATTCTCTGCAAGTACTTCATCTTTATTACATGAAAAGATTAGATCTGGGGGAAGTATCTCCTCAAAATTCTTTGTGAAGACTGATGAAAAGAAATCATACAACTTCTTTGCATTGTCCTTATTCTCATTAGTTCCTCCATTAACTCTCTTGTAATCCAGTTGATCCACTGATTCTCTTGTAGGCTTTCTGCTTCTGATGTGCTTAAAGAATTTGTTTGCAAGTTCCCTCTTAATTTTCCTAATTTTTATCATGCACGAATGAGTATTGTAAATGCTAAAATCTGTGGATTTCTCCTGTCTCTTTCAAGTGGTCCAAAATATTATGTATAAATCTTCCCAAGCTTCCTGTATTTGGAAGCTTGTATTATTGCATTATTGAAAGACTAAAAAGACTCTCTTTGACAGAAAGAAATGTCATTTTCCTTCTCTTCCCTATCTCCATGGAGTATGTTTATATAGAACATGAATTATATCCCTACCTATTCTCTGCCAATTACTGCTATGTCTTCTCTACAGGATGAGATATGTAGATACTTGTAGTTACATCCAAGGTTCATTTTTCTTTCAGAGGTTAAGAGTGCAAGAATCTCTTGTTTATGGAAGAGTAAGTTAACTATATTGTAATGGGAAAGGTGGAATTGTATGTGTTCCTCATTCATTAACACACACGTTCAGAGAAAGATGATAGCTGAGCTGTCTTCCATTCTTTGTTTACGACTCCTTTTGCTGCTGTGACTACTGAATTAATAGGCTGGCATTCTTGACTCTGTACTTGCCTAAGAGTAGAATAGGCAAGAAGTCAAGACTGACCTTGTCTTAGATGTGATTCATCAGTGCAACAAACCCTCTGCTTCAAGAATTGACTCAGAAAAGAAATAATAAAAATCAAATAGCAAAACCCCAGTCAAACAAACAAAAAAATCCCCAAGTTTCTTTGATTCTTTTCTTATTTTGTTCCTTTTTTCTTTCATCCATTTAACATTCGGGGCTGATTTTGGCCAGGGGCATGACATTTGGATCTTCTGCATGCAATCTCTCGTATGCAAATCTTCAGTAAATTGCAGACAACTCTTAGTGCCATACATTTTGTTTGCATGCTGTGGTGTATAAGAATTCACTGCTTTGATGAATTCTCCTTAGGATGTTTATTGGAATTGTAGTTGTGATTTTGTTGAAATTATGGTAATATATAGTGTCTCCTGACTTGATTTGTCTGAAGGGTTTAGATTTTTTTGAATCATTTACAAATATTTGGTTCCACTTGATGAAAAATTGTTTTCCTGGATCTGCTGGCTGGACCCAACTCTCAGACTTAAAAAATGTACTTTTAGGAAATGAAGATGTAGAAGCATAGGAGGGAGGGAGTGTTCATGTGTGTGTGAGTGTGTGAGAAAGAGAGAATGGGATGGATTGAAACTGCACAGAGAATTAAGGACAGGGTTCAATCAGAAGAGCAAGCCAGGATATCAACTTCATCAGGTGAAAAAAGATAGTGCCTGTGGGAACTAGGGCTATAATTCTATTGCTATAATTCCAAAATCAGTTTATGCAGATATTTTTATTCTAACCACCTTTAGTTTCAGTTTGCCACACTCAGTTTATAGTGTTTGAAATTGAGACTCACGTTTTCCGTTCCTTTGATGGTAAGAGATAGGGACATCTTTAAAAACTTGTTTTTGCTTATTATGCATCTGATACCAATTTGTAATGGTTAAGAGGGTGTGCTTCTACTTTGCCATGTTTGGAAAAAGGTGTATTGTATTGAAACATGTAATCTGGCCCTAGTGTCTGGTCCATAGAGAATAAAAACCTAGTGTTGCTGCCAGCGAATGGAGATACTCTTTCAATACAAGCAACAAGGACCTGTATTTTTGGTGCTGAGGGTCCCTAGTTGCACCTCTGCAGATATTCTGTGCTGATAGATGGGTACAGTGTTTTAAAATAATCTTGGAGGCAATCAAATTATTCCAAACAATTTTTTAAATAATCTAGATTGAAAGCTGTAGCTTTAAATTAATTCAATGAACATTTTAGGCACCTTTTATTACTGAATTTATATTCAAGTTCTTTTTATGGCTCTTAAAGATTTGTTAAACTGTATTCTATAATTTAAGCATTTGGAATTCTTATCTTGATAAGATTTAATCTTTCTCTTGTTTTATGCTGGTGTAGCTTCATTTATTTTAATCAAGTTAAACCAGTGTAAAAGCAAAACAACTCATTAGTCAGTTGGGCCCCATTTGCTTTGTTCTAATAATACAAATGAGTAAATGCATTAAGTTAAGAGTATATATAAATATTAAACATAATTAAAAACCTTGTTTAAGAATTGGGATTGTTTGTTTTTCTCATAATGCTTATACTGTATGCAATCCAATTAAGCAAAATTTTCTTGTTTTTAAAGAAAACTCCAGTGTTCAGAATATAACCTTTTAAAACAATCTCCCAGATTTTAATTCTAACACTTTATTTTCAGAACACTTCTCATTATCTTCCCCCTAGAGGCTAAAATAATATGTGTTCATGGCATAGTAATGAAAGGTGTAGTGAAAAGATTTGTGAGGTATAAACATGTATGGCAAATTCACTGTCTTAAGAGAGGACTAAAGAATATTTTTACTTGTTGATTAAAATGAAAATATCTGTTGTCTTCTAGATGTGACAATGGACTTTTAAATATCGAAGATGTTCTTACAAGTTTTGACAACACAGGGAATGTCTGTAAGTTATTAATTTATTCTCTTAGTACAGTGTTGTATAGGTGGAAGCCTGATTTTTGTTAATATAAAACATTACAATATGACTGTTCTATGCCACTCTGTCTTACCTGGGAAACACTGATATTATGGTGATGGTGGCATATAAAACCTTATGGTTGATAAATGTATGTTTGACATTTTACATATTAAAATTGTAAAAACAGGCAGGTCGGATTAATGCAAATGTCTGATTTTTGTTTTTCCCTCTTAGCTACAAATTTTATTTTGGGGCTAAGACGTATCTATTGTGCAACAAGTGTTGTGGACATGTTGCTATATACTGCCAACACTTCAGAAAGTATGAAAACCTCTTGCTCACTAGTTAGCCATAGAAGCAAGTAACTTGCAGTATTTGTATTTCAAGGTGTAAAACCATTTGTCCTCCATATCTTTGAGGAGACACTTTATAGTATCAGAGAGGGAAGAGAGAGAGAGTAGATTTTCAAGGACTTTATGTTAGCCTACTCTGATTGTGCCGTAACTAATAGCTGGCATTAATGCTCTCAAAACAGACTGTAGATTTTTGTCTGAGGACTGATTTGCAAATCTTAAATAAATTAATACAATATTCTTCTTACTGATAACTTTTAAAACAATGGTATTGAGAAGACCTGTAATATGTTGGAAACAAAAATGGCAAGTGGGGAGGGAAAGGAGTAGAAATATTTCTGCGTATTTTGAAAGCATCATCGTAGTTAAAGTTGTGGGCTATCTCTTGAATTGGTAGTCTGCATGTACTATGAGCTTAATCATTCAGTATCTCATACTCTATTCCAGATTTGTTTTTTTGTTGCTTTTTTCAATTGAATTGCTTAAGGAATAAAGTTGTAGGTCTTTAAGGAGCACAAAGTCATGAGACAAGTTTGTTTTTTTTTCTCCTCCTGCAAACTATGACATGTTTGACTCAAATATGACTGTTTCACCTCAAAACTCCTGTCTGTTTCTCCTTAACCTAAAGTTATATTTCAGTAAACTCTGACAATTCAGAAGCAGAAAAATATCAATTTATTAAAGTAACCTTTTTGACTTCAAAGGAAAATAAATCTAAAGTAAGGATAGCTGTTTGGGACTAACATTCTGGGCCATCCATTCTTGACTTGGTAGCCTTCTTATTTTAAAACTGCAGTCTTTTTCTGCACAGCCCAGAAAAATACTTAGAAAATATGTTTTTGAAGTACTACCAGGTAGGGTGAAGTAGTTCACAGATTTCAGAAGAGAAATAAAATCTAAAGGATTTACAAGTAGCCAAAGGAATAATATCAAGGCCAAGGGAGAAAATCCAAATTTTGTAATAAAGACTGATGTCAGGGATAATGTGAGTCAGCAGTAGCTGGATAATTAAGACAAGTGAAAGGATTGGGAGAATATGTGGATTTATGAGCACACCTTGGGATTTTGGGGAAAAAACATTTAGTGATACTGAAATTTCTTGTTTAAATAACAGATCACATTTTTTAGAAGACGACATTAGCATAGGTTCATAGATTATACGGCCATCAGGGACCATTGTTACTACCTAGTCTGACCTGCTCTATATTTTGGGCCATAGGACTTCCTGAATTACTTCTTGTTTGAACTAGAGAATATCTTTTAGAAAAACATTCAATCTTGATTTTAAAAGTTTCCAGTGATGGAGAGTCCACCACAGCCCTAAGTAAGTTGTTCAGATGGTCAGTTACCTTCACTGTTAAAAATTTGCACCTTTTTTCTAGTCTGAATTTGACTAGTTTTAACTTGCAGCTATTGGGTCTTGTTATACCTTTGTCTGCTAGAGAAAAGAGGCTCCTATTATCAAATTTTTGTTCCCTGTGTGAATTCTTGTAGATTGTGGTCAAGCCAAGCCTTAAACTTCTCTTTGGTAAGCTAAATAGATTTCAAGTTTTACACTTATAAGGCATGTTTTCCAATCCTTTAATCATTCTTGTGGCTTTACTCTGAACCTTTTCCAATTTATCAACATCCTTGAATTATGAATGCCAGAACTGGACACAGTATTCCAGTAACAGTTGCACCAATGCCAAATACAGAGGTATTATAACCTCTCTACTCCTACTATTTATATATCTAAGGCTCTCATTAGCCTTTTTGGCCACAAAATCACATTGGGAGTCATGTTTAGCTGATTATCCATCATGTCAGACAAATCTTTTTCAGAGTCACAGCTTCTGAGAATAGATTTCCCCATTTTGTACATATGGCCTGCATTCTGTGTTCCTGGATGTGTGACTTCACATTTGGCTGTATTGAAACACTTGTTGCTTGCTTGCACCTATCTTACCAAAGCAATCCAGATCACTCTGTATCACTGACCTGACCTCTGTATTATTCTCTGTGTAATCTGTAAACTTTATCAGTGGTGATTTTATGTTTTCTTACTGATCACTGATAAAAATATTAAATAGTGTTGAAATTATCAGCCAAACTTGTAATTTAAGTTAAAAAATCAAGTTAGTTTGATCAGATCTATTTTCCATAATCCATATTGGTTGGCATTACTTATATTCTCCTCCTTTAGTTCTTTATTAATCCTGTAACAGCTGTTCCATTATTTTGCCTAAGATCAATGTCAGGCTGAAAGGCCTTTAATTACTTAGTTCATTCCATTTATCCTTTTAAAATATCCTTATTCTGTGGGCAGTTAGTCCTCCAGCATTCATCTTCTTCAACATTATTTTACAATAAAATTAATACCTGTGACTTTTGAGCAGCAGTTTCTAAATTGTGTTTAAGGAAATAGTTATATTAGAACATTTGCCTAAACATTCTAAGGTTTAGATTTTTCATTATTTTCTAGATGTCTCCTACTTGGATTTTTCTAGTGCTGTGTTCGACCTTTTCAACCTGTGTCTCTTTTTAAAGAACTCCACAGTCTCTCCTAAGTGACAGTCCTAAGGTATCCCCTAGCATTTTACAATGTTAAATTACTTCTGTTAAGCAACTAGCTGTAATGCAACTGGTCAGTGACAGAGTGACCCTAGGTATCCCACAGAGCTGTACGGCGAATCAGGGTGACTGCTCCGGGCCCTGTGCTTTGGGGGGCCCCGTGGACTGGCATGCATAGGTGGCGCATGAACCGCTGGCCAAGGGACGCTACCCTCAGCCCTGTACCTTCCACCCGAGGGAGAGTGCATGGTGCTGCCGCTGTGGCCTCTATGGCCCCGGGAAGGCGGAGTGGCCCCAGCCTCCTGGAGCCCAGTGGTACTGCCAAAGCAGGGTGTGTGTGGGTGTGTCTGTGTATTGGTGGGGGTCGGGGGAGGAGGAATGTGGACAGGGCACACCCGGCTGTTTGGGGAGGCACTGCCTGACACGGTTGGTCACGGAAGTGACACATTCGTCACTTCCACCCCAGGCCCCGCACGCCGCTAGGGTTAGCCCTGCCATCCCGTATTTCATATCGCACACAATGATATTTGTTCAAAATATGCCTTGTGAGGTATCATTTAAAAACTAATAACACACTGATTATTAATATAATTGTAAAATGCATGTGTTAATGTTATATGTGAAATTATGGATTCTCTTTGTGTGATGTTGTTAGAATAGAGGTTCTCAAACTGTGATCTGTGAGCTCCATTCAGGTGGTTGGTGGATCGTTCCCTCTAAGGTGCACACCTGGCCACACAGGAGAGAATGAAGGGCTACCCACCTAATTAGTGGAGCTGCACAGGTGAGGCTCTACTAATTAGGTGCATGGACCCTGGAGAAAATGCACATGTAAGGTGAGGTGGTGGCTTTGGGGGGGAATAGAGCGTAGGTGGGAGGGGGCAGTGGGGTGAGAAGAGAGGGTGGGAGGAATTTGGGATATGCAGGGCTGCGGTGGCTAGAGAAAAAGGCGACTTTCCCCAGCTCCAGGGCTGCAGCTGCCTGGGAGAGATGGCTCTCCTTCCCAGCCTTAGCTCTGTGGCTGGGGAGAGACCCACTCCTTCCCAGTGCCAGCTCGAGGGGCTTCCACGGCAAGGGATAGAGGGCACATCCGTCACATTAAAAAGGTAAGACTACATATTAAAATATGAGTTGTGTGCTTTTATTTATAGAACAAAAAATGTTTATTACTAAAAAAAAATTATATAGTGCTTTTATCCAGAGCACTTTATAATAGTTAACTAATGGTACAAACAACATTTGGAAAGCTCATTAAGTGGTCTGCTGAGACCCTCAGCAATTTTCAAGTGGTCCACGAAAAAAATGTTTGAGAACACTGTATTAGAACCTGTTTAATTCCAGAGAGCCAAGCCTAGGTAAATGTGATAAACAGGTCTGTCCTAGACAAAGGAATGTGGGCTTACATCAATTTACATATTAGCAGTAAACAAAGCCATTGAGCTAAACCAGTGGGCATATTATGATCCTGAACTTGAGAAACAGAAAATAAACATGGTTCCTGCACCCAACAGAGGCACAGGAGGCTGAATCCTCAGGAGGTCTTCCTGTCTTCCAAGATACAAACAATCCCTTTGGGGATATGAGGAACAGAGAGACACTCCGTCTTTATCCTTCCCCATAGAGATAAAAGAACCAAGCAATTTGATTTCTGTGATGGATCCTGAGCAGGCTGGTCAGTAAAAGCTGAAAAGGAGAGTGAAGGTGAGAGAAACTATCTTAACAAAGGCTATGTCTAGCTAGATTAAGTCTTTTAGATGCGTGTTTTCATTTTTATTTTCTTGCACCCATTTCTATCTTTATTCCTTCTACTTGGTATCACTTAACATATGTGTTTTGTTAATAAACTAGTTTTACTTTTTCTATAAACCAATTGAGTGTTGTGTTTGAAAGGAAGGATGTGTTTACTTCAGTTGAGTTAGTAAGCTGTAATAGATTGACTTTTTAAAAAAGAGCAGCAAACTTAATAAATTCTGTGAATGCAGAATGGTAGGGGCTTTGCAATGCTGAGAAACATCTCTGAGGAGCTTGGGGGCTGAAGTTCTCTGATGATTACCTGCTAGGTGAGGTTTGGCCTGGGAGAGCCTTGAGGAATTTCCAGTGAGAAAGACAGACTGCTATGGCAGGGAGCTGACACAGTCTAATTTCTAGTAAAGCTCACTCTTGTTAAGGCAGAGAGGTAACACTGTGACTCACAGCTCCAGCTATCTTCAGCAATGTAAACAAGGAGTCCTTGTGGCACCTAGGAGACTAACAAATTTATTTGGGTATAAGCTTTCATGGGCTATAACCCACTTCACAGCCCTTAATCTCCTTATAGCCCACGAACGCGTATACATTTGTTAGTCTCCAAGGTGCCACAAGGACTCCTCGTTGTTTTTGCTAATACAGACTAACACGGCTACCCCTCTGAAACCTGTCTCCTGCAGTGTGTTACAGGCAGATACAGCAATGGTCCCATATACAGTTATAACCTTTCCAGCTCAACAGGCTCTCAGATATAGACTTTAGTACTCAGTAGGTAAACACTATATACATATAGGTTGCTAACAGCAGACTCTGCTCTTTGCGTAGATCTGTACATTACAATAGGGTTTTTGCCTGATTATTAGATAAAAATATAAAATGCTTGCATTTTGTTTTGTGTATCATATGCCTCTGCGATATGTAGGACCAATGTTTTGGCTACAAGAGAGTTTTTATACATTAAATATATGTTTGTATTAAATATTGATAAATAAAGTGTTTTATAAAAATAAAATAATTTTATGTATTTGCACATCAAATGTTCTCTAAACCGTAACATCATTTTGGTATCAAATAAGTATGATTTGATATCTTATTTCTTAGCTTTTCCCAGCTACCTTTATTAACACAACTTTCTTTAAAAGACCATTTCTTGTTAGTCTCTTGTGTGGTTGTTTAGTACCTGTTTCACTGTACTTTACTCTTTTTGCCCATAGTTCTTTAGATAGCCCACTGACATCACTGTACATCACCAAGAGTAGAATGGTAGAGCAGATGGGAGTACATATTACCTGTTGTTACAACTCCCAATAGACATTAACTCATTCTAAGGTGAGCCACTAGCTGGCAGCATTATATAAAATATGAATAAACTGGTGTTTAAGAATACATATGACTGCTTCCAAAAGTATTACCTGATAACAGGCAAGATTTTGTGAAAAATGGAATTAAAAAGAACCTTGAATAATTCTTCCATAGAGCCCATAAAAGTAGCTACAGTAAGCTATATATATGAGACTTCTGGCATTAACCTTGGAAACTGTTGCTTTAATGGCTTGCTCAGACTGTACCCTTGTGCCTGGTTTCTGTCTCTTTCTTAAAAAAAATTAAAAAAAAATAATTCAAAAGGATGTATTTTTCATTAAAAGGTTACTGCTAGAACGTGAAAAAGTCACAGCTGGAAATCAGTATTATTTATTTTATAATTTATTTATTATTATTAAAGAATGTGTAGAAGTAGTCTGGGGATGGGGGAGGAATGATCAGTTCATTCTCCATGGACAACAATGGGGTGTCTGCTAAGAAGATGATATAGACCCAGGCTTTATTAACTTTATCATAGGATGCTCCTTTAAAGGAAGTTCTCTGAGCTGTGGCCAACAGGTGAAGCCCTAGCAGAGTGGTCCAGTGCAGCTGTGCTGATATCGTGGGGTGGTATCAGCAGGCTTTGGTGGGCAGACACCTTACTCATTCCATAAAGAGACAATCCACCATATCAGTAGAATAATTGGGGGTGGAGGGAAATAGTCTGCAAAGAGATTCCTTTGAGTGTTACTTGCTGTAAGCCTAAACAAATTGCAATGTGTGGGAAGCTGTGACACAAGATTATTAACCATTGTGAAGTTTTCAAGTAATATCCACTTGACACCACTATATGCTTTTCACCCAACCAGCATACTCAGGAGTGTTGTCATGATGTGAAAGTGCACATCTACCACAGGAATGAATTTGCTTAGAAAAATACATTTTTCTCTTGTAAACTTTACATAAGATTATTTAATTATGCAAACATTCCTTTGATTTGAAATCACTGTAAGTTCAAGTTTTTGTGTTCTAGTTAATTGACTATTGGCATGATTCCCTTTGTGTGTAAAATTACATGTTCTGGAACTGAAAAAGCAGCAGAGGGTGCTGCAGTTACGGAACTACCCAGGCATATGCTCCAAAGTAGCTGCTGCAGTAAGCAGATAGTTACTGTGAAGACTTAAACTTTCAACATTTAATAGATATGTTATAGATTTTTTAAAAAATTCTAGTGACTCTAATTCTGTCTTAACTATACTGTAAAACTTCATTTATAGAACGTGATGTACTAGAGTCAAATAATACCATATTGTCTTCTTTGCAGCTCCATAAGAATTCTGTCTGAGGCATACCTATTAATGGATTCTAACACTAATGGTTTACTTTCTGATTTTTACTAGTAGTTTGCATTATAATTTGCCATTTTTATTATAATATTTCTGTTTTTGAGCATTAGCCACTTACAGTCTCTGCTAGGTGCTGAGAACAATTACACTGATTTGGTAATATGCAGGAACTGATATGGAGAAATTTCCTTGTTGACTTGCTTCTCTGTGGGGAAAAAAATACATACCAAATTATTTCTTGAAGTTTAATTAAAAAGGTGTTGGACTTACCTGCTTTTTCTAGTTATTGTTTTGTACAATAACAACTTGTAACACATTCATTACATGAGTATGCAAATGTAAAACTGTTGTACAATTGGATATAGTAATGCACTCAGATAAATGAAAGTAGGGGAGTAGTTAACCTAACATAAATTCCACCCACACTAAAATTACATGTTTATTTGTAGAGTTCAAAGACCAGTGTATTTTCTTGATACATATTTTTTATAACCTGTTTTTGGTTGTTTGCCAAAAATGTCATAGATTGAAGCCTCAACATAGATTTCCAAAAGCATGATGAGTAGATACTTTTTTTTGTTACTGAACTCATTTTTATATTCTATTCATCATAAACAATAGCAAAGACTCTCATTATGTAGTGAATTGTTTATACTCTAGTGAATTTTGATGGAGATGCTAGAAATTCAAAAACATCAATGTCATCTTTTAGAACATGGATTTTTTTAAAAAAAAAAAATTATTTTTTTTTACAAATTTGATTCCTTCTCCTTCCAAAATGAACTATTTATTTACGTTTTGGAAAATAAGCATGAGCTATGTTAACTTTTCTGCCTACTTATGTACAATAAATATCTTGAAAAATATGAATTACAAAACAGTAGCTGCTTTTTTCTAGTTAGGTCAAACACACTTTTGAGAATTTGAGAAATTTTGGAAATAAGTTGGTGTATATATTTTCTCTTTTCTGTTTTCCATATCTTTTTTCAATCACTATTTTTTCAAATTATATCCATTTTGTAAATTATGATTTTTCATTCTAAATCAATTACTATTATGGTAACTTTCACACCCTAATCTTTTTGTATTTTTAGAAATGTGCTGTTGTGGAAGAAAACACGATGGCTAAATTACAGAAAAGAATCACATTTTCTTACACTCTCCTTTTCCCCTCAAATAACTGGAAGTAGAGGTTTTGTTTTGTTTCCCAGCAGTGGAATGTGAGGTTCTCTTCAGAGGCCTACTAGTTTCTTCAGAGGTCTCACTGAGTAGCTCAAAGATATCTGAGCTCCGCTATGGAGAGCTTGTGGCAGCTACTGATTCATCACGCCTGGAAGGAGATGCCATCAAGCTATCTAGGGAAAAGGGTAGGATGACATCCTTTATTGGCAGGAGAGGTGCACACTGCTCCTGCATTTCATGTAACATGTCATTCAGTTAGCTGCCACAAGGGAGTGAGGCACATTCTGCAAATGCTGATGCAGAAACTCCTCCTCCTCCCCTATTTTTGGGGATTCTTTTTTTTCTGTGATGGAGGAAGTATTCCCCTCTTGATGTTCCCTGCCCCCACCATTCATCACTAGATGTCCCCCCTAAAATAGCCATTTAACTTCTTCCTACAGCCACTCTCGTCCCACATAATTGACATTTAGAATTATTTTTGGTCATGTCTGAACTGCAAATCCCTTTGAGAGAGAAATGGGTACAACTTCCAAGTTTTTAAGTGAGCAAATACAAGATGTGTGACACCTCCCACAGTGTGCGAGTGAGAAAAATGATCTTCTGTGTACTTCCTGAAGTTGCCTCTTGGAAAGTTACAAATTGCCAGCTTCCAAGTGTAACTCTTCTGCCCATCAGAGTTGGCAGCAACAAGGGCCGGGTTCAGTATGCAGGGGTTCTGTTCCAATACACAATGCAAAACCAGCTCGAGCCCCCACTCAGTGACCTGGAACAACCACATACCACCCCTATGGGTGCCTCTAAGAGGTAGTACTTCCTCTCTCGCAAGCACGGAGTCTGAGTGTACCAAAAGTCTTTTAATAAGAGAGAGAAACAATGTGGCTTTATATTGAGGAAACACCACAAACAGGATTCATGAACCACAAGGACCCGCCCCAAGCAAATGGGCTGTACCCTTTCCTTGTGATTCTTGAGTCCCACAATCCAAAAGTCTCTCCATCCAAAAGTCCAACAACCCAAAAGTCACCCAAAGTCCCAAAAATCCAACAACCCAAAAGTCTCTGTTCCTGGTCAGTGCAGAGTTCAAAAGTTCATCTGCAGAGTTTTACCTCCCAGCCAAGGCCAATTGCCCTGCCTCTCCATGGGGTTTTGCTGCACCCCTCACCATGAGCTGCTCCACCAGCTGTCCCACAAACTGCTCCGCTCTGCCAGCTGTCCCACAACTGCTCTGCTTCAACAGCTGCTCTGCTTGCCCGCTGCTTTGCTCCACCAGCAGCTCCACAAATTGCTCTGCTCCGCCAGCCACTCCGCTCCACCAGTTGCTTTGCAATGTATCTTCAGGTCCCCCTATTTAACACAGTGCTCAGTGATTTCAGCTTATAGTAGGGGAGCCTTAGTGCAGGTGCACCACTGGGCCCAAAGTGAATTCAGTTCAGCAGCCCAAAACTGAAGTCCTAATGGAATCAGACATTAGCTCTGATGCTCTACAGTGGAGAGAGGGATTGGAGATGCAATTGGCATTTAGGGCCGTCAGATGGGGCTCATACCACAAGGTATAAATGCCTGTGTCCAACCTCTCTCAATTCTCTGAGTTTTGTAACCCATGCCCCTTCCTAGCAAGTGCTGCATAGTTGAGGGCGAGTCATAACATGCTAGGTACAGTTCTACTGTCCCTGATTCACATAACCAGGATAACAACATTTTATTCATCCTTCCCCAGTAACAGAGAGACTGGGGATCCCACAGCATCCAAAGCAATCATTTGAGCAAACAGTCCCATCATGCTAGGCGGGGTGGGTGAAGCCATGCAAGTGAGATTAGCCCCAAAGTCCTTTTCCACCACTCAGATGTCAGGGCAGAGCCTGTTCTGACTCTGCTTACACAAGTACAGTGTGTAACTTCCTAAAAATGTATTTTAAACGATAGACACCTAAAAATTCTGTTTTACTGTGTCTTCTGTAGCATGGCTTTTTCTCCATATCGGTTGGTCCCGCATTTCCTTCTAGCGGTAGGTCAGGATAGCATCTTGTCTCTCAAAATTCTCTCCCCCCGCCCCCATATACAGTGGGCAGGAAAATTCTGTCTCCAAGTGGCTCAGGTTTCCTAATTAACCTAGACTAACCCCTGCTCAGTTATCAGGGGAAGGAGGAGCTGCTTATCCTATGGCCAGTACCTTCCTTCCTACACTCTCCTGTATCTCCAGAGTCTGGCCTGACACTGTCACACTCTGTAGAGGGAAGCCATAGTAGTGGAAACACTCCGTAGCAGCCCGAGGAAGGAAAAGCTATCTGTAGTATAGATATGGTCAGAGGATATAGAATTTGTCTGAGACTTCAAAATTGTATCAAAATAGGTCACATTTTTTTACCTCTTTTAGTCCACTGCTCCATGTAATATTTTGCACTTCTGTAGTGTTTACTATCCAAGGATCTCAACATTTTTTACAAATGTTAAAGAACTAAGGTGCAGTAAGTTAGGGAAATTATCTCTATCTTACTGATGGAGGCGCAGAAATCAGCCTAAGATTGCAAAGGAAGATTTGTGTTAGAAGTGAGAATAAAATTTTGTTCTCATTCTTGGTGCTTTATATGTCTACAAGTTAATACTTCCTGATTTACCAAAAAGGGGACATAACACTTGCCTTCCAGCAGTCTTTCTGTTCCCTGCTCTCTAAGGCCTGTTGTTGTCCTCACTTACAGGCTTCTGATGAACCATGACCCCTAACCCCATAGTTCAAAAAGTCTGCTTCTCACCAAAATCAAATAATAATGAAGACTATATAATATAATTCAAACTAACATTGGTGGACTCCTTGATTTTTCTGAGGCTATGCCTGCACTACCGCGGTAAGTCGACTTATGCTACACATCTTCAGCTACGTGAATAACGTAGCTAGTCGAGGTACTGCAGGGTCTACACTCTGGGGGATCGATGGGAGAAAATCAGTCGATTTACCTTAGTCTTCTCGTCGGGGGTAGAGTACAGGAGTTGACTGAAGAGTGATCTGCAGTCGATATGGCGGGTCTTTACTAGACCCGCTAAATCGATCGCTGGTGGATTGATCTCAGTGCCCTGAGATGTAACAATGAGTTTTGCAAGTCTTTTATCAGATTCTAATCAAAGCCATCCAGACCCAACATGGTGACAGGTTTCAGAGAAGTGGTCATGTTAGTCTGTATCTGCAAAAAGAACGAGGAGACCAACAAATTTATTTGGGCATAAGCTTTCGTGGGCTAGAACCGACTTCATTAGATGCATAGTGTGGAACATTCAGTAGGAAGATTATATATATACACACAGAACATGAAAAGGTGGAGCTTGCCATATCAACTTTAAGTGGCTAATCAATTAAGGTGAACTATTATCAGCAGGAGAAAAAAAAAACTTTTGTAGTGATAATCAGGATGGCCCATTTCCAACAGTTGACAAGAAAGTGTGAGTAACAATAGGGGGATACTTAACATGGGATAATAGATTGCAGTTTGTGTAATGAACCAGCCACTTCCAGTCCTTATTCAAGCCTAGTTTAATGGTATCCAATTTGCAAAGTGATTCCAGTTCAGCAGTTTCCTACTGTATGTTCCACTCTATGCATCTAATGAAGTGGGTTCTAGCCCATGGAAGCTTGTGCCCAAATAAATTTGTTAGTTTCTAAGGTACTACAAGTATTCCCCATTTATTTTCCAGACCTAACAGACATTCAGAGATAGTCTCAGAAGTGACTTTAAGCCACTGTAGACTATTCAGAATGTTTTCCAGCATATAGCTAGCAGGAGTTATATTGAAACAGAAAAGTAGCAATGGTACTCTGAGGCTCCTCCCACAAACCAAGACCTGCCCTCAGAAGGCCAGATAAATAGATCTAGAAGTTCAAAATGTGATCATGCGTGCTCTGCTGGTCATCTTTGGGCTTGGCTCCTACTTGGTGCATCTCAGATTCCTTTCTGAGGTCTCTTGGGGTCCTTGAGCTTGGTTTCCCATTTGCTTGGCTCAGAAGACCCCTGAGCTCTGCTCCCTCTCCCTGTCTTGTTGGCTTCAGAGGTTAGTTTTGGTGGTGGTGGAAGGAATAATCTGTGATATTCTTACAATCACCACCCATTTAGGATTAGAGAAGAGTCAAGAGAATGCATAAAGGATTGGAAAACATGCCTTAAAATGAAAGACTTGAGCAGCTCAATCTGTTTGGCTTATCAGAGAGAAAGTTAAGAGATGACTTAATCATAGTGTAAGAATCCACATGTGGAAACAAACTTTAATAAGAGTTGTCACAGGGTAACACTGGCTCTTAAAGGGGGAAGAGACCTTTGCGTCTGTGACTAGTAAGCACTTTTCCATACCACACCCTTCAATTTGTATTAAAAGCCGGCGGCTGGGCCCTGGTAGTGATAGAGGGGCCCTAGGCATGAGTCAGAGCTGTCTGGGACTTAGAAAAAGGGCAGAGCTGCCTGAGAAGTACCCGAAGGAAGATAGGAAAGGGATAGTGAGAGTGAGAGTTGCCAGAGTACAGGACAGAGGAGAAACAGAAGGAGCAGCAGAGTTGCCTACGGGAAACCTGGAGACAGCAGAAAGCTCTGCTGGCCCTCCCTGGGAAAAGTGAGGACTTGCAAGGAAGCCAGCAGAAGGAGGTGCCTATTGACCTTCCTGAGCCAGAGAGGGCTGAAGGCTGAGACCAGCAGAGGCAGATTCCTGCTGGAGGGCCAGAAAGGGTTTGACGGCTGGAGTGAGGTGTGGTAAGAGATGCTGGAGCAATACCTGGTAGGTGAGCATGGTGTGCGAGAGAGACTGGAGCTGCAGAAAGAATGAGACTAGTGTGAGACACTGGGGCTGTAGATTGATGGACTGCTGGGGGCTAGTTTTCTTATGGTTTATATTCACAGGAATTTCTTTTGTGATAAATTAACCCCACAGGGGCTATTTGTATTCAGAAAAATTATTTGGACTATTTTAGGGAAGCACTGAAGGGAAAACTGGAGCAGGTGCATTGGTTGTGTCTTGGCCTACTGCTGGAGTGCAGCCTAGGCAGGGGTTGCAATATAACAAGAGGGTTCTTCGGTGTAACAAACAAAGATATAACAATATTCTGTGGGTGGAAGTTGAAAGCTAGATAATTTCAGACTAGAAATAAGGTGCAAAATTTTAGCAGTAAAGGTAATTTACCACTGTAACACTTACTAAGCAGTTCCTTCACTGGAAATTTTTAAATCAAGATTGGATGTTTTTTTAAGTGATATGGTCTAGTTCAAGTAAGAAATCTTTCAAGGGAGTCCTCTGGCCTGTGTTATAGAGGAGGTTGAATTAGTGATCACAGTGGTCTTTTCTGGCCTTTATAATTAAACAATCAATCTGTGATGTCCCTCACAGTAGCTCGTGTAAATCTTCATAATCTGAATATGCCCCTCTTCTTTCTTGCATGCTTTTATGTTCTGTGTCATATTTGACAATAATGGCATTTCAGTTATTGCCCTTGACCCTGTGCGTTAACCCCTTTTGCTAGGAATGGAGCAATTCATACTTCTCTAGTGTTCAAGGCTATCTGCAGACACAGGTAAGTCGTTGCTGTATCTGTGACACAGGAGTATTCTGAAGGCTTTTTTAAATGATGAGAGTTAGAGACTGTCAGATTCTAATTCTGTAGCATAATGTGTCAGCCTAAAAAACAAACAAAACTAAATACAAAGATAAACACTTTCTCTCCGAGCTCCCAGGAGGCTGGCCTGTTTTGAACCTTAACTGTACTTTGCTTTTCGTGACTTGTTGGTGGGATTATGTTTTATATTGTTCTTGGGTGTAGGTCCAGGTAATTTTACCAAATAGTGTGTGCTGGACTGGCCTCGTTAGTGCTGAATATTTGCCCAAGATGACTGGCACTGGAGTATGTGCTCAGTCCTGTGCGGAGGAGATGCCTCATATTGCTCAGTGATGATCTCTTCCACTGCCTAAGGTGTGGTACTTGCAAGCTAGGGAGAGAATCCTGACCAATCCTCCTTTCTACAAGAAGTATTTAACAGTGGAAAATGTTTGGTTTCTTCAGACTCCCAAATCACTGTGGAGCACTTGTCTACAAGGATAAATAGTGAGTTCTTGATTTCTGTGAAATCTGTATAGAATTATCCAATAGTATTTTAGATTATGGGAATGTGGCACTTTTTGAACTAAATCTGAATATTCTGAGGGAAAAAGGGATCATTGCCTAAAGAACGTGCATGATGAGACACATCTTTGAATCAGACATTCAGTACACATCTGTCTTGCAGTTAGGGCATTTGCCGGCTGACCACAAAACTTATCATCACATGGGTATTACAAGGTAAATTTTCAAAAACAAATGTGGGCAAAGATCCTCAGGCATAGTGCACATGTGTACAATAAGATGATCATGTCTACAATTTGTGTTCAGTTATCTGTGCCCAGGCACTCCAGCTTGTGTGCATCTTAGCTGATTGTTCAAAAAATTGTTGTTTGTGTCATTCTGCAGTCATTTTAATCCTAGAAAAAGTGTTGCCAGGATAAATATGCATCTCAGTACCAGCCTTCTTCTGTTCTAGTATTATTGTAATATGAAGAGCACATTGGAACCTCTTCACTATATTCCAACTAAATTATCACAAGGAACTGGATTGTTCCATTTAAATTAATTACAATAATTTTCAGATAGAGTATGACATCTTTAATTAGATTGGTCATAGAAATAGAAGAATTATTATTTTAATTAAATTTAGGAATGAATTTTATTGTAATGTTTGGTAACTTTTCTTAATCACCTTTTAATTGAAAGTGGGTTGGATGACTATTATTAAAGTTGTCATTTTAGCTGGCATATTGTATATACTAAACCTACAATCTTTTTATTTGCTGCACAGCTTTGTTTTGAATCAAATACTTGGATATAATTTCAGAGCAATTAAAATGACTAGTGGCAGGCCGGTTTCTGTTTCATAACTTGAGTTACAGTAGGATGTTGCAGTTAGACAGTATACACTAGTTATTCGTATAAAGCTCAGTGTACTCTCTCACTAGTATCTTTTTTTCTTGTATTATTCCAATGCAGAAAATATTTCAAATGTATTCTCTTTTTGTGGAGTATAGAGAAATCCCATTTATCTAAAATGTTTCTGGGACTTAGAAGCGTTCAGATAATTTGGATGGTAGATAATCTGAATATTGACGTGGTAAGTGATTCTTGCTGGATGATTTAACCTGGATTCACAATGCAAGCAATTAATGGGGTTTACTCTGTACTTCACAAAATTTATGAAGACATATGATCAGGAAGTTGCCCAAGTTATCCTCTCTTCAGTTTTTTTTAGAACACAACAGTGAACTATCCCGATGAGAAGGAAAAGTAAGAAGAATAGTAAGTGGCCAATATGTCTTAATCTGAAGGTCTTTTATTACTTGTAAATCAGAAAGGAGTTCTGCAAAAAGTGAGAACACGAATAAATTGCTAAGGATGAGTAATAGAAAAAAATTAGTACAAGCGTGCAAGAACAAAATCAGAAAGGCTAAGGCACAAAATGAGTTACACTTAGTAAGGAATGTAAAAGGCAATAAGAAAAGGTTCTAGACATACATTAGGAACCAGAGAAAGATGAAAGAAAGTGTAGGTCAAAGAAAGTGTATGTCAGGGAAGGAGAGCTAATAATGGATGGCATCAAGAAGACCGAGGTGTTTAATGCCTATTTTGCTTCTGTCTTCACTAAAATGATTAACTGTGACCAGATACTTAATGCAGTTAATGCTAAGAACAAGGGTGGAAGGAACACAAGCCCGAATAGAAGAACAGATTAAATAATATTTAGATAAATTAGATGTATTTAAGTCAACAGAGCCTGAAGAAGTTCATCCGAGGATACATGAGGAACTGGCTGAAGCAATATTGGAACAGTTAACTATTATTTTCAAGGCAATGCATGATATGTCAGAAGACTGGAGAAGGCAAACATAGTATCTGTCTTTAAAAATGGGATAATGGAGTGGAGAGTCCACTTATAAAGTGTGCGGATAACACCATGCTTAGACGGGTTGCAAGCACTTTGGAGGACAGAACTAGAATTCAAAACAATCTTGACATATTGGAGAATTGGTCTAAAATCAACAAGATGAAACTCAATAAAGGCAAGTGCAAAGCACTACACTTTACCTTCCTAAGTCAAATGTACAAGTACAAAATAGGGAATAACAGGTTTCATGGTAGTGCTGCTGAAAAGGATCTGAGCGTTATAGTGGTTCAGAAATTGAACACGAATCAACAGTGTGATGTAGCTGCAAAAAAGGCGATCATCATTCTGCGGTGTATTCACAGGAGTGTCATATATAAGACATTGGAGGTAGTTATTGTACTCTATTTGACACTAGTGAGGCCTTATTTGAAGTACTGTGTCCTGTTCTGGGTGCTTCACTTTTTGGACACAAGAACAAATGTGATGATCAGTTATTGTCGATGTCCACTGAAAGTAGGACAAGAATTAATCTTAATCTGTAGCAAGGAGACGCAGGTTATGTATTAGGAAAAACTTTCTAACTTTAAGGATAGTTAATCACTGGAATATGCTTCTGAAGGAGATTGTAGAATCCCTGTCATTGGAGGCTATTAAAAACAGGTTGGACAAACACCTATTACAAATAGACTAGGTATACTTGGTCCTGCCTCAGTGTAGGGGACTTGACTAGATGATCTCTTGAGGTCCCTTCCAGCCCTGCATTTCTCTGATTCTATGAAATGTGAAATGCTAATTCTAACACCTTATGGTGCTTTATATCTGCTATTAACCCTGTAATATTTAGTTATTCATAAGAGGGTTCCGGCTCTTTTAAACTCCAAAAATTTACTTACCTTTAAAGATATTCTATCAGCTTGAAATGCAGCCAGTTTTGAAATTTACTTCAAGTCCTACCTTTACGCCTGAGTCCCCTTGCCAATTTTTGTGTTTTGATAATTATATTTTCCTTTATTCAAGACCGCTTTCTCTGACCATACAAACTAAGAAAACTACCTGTACTGGGTATTATTATTATTTATTTGTATTACTGTAGTGCCTGTAAGCTCTATTTGTGGACCAAGACCCATTGTACTATGCATTGTGCAAATAGAGCAAAAACATGTTTGCTTCCTCGAGGACCTTACAATCAAAGGGCTTGGCTATACTTGCAAGCTAGAGCACATTAAAGCCGCTGAGTGCGCTGTAACTCACTCCCCGTCCACACTGGCAAGGCACATAGGGCACTGTGACTCCGCGGCTAGAGCGCTCCTGGTACTCCATCTCAGCAAGAGGAATAACGTCTGGTGTGTCTTGGCTCAGACACCTCAGCGTTAGTGTAAATGAGGTGTTGCATTACTGTGCTCTGATTGACCTCCGGAAACATCCCATAATCCCCTTAAATCAAGTGGCCACTCTTGTCATTGTTTTGAACTCGGCTGTAGGAATGCGGATAGACAGCCAGCATTCTTATCTACTCCGAGACAAAGCAAACAATACTTAGGAATGTTACTTGCTTTCAGTGAGTGAGAGAGAGGTGGGGGATGGGTCTGAATTTACAAGACAGTATGCTGACACACTCTTAGCACCCCAAAATCCACTCTCTCTCCCCCCACATATGCACAACACATTCCCTGTCACACTCCATCCCACCCCTTTCATTTTAAAAGGACGTTGTAGCCACTTGAATGCTGGGATAGCTGCCCATAATGCACCACTCCCAATGCTGCTGCAAGTGCCGTAAATGTGGCCACACCAGTGCACTTGCAGCTGTCAGTGTGGACAAACTGAAGCGCTTTCCCTTCTGTGCTCTCCAAAGGCTGGTTTAACTCAAAGCGCTCTATGTCTGCAAGTATTGCCAAGCCCTCAGTGTTAGAAAGGTGATAACAGATGGATAAACAATTAAACAGGCTATATATAGGTCTGATCTAAAGCCCTTTGAAGTCAGTGGAAGTGTGTCCATAGATTTTGATGGGCTGTGGATCAGGCCCGAAATAAGTAAGCTGTAAAAAAGAGTCAGTTAAGCAAGAGTCTCTGTGGGAAATAAAAGGAATTCTATTGTCCCCATCACCATAAGTTTAAATGCATATAAAGTTATATATGTTTTTCTGGTGTGTATAAACCCCTGCAATTTATTTTTTTATTACATTTTATCTATTTTAAAGATATTATTACATTTTGTAAACATGAAAAACACTTTCTTTTAAATTAATCTTATGCTTCAGACTACTACAGTATAATGCAGATGCATGCACAGTAAATTATCGTCTAATTCCCATTTAGAAACAATTCTCTGTGGTTTCTAGTAGCAATTCTGTATGCTTACATTGATCAAATTATATAGCAATTCTCATGAGTGAGTAATTACAGTAGAACCTCAGTAGCATGGGGGATCCACTGTGAGCTAGTGAGATATTTTGTTTCAAAGGGGGCTCAGTGATATGAGGTATATTGTAGTTTGCTTCACGTATGACAAGGGCAATAGTGATGACTCTGCATTATGCCAAAGCAGTATGGCCCCATTCTTATTCTTTTCATACAAATGCATTGAAGACAGTAAGTAAGTGATTACTATTATTGTGGTATTGCAACTGTTACTAGGATGACTAGATGTCCCGATTTTATAGGGACAGTCCTAATTTTGGGGCCTTTTTCTTGTATAGGCTCCTATTACACCCCCCATCCCAATTTTTCACACTTTCTGTCTGGTCACCCTAGCTGTTACTCACTTTCACTTGTAACATGAGCCAGGGTTTGAAAGTGAAAGTGCATTAATCCTACAGTATCGCTCAGCTCCCAACATACCATAAATGTAACAGCCTGTAAACTGACAGGTGCCTTTAGGAGTACCCAAGTGTGTTGGTGGTTCTAGCACCTGAGAAATGATACTCTGCAAGCCAGAGTCATTATCATGCACTAGAGCAAAATTAATAAGAAGCTAAATTAACTTTGTCCTTTTGACATTTAATTTTACTGTCTAGCTCTGTCATGTGTTTCATGAGTTAAATTCACCTTTGTTTCAAACAGCCAACGTATTTCTGAAACCTTTAACATGGAGTTTCCCGTTGAGTCAGCTTTCAGAACAGTCTTTTACATTAAACAGTTAGAAACTCTTTAAGCTTAAATGGTCATCAGGGAAGGTATTGTCTTTTATTTTTACCAATCTTTATAGAAGTTCATTGTGTCTTCATGAGTTTGGTGAGGCGTTGCTTAAGCAGTGCAAGATAATTAATTTCACAATTGATATAAATATTTCTATATTCAAATGGCTTCTTATATTAGTGTCACAATTTATGACAACTGAATGTCTATTCCCTCTCCATGTTCCACCAAAGCTCCTGGCTCCTCAACCATCACCTCTCTTTGGCCAGAGTCTCTTTGCTTTCTCTCCAGAAGCTATGAATAGCATAACGGCCCACAGTTATAAGTTATCACAGAGCTCTTTATAAGCATGCACATGTTTGTTAAGGTGCAAGCATTACAGAAACTGCATATGAAAAGCAATAAAAGAACTTGCATGCTGAAAAGCTTATCAGAGGTCACCCCAGCTCTGATCTTGGGTTCTGGTATGGATCTGTCCTTCCAACTTTTCCTCAGGGATTGGGGGCCTGTCCATTTGCTGGATCCGAAGAAAGGCCCTGGGTCATTTTAAACTCAGGCTGTTTTTCCAGAAGTTCTTTCTTTGTCTGTTTGTCTCTGGAGAATCCAGTCTGAACCAATATATTCAAATCTCTCTAGGAGGTGGTACCTCTCTGAGGGGGTTCACTACCCACTCTTCTTGTTTCCTGGAAGAGCTGTGGAAGCCCTCCCCTATGCAGTATAACCCAATCAGACATAAGCCATTCATATGAAACAATGAACCCCAAAGATACTTAAACTTAATTCAATAAGGTCTCCCAAATCAAGGGAGGAAATTGCCATATCTGTCATAATTTGTAATCAGTTATAACATCAAATTACCTTGTCATATCTGTACGTAAAACATCTTACTGTTCATGTAACAATGATATCAGGCACTTGTTATGTGGACGCTTGCATTGAGATATAATACATCTTAAAAAGACCGTACGCCATCTTAAACATTGAATAAATACAAAGTTTTTCACTTTTAAGTGGAAATACGAGTTGAAAGTAACCAGTATCTTCTGTTAACATTCCCCACCATAAAATGTTTTCCAAGTTTAAAGAATGAAGACTTCAGTGTTTATAAAGGAAATCAATTTCAGTAAGGATATTTCTCAAATTCTTTGTATGGAATTTAAACTCAAGTTTTTCTTTGAAAAAGAAAAGAGATGTTGGTATAGCCCCACTTTATCTTTAGATTTATTGCACTGATAAGACAAATCTGCATTCCTTTTCCTAAAAGATGAATGTTTTACATGGTTTGTTGTTTCTTGACCCATGGTCCTTCATAGTTACAGCAATTAAACTTCTATTAAATTTGTGTGGAAAGCACAAATTCCAATTCAATACATCTTTTAAACATAGCACAAAAGAAAACAGTATAAAGTTAAAGCAAGGCAAATTTAAAATGCAGCCATCTGTGTATATAATATTTTAGGGGTCATAACCTCTTTTGCCATAAAACATGCTTATCTTCTTGATGTTTGCTTGTCTTTGAGAGACAGAACAGAAACCTTCTGGAATTTCTTTAAACAGCCTGAATATTTTATAACAAAACTAACTAAACATGCACAGATATTGTTAAATTTTTCAAGCATCCTGGTTGTAACATACTTGTAGCTATATCTTAATAAAGACACAAACAAGCTTGTGAAAATTTAAAATTTAAAACAAGTTATAATAATTTTGTTAATATAATTTCTTTTAACAGCTTCATGTTCTAGTGGTTAGAAAGTGGAAGTGAGAGTCAGTGGATCAGGCTTCTAATCCAAGTTCTGACAAATTTACTGTGGGACCTTTGTTAAGTCATGCAGGACTACATTCTCAAAATTGTTTACTAATTTTAGGTGCTTCAAATTTTCAGTGCCCTACTTTAGACACTTACAGCTTGGAATTTCAGAAATGTTAAGTGGATGTTTTCAGAGAACTATCCACAATGACTCCAAGATCTTTTTCTTGAGTGGTAACAGCTAATTTAGACTCCATCATTTTATATGTATGGTTGGGATTATGATTTCCAATGTGCATTACTTTGCATTTATCAACATTTAATTTCATCTGCCATTTTGTTTCCCAGTCACCCAGTTTTGAGAGAAAGTCACCTAGTTTTGAGAGAAAACTTAGCAGAACTTTATTGATTGCCCTAGCAACTTGGATCACAACAGACCCCATGGTATATTTCCCCCCCTCTGAAGATTTCCCACTCACCGGTAGCAGTCTGGTGGTGTAAGCTTCCATGAAGTGATCACGTCTTGCTTCTCCACTGTCAGAGCAGCTCTCATTTTAGTATTGCTGCACTTCAGGACTGGGGAAAGCTCTTCACACAGTTCCTGGAAAGTGGTCTTACGCACTGAAAAGTTCCGCAGGCACTGTTCGTCATCCCATAGCTGCATAACTACGCCGTCCCTCTTCTCAGTGCTTGTTTCCTGGGCCCAGAAGTGGCGCTCCACCATCTCAAAGTCATGCACGACTGTCACCAACATTGGTCTGCTCCAGCAGGGCTGGAATTGGTCTGCTCCATGGCTTCCAGCAGGACTGCTCCAAATTGGTCTGCTCCATGGCTTCCAGCACGGCTGCTTGCATGGCATCACATTGTTCTACATGGCGGCTCCTGATTTGGCTGAGTAAAATACTTCAGAACAAGGCGCAAGATGTTTGTAATGCTCACAACAACAGTGTAAATTCTTGCTATGCTATGGCATCTGCATGGGTAACCCAGGCTTATGAAAAAGGCTTGGCTGCCTAGTTGTTGATTTCATGGATGGAGAGGGTGAGATAAGTGCATCTTGGAAGGCCAATGCCATGTTCCCATAACCACCTGAACGAATGTTTTGGTCCCAGGAGGTATTGCAAGCCAAACCCAACATTCCATTAATTTCCATGCACTATGGGCTAGCTACCCACAACACAGTGCTCTTTGCGTTGATGCAAATCCTGCTAGTGAGGATGTACTCCGCCGACACAATGAGCATAGTGGGGACATGCAAGATCAACTTGCTTAAATCAGACATTCAATGTTGATTTTCATAAAATCAACCTAACTTTGTAGTGTAGGCATGCCCTTAGTCATGCAACAAGTGTCACTGACTTCAGTGGGCTCATCACATGAATAAAATGAACTGTACTTTCTTGCTCTCCGGTTGATTAAAAAAACATTCTGAGATGGAGAGGTGTGACTCATTGGTACCTAGTAGTGAATTTCAGCTGGCCTGGCCAGTTCAGTGTACCACAACTCACTAATGTCATAACCTGTACCTTAAAGGTGCCATGTAAGATATCACTAGAAAACTACTAACGTACTGATCATTAATATTATTGTGTGGTGTATGTATGGAGGACAAATTCAAAATTACAAACAAATTGGAAATTGTTGTTAAAGTGCGTCTGCCAAGATACATTAAGCGACAATGGGAATGTATTTACATAGAAGGCAAACAAAACCATCAAGCTAATAAGGGAAGGAAATTGCAGAAACAGATCAGTTTGCATTTTAGCAAACATCAACGGGGGAAGAAACCAGCATGGAACTTCCTTCATCACCAGGCTCCATGTCTCCTTCCTCACGTCTTGAATGAATTTTACACTGGGGATAACCTTCAGAAGTATCCATTTCAAAGGTTCAAGAGAAGAGAAAAGAACCCCAAGTACTTGTTCACCTAAGAAGAAAAGGGAACTAAACACTTTGGACTTTGTGGGAGATCCTGATCAGCGGGGTGGTGAGCCATCATGTTGGAAGGAAGTGTGCTAAGAATTGTACCTTGAAACAAGACTGAGGCTTTGTTAAGTCTTAGTCTCTAGAAAATGTTGTTCACATTTTATGTTCTTGTAATGATTTCTAATACTATTTTTCATGCTTGATCTCACTTCAAGTCCCATCTCCTTTTGTAAATAAGCTTGTTTTACTTTTAATCTAAAGTGACATAGTGCTGTGTTTGAATTGAAATGATTGTTAACATCAGTTAAAATAAACAGGGCAGTTTGTCTCTTTAGAGAAGAAAACAAACCTTATTTTTCCTTTGAATGGTCCAAGACAGAGCTGAACGTTGCAGAACACATGGTTTTGGGAAAATTCAGGACTGGGGGATGTTGGGATCATCTTACCAGGTGTAACCAAAGCTGGTGAATACCAGGGATGGCTGGGTTGTAACAAACAGGCAGCTGGAATCAGAATGCTAGGCCGGAGTTGCTTATCACACAGACACTTCAGTACATGTTTGCTGACTGGGAGCATCCAGACAAGGGAGCTTTAGCAGCAGAGCATTTTAAGGCACCTGGGGTTACAATTGAGGGGATGACACAACCCCTAATTGGTCTGGATTGCATCCCAGAATGTGACAGAAGGGTGTGAACTTTTAGGTGAAGTAGGAATCCAGGCAGTAGTGATGAGGTATTTCTAGTGAAAAATCTTGTCAAACCCTATAACTGGCATCTGTGCAACTCAGCAGAGAAAAAAATAGGAAATTCTACTATTCCCTCACCCTCAAAAAATGGGAATTCCGCCAGTTTTTTTGTGCGTGGAACATCATGGAGTTATACCTTATGTGACAAATAAAGTAGCTGATTTTCTAAGAATTTTATAGCTGTTAGACCGCTGGTGTGCCAAGACCATAGCCTTCCACGCTGACAAATATTGTTTTTTTGTAGTCCTCCATCTGTCTGCATCTGCCCATTGTCTTTCGTTGTAAACTTAAAGTCTTTGGGGCAGTGACTGTCGTTTTAATCTGTGGTTGTACAGTGCCTAGCGCAATGGGGTCCTGATCCATGACAGGGGCTTGAAGGCTCTGAGGTAATACAATAATAAATAGATTTTACTTCTAAGATATTAAAATGCCAACAGAAGTCTGAAAATATTGTGTGCACATGCTGTTGAAATGTACGCTTCAAATCTGCAGAATTCAACAAATCATTGATCTTCTAACCATAAGGTCTAATAGTCTGGATACTGGAAATGAATCAGTCAAGTTTTCTAAGGCTGGAACTTTGCAGTCCATTAACCTTATGATGCCTATCTACTACAGGAATCTCTGAGCATTGAATGGTTTGACATTTCCTCATGATAAGACCATATTTTTGGTTCCTTATAACTTTGCCCAGCTTTAACTGTTTTGACTGAAATTTTTCCATGCCAGATGTATGTCTCAGGCTGAAATGTTTTGGATGGTTTCAGCTAAAACAGTTCAGCCTTTTCTGAGGCCACTATTGAAAATATGTTGTTTTGCCTATGTTAAAAATTGTATAGTGACATTTTCTTTGAGAAGCTCTGGCATCCCCATTGTTTGGAACAGGGACTTGAAATTTGTCAGCAGTGTGCCTTTTTCTGTTTTGAGGAAAGTCTGCTCAAATTTGGCCCAAAATTCCAGTCCAAGCAGTTAAAATTGGGCAAAGTTATAAGCAATTGAAAAAAGAGTCTCCTAATTGGAAGTATCAGTTGGAAGCCTTTGAAAAATCTGTTTGCACATGCTCCATAAAGACTTGTTGGAGTTTGGCAGTTATATTCTCTGAAGATTCCATTTGCCCGGGACAATGGGCTCTGAGAGAGAGTTTCCAAGCAATCAACTCCCGGCTGCTGTGCCCAGGTCTGGAGTTGGGCACTGGAACTGAGAGTAAGGATGCTGTCTTTCCTGGGATCCTGATGTTCCACTTGCCGGCACCTAGGCAGTGTGGTGGTAAGCGCCATCTGACTTGAATGCCGAGGGTGGAGCGGGGGAGTAGACTGAGACAAAGAGCCTGAGGAGAGGAGACTGGGACTGGAGGCTGGTGGGATGCACACTGGGACTAGGTAGGTAAGGGAACTGAGAGCTGAGGAGGAAACATGGCAGACTGGGAGGCATTGGCATGGAGAAAGACAGTCTGACGACAGGTGAGAAGTTGGGGAATAGGGTGAGAGACTGGGGTTGGGAAACAGTGAGGAGGGAAACATCTGACCAGAAGCTGATGAGTGGAGGGACCTGGCTGGGTACAGTGTGGTGCTTCGGAAGAACGAGACTGACAAATGGAGCCAGAGGGGAAGGAGACAGGTTGGAAGATAAGTCCTGGGAAGGAGACGGGGACTGGGAGCTGGTAGGATGGGGTAGAGGAGACAGATTGGACAAGACAGCTGAGATGGGGGAAGGGACATTGACTAAGAAAGGACTGGGATTTGAATGGTGATCCCAAAAGGGGAGACTAGCAATGGCTGTACAAAAAGACTGGGACTGGAATGAGAAGTCTCTGACGAGTGGAGACTGGTATTGGCCAAGTGAGGAGAATGGGACTGGGAAAACGAGGTAGGGATGGGGAAGAGAGATGATTGGTACATGGACAGATTGAAGGGGATGGGGCAGAAAGGATCTAACAGAGCGAAACTGAAAGGCCTAAACTTTAGCCAGGCTAGTTGACCTTAGCTAGGACTTCTGTGTGTGTGAGATGGAAGGGGGAGCAAGGGACTTTGAGTTCTGTCCTTTACGTAATGCTAATTGCAAACTGTACTGCTATGCTTCGCTGAAAGATTTGTAACTGCTAACCGCAAGATTACAACAAGTGACTGTTGCTTGAGAGTCCCCTAAAATTTTAGAGTAAACATGTTTTGTTAAAAACTTATTGGCTAAAGTTGATTGTATTCCTAATAAGGCATTATTAATGAAACTTGCTTAAGAGGATGTATACATGCTTTTGTGGTTTGAATGTATACAGAAGTCAGTGTAATTTCTGTTGGGGGGGGGGGCAGCCCGCGCATTGTCTGCTGACGATGCCGGATTGTCACCCCAATGCATGCATTGAATCTTATAAGTACATTTAATAAAAGGCATCATGTTCTCTAATTCAAAACATAACGCTTGTGGTTCTTCTCCATGACAGTATCAAACGTGTGGAACAGACAGATGAGCATGACCACTAGAGAACACTCCCTTCCAAAGTCAGGAACTGAACCCAAGATTTCTGAATCTTACTGTTTTTCTGCTGTCAGAAAATATCTGAGTAAACCTCTGGCAATATGTCCCAACCCTGTCTAATGCCTGCTAACACAGGGGCTGACAACCTACTACTGCTGTCGGTTACTCTTTTACATTAAGCGGCAGAGGACTCTGCTGTGAATTTAAAGGTTTTATCCCTGCTGATGACACATATGAGTGTCTATATGATGCCACATCATGGAAATTGGTTTTTTTTTTGGTTTGGTTTTTCAAAAACCTAGGAAATTACATACACAAATCTATATTAAAATATTATTATTAAGGTTGCAAAGTCAAGCACTCAAAAGATAGGAAATGACAGAATTAAGGTAGCCTGTGGAACATTAATTCAGTTCCCTTGTGCATACACATTATGATAAAGCTTTAATTACATGTTTGCATATAACAGGATCCCTACCTCATTCAGTGCACAGTCAATGCTCACTGAATGGGAAATGACTCAGTTTTTCTCAGGAAGGACCTACTCTGTGGAAAAACTGGGTTGTATAGTGAAAGGAGACTGTTGTTCTGGAGAACCCCGCCTCCTTTACTGAAGAGGTTGAAAGGAATGTAGTGAATGAGGCAGAAGTCTGCAGCAAGAGAAAATGGTCTCATAGGTCAGGCAACTGAATGCTGCACAGGAAAAATGGGTTCTATTCCTACCTCCACCATAGAGTTCTTGCTATGATCCTACACAAGTCACTTAAGCCAAATTTTTTAGAGAGGGTCACTAATTGTTTTCTTCATTTTCTGGGTGACCCACATTTGCTGCACTGACTTGCAGAAGTGATGAATATTCACCGCTGTCAGGGAAGTCCATGAGAGTTGTGCTTTAATGCTTAAAGGGCTGGGCTACATAATGCTAAGTACTATTAAAAAAAAAAGAAAAAAAAATCAGGGCATCGCAAACTGGGTACAGACACTCCCTGAGTTACGCAAGCGTTCCATTCCGGAACGCCTTACGTAATTTGGATTTTGCATAAGTCGGAAACGCATCTCCAACCATTACGCAAAAAACCCCAAAAACCCAGCAACAAAAACCCTGCTATTTCTAGCTTACGGAACTTTTTCCGTAAGCTTGAAATTGTGTAACTTGAATTTGCACAACTCCGGGAGCGTCTGTACTCAAACAAATGGAAACTTTGAACTTCATTGTTCCGTGCCGCAGCCCCTCAAATGTAAAATGACTTCACTTCACGGGTGTATTGAAAATAAATTAAGTAATGTTTGTGAAACATTCAGATACTGTAGTGATGAACACTGTTGAAAAGCCCATGAAGAAATTAATAGTTCTATGTTCAGAGCAGGGTTTGAGTCATGTGCAGTAAATTAGGCACAAGGCCACGCTTAATCAGGAGGTTAAAACAAAATATTGAATAACTGCTCATTAAATGAGCACAGTCTGTCCTGTGCACTGAATGAAGCAGGGGTCCTGGTGCAAAAATAGTTTGAGAGCATGTAAAAACTGTATCATAATGCATATGCACAAAGCGGGTGCCTAGTGTTGCACTGGGAACTTTAATTCTGGTATTCCATAATTTCTGAGTGCTTGACTTTGCAACCTTAATCTTCGTTTAACAAGGCTTTTGTGTGTAATTTTATATTTATATCACAGAGATTACAGAATGAATTATATGTTTAAAGATGTCAGTACATGAAAACAATGATTCTACACTTCTTGAAGTGGCCTTTATAGAATGAAAAATGAAACGCCTAGGTAGGAAAGCATAATATTCCATTTCAAAGTATATTGCATCTGCATATATTCAGTACAGCACTTCATTTCTAACCCCTAGACACAGAATCATGCTGTGATTCATAATACTGTTATGTTTTAAAATCAAATATTGTTTTTAAAGAGAAATTCTAGTAATGTTGGCTAAGCTGCGTAAAATAGCTTAGCCGGTGTCTATAGGTTTGATTCTCTAAGTGTCAATGCAAAGGATATGTAAAACCAAGGTTCTCTTGTTTTAGCAACTATCTGTTCTTTGTAACTATATGTTCATTATAGACCCTTCTGGCCTTTAAGTCTATGAGTCTAAGTGCAGGCCTATTTGTTTAAAAAAATGATTTGCTGCACTGGTTCTGAATCTTGGCTTGCCCTGCTTGTTTATCTTGTAGTTGAGAAGCTAGCTCTAAAAGAAAGTAACTTCTGAGTTAGCTGAAGATGTCGCATCTCTCTCCCCTAATATTTAGCTAAGCCTCTCTTTATTCCAATATTCCAGTAATTATGTTTTGAGATAGCAAAAATAAGTGCATGGATAGCCTGTGCAATCTATATAAGTACCAGAGACAATGGAGACGGAAAAGGCCTGTTACGACAT
Organism: Dermatemys mawii; assembly: GCA_007922305.1. Taxonomy (NCBI): domain Eukaryota; kingdom Metazoa; phylum Chordata; order Testudines; family Dermatemydidae; genus Dermatemys; species Dermatemys mawii. The sequence goes on from ML677362.1 coordinate 21,353,031, forward strand.
CCAGTCATTCCCTCTGTCGTTGTACATACATCACAATTTCTCCTCTCTAATGTAGGCATCACTAATTTAACAGGTTCATTTAATTTTCTCTGTTAGGGTGAGATCCTGTAAATGCTTACTATACTTGCAATTGATCATAGTCCTTACTACTGCACATAGCCCATTGAATTAATGGGACTATTTATGGTAGCAAGTACTGTCCTAGGTGAGAAGGGTATTAAGTATGGGGTTCTTATTTGAGATTGCTTTTATGTAATGAACTCTAGAAAGGTATAAAGAATAAGAAGCATTCAATGAGAAATTTTAAAAATTAAACCTTTTAGAACAAGTATTTATGTGTATCCTTGAACCCTCGCCAGTGGGGAGGGTGTCTTGTAAAACATTAAAATTATACTGTTGATCTGTAATTGACTCTGATTCAGCACAAAATTGTATTTTCTTGAAACTCGTCCCTGCATAGGTTACAATGCTTGCCAGAACAGACTGCTGCTGGATATAGGGTCTCCTGGAGCCACTCTGGCTCATATATTTTGGGCCTCTCCCTGGATACAATCCTCTTGGCTAGAAGAAGGCAGGAGAATTACTATGCTAATAGATTCATCCTTAAAAATTACTTTCAGAATTGGGGTTTGGAATATATCCCATAATATTCGAAACTCTCCAAGCTTGGCTCTCTAGAGCAGCGCTTGTAGCCAATGACCCATATTTGGCCATGGCTGAATTCAATTTTTATTTTTTAAATAATTTTGACAGAATATCAATATTTATTTTAAGCATTTTCTTTTTTTTTTCTTTTTGGTTTTGTTCAACATCTTTATTAATGATCTGGACAATGGGATAGATTGCACCCTCAGCAAGTGCACGGATGACACTAAGCCTTGGGGAGAGATAGGTATGCTAGAGGATAGGGATAGGGTCTAGAGTGACCTAGACAAATTGGAAGATTGCCCCAAAAGAAATCTGATTAGGTTCAACAAGGACAAGTGCAGAATCCTGCACTTAGGACGGAAGAATCCCATGAACTGCTACAGGTTGGGAACCAACTGGTTAAGCAGCAGTTCTGCAGAAAAGGACCAGGGGATTACAGTGGATTAGAAACTAGATGTGAGTCAGCAGTATGCCCTTGTTGCCAAGAAGGCTAATGGCATATTGGGCTGCATTAGTAGAAGAAATGCCAGCCTATTGAGAGAAGTAATTATTCCTCCCTATTCAGCATTGATGAGGCCACATTTGGAGTATTGCATCCAGTTTTGGGCCCCCAACTACAGAAAGCATGTGCACAAATTGGAGCAAGTCCAGCAGAGGGCAATGAAAATGATCAGGGGCCTGGAGCACATGACTTACGAGGAGAGGCTGAGGGAACTGTGCTTGTTTGGTTTGCAGAAGAGAAGAGCGAGGGGGGATTTGATAGCCTTCAGTTACCTGAAGGGAGTTCCAAAGATGATGGTGCTCAGCTGTTCTCAGTAGTGACAGATGACAGAACAAGGAGTAATGTTCTGAAGTTTCAGTGGCGGAGGTCTGGGTTGGACATTAGGAAACATTCTTTCACTAGGAGCGTGGGGAAGCACTGGAATGGGTTATCTAGGGAGGTGGTGGAATCTCCATCCTTAGAGGTTTTTGAGGCCTGGCTTGATAAAGCTCTGACTGGGATGATTTAGTTGATATTGGTCCTGCTTTGAACAGGGCATTGGACTAGATGACCTCCTGAGATCTCTTCGAATCTTAATCTTCTGTGATTCTATGATATTTTATTAATTTAAATTGTCATAGATGCAGGAAATTATGGGGGGAGGCAGACAGTGGAGGGGACCAAACAATAATTATTTAATGGCAGTAGATGTTGATTCAAAAAGTTAAAGCATTGTAACTTAAAACATAAATTGTAAACATCATATTGTAATATGCAAAAAACCAAAAAAAAATCCTGAAATTAAACTCTTAATATGTTCTCAAGCAGAATTTATCTTACTTTGCCTATTGAAATTTTGATCAACGGATTTTTTTTTATCTTTGAGGCGTATAGAGTGAAATTAACATTTACTAATAAAAAATCTAATCCTTCCAAGTCTACTCATAGCTTAAATGGAAGAGCAAACTCCTGCCAATGACAGAAGCTTGGCACAGTGACTTGGCAGAGGTGGCAGCTAAAAAGGGGGTAAAATTTTGAAGAAGAGGAATCGCAGACAAATTTGAAAAGATTTGGTCTGACTGTTTTGAAATCTTTTGATTAATTCCTAGTGAAAAGAAACTGAGACGTTCCTCTCCTTTCTCCTCCCTGCCCTCTTCCTTCCTTTTTCATTCCTTTACTTTTTTGTTTTTTGTTGCCTTTTTTTGTTCTCCTTATTTTCTGGGAAAAAATAAGATGTAAATGAAAATAATAATTGAACCCTTATTTTCTGCCCATAACTCTTTTGTAAGACACATAGTAGTACAGTATATGGTTCTGTAGTCATGAACACTAAATACATTAAGTTTCATAAAACTAAGCAATAAAACATTGCTTTCTTTTATTAATGTTTCAAACATTAGCCATATGTGGACATAATAGCAAGCTACTAATATTATTTATAAATAGACAGACTCAAATCATGAGGTTACTTGCTATTATGTAAAAAAAAAAAAAAGCATTAATGTGCAAAACAATGCTACTAGGTCGTGTGTGTGTGTGTTTGAAGAGAGAGAAAAATACAAATAACACAGAAGGACAAAGCACAAATTAGATTAAAGGTTAGCAAGAGCAATTTGAGTTATTTCTTGTACTTAATGTTTTATTTCAAGAAAATAATAAAGGAGGTAGGATATACATTATAATAGTTCTCTGACTTTTTACTTTGCACCACCAGCACGTGTATGTCTGAATGTGATACTAGTACAAGACATATGGTGGCATGGTACTCTGGCTGAAAACGTAATGGCTTTACACTTTAACCTTTAGCCCTGAAATGATGCTTGAGTGGGTCCTAAGTGAACATGCCTGAGTAAATAAGGCTGTAGTTTCACATAACAGAGAGATACATTTTTAGAACCTTTTCTGATTATATTGTGTGAGGGTCAGTCTTTTGCCCCATTTCTGAAACTTGGGTCAGAATAAAGATTTTAGGGTCACTTCTTCAAGTACCTAAGCCATTACCATGCTCTAATAGGCCTTGATAGCTCATTTTGTAAGTTCTTAGCATTAAGCTGGGCATTGTTTGGATTCATTTCAAATCCTGCATGTACTCTGCAGGGTTAATTAACATCTTCAAAATGTTTCTTGTTGGGTATTGTGAACCAAAGTGTTTTAGTTTGTTTTAATATCTTATCTCAGTGTGAGTATATGCTAAGTGTAATCTGTGTTTGAAATCACTACAGAAATTCAGTAGTTAAAATTATATTATAGCTGTAGTTAGATTTTTTTCAAACCTGTGTTTAGGGACATAGACAATTCTTATTCATTTGCCTTAATCTCTGTGCCTTGTTTTGAAAGTTACCTTTAATCTGTTTTAAATCCACAAAGGAAATGAATTTAATAGTTAAAGGATATAATATCAAATATCTTGGTGTATCTGGATTCCTTTATATTTAGATACAGAAATTTTAAGCTAATTTCTGAACTCTATCTAAATCAAAGTTTAGATTGCTGCTCAATTACTTCTTTGTAAAATGTTGTTCTCTATTACTCATTTATCTTTGTCTCCCACCATGTTTAAAGGACACTGCCATCAGTTAACTAACCATTTAATTGGAACGATAAAGCAATCATGTAATTAGGCAGCAGAATTTAGTCATCCGCTGAAATTTACACATGCATATCAAAAGGGATAAATTGAAATCCCAATTTAAATGATTTTTTTCCAGTATCAGTGAGAAAAAGAAACATTTTAATTTAAATACTTTAGAACTTCAGAGGGCAAAGGATGGTGTCTCATCTCACCACAAACAAGAAGAAAATGTGAAGTTCTGACCTTAAAAACAAAAACTGTCATCCAAAAAGTTGTATATATTTGAAAAAAATAATAATGTTGAGTGAGTGGAAACAATCGCTGTATTGTCAAATCACAGAAATGGGAGACCCATCAAGGTAAATGATAGTAGTAATATTGAAACAAGTCAAGAAAAAGCTCATGTCACTGAGCTCGGGATACCACAAGAGGGAGTAAGGAACATAATGGCAACATCAGTGCAGAAACTTCAGGAAAGTGACGAGGAGTAGGAGTTTGGAAAGAAAAGTTTAAAGAAGGTTTTGGAAACCAGTGTTACATTCCTCCTTCTGAGGAAGAGGAGGTTGAATCTGAGCTTGATGGAAATATTGGGAAAGGTACACTAACTCGTGCTTAAATTTAGTGTGTTTTAAGTCCGGTTTGGGCTCTAAAATCTTAGCAGATTTGACTAAAGCTTTAGTCCTGTGGTCACATCTGTGGGAATGGAGCCCCGTGTTTCTGGTCTATGCGAGAACGTCCATATTGCTATTTTTAGTGCAGTAGTGTGAGCCCTGCCAACACAAGTCTGTTAATCTGCACTGGGACACTTGTTAATGATGTATTGTCATGTTAAATCCCTTAAATTTAAGGCTTGTTTTACAATTATGAATGGGATCCATTAATTGAATCAGTCTCTCCTTTGCCCATCACCTCCTGTTCTTTCAGTCCTTGTGAAGAGGGACACTCACAGCCAGTGCCATCTTGTGGTTGGACAGAGGTGTGGGAAGTTGCTTTCCTCCTAAGCATTTTTTCTTACTACCTGCCTGCCTTGTGTTGGTCTGTCCTTTCAGTGACTCAGTTCTCTGGCCAGGTCACATGTTCAAGTCCACCCCTTTCATGGTACGTATTGTGATGGGGCAAGGCTGGATGGCTATAGGAAAGTGCTAAAGAATAGATATGTTAGTCTTAGGCTAAGCAAATCCCTGGTACCAATGGAACTTTCTAGAAAGGAGTAGAAACAGCTAGCCTGATTGGGACACCTGAAGCCAATCAGGGACTGGCTGAAACCAGTTAAAAACCTCCCAGTTAGTCAGGTGGGTGTGGGTGTCAGGAGCTGTGGGAGGAAGTTGTGCTGTTGGTGAGACTGAGTGGTGGACAACATATCGTACACAAGGAAGGAGGCCCTGAGGTAAGGGTGAAGTGGAGTTTGAAGAAGTGGGGACTGCTGTGGGGAAATAGCCCAGGGAATTGTATTGTGTTTTGTGCCTAAAAGGTCAGCCATCTTAGCTGATACTATTAGGGTCTCTGGGCTGGAGCCCGGAGTGGAGGGCGGGCTGCGGTTCCCCTCTTTCTACCTCCCCTAATTAATCACTGAGATTGGGAGACAACAGAGACTGTGCCAGGAAGGATAGCTTCTCCTCACTGGCTTATGATGAAAATGGCTCAATAGGCTGTGACCTTGCCTCTAGAGAGAGAAGGGCCATGTGGAAGGTCACAGTGAGCCTCTGAGGCTAGTGAAATCCACCAGGAAACACAGAATCCATGAAGATAAGGACAGAGCTTTGTCACAGTATGAAGTGCCTAATAACTGAGAGGTATTTGGAATTAAGTGAGGGATTCAAGGGTTCTGTTTGGGCTGGGATCTCTTTGTCTTGACCCTTGTATCTTCAGGGTCTTCCCACAACTAGGTTCCCAGGAGTGGGATAGATCTCCATGGTTGGTCTTCTTTAGGAGTTGGTAGAGGAGCCTGAGTCCTTTCCACTGGGCTCCGATCCAGGTTCAGTGGCAGGAAGCTAAATCCTGGCCCCTGGAATGCTCTACAATGCCTCCTTACATAATTTCCTACAAATTACCTCTCTTCTATAGGGTAAAGTAAAGAATTATGTACCAAAATAAATTCTCTGACCTTCAGAGAATCATAGGTTCCCTTGTTTGAAGGCTTGGTCAGGTCTCTATAGCTAGACCTCAGGCAGCAAGAGCTCCTAAGGTGCTCCTTCTCAGGAGGTCTGAGTGAAGAACTGCTTACCTCCACTCCCCACTTGCTGCTGTGGCCTGGTCTACATTACAAACTTAGGTTGAAGTAAGTTGCCATGCATTGACTTAGTTGTGCATTTTTCAACCACCAATGTATGCACTCCATTAGGCCCACATAGTAACACCAACTCCCCAAGCAGTTTTGAGCCATGGTCCATGTACTAAGATCAATGCAGCATGAATGTAGATGCTTTGTTACATATGTTGACCCTAACAGTCTTCTAGCAGCTGTCCCACAATGCCCGACACTGACTGCTATGGTCACAATTGTGAACTCCACTGGCCCGATGTCATACTTGGCGGAGACCCCACCACCACCCTGTTGTGGAGCCTGAGTCACAGGCCCTTGGCATGAATAGTAAGGATCAGGAGGAGGATGGGGTCTACGTTCTGGTGGGGTCCAGCTGTGCCAAGAGCCAAGACTTGTTTGACACTCCACGTCAGTCCTGGAAGTTGACAGTGGGCGAACCCAATGCAGGGGAAGGAACCTCAGCTAAGTGTGTAATTTGTTTCCCATTACAATGATGATGCCCCCACCTTAGCAGGACAGAGCTATCAACTTTTTATTAATTTGCTTTAAAAGGTAGAGGTACAACAAAGAGAGGTAGCTTGTTATCTGCTTTTCATTCCCCTCTAGAGTTAAGCGGGGGGGGGGAGCCATGAAAAGCAGTTAGTTGTTCTTCAGGTGCTTGCACATGTTCTGTTGTAGGTGTGTGCAAGCATAGCTGCTGGAATTTTTACCCTCCTGGTATCTGTTGGGTCGGTTCTAGCGCCCCTTAGTGCCATGCGCTCATGGTGCTGGTATAAGGGGCCATGCCAAGCCCATGCTCGGTTCCTTCGTACTGCCTGCGACAGCTGTTGGAACTTCCCTCCTTGCTTCGTCAAGACTCTCTAGTGGTTCTTCTCGTTACCTAGTTGTCCATAGTTAGCAGTTATAAGTTTAAAATAGCTGTCTGTAGTTTTTAATCATGTAATAGATTAGTTTTGGGGGACACCTCCCCATTACTGGAGAGGCACCCCTCTACTTCGTAATGGGGCATGCCTGGATCACCGGGGTTTAAACCATGCTCCTCCTGTGGCAAGCCAATTCCAGCAAGTGACCCACACTTGAGCTGTCTCAGGTGTTTGGGAGAAACTTATAGGAAGCAGCAGTGTCAGATCTGCAGGGAGTTCAAACCTTGCACTCAAAAAATTGTGCAATGAGCCTGAAAGTCCTGATGGAGGCAGCACTGAGACCAGCCTTGGAGCTGAGATCTGACTGGGCACCAAGTACATCTGAGTGTCAGGCTGCTTTCCGTTGCCCCACCGCCTCAGTCAGTGGCCTCATCTGTTCCGTGTACTCCACTCAGGGAGGCACCACAGTTCTGTGAAAGACAGTGCAAAGAGCACTTTGCAGTGCCATCCATGCCAGAAGCTTATGTGGTGGCTAGAGACTTAATGACACTTCCAATTCCGAGGTCACTGGGGAATCTGGAGGCAGCACTGCCAGCAGACATGGAGGTCCTGTCTATAGTCAGACTGGCACTGAGACCAGACTATAGGGGAAAATCTTCCTTGAGCGCCTTGCCTAGAGCATCACTATGGCACCACTCTTTGGCAGCAGGTGCATTGGCACCACTACCCTTGCCCCGTTCTTCTTCCACCTCCTCTTCAAAGTTTAAGGCAGAGTCTTGTTACTTCCATCGTCAACACAGCCAAGACTGCCAGCACTGCTCTCTGCACCCACCCTGCCCAAGTGGCGAAAATACTATTATGGCACCACAGGGTGCCTGGCCGATGGCACTGTGGGGACCAGCACACATGCAGTTGGGATTCCCATTGGGATATGGCTCTATCTCGAGACGTTCATATTCTGTGGCTTTGAAGGGCTGAGCTTTTCCAGTACTGCATCGAGATACTCCAGAACCTGCACCTGGGGCTGAACCTGGCACAGAGCAGCAAGAACAGACTACTCTGGCAGAGGGAGGGGCAGACATTATTCTGGCATCATGTGCTTTGTCCTCTTTCTTGCCTGATGAAGCATTGCTGGCAAAGAATTTGTCCCCTTTACGGAATGATTATAGGACGCATCAGGGTTTATTGAAGCGAGTGGTGTCCAATTTAAAACATCCAGGCAGAGGAAATAAGGGAATCTATCGAGGACTTCCTGAACATCTTAGGAGTGGCAGGTCCCTCTAGGGTGGCCCTTCCCCTGCATGATGTGATTATGAAGTCCGTAGAATCTTTGTGGCAGAATCCAGCCTCCCTCCCATGGCCAAGCACACCAAAACAAAAATATTTTGTACCGGCCAAGGGCGGTGAGTTCTTGTTCTCTCACCCTTCCCCAGGGTCCCTTGTAGTGGCGGCTGCCAACAAGAGAGACTGTCAAGGCCAGGCCGGACTGACACCGAAGGCAAAAGACCAAAAAAATTAGACCTACTGGGGAGAAAGTCATAGTCTACAATGAGATTACAACTCCAAATAGCGAATCAACAGGCCCCATTGGCCCATCAAGATTTTAATATATGGGGATTGATGGACAAATTCATTGACAAATTACCCCAGATTGATAGACAGGAGTTTTTTTGCTCTCATGGAGGAGGGCAAAACAGTAGCAAGAATTTCACTGCAGGCAGCCCTGGATGCTGAGGATTCTGCGGCAAAGTTCGTGCCCACTGCTGTCACTATGTGTAGAACGTCTTGGTTGCATTTCCTCAGGAAGTGCAACAGATAATCCAAGACCTGCCTTTTGAGGGAACCTCACTCTTTTCTGAACTAATGGATGTGAGGCTTCATGTGCTTAAAGATTCAAGGGTGACACTGTGATTGGTGGATCTGCATACTATAGACCTCAGCAATATGGGTGCTATTGCTCCCAGCTGGCTAGACAAGATCACAGGAGGAAAAACAGGGGGGTTGGGTGCAGACTCTCTCTGCCCTGGTCTTTCACAGGTCCTTCTCAGATGGCTCCGCACCAGTCTGGCACCTCAAGACACTCATTTCGATGAGGTGCTTGAGGATTGACTACCAACCCCCCTCCCTTAGGATTCCCCCCAACCCTATCTTTTCCAGCCGTCTGTCCCATTTCCTCCAAGTCTGGGAACACATCACTTCAGACTGTTGGGGGCCTAAGCACTGTGGAATCTGGTATACCTCGATGACTGGCTGATCAAAGGTCGGTCCCGAGCACAGACAGAGGTGGATATTGCTCTGATACAATCAACCTTTCAGTCACTGGGTCTACTAATAAACATTCAGAAGTTGACCCTCATACTGGTGCAGCATATAGAATTTATAGAGGCAGTCCTCGACTTCCTACAAGCAAGAGCCTTTCTACCCAAGGATCGCTTCCAAGAGATTTTGTCTTGGATAAGCTCCTTGCAGTCGCAGCTGATTATGACTGTAGTTTTGTCTAAACCTCCTCTGTCATGGCATTGTGCATCTACATGGTTCGACATGTAAGGCTGAGGCTCAGACCTCTCCCAGCTTGGTTAGCCACTGACTACTCCCTCTCTAGCTACCCTCTGGATAGGGTTCTCAAGGTACCCCCGTTAATTTTGGACTCACTGATGTAGTTAGACCACAGTACGGACAGTACTGGGGTACTCTTCACAAAGCCTCAACTAGCCACATATCTGGTCACAGACGCCTCAGAGCTAGGTTGGGGAGCTGTTCTTGGACCCTCAGGACTCAAGGTCTGTAGTCTCAAGAGTAGCTCTTGCTCCACATCAATATCAGGGAACTGAGGGCACCTGGCTTGTCAAGCGTTTTTGTCCCACATCACAAACTTGACAATATTGGTTCTTACGGACAATCTCAGCCATGTTCTATATCAATGGACAGGACGAGGCTTGTTCTTCCCCTCTCTGCCAAGAGGCAGTTTGCATTTGTGCTGAGTTTCCAGTGTGCCGGGGGGGACTCCCCCGGCTCCACCTGAGGCCATGACCCCACTCCACCCCTTTCCCCCAAGGCTCCACTCCTGCCCTGCACTTAGCGCCCTGGTCTGCCCCCTCTCCCAAGCAAGCCCCACAATCTCTCCTCCCGTCTCTTTCCCCAGTGTCTCCTGCACACCTCGGAACAGCTGATCTGTTACAGGTGGGAGGCACTGGGGTGGGGAGAGGAGGCACTGATTGGCAGAGCTGCCAGTGGGTGCTCCTCACTCACCATTTTTGTTCCCATGGGTGCCAGAGTGCACGTTCCTGCAACTTACTTTGGATTACCTCTTCTCCTTGAAGCACCAGGGCCTCGCCCTTTCTTCAATTAAAGGTCATCTGGGGGCCATCTCTGCGTTCCATCCCGAGGTTGATAATAAATCCCTCTTTTCTCATGAGATGATAAACCATTTCCTGAAAGGCCTGGAGAAGCTATTTCCCCAGGTAAGAGACCAAATTTCTCCCTAGGCTTTGAACCTTGTGCTATCAAAGCTAATGTCCAACCTAAACCTCCCTTGCTGCAATTTAAGCTCATTGCTTCTTCTCTATCCTCAGAGGCTAAGGAGAACATTTTTTCTCTCTTCCTTGTAACAACCTTTTATGGACTTGAAAACAGTTATCATGTTCCCTCTCAGTCCTCGCTTCTCCAGACTAAATAAACCCAATGTTTTCAATCTTCCCTCGTAGGTCATGTTTTCTAGACTGGTAGTTCTCAGCCCACTGGCTAAATGCAGCCACTTAGCACATAGCTGCAGCCCAGCTGTGTGATTAAAATAAATTCAAAATCTGCCACTCTGGTTTGGCAGGGAGCGGGGCTGGCTGAGGGGAGATGGTGTAAAGCAGTCCTGCTGGAGCACTCCTGCCAGCAGCTGGGGCAGGGTGCGGGAAAGTGGGTCTCTGGGGGGACGCTGGGCAGTGAGGGGTGCTGGGCCATATAGGCCAGTGAACTAGGAGTGTAGGAGGGTGCTGCATCATCCCCAGGTTTGCCTTGGGTCTCCGCTCCTGGTCCCCGCACCAGGGGGTCTCAGCTGCCTGCTCTGTGCGGTGGAGGGGTCTCTGGGCAGAGGACACTGGCCATAGGGATCTGTTGGGGGCTTTAGTGCAGGGGTGCTGGGCATAGGGGACTCTGGGGAGGTTTTGGGGCAGGGGAGTGCCTTAAAGACTAACAGATGTATTGATCTGAAGCATCTGTTAGTCTTTAAGGGAGTGCTTACAACCAGTCTCATCAAATAAATGGTTCTTCTGATCCCAAAGAACCAGCCACACACCCAGATAATATATAATTTAGATCTTGCCCAAAAATCATACTGTTGCCAATCCTTTAGTATCTAAAATCTAAAGGTTTATTTATAAAAAGAAAGAAAGGCAAGAGTCAAAATCAAATACATATAGTAATAGCAAAGTTCTTGGTTCAGGCTTGTAATGGTGACGGAATAAACTGCTGGCTTAAATTAATTCAGAAGTCTGGATGCAATGGCTATCTTTCTGAAGAATTGAAAATCAGAATATATAATCCTTCACAAAAGCATTTTTATTGGACTGTGTATTCTTCACCTTTAACATTAAAGAGCAAATGCTAGTATACGCTTGAAATGCAACAGCTGCACTACAATTGCCATGCTGCTGTAACGCCTCAGTATAGACACTACTTATGACGACAGGAGGGTTCTCCCATCAATATAGGTAATCCATCTCCCTGAGAGGCAGAAGCTAGGTTGATGAAAGAATTTTTTTGTCAACTTACTGCTGTCTACCTCAGTGATGAGGATGACATAGCTATGTCTTGCAGGGGTGTGGATTTTTAATACCCCTGAGAGATAGTTATGCCAGTGTAAATTATCAGTGAAGACCAACCCTAAGAAAGTATTACGGAACTATTGTGCACATGGTCAGTAGCTCTTTTGTAAACATAACTAACTTGGCTATTTAATTTTTTTTAAGGCATAAGGGAACAATAAGCAGTGATTGCCTATAAATTATCTTCTATAATTAAACCTTTTAGGTGGAACTTAAGGGGAAAATTGATTTGAAACAGTGGAAAAGCTATTTTTGTGCATTATATAACCTAAAATGGCTCAACTAATTTGGATGTTTTAAAACATTTTTTTTTTTTTTTTTTTTTGCAAAATACATTTACATCAGGGATGGTGGCAAGGATGATAAATTTAAACTTATAGTTATTTGAAATTACTTTATTTACAAACCCTTGAAAAATCTTACTTTCTAATAAAGTTGGCAAACTGTTGATATCCTTTTCATCTCTACCAAATCCCACTTAAGTATCTTCTAGAAAGAACTCGCATCCTTTATACAAGGTATCTCATACATAAGAATATTCAAGAGACAATTTTTTGTAAAGATTAAGTTTCTTTTTGCAGTCTTTTTAGTTTTGTTTTTCCTGACTGCAGTTAGGAAAATCCATTATACTGTTCCCCTGGTACATACTTCTGGTATCCCTTGTGTCTACGAAATCTTACTGGCATTCTTATAGTCTCCTTACTTCTTTATTCTCGGTCTCTCCATGTCTACCATTTTTACTCTTTTCTATATCTCAGTGCACCTCCATTCCCACCGCTAACACATTTGTCCCCAGTCTCTCCCCACCAAACACTTAAAAAAAAAAAAAAAAAAAAAACCTCAACAAAAACCTTAAGGTGCCTTCCTTTGTAGTTAGCATGGTGTTGAGAGGTCATTACAACAATGACTCAATGTTTGGGTCCATTCTTGAAGTGTTTTTTGTAACCTTTTCCTGGCCTGTATTCCAGGTAGAGCCTTGCTCATCATTATAGCATACTCTATAGTTGAAAGGTCAGATGTGCTTTAATACATAATACATATTCCAGCATGTCCTCTTCTCTGAGGTGTATGAGCCACAGTATTCTCATTTATCCCTATGCTCTTTGTTAGCATTGAACAAAGATGTTACATAATTGCAAACTTGGAAGTCAGGTATTAAAGTTGTTTGTTAGATTTCAGAAGAAGCTGTTTATTTTAGTAGCCAATTTTCCTGTGTGATGAAGTGAAATGTTGAGACGGCAGCCCCTCATCGACTGGCAAACAATGCCTAAGAATTTAGCTAATGGCCCCCCTTCAGTGCAGAGAATAGATGGCAACAATTGTACTTCCAGACTAAACCAAGAACTACTTGTTTGGCTGCTAGGTGTTAATGCAAATTTGTTCTTCAGCTCATTCAGCCCTAGGGCTCCCATCCTTTGATTTAATTAAATGTAATTGGTTACGCTGCTCCTCCCAGGCCCCTGATGTGTTTTTGTTTATTGCTTACTCTTCGCAATAATGCTTCAATTCAAGGCACAAAATGCTGGATAAATAAGTGCCTTTTATTCTATGTTGGATTTTCAGGGAGATTATTCCCCTCAAATAGTTTAGTTTTACTGTTAAAAGTAAATGACCAGTGAAATAAACTCATTGGGTGGCAAATGTAGCATATCCAGAAGTAAGGAATTAAGTAGGGTAAATTACATGAGATTAGAGCAAGAAATGAAGTTGTAGCATTAAATTAGTAAGGGATTGAAACCAGTGTTGTAAGAGCTATTGACACTTTTAAATGATGCTTCAATTAGTAGGATCATTATTGATGTGCTATTGTATTTTAAAAGTTACTTTTTCAAATACTTGCTATGAAATCATTTGTACATTTATACTTTTGATCCTTTAAAATAATCTTTTAGCTCATAAATATGCAAGAGACATTATTTGGGGTCGAGAAATGCTTGCTTTACTGCATAAATGACATTAACATAAAATTAGGTCAGGATAATTAGAAGATCCTTGCTCCATTTTGAATGAAAAAGAAAATATCCATGTCTGTAATTTTAACTTTTTCTTTTAAATTAATTTTTATTAAATATGAATCTGATTCTGACAAAAGTTGATATCTTTTTTTGTATTTACATATTTCATACTGAAGTGGACAATGGTCTTAAACTTATATTTTAACCACCTGAAAATTGGGACGCTCTGAATTGGCACTTGATCAGGCAGCCCATTCATCAGTGCCTTTCAATTCAGCTTTTAGCACCAATCCAACTAGATGGCTTTTCCCTTCTCTCTTTCCATTAATCAGGCAGAACGTCCCCTAGTAGTCAACCTTTTTGTATAGCACAGCCAAGATAGCTGCCTTGTCTATTACCCTTTCTCAAGTTTTTGCTGACTTTCTTTAGAACAAATGTACAAGACATGACTTCAGAGACTTTTTTATTAATGTAACAGGCTTTCTAGGCCTGTCTGGGTAACAGGCAATATTACTGAGATCAGTGATGGTAGAAGAGTATGAAATATCCATGATAACGACACAGGTTTTTTCCATCCTTCCCAGTGAGATAGTTTTCTGGATTTCTTCACAAGACCTCTGGCAAAACAGTTGTACTGAGGCTTTAAGTTTATTGTGTTGTGTAATGAAAAGGTCAGGCTATTCTTTGGGAGATACCCTCCATGAAAAACAAGTGGCTAATAATAGCAGATACCAGCTAGTGTTTTGGAGGTGGGAAACTGGCTGTCAACAGATGTCAGTGCTAATAGTTCAGGATGAAAATCAGATTCGATATCAACATTTTGGAAATAAGAGTTGTTAAAGAGCTGAGTAAAGAACTTTTATCTCTTGCACAAGTCATTTCTAATGCAAACTATTATTCTGTCCAGTACTGCAACAAAGGAGATAGGACATAGACGTTTAGCTGTGGAAACTCAAGTGATGTTCAAAAAGGGTGTAGTAACAGAAGTTTTTACTATCAGTCAGACTGCTTAATTTACAGATCCCTGAGCCCCCTGAGAACAGCTTGGTAGGTGGCAAAGCCTCTAAACTAGCCTTAGCTTGCTGGTCTAAAGTTTGTATTCAGGATGTGTTTTCATCTGAAAATTGGGGCTCATTCTAACTCATCTGTACACTTTATGGTAGAGAGAAGGGAATCTTCATTGAAATAGATTTAGAAAGTGAGAATCCCTTCCAGTTTTCTTTCCCCAGATTGACATACTTGCCTCTGCAGTGCAGACATAGCTATGGAATGTTGAGAATGGTGGTCGCTGAGTAATCCTGTTTAGGTTATATAACAAGTAAACCTGTTTGCTAATTTTCTATTGGAAAATGCTGATTCAACTGAAGCAAAACATTTTATGGGAACATGTTGACTCTGTGAAAAGTTTCTCTGAAGTTTTGATGGAAACCAGGGAGGAAACTTTCTGGGTTCTGATTCCCTGGGCTCCTCCTATCATCAGTGCAGGTGGGCTGCCTCAGAGTCTGGGAAAACATTGTTTAGTTTCTGAAAGAGACTTTTTTGAAAATTAGAGAGACAAGGTGGGAGAGGTAATTTTCTTCCGTGTAAGCTCAAATCTTCTCTCTCTGCCAATAGAATTTGGTCCAATAAAATAGACTACCTCACCCACCTTGTCTCTCTAATATCTTGGTCTATCTAATATCCATCACAACACTGCATAGAACAATGGAAGATACCAGGTTTTTTTAAAATGTCCATCTTATTGAAAATTTTGGATATCTGACTTTTTATTCCAGTTCAAAATGGAAAAAAATATTTTTTTTTCAGAATGTGAAATTTTCTGCAAGGTGGAAATTGTAGCTTCTTCACTGTGTATCAGAACTTCAGAAAGAGTTTTTACCTATAAATGTTTTTTCTGTTTCTCTGATGTACCAGTGTAGAATGACCCTTCCTGATGATATCGAGATATCTGGAAATAATATTTAGGTACATAATTATGTGTCCTAAATTCATATTATTGTTCACATTACACATCTTGCTCTAGGTTAGCAATCTTTGGCTTTTTTTGTGTTGGTTATGAGTAGAAACTGCCTTTAATTGTTCAGGGTTGTTTAATGGCTGTCCATTAAGGTTCTGTTTCTGAACAGAAGCTTTAACTGAAGAATTGGAGACAAAAATTATAATTTTAAAGAGTTTCTCTTGATTTTCTGATTTTCCAATTTTCCCTTTCTCAGCTCTCTTGTGTTTCCAATATATATTTCTGTGGTTTTACTTGTAAATATCTGACCATTGTTTTTCTGCAGTGATTTAGCACTCTAGTTTTATCCTAGTGTATCTCTGGTGTTACCAAAGAGTGTTTGAAGTAAGAAATATATTAAAATGTTCCACTCTTTATTACCCAAAGAATAAGGAATATTGTATTATATTTAATTGTAATTTGGTTTTATCTGTTCAAGAAGTTGTCTGACCAATAACAACTTAAACAATTAGAAATAGTTAACTTCATTGGAAATAAAATGTACCTTCCCAAAGATAAACTGTGGTTAATTATTGCAGAGTATATATTGTATTTTATCAATATGCAATATACAGTTGCCAGAGGAATACATACTAGAAATACTATATTTTACTGCTTTGTTTGTTACTTGAAGGTATTCTTATGAGTATTACACTGTGACCTGAAAAATTGCTTACATGGTTTGTATTATTTATATGTTACCAGAAGGTCATTTTAAAAGTATGTTTGCTTCTCTTTTTCCACATAGTTTCTATCCACTTATGTAGGGAAAATAAGTTTCATAGTCTAAAAGCTCTATTTAAAATTGTCACAATGTAATAAGATGCCTCTTGTACTTTATGTTAGACCTACTTTCACTAGGTGAAATGGATTTATATTAATAAAACACAGAAAAAATCATTATGTGAGTAGAAGGCCCTATTCAGGAAAGGCCTTCAAATTTCTATATGGGGTGAAAGCACTTTCAGAACCAAGAAATGGAACATAAGTAATATTCAGATTCTTAAGCTGTTAGACATAAATATAATGCTTAGAAATATAACTGTACTTATACCCATCGCTAAATAATGCTATTCATTCAGCAATGTAAAAGAATGCATTTCAATTCAAGTCATGGTTAGTTAGAATTCATCCCTGAAATGATGCTTGTTGCACTTTTTCTTACACAATGGCACCCTGCATGCTGCCTCAGACCTGATGCTGGACTGTTGTGCAATGGCATGAACCTCCTATTGAGGGAGAAAGGGTTAGCCATCCTCCTTCTCAAAACCTCTGACAGGAATTTTCTTGCTATAGAAACTATGTTATCATTAATATACTAGTCAAAATCATAAATATTGTGTATTCAGTTTAGTACCTTGCAGTCAGTCCTGCATAGGAGATAAAAACACCATGTAATATAATAATTAAGAATTGAGACTACTGTGACTTACTTTCTACAGACTCAAGTTCCAGACATGGACATAGATCTATGCTCAGTGGGAATTAATAGAACTCATCATCATGAGACATGACCTGAAATAAAATACCTATCTTATATTGTAAGCCAATATCTTTTCAGTTCAGTACTCTTCACTGGAGTCCAATTAATAGACTATACTAACTGAGTGAACATCATCTAAGATCATATCAAGAAAAGAAGAATGACAACTACGTGTGTGCTTATGATTTGCTTCCTGCATATCAGTTTGCAATTTAATGTTTTTGAATAGCTCCTGTAATGATTTAGTAGGTTTGGTGCCTAGTTTAAAAAAAAAATCTTTTTGCATAAGCTTCTGAATTCAAATAGTCAAAAATAAAAATACCAGCAGCATTCCAAACGAGATGGGGAAAAAAAGAATAGTCTCAGAAATACCTCTGTTCATCTTTGTTGCTTAAAATAGAGGAGACAGGTGGGAAAAAAGTTTTGACCAATGTGTGTTCCTTGGTTGTCTTCTATGGATAGCAAAATGGCTTAGAAAAAAATGGAGTTGCCTATTTTTGTGACTCTTCCCTTATCCTTAGACTCAAACTCTTAGGGTGTGTGTTTATGTTTTAAAGATTTGGCAAAAGACCCTTCTACTTCCTTAAAGCACTCTCTCCCCCCTCATCTATCATAATCCCTGCTCTTACCCCCTCTAGTCACATTCACCTGTTGTGATTGGTCATATGAGGGGAGCTCTGGCAGCCTTCAAGGATCAGTAGATTGGCCTGAGCTTCTTTGGAAAGTGGTGAGCTGTTTTTTTCAGGGCAAGCAACTGGTTTGCTCTTCCAACTTTGTGTTAAAGCGTGATGTTCTAGCTAGTGGACCTACCACTCCATATCTCCATAATGACTGTAAGATGCTGGCTTGTCTCCAGCCCATAAAGAAACTATTCCCAGTCCTACACCCAGAGTGAATGTGGCTTCTCAGGGATTTCTCCCTTGGAGGGTCCCCTTTTCCCCAGAAGTTCCCACAACCTCCCTCCTAGGGGATTCTGGCAGCCTTTCCCAGGGAATTCCTCGCTGCTCCTGCTCTTCTTCTTTATTGACAAGTCGGCCTGGCTCTATTATAGTCCCAGGAGCTGACCTGACCTCTTAATTGACCAAACTGGAAGCACCTGTTACAGCACAGGGAAGCTGGACCCATGTCATTTAAAGGGGCCAGCCATGCTATGACTATGACAGTTCCTGTGGATCCAGGAGCCTGCCCACTCTCTACTACCGTTAGCATTGGGACCAAAAAGAAGTCTGCTTGCCCTTTAACAACATTTTAACACTCTGGGTCTCAAATGCCTCAGTGTTTTGGGATTTTTTGAAATCTACATTCATCTGAAAATAGAGATTGTAGAATACCGATCTGGGTTTCTGATGCAAGACCCATCAAAGCTTTTCAGAGTCCTATTAACCTCTTCAATGACTCTTCACTATGGATTTGGGCTAATATAACTCTTCCACGAAAGTTTAAAGCTGTGAATCAGAACTTATACTGCTTGATAAGTTGCAGATTGTCCTCCAGTACTTGTGTATGGAAGAGACAGTCTAAAGGCATTTGTCAGTGGTTCTTGAACAGTTTGAGCTTTTAAAATTTTCACAGCAGTTTGTTCTTAAACTTTAAATCCCAGGTCTCTACATAATTCACAAGTGATACTTTTCAGAGCCTAAAGAGATGAGATGTCAGTGTTATTAAGTGGTTGTGCAAGGAACATGTGAATTTTATTTTCATGTGTTTTAATTAAGTGCTGATATTCAGAAATAGTCATGCAACATGTGCACAAAAATGAATGCACAATTGTGCTTCTAATTTGTGTGTGCAGTTGTAACTGCATGTGTAAATCAGGAATATCTGTGTAAGTAATGCGCTGCTGTAAGATCTCTAGTGTAGCCACGCTATGCCAATGGGAGATAGCTCTGCCGTTAACATAATTAATCCATCCCCAATGAGTGGTAGTAGTTATGTTGATGAGAGAAGCTGTAGGGGGTCGCCGCTGGGGCTTGTCCCTCTGCGGGGCGGTTGGGCACCCGACCGCCTCGCTACACACCCCTCAGCCGGGTTGGGGAATACCCGGGCCCGGGGCTCAAGTGCTCAGTCCGGACTGAGCAGCGTCCGTTCAGCCCGCCTCTGCCCAAAGGCCGGGCGGGCAACCCACCCACAGGGTAGGGTCAGGGCTCAGACCCTCACGCAGGGGCTGAGCAGTAGCAGTTTGGTAAGGCCCAGGCCCTGAGGCAGGGCGGGGCCACAAAACACGGGGAACAGTCAGGGGCTCAGACCCTCAAGCAGGGGCTGAGCAGTAGCAGTTTGGTAAGGCCCAGGCCCTGAGGCAGGGCGGGGCCACAAAACACGGGGAAGAGTCAGGGGCTCAGACCCTCAAGCAGGGGCTGAGCAGTAACAGACAGCGAGGAATGACGGCGGGCTGAGGGGGAGACTGCCACCCACGGTTAAGGGTGGCAGGGGGGACGCAGGCCCACCCGCTCCACTGCGTCCCGGCCCGGGGCCCTAGCAGCGGTTACAAGCCAGCTGCAGTCAGTGGGGATCCAGACCGCAACACACTGACTCAGGGTCAAAACTCATTCCCCGGGCCACTTCCAAACTCCCCCTCAAAGGGTACCTGGGGAGGCGTGGTGACCTCCATGGGCTCCTCTGAGTCGCTGTCTGGCGGCAGGGGCGGCAGCTCCTCGGGGTAGCCTGGACTGGGGAGGCTCGGTCCTTCTTCCTCCGGGTAGCGGGCGCAGGGCAGACTGGGAAGCTCCTCGGGGTAGCACGGACGGGGGAGGCTCGGTCCCTCTTCCTCCGGGTAGCGGGCGCAGGGCAGGCTCGGCCAGTTCCCGGGCTCCGACTGGGTCACCGGGGCTTCCCGGTCAGGAGCTCTGGCAGTAGCCTCTGGCTCCTCCGCTGGCTCTCTCCGAAGTGAGCTCCGAGGCCGAGCTTTTATCCTTCCGGGTCGGCCGGCTGACCTCTGGGGGAGGGGCGCAGGTTTCTCCAGCTCCGCCCCCTCTTGCCTCTGGGGAGGCTTGTCCCTCTGCGGGGCGGTTGGGCACCCGACCGCCTCGCTACAGAAGCTCTTCTGTCAACATAACCCTATGCACACTAGTGCTTATGCCGGCGTAACTTATTTTGCTCAGGGGGAGTGGAATATTTGCGCCACTGAATGACATAAATTTTGCCAGCACGAGTGTAGTGTAGACTAGCCTTACTTTGGAGATTGAGAATCAAGCTTTTAAACTCTTTATCTTCAATAAAATAACTTGTGTTTATTCTGTGTAAACACAAGCATAATAATACTTAGCTCGCAGGAATGTTGTGAGACTTAGTTAATTGTTTGTAAATACACTTTGAGGTAATTGAATTGAATGTATTGTATACAGCCCTTTAATAACTGAATTTTTTAATTAGAAATTCTTTGCTAGTATAGGTTACATACAACACTTAATGCTGAAACTGAGTATAAGATAGTAGTAAGTCTCTGAGTTGTGAAGTTTTTAGCAATAAAGGCACCTTCTTTAAAGGCTTTTGCTTATTGTGCTTTGTTGTGATTAGAATTATAATCTGAATGACTCCTCAGTAAAAGGTGCTTCTTGAATGTTGATGGCTTTAAGAAGTTGAGAGGATCCCTTTGAGTACTCTTCAGCTCTAGAAAAATTGTCTGTTGCTAAGAACCCCTGCAGGTTTTTGCCATGTTTTCAGAAATGGCACTGAACATGGCTTTTTCTGTTCTATGCTTGCAGTTAATCCACGTTCAGCACCAGTTCAGCCACATGTATTGTCGTTACCTGTTGTCACCAATGGGTAATTTTTCTTGTGTAGGTAAGGATTTTCTTTATATAGCTTTAATCCTTTTTATTTTCTAAACTCTCCATTGCTGATAGTTAAAATCTTAAAATTACATATTGTTCCCTTCTTATTGTCAACTAAATAAAGGAAAATGCTAGGTACGGGAACAATTCATTTTGTTTAGATTATCAAATATCAAATTAGTCATCGGTTTTGTGTACTGTTGAGTATAAATTACTTACCTCTGGTGCAGAAAACTGAGTGGCTAGAGTAATAGAAGATCAACTGGGTTCATCATGACTTGCTCAAGTTGTGTCAGGTGACTTGGTGGCATAAGAAATGCCGTGGAGCACAAGCAGGCTATTCAGATGGCAATTCCTCTTTCTCCTTTATGGGCAAAAAGGCAGAAGTTAAGTCCCTTGTAGGTGATTGGGGTATTCCGGGGCCCCGGGCAGTACGCGTGGAATGGAATAAAGTTTGCAGATTGTTTATCTAGAGGATGGGGTCCCAATCTGAATTGGGAAGCATTCCAATGTAATAGGCACAATAGGTTTGCCAGCCCTATTTGAAGAGACTGGACAAAATGCATCAGATGGGGTTATCTAGCTTGTAGTGAAGGGGTGAATGGAGAACAGAAGTAGTTGCACCATAGTTAAGATTTTATTAAAGGTTTGAAGCTCTTGTTAAAATGGCACTATTGTATTTGACTAGGGAATGCCCAAGGGCCCACTGGATGGTCCTGACCTCTTGTCTCTTCCTCTTACTTTCGTACTTCCCCTGCCTCTGTTGTCCTCCATTTGTTGTAAAGTATTGATTTGATTTTATAGTTTAATGTTAAGGTTATTAACATGGTTTTTGCACTATGCTCTATGCTACAGATAATTATAATGTTTAATTTTTTGTTTTCCTTTTGCATTGTGATTTTTTTTGCTTTTCAGAACAATCTTTAATTAAAAAAAGGAAGTCTCGGCTTTATAAAAAAAATTCCTTGAAATGGCAAAAAACAAAATATTGAATATGAACATATAGTTCTATATGAATTTTTCAAGGTGGTTTGATGAAAAATTAATTGATATACAGACAATAACAGGAGTTGAAAATTACCCTGTTTGGCAAATTTTCACTGTATTGTGTCACTTCTCTTTGTACCCATTGGTAACTTTAGCACCCTAAAGGCAGAATAATTTCCCAGAATAATTGGTAACAATGTTGATCTGTTGATAGAATTGGTATTGAAGCATATGAGGTCACTATTCAGGTTTTGTGTTACAAAGTGAATTTGATGGAAGTTTTTGGAATCTGTTGGTGGTGGAAGTGAGAGCCTTATGGAGTTTTGGAGCTTGTTAGCAATGATGTTGTAGGCAATCAGGTGGAAAATAAAGACAAATTATTCCCCTTAACTTCTTAATTCCTGCCTACATCCTAATCTGCCTCCTGCATTCTAAATCCCTCATCCCCATCCGCACACCAGAGCCTGCAACCCCAGCATTCTGAACCCCCAACCCGGAGTTCTCTCCCACACCCTGAACCTCTCATATCTGGTCCCACCCCGGAACCCACCCCCCAATCCCCTGCCTCATCCCAGAGCTCCCTCCCATACTCCAAATCCCTCAGCTCCAGCCCCCAGCCCAGAGTCCCCTCTTATAGCCCAAAGCCCTCATTCCTGCCCCTGCTCCCAGAGCTCACACCTGCAGCAGAGCCCTTATCCTCTCCCGCATCCCAACCCACTGCCTCAGCCTGGAGCCCTCTCCCGCACTCTGAACTCCTCATTTCTGGCCCCACCCCAGAACCTGCATCCCCAGCCGGAGCCTTCACCCCTTCCGTCACCCTCACCTCCTGAACCAGCCCGGTGAAAATGAGTGAGTGAGTGAGGGTGAGGAGAGTGAGCGACTCAGGTATGTGTGTGGAATGAGTGGGGATGGGGCTTCGGAGAAGGGGTGGGACAGGGGCTCAGAGTAGGGGTAGGGCACGGGTGTTTGGTTTTGTGCGAGTAGAAAGTTGGCAACCCTACTACAGGGAGAGAAAGGGAAAGCTATGCCACTTGCTTCTGCATGTGATAGTATTTTGGCCCCATTGGAGAGGGAAAAGATTTTTCTGTCACCTGTATGGGGATCTTGCTGCTGGAGAAATGCAGTAGCATCCACGTCCTGATACCTCTAATAGGCCCCACTGAGGCGTGGTTGTTGCTGGCTGGAGGCGGGAGCTTGCAGGCAGGTCATCTTGGCCCCGGAACCTGATGCTGGTAAAAACTACTTCCCCGCTCTTCTGGTGGGGCCATGGGGGTACATCTCCCTGGAGTGTCCTTCTCTAAGCCAACATGTGCTTGCAGTGGTGTAATGGATAACACTTGTGACTCTGTATCATCTCCCTCACCTTGCTGACAAGGGTTTCATCTTCCCGGCAAGAATCTGTTAAGATGTTTCAAGAGTGAAGCTAAAGGGAAAATTGAGTTTTTAATATTTGTTCCATTATTTTTTGATGGATAGATTCAAGAGCAGGGATCGGCAACCCTGGGACGCGGCCCTGCAGGGTAAGGACCTTGGCGGGCCTGGCCGGTTTGTTTACCTGCTATGTCTGCAGGTTCAGCCGATCACGGCTCCCATTGGACCGGAGCAGTGAACCGTGGCCAGTGGGAGCCGCGATCGGCTGACCTGCGGATGCAGCAGGTAAACAAAGTGGCTGGGCCCACCAAGCGTGCTTACCTTGCGGGGTCGTGTGCCAAGGTTGCCAATCCCATCCTAGACTTACCATGCCAGATGGCAAATCCCAGCCACGTTCATTTTGTGTTCACTTCTGGGGGCTTCCTTTTGTAGGGCTTAATCTCTTATCATTCAGTAATAAACTGACCTATTTTTTAAGGAAGTAGTTTTAAATTGATCAAACCAAATAAAAATATATTTCATTTAAGATGAATAATTTTCTCAAAAATTTGTAAAATAAGTTATCTGCCTTTAGACTAATCCACATTGTCTTTACTGGAACTGGAGCTCTTCTTTCTCTCTGGAGAATCTGATTAATCATTGTAATGACTTTAAAGAAGGTAGCAAAACAGCAAATATCTGAAATTAGTAGCAGAACTAGTGAAGAACACTGGCTGTCATTATTCTCTTTTTGCTTCACCGTGTAAAGTCCACCTGTTCAGTGAGGACGGTCTCACTCTGTGAGATCCATCTGTTTACGAATTTTAAACCAAACTCTCATACATAATTTCACTACTGTTTTTAGAACCTCCCTATTATTTACACATATACAATCAAATGAAAAATTAAAGTAGAATACTAATTATAATTTGAGGCCAACTAATTGGAAAATACTGTATAGAAGTTTGGTGTTAGTATCCGCTTTATATTATATCAAAATTGTTCTTAGTACATACTTTATATTTATGAATTTGAGCATCAAGTTCGTTTGAACTAAACATCATATAATGAATTTATATAAATAAATACTGCTAATGAACACTTATTTATTATTTTGCATTTCACTGCTATTTAGTAACAGATTTTCAACAACAATAGACAATTTTGTAATCTCAATTTTGTAAAAACCAGTATTTTTTTGGGCCCTAGCAACCATTTAATATGCAAATTAGGTATTTTCAGACTTAATGTACTTCATTTTTATAAAACAAATACATCATTAATCTGATTAAGTTCTTGGATAGGAGTGCTGTCCTCAGATCATTGTGGATCATTTATTGTTGGGCATACATCCAAAATAAAAGATTCAAGCATGGCGCTTACAGCCTAGGTTTAGTACAACCGTTGAAACCTCTAACTGCCATTTTTCAGAAGAATAGAAAGGCATTGCTACTTGTAATTGCGAGCATGGTTTAAAACTTAGCAATATTTCTTTTCCTTAATTGCAGTTGTGGGATGATGATGATTCAGTCCACAGAAATTGTGCTGTGGTGTTGTTTGATTTTGCAAACTGCATTTTAAATGAATAGTGTAATATATTGAGCCTACTGTATTCTAAATTCTGTCTTTACTGAAGTGGCTTGGTTGGTCACCATGAGGGATGTTCTCCCAACAGCTGCAATTGAGGGTAGAATCTGGCCCTGTGTTTCTGAATTCGGAAGATGATTATGGGTGTTAGCTATATAGTATCATGTTAATGGCTGGTTTTAGGTCAATGTGAAAAATGACAATAGAAAGAAAAAAGCTAATGAGAAGAGAACATTTATTAATTGTGGTTTGCATATGTATATTCAATTAAAACACAAAGCATCTTTAGCTTGTAGTGGATTCATGACCATTCACTATTTTCTGGTCACTACTTTTAGTAGTGTAAAACACAATATGGTCAACCAGGATTTTACATTCGTAAGAGTCAGGTCCTTCTGCCCTTCTCCCTCCTCCCCCCAGCAAGAGGAAAATACTAGTTAAATTAAATGAGAATCTCCTTTAGGTATATGATAGTACTGCTGGGCCCTCAGTAATAGTCATACAGCCTGTTGTACTCTGTTTATGCCCTCGGTGGCACCTGTGCAACCTACTAACCTTCAGTGGGTTTCCACAGATAGAGCTAATTAGAAATTATTAGTTCATGTGCAAGAAGAATAGACTATAGAGCCCAGATCCACAAAGGGATTTAGGTATGGGGAGCTGCCTAGTTAGCCAACATCAGGTGCTGAGGAGAGGATATGTCCTACGTCCTGGCTGGAGGAAGGCATCTGTCTCTACTTGGGATCCACAGCCAGGCACACTCTCCTTCAGTCAGGCCACTATGCCATTTCTTGCAAGAATGCTGGCAGCACATGTCTGACTCCATACAAAATGGTTTGAGGGAGGGAAGAATGTCTCCCTTATAACCTGGCTAAAGGTTAGTGCCATGCCACTGGCATCGGCCACCTGGAACATGGGAGACACCAGTTCAAATCTCCCCTTGGCCTGATGTCAAAAGGGATTTGAACATGGGTACATAAGAATGGCCACAGTGGGTCAGACTGAAGGTCTATCCAGCCCAGTATTCTGTCTACTGACAGTGGCCAATGCCAGGTGCCCCGGAGTGAGTGAACCTAACGGGTAATGATCAAGTGATCTCTCTCCTGCCATCTATTACCCCCCTCTGACAAAAAGAGACTAGGGACACATTCCGTACCCATCCTGGCTAATAGCCATTAATGGGCTTAACCTCCATGAAATTATCCAGTTCTCTTTTAAAACCTGTTATAGTCCTAGCCTTCACAACCTCCTCTGGAAAGGAGTTCCATAGGTTGACTGTGCGCTGTGTGAAGAAAAACGTCCTTTTATTTGTTTGAAACCTGCTGCCCATTAATTTTGTTTGGTGGCCGCTAGTTCTTTATATTGTGGGAACAAGTAAATAACTTTTCCTTATTCACTTTTTCCACACCACTCATAATTTCATGTACCTCTATCATATCCCTCCTTAGTCTCCTCTTTGCCAAGATTAAAAGTCCTTGCCTCTTTAATCTCTCTTCATATGGGACCTGTTCCAAACCCCTAATAATTTTAGTTGCCGTTCTCTGAATCTTTTTTAATGCCAGTATATCCTTTTTGAGATGAGGAGACCACATCTGTATGCAGTATTCAAGATGTGGGTGCACCATGGATTTATATAAGGGAAATAAGATATTCTCTGTCTTATTCTGTGTCCCTTTTTAAATGATTCCTAACATCCTGTTTGCTTTTATGACTGCCGCTGCACACTGTATGGATGCCTTTGGAGAACTATCCATGATGACTCCAAAATCTTTTTCCTGATTAGTTGTAGCTAAATTAGCCCCCATCATATTGTATGTGTAGTTGGGGTTATTTTTTCCTATGTGCATTACTTTACATTTATCCACATTAAATTTCATTTGCCATGTGTTTCCCACCTGTCAGGTGAGTGCTCTAGCTAAGGGACTATAGAGTGATTCTCTCTCTCTCTTTCCCGCCCCTGGAGCATACTTAATTATTTTTACACAGGAAATAGCTTCAACAGGAGAGATTGAGAGACCCATCTCAGAGCCTGGGGACTTTGACAGTGGAAATTTAGGCACAGAGGAATTTTAGAGTTAGGTGGCAGTTGAGTAGGGCTTTTGAGGATCTCAGTGGCAAGCACCTAAATTTTGGACTTAAGCAAAAGTCCTAAGTCCTTTTGGTGATCTGTGCCTAGCTCACTATCTTTTAGTTGTGTTGGCTTTGCTGTGCTAACAGGATTTCTGCACTAAAGTCAGCAGATACTTCTCTGAAAACTAAAGGAGAAGACTTGCTGAGTAAGAAGATGCACTTTGTCAATCACTGTTCTGACCATAACCACACTGTAAAGACTTAGCGGTACTGCAAAAGATATTCTGGATGTTTTACAGGAAAAATAATGTGGCTTTTAAAAGTTAAAATGGACCTTCATTTTTATTGCAGTATATTTATCAAATGGAGAATCACCATCTTAATTTCTTAGATGAGGCTGGAACACAGGAAGTCTCAGTATTAGTGTGGAGAGAAATTGGAGATTTTTAAACTTGTTTTAAATTTTTTTAAAAAAATATGTTGTTTGTTAATTCAGCCAGCTGTAGTGAAATTACAAAATAAAAAAGAATAATTCACAATTTACTTTACAGGAGCATGCATCCAAATCATTCATTCATTTATATATATGTGTGTGTAATAAACAAACAAACAAGGATTTGTACAGACGATCACTTATTTAAAAAAGTGACAACAGCTAACTTGTAAATTTAGCCCTTGCTAGAATCTTGAATAATTTTCCAGAATTTATTTATTCATTCCTAAAGCCAGATTCACTTTAAAGCCCAAAATGACTTCAAAAAGTGGATGCATTTTTTTAAAAAGCTGTGCTTTATATATATAATGTCCCTTTTATTGGAATGTTTGTTTTCAGACTTTGAAATGTTACTCACGACTGAAAGTCAGAGTTTAACACAGGGATTGACCACTTATTTAACTCATTCCTATTGAACAACTTACACAGTTCACCTGATTTTTCTAACTATTGTCATTCAAATAGTTGAATTTTGCTTTATTGATATTTCACCTAGTTAATCTTAAAAGAACAGGTTCAAGAGGCATTTGATGGGGTATTGTCTTTAATGAGAATACTTTCGAAAGCTAGAGCTTATACTATAATATTTTAATCACTATTATGAGATTAAATATTTTCCAGTGATGTAGGTTATAGTACTACAGATAATGCAATATCACAGTGTCACCCTAGATTACCAGGGGGCTTTTTGGTCCTGGATTTTCTTCTATTTTCATGCACTTAAATATTTGTAATTTGTTAGCGTTAGTACCATTATACAAGGCACTGGTGAGATCTCATCTGGAGTACTGTGTGCAGTTCTGGTCTCCCATTTTTCCCCGTGCTGCATGAGGTTGAAACTGTGACCTTCTGAAATTTTTAGGGATAGAGATAGACAGAATACTCAAGAGTCCTGTGGTTAAGGGGACTCAGCTGTTATATGGGAGACCCAGGTTCTGAATCAGGCAAAGAAGGGATTTGGTGAGCACCCTAATCATACAGCTATTGGCTAATCATTGCAGGAGTCAGTCAGTGTCTCTCTCTCTCTCTCTCTCTCATATATCAGAAATTCCATCCCTAGACCGGAGAAACCTTCCCCTAGAAAGTTTTCTCCAAACCAATACATTCTCAGGAAGAGTGTCAGTTTCAATGTATCATCAGCATTTTCCAACAAAAAGAAAAACATCTGTCAAGAATTCCTGGCCAGCTGAGAGATAATTTTACAGTACTGGAAATCATCTAAAGTACAATTTCAACCAGAACATGTCTGTTGTCCTAGTCTGCATGTGATTTTATTGCATACCATGTACTTTTTTTTTTACAGTGGAGATTCCATCTGAAAACTCTTCCTCACTTGTTCCTGCCAGCCTAAGAAAGTGTAGTGTGCTGTATAATAAGCAATCAAGATGGTCAAGGATTTCTTGTCCCACCTGAATACGCTACAGTAAATATATAAACAGAACTAAGAACTTGGCAAGTGGTCATTTTTCCTTTTGAATGTCCATGATGAATGTGTACATCTGGGGCCAAATGTTGAGGTTTGTACTCAGTCTCTCACTGAAGTCAATTAATTGATTAATTCATTTAGAAATCTAATCCATGTGAGGAAATGTGGTGTAAGTGGTTAGCGAAAGAGACTTGCAGCGGGACTCTGTAATCTTATTTTAGCCTCTGCCGCTAACTTAGCATGTGATCTTGAGCAAATCATTTTAGCCACTCTTTTTCAAAACTATCCTCTAATTTGGTTGCTGCCCTTGAGATATCTAGGGCCTGATTTTCAGTGATGCTTAGCACTCATA
The DNA here is from genome assembly GCA_007922305.1 of Dermatemys mawii. Lineage (NCBI taxonomy): Eukaryota > Metazoa > Chordata > Testudines > Dermatemydidae > Dermatemys > Dermatemys mawii. Next base: position 21,382,141 of record ML677362.1, read on the forward strand.
GCTCCAGTTTGCAGTTTAAGGGTGACAGTACAGCAAATGAGAAAAATCGGGACAGAGGGTGGGGGGGGGCAATAGGAGCCAAAAATCGGGAGAATCCCGTTCCCACCACAGCTGGGTGGCTGTGGGGCCCCAATATCACAACGGTTGCAGAATGTCACAGAATCCGTGACTTCCGCAACCTTCATGACATACTCGTAACCTTACTCATTACCTCTGAAAGTCAGGAGACATAGGTGTCTCAACTGGGGCACTCAAAATTAGCAGGCAGTTTTAGAAACACAGGCCTTAGTCCCTCTGAACCTGACTTTAATCAGCATAACAATAATGATATGCAAGGAGAAACTTTAAAAAGGCACAGGATTATATTTCTTTATAATGCCTTTAATACTGTCTCATGACTTTAAAATTACAGCAAGTATATATGTGTGTAAGCTCTGTCACTTTCTCATTATGTAAATCAGCAGTGTTGCAGAAGAACTATTTAGCATTTTCTTGGGGTGAAATTCTTAGTATGGGAATTTAATCTGAGATTTAAATTACTCTGTATTGCTTCTATAATTTTTTTTGTTTTGTAGTTTAAGAGATTTAGTTACCACAGTTGAAACACAGGACCCTCAGAGGCCAGATAAGAATAAAAGATTGATCATGCTGGGCTGGCTGGCTCTGACATTTGACAATGGAACTTGCTAGTTTTCAGTTCATTTTTTGGTTTTTATGGTCTATATTTGCTTCCCCAGTCTCTGAGTTGTAGAGGTGTATCCTGTTTTGAATGAACTTGTCATGAGGCTATTCATGATATCCAATCTCCAACCTTGTTCCACACATTGTACAAATGGCAGTAAAATTATAACTTTTTGTATATCCACGGATTAAAATCTAAAACAATATTCAGAATAATGGAGAACAATATCTCCACAAAACAGTAGGACACATTTCATGTGTGGACAATAAGCAGGCATATAACATGGTGTTCAGTTGTAATTTCCAGAGGGGAACAAATTTTTTTCATCAGGTCTTTTGTGTTTGTTGAAAAGTTATATACAGTTTGTTGTAATTCTGTAAAATTAGGAAAAAGCTCTTTAGCTGATTCTGATACTATAATATTCATTAAATTGTCTCTCATAGTTGATATATATATCATTATGAGCCTACTTCTAGTTTATGTATTAAAACTGGCCAATTTTTATAGCATTCTCTTGCAGAAGCATCTGTTTTAGGAGAATACAGTGAAGTCTGTAGACTCCTTTTTTCATCTCAGGTGTAGTTTTATTTAATAGCTGATTTAAAATGACATTGTGTGTACCTTTTAGCTTTAAACCAAGTTGACCACCATGTGCCTCAAAATGACTAATGAACAAATTTTGAAAAAGAGAGTAGTTAAGGATATAGAGGTTAGCGGCAGTTGGGATAAAATATAACATAGTTTTACAAAGGGTGGATTGTGTCAATCTCCTTCTTTGAGAAGATTATTTATTTATTTATTTATTTATTTTGGCCAAGGGAAATTCAATAGATGTAATTTACCTGGGTTTCAATAAGGCATTTAATACAGTCCCACATGGAAAATTATTAGTTAAATTGGAGAAGATGGGGATTAAAATGAGAATTGAAAGGTGGATAAGGAACTGGTTAAAAGGGGAAAAGAACGGATCATATTGAAAGGCATATTGACAGATTAGAGGCAGTTTACTAGTGGAGTTCCTCAGGGATCGGTCTTGGGGCTAATCTTATTTAACATTTTCATTTGTTGACCTTGGCACAAAAAGTGGGAGTATGCTAATAAAATTTGCAGATGACACAAAGTTGGGTGGTATTGGGAGGACCAGAATATCAAACAAGAAGATCTGGATGACTTTGTAAACTGGAGTAATAGAAATGGGATGAAATTTAATAGTGCAAAGTGCAAGATCATGCATTTAGGGACTAACAACAAAAATTGTTGTTATGAGTTGGGGATGCATCAATTGGAAATGACAGAGGAGGAGAAAGACCTGGATGTATTGATTGGCAGCTCACAGTCATCCTGTGATCAATGTGATACAGTCATGAAAAAGGCTAACGCAGTTCTAAGATGCGTCAGGTGAGGTATTTCCAGTAGAGACAGGGAAGCGTTAGTACCATTATACAAGGCACTGGTGAGATCTCATCTGGAGTACTGTGTGCAGTTCTGGTCTCCCATGTGTAAGAAACATACATTCAGAAGGGAGCAAATTCAGAGAAGGATTATAGGTTTTCCATTCCTCGGTTCATCCTAACTTATGAGAGGAGTCTCAAAGAGCTTGGTTTGTTTAGCCTAACCAAACACAGGCTGAGGGGAGATGTGATTGCTCTCCATAAATACATCAAAGGAATAAATACCAGGAAGGGAGAGGAGCTAAATTAAGCACCAATATGGATACAAGAAGACATGGATATAAACTGTCCATCAACAAGTTTAGGCTTGAAATTAGACAAAGGTTTATAACCATCAAGGGAGTGAAGTTCTGGAACAGTCTTTCAATGGTAGCAGTGGGGCAAAAATCCTAACTGGCTTCAAGATTGAGCTTGATAAGTTTATGGAGGGGATGGTATGATGAGACTGCCTACAATGGCATATAGTGGATCTACGACTGCTAGCAGCAAATATCCCCAATGGCCAGTGATGGAATACTACATGGGGTGGCCTCTGAGTTACTAAAGACAATTCTTTCCCAGGTGTCTGCCAGGTGGGTCTTTCCCACATGTTCAGTGCGTAACTGATTGCCATATGTAGGGTCGGAAAGGAATTTTTCCCCGGGTCAGATTGGCAGAGACCCGGGAGGGTTTTGCTTTCCTCTGCAGCATGGGACGATCACTTGGGGGTTTAAACTAGTGTAAATTCTCTGGTGGATTCTCTGTAACTTGAAGTCTTTAAAAACTATGGCTTGAGGACTCCAGTCAGCCAGAGGTTAGGGCTCTATTACAGGAATGGGTGGGTGAGGTTCTATAATGCCTACAATGATCGTGATGGTCCCTTCTAATCTTAAAGTCTATGAATCTAAAACCTGAGTCACTGTTACATAAATAATACAACTTAATTTTAGGGCATTATCATGCAAATTCTCAGTCATGTGAGGAGTCTATGGAAAAATAAAAGAAGAAGAGTCTCACAAGATTCAGGGCACAATTAAGTTTAGTGCGGGACTTTGTGATCACTTGGCCTGCAAGCTGGGGTATCTCACAATGCCTTGCTGCTGTAGCTCCCAGCCTGGGATACTTACAACCAACCTACAGGCATAGGTGTGCGCAGCACATTTCATTAGGGTATGCACCCAGGGAGCTCCACCTTAGCTCTGCCAGCTCCCATCCACTCCTTCCCACTTCCTGCCCTCGACTGCCCCCCTCAGAACCTCCAGTCCCCCTGCTCCTTGACCCCTGACTGCCCCCTCCTGGGACCCCCACCTTAGCTGCCCCCCTAGGACCCTCCTTGCTCCCTGATCCCTATCTACCCTCCCCCACCCCCTGACAGACCCCGAGACTCCCACACCCCATCCGACCCACCTGCTCCCTGACTGCCCCTTCCAGAGACCCCCCTGCCCCTAACCACCGCCCCGGGATCCCACCCCCTATCCAACCCACCCTGCTCCCTGTCCCCTGACTGCCCCCATCACTTATCCAACCCCCCAGCCCCGGACACCTTACGATGAGGCTCCTAGCTGTGTGTTTGGCTCCATGCTGAGCCAGACATGCTGTCCAGTGGGAGCGCACAGCCCTGGCCCCCAGAACGGTGTGCGCGCTGCAGTGCCATGTTCCGGGGGAGTGGGCAGCGTGTCTGGCTCCCTGCGGAGCCAAACAGTGCCCCACGGGAGCGCATGGCGGCATGGATCCAGGAAAAGGGGAAAGGTGGGGGGAGGGGCCGGCGGCTTGTTGCGTTTGGCAGGGCGTTCAGGCCTGGGAGTGCAGGGCCCCAATCCCCCCGCCGGAGCTCACGGGCTGTAGTTTGCCCAGCAGCCCACACCTGCATTAGGGTGTGCCTGTGCACACTCAGCACACCCCGTGCGTACGCCTGTGCCTACAGGCACGCAGATCAGCCCCAGATTTTCCCCAAATTGTGCTTTCCAGCCCTCTCTTGGAGAGATTAAAGAAATAAGGTTAGTTTCTTGTAAAGGGACAAAAGCACGTCACAGCTTATTAACTTAACTGGGGCAAATACACTCTTCTCTTTCAAAACAGCACTAGGTTGGTTTGTAGTACCAAAAAGAAGAGAAATTTATTAACAATAGGACAGAGGTTAAGTGATACCAAGAAAAAGGAATAAAATTAGGTGTGTTAAGCAAATAAAAGTGAAAACATGCATTTAAAAGTCTAAAACTTAATATAGCAAGATACCGCTTTGTTCAAGACATTTATTCTCACCAATCTTCCTTCTTCCCTGCCATGTCTGACATTTCCTCAGTCAGGACCTTCCACAGAAGACAAGGCACTATCTTCCCTTGTCTTCCTATGTGAAAGGTCTTTGCCTAAGCAGGTTTCTCACTTATATTCAGTTTCCAGAGACTTCAGTCCCCCCTTGTTTGAAGGACACATCTTTCTCAGCGTGCAATAACTCTGTTCCCTTGTGTCTGACTAGTGATGGATACCAAGGATGGGTTTCTGTCTCTGCTTATATTTTCCAAAGTTCAATTACCTTGTTTCATGAGGCAGGATGACTTCATGCTGTTCTTCCCTTTTTTGGGGTTTCTCCGTCCTCTTGATGATTTGTATATAAATTGGACTTCAATTTTGGACTGTGTAATTTATATAGGAGACAATCCAATAACTGCCTTCTCTCCTGTGTGGGAAAGAACCTGTTTTTCCCTGTTTGGCTGCAGACTTTAAAACATAATTTAGTTATTTATCCATATATCCTTACATAGTGTTAATACATACAATTATATCAATCACCAGCGGACCACTAGCTTCCAGAAAAGATCTCTCTCTATACACTTCCATAACACAGTATTATTGTTTGCACATAGTTGATTCAAACTTATTACTTATCACTCAAGGTCTTTACTGTCTTTATAGACCAGTAAATGTTTGCAGTGGATTCTTCCGAGGGTTACCCCTCAAAGTAAAGTTCATTCAAGATGTGAGAAAGGCAACATAGAATCTGGAAGTGAAGGAAGCTCCGTGCTGTTTCTTTCCTCTTATTAGCTTAATAGCTTTGTTTACCTAATATGTGAAAATGGAACTTCATTGTCTTTGCCTGAAGACTGTGCTAGTTAGAGAATCAAATACACATTCCTTTCTCTAAGGCAGACCTGTTTACTCCTATGACATGTCTGGTTTAAACACACTTTAGTCATAATTCTAGCTTATATATTCATAACTCTTAATATACACCATGTACATACATCACTCAAGAATATCAATGATCAGTGAGTTATTAGTTTTCCAGTGATATCATACATGACACCTTTTAGATAGAGATTATAACTATAATGAGTTGGGGTACAATGAATTGGTCAGACCAGCTGAAACGCATTACCTGGTACCAGTGAGCCTTTTGCCACTGTCACTGGGATGTTCTTAAAAAGCCACAGGGCGGTTAGCCGCTAACTGACCCAGAGGCAGCAGGTCAGAGCTCTCTTCCCTGGACAGGACATCTGCCATCACATTTTCTTTCCCCTTTATATAGAAGAAACCTGTTTTGTCTGGACATAATGTTAGAGTATGCATGCTTTTGCCTGCTGAGCTGTTACAGATATTTGACATTGACATTAATGATAATTTTTCTGTGAGTTTTCAAGCTATATATTACAGTCATTTTGACAATGAATGTGACTTTAATATTTTGTATGTTCGATTTTATAACAACCTGTGAGTTGTCATTTTTATTCTGGCTCCTTACTCTGTCATTTGACAAGTGGTCCCAATATTTAAGGTCATGAGAGAGTGAGACATAAGTGTGAGGAATGAGCATGGTTCTATTGGGAATGTTCCTAATCCATTTGCGGTAGCAACTGAAGGTCTTAATTACCAAGAACAGAATGGGTAAACATTTTTCACATGAAAAATTGTCATTGGAATATGGCCTTTTTTCAAAAATGTAAATTTTCTGACTGTCAACATATAGGCCATACTTTAGATATTTCAAGAATTTGTATTTTTACCTACACTTTTATAAACAGTTTTGTTGGTAAAAATTTCTGTTTTAAAATGTCAATAAAATATGGAAATTTTGTGAAAAAAGAAAATTTAAATAATGTCACCATTATTTTGGGTAAAAATTGTGTTAAAATAGGTCATTTTCATATGAAAAAAGTTTTAAAAAGTTAGCTGTGGAAGTGAAATCATTTTCATAGTTCAAAGAAGAATTTGAAAGGGAATATTTTCAGTCAGAGTTGGAAATTATTTTAAATTTTTGTTGTTGACTGGAAATTGGTTTTAATGAGAACCTAGTTAAAACTGTTTACAAATAATTTTAATGAAAACATTGGTTAAAAATTATTGAAAATGGGTCTATTTCAAACCCTGTGAAATAGAAACAGTTTTGACATTTTCGCTAACCTGTTTTGCCATTTTTTTCAACCTGCTCTATTCAAGACCTTCAATGGATCACAGTATAAATACTTGTTTATCTTCTGTTCATAACTTCCAGAGACAACTCTGTTCCTCTTGGATAATGAAGCACAAGTCCTCAGGACAATCTAAGAACATAAGAATAGCCATACTGGGTCAGACCAAAGGTCCGTCTAGCCCAATATCCAGCCTTCCGACAATGGTCAAAGCCAGGTGCCCCAGAGGGAATGAACAGAATAGGTAATCATCAAGTGATCCATCCTGTCGTGCATTTCTAGCTTCGGGCAATCAGAGGCTAGGGACACCATCCCTGTCCATCCTGGTTGATAGCCATTTATGGACCAATCCTTCATGAACTTATCTAGTTCCTTTTTGAACCCTGTTATAGTCTTGGCCTTCACAACATCCTCTGAGAGAGAGTTCCACAGGTTGACTGTGCATTGTATGAAAAAATACTTCCTTTTGTTTGTTTTAAATCTGCTGCCTATTAATTTCATTTGGTAAACCCAATTCTTATGTTATGAGGAGTAAATAACACTTCCTTATTTACTTTCTCCACATCAATCATGATTTTATAAACCTCTATCATATCCTCCCTTAGTCGTCTCTCTTTTTCAAGCTGAAAAGTCTTATTAATCTCTCCTCTTATGGCAGCCGTTTCATATCCATACATCTGAACAAGCTTGAAAAAAAGCATTTGTGGTGGAGGGTCTTTAGCTATAGACGAGCATAACTAAAGATATAGGACTAAATCCTCAACTGGTCATCTTCAGAGCATGTTGCCAAACTCAACTATGGATTCAGGTCTTCCCACAGTTACTAAAGACAAGAAATTACATGCACACCCACAAGAGGAGAAACAGCAGGAAAGAAAATAAAGCTACCAAAAAGCTGGGAAATGGAAATAGTAGAAGCTATTATGATAACGTTAAACAAATTTTGATTGCTGTATTAGGAGTTTGGGTACTACATTAATAGGGATCCTACATTTTTCTGAAGCTAGATACTGTGGATACAGAGATAATGGGTCTTTCTTAATGTTTGAGAAATTTGTGCACAAGGTGAGGACAGGAGAGACAGAAGGTGGACTGACTTGGGGAAAAAAAGTAATGATAGAGTTGAGATCTCAATTATGATAGTGACAGAGACAAATAATTTTGAAACCTGAATATCTTTAAAATTTGGGTTCTGAAACAGTTCTGAATAGGATATAGTTTGTACTGTTAGTTATTTATTCTCTCTTATGTACATCCTCCTTACCAAATAATCATAAGCCTTTCCATGCTGATCTTCTTAAATAAACTGGCTAATTATTTAGTGCTTTCTTATGTTCCTTATCTCTGGTCTGCAATGCTGTGCATGCAATATGACTTCTTTGATTGTATTCATACTCTGTAGGATATATGCCCCTTCCTTCTGTCTCAGGTTAATCCATGCATGTTTGTTTAGGTTTTGTTTGTCTACCTTTTCATTCTGGGGCTGTAGTTTTCCCCCTCTAACAAGCCCTCTTCTAACTTTTTTGCAGTGACTGTCACTTTAACACATTTATTTTCCATGAAAAAGAAATGAGATGGGCAGTGTTCTCTGGGACTGCTGTCAGTGTTGCTCTGTGGGATGACCAGCCATGATAGGCTTCAGGATTCTGTTCACTCTGTCTCATAATCTGTTTTCCTTCTAAAGATCAAAAATGTCACCTCTGATATCTGTTGTTATGAGAAGCCATTAAGCTGCTCCCAAACCGAGGTCTTCTGAATAATTAGTCAATTTGGGTGCCAAACCCATATTGTTACAATAAATGTTGATATACAGTAATTCTTTAAAAACAAATAAATCCCGATTTACAGTCAGATACTTGAGAGATTACATTTTTGGTAAAGTGTATTAAAAGCCTTGGAAGAAAACAGAATAATAAAAAGCTATTTTCTGACATTTTTGAAATAGACGAACCTCTTAATATATTATTATTTATTATTTTAATGTGTCCAAAAGTCTAAAGCACTTCACAGCAAACAAAGGCATTATCCCTGACGAGACAGCCTGTATTCTAAGGCCCTGTGCACGTGCAGTTCTCAATGTAGGGTCAGTGTGTAAATCTGAGACATGACATCAGTAATGAAGAGTGAAGTGCAGAGAGATTAGGCTTATAATTGTACAATAATTCATGGATTGAGATCTTGGCTGTGTTGAAGTCAATGGCAAAATTTTTATTGATTTCAGTAGTGGCAGGATTTCACTCAAGGTCAGAAGGAACATTATGATAATCTAGTCTGCCCACCTGCGTAACATAAGTCATTGAACTTCACTCAGTAATTCCTGAGTGAAATTCTGTAACTTTGGCTGAGCCAGCGCATAGCATTTAGAAAGACATCCAACCTTGATTTAAAGACATTAATGATGGAGTATCCACCACATTCCTAAGTACATTTTCCAATGGTTAATTATCCTTTGTTAACAATGTGTACCTTATTTCTAGTCTGAATGTGTCTAGTTTCTGCTTTCGTTCACTGGATCTTGTTATGCCTTTGTTTTCTAGATTAAAAACCTTCTACTGTCAAAAGCTTTTTATCCATGCAGGTATTTATAGACAATGAACACTGCTTTACCTTCTCTTTGATAAGCTAAATAGATAGAACTTTTTAAATCTGTCATTGTCAGGAAAGTTTTTGAGACCTCAGAGTGTTCTTGTGGCTCTTTTCTGATCCCTTTCTGATTTTTCAATACAGGCGATCCCTGACTTATGCAAGCATTCCGTTCCAGAACACCTTGCATAAGTCGAATTTGGTGTAAGTTGGAAACATATCTCCAACCATTACACGAAAGAAAAACGCTCCTATTTCTAATTTACAGAGCTTTTTCTGTAAGCGCAGATTTGAATACCTCGGATTTCCATAAATTGGCGAGCGTCTGTATCCTTTTTTAGAACTATGGACACTAGAATTGGATACATTATTCTAATAATGGTCTCACCTAGATTTGGCAAGTCGGTCAATTGACCAGTCAAGTAATATCAGTTGACCAGACAATTGACTTCCCATTAGTTGATGATAATCAAATATTGTCAAATATTGCAGAAAAAATATCCAGATGTAGGCAGTGGTGTACCTTTTTATTGTGTCATGGTACCATCTGTTAGTGAGCCTACTTAAATGTCTTGATCACTCACTTTACTATATACTAATATCACCTGTTAAGAGAAAGGTGAACTAATTAAAAATTGGGCATCTTGATTGGCTGAAATTTTCTAGAATAAGCATTGTATGTATGTAGATCTTTATTTGTATACCAAGACATCAATATACATGAAGGTTGCAAAACACATTAACCAAGTGAAAAGAGAGTCCCTGCCCTGAAGATCTTGCAACCTACACTGACTAGACAAATGTACAGAAATTAACTTGGAAGAGATTGGGGGAGAAAGAGGAGGGTTCGTTAACCTCCTTCCCCAACACAAAGAGAAAAAAGGCACAGCCATTAAGTTACTCATCGAGTTGGCCTGCTGCCTCCCTAAATGCATTTTAAAATTACTTTTTTCTTTTATAGTTGCTTTGTGTTTGTTTTATTTCTGTTTAATTTCATTCTTTGTTTCTTTTGTAATTGTTCAATCTTGGATAACATTAAATGCTAACCTAACATTGATTTGAAAAGGCTAATAATAAGTGTTCTTTCATTTTTTAGAATGTCATATCATTGTGTTTTTCATTTTTCTCTGTTAAAACAAGTTACTTAACTGAATTATTTTATCTAGTTAGGCACAGGTATCTCTCTATGGCTAAGCCTGTTAGAGACCATAAAATCTCACTCTTTTTTGTATCTATTGCTACTGCTCTAATAAATTAGTGCTTCAAATGATTAGACCTTTTTGACATTACTTGACAATATTTGACCAATATTTGACTAGTTATGTCCAAAAACAATTGGTCAATTATCAAATGCCCAACTCTAGTCTCACCAATGCTATATACAGAGGTAATACTACCTTCCTGTTCGTCCACAATTTATGCTCGCTTTTTTAGCCACAGCATCCCATTGGAAGCTCATGTTCAATAGTTGGTCAGGTGCCAACTAGGTTATTTGAGCTTCTTGACCCCTTACAGGTAGGGATTTTATATTACTGCATACATAAATGTTGTTACCCTTCTCTTTATATTTATGACAGGGGCCATTTCCAGAAGCCCAGTTTCAGGCCATTTAAGAGACCATCCGCTCACTACAGCCCATAGCCTCGTGCACGTACGTAGTCAGCCATGCTTGACTTCATCTGTAGCCTCTATAGGCATGGCTGACCTCGGTCTATATCCCCAACAGACTCTCCCTTGACTGAGTGGTTTCGATACCGAGACAGGTCATTTTGTCCCTGAATTGGTGGCTGGACTCCAAGACAGTGTGGCAGAGGGTTCCCTTTGCATCCCCACCGCTGACTTTGGTTTCTGACGCCTTGGATCTGGGCTGGGGAGCCCATTTGGGTGAGCTCAGCACTCAGGGCTGCTCGCTACAGGATGATCCAGTCCTTCATATCAACGTCAGGGAACTTCGAACGGTTCGCCTGCCCTGCCAGGCATTCTTGCTCTACCTGAGAGGCAAGGTGGTGCAGGTCTTGACGGACAATACCACCGTGATGTATTACATGAACAGGCAGGGAGGGGCTAGATCCTCAGCCTTTTGTCAGGAAGTGCTCAGCCCTTGGGACTTCTGTGTCATTTATCTGATCACCACCCATCTACCATCTCCAACAATGTCCTAGGAGATCTCTTCAGCAGGACTTTCTCATCTCGCCATGAGTGGTCCTTCCATCCGATGGTGGTCGATTTAATTTTCCAAAGGTGGGGAACTCCCCAGGTTCAAGTCCAAGAAGAGCAGGAAGTGCCACTGGTTCTGCTCCATCCAAGGTCTGGACAGAAGTTCCCTTTTGGACGCCTTCCTCATCCCTCATGTATGCTTTTCTGCCAGTCAAGCAGGATTGGGTGAGAGTTATCCTTGTGCTCAATGCGTGGCCCTTCATCACTGGTGCGGAATGCTGTTGGACTTGTCGGTAGCCACCACTCTTCCGCTGCCTCTTCGAGTGGATCTGCTGTTGCAGAACCATGGCAACCTGCTGCATCTGAACCTGGCAGCACTGCATCTGACAGCTTGGCTGTTGTGTGGCTGAGCATGGATGAAAAGGGATGTTCAGCCCATGTTCAGCCAGTTTTGCTCAGCAGCAGGAAACCCTCAATCAGAGCAACCTACATGGAAAAGATTTGAGTATTGGGCCTCGGAATGACGCCTTCGGGCAGGATATTCTGGACTACTTGCTGCATCTTAAGCTTCAAGAGTTGTCCCTTTCTTCCAACAAGGTTCAGCTGGTGGTCATCTCGGTGCTAGATCCCCCCGGTCCAGAGCAGGTCCCTTTTGGCCCATCCCAGGACGCTGTGGTTCTTGAAGGGGTGGGAGGGCCTCTACCCACACATCAGGGAACCAGACTTTTACTTGCACCTTGGGACCTGAATCTTGTCCTGTCCAGGTTCATAGGTGCTCCCTTTGAATGCTTGGCTTCCTGCTCCCTTCTGCTTCTCTCCTGAAAGGTTTCTTTCTTGGTTGCTATAATGTCGGCCCGTAGGGTGCTGGGGATCAGGGCACTCACTTTGGAACCGCTTTATACGGTCTCCTTCAAGGACAGAGATCAACTGCGCCTGCACCTGGCATTTTGTCCAAGGTGGTGACCCAGTTTCATACTGGCCAGGATATATTTTTTACGTGTCTTCTGTCCTGAGCCTCCTGCATTGGATGAGGAATAGAGGCTATACACCCTGGAAGTCAGCAGGGCTCTGGCTTTCTACGAAGATAGAACAAAGCTGTTCTGTAAGTTGAGACAGCTGTTCGTGGCTACTGTTATGAAATGGCTAAGGTACTCCAGCCGGCAGTCGTGACGGCTCACCCGACTGGGGCACAGTGTCATTGGCAGCCTTCCTGGCACAAGGTTCTGATCCAAGAGATCTGTCCGACCTCAACCTGGTTGTCTGTCCATATGGAACAAATCTTTATATCACTCAATTCTTCTAAATCTTTTGTAGCTATGCTTTTTTATGTATATGTCATATATATATTTGTGTATGTCATTATATATATGGCAGATCCACAAAAGGGATGTGTGTTTTTAAAAAATCAAACCTTTGTTCACTTCATCAACTGCAGAGCATTTAAAGTTAAGAGAAAAATGTGAGCGATGGTAGTTTTTAAAGAAAATATCAAAATCTGAGATAACCAAGGATGTGCTCAAGTGGCATGAATACTTCAGTTCCCGATGGGTCAGCTTTAGGGGTCAAGTTGTGAAGAGAAAGCCATCACACACACTTCATCAACACTGTGGAATGAGAGACCAGTGCATTTACTGAGCAATGGATTTCCAATGAGCATATAAACTAATTGGTGGATGAACATGCCCCAGGAGCAATGATTTTAAGGTCATAGCAGGCTCAGTGAATTGTGCTGACTTACACTGTGTCTCACTGATAGCTGATCTTACCAATGAGCGGTTTAGAGGCATTCAAGCCTGAACTCTCTTCCATGTGCCTTGAATGGCATGTCAGCGGTCACTGTTTCTGACATCCTTTATATTTGTCCAGTCAGCTCTAAATCTTTAGGTTGGGCTTCAGTGTATTCAGGAAAGAAAAGAGAGAAGCAATTATTTTCAGTCATTGAATTCTGAAGATCTTAGTGTTAATTATGCCAAACACAGTTGGTTCATCAACAAACTAGAAATCTTAATGTGAGAGAGAGGGGGAACTTGATTCAAGATATTTTTAATGACCAAAAGTGTCTCAGGTATAAATTATAACTTCCCTCTTTTTGAGCTTTACTTTACCTCCTTGCCCATTACTTTTATATTTACTTTGAAAGCATATGCAAAGTAAATATATAAATGTGGGTAACTTTGCAAATTTTAAAACAGCTATATGTTTAACTGAGAATTTACTAATCGGGGCCTCAGTAACATACCTTTTATCTTTGGAAGTACTTTACTTCTCACATGAAAGATTTTTCTTTTGTTCTGGAGAAATGTTTACTCCATTCTTTGAACTACGCACACAAAACATTATCATGTGTGAGTACGTCTGTTAAATTTGCAAGTAATTTAAGGACTGCTACAGAAGCTTTAACTTTTTTTATTTTTTTTTTGAAGGGGTAGGGAAAGTTAATTTGTTTTAAAGACTAAGTAAAATTTTAGAGCATAAGCTTTCGTGGGTTAATACCCACTTCGTCGGATGCATGCGTCGATATTAACCCACGAAAGCTTATGCTCTGAAATTTTAGTTAGTCTTTAAGGTGCCACAGGACTCTTTGTCATTTCTGCAATTCTGGACTAACACGGCTACCCCTCTGATTCTTAATTTGTTTTATGATTGTTGTTTAACCTCTGAGAGTGTTGCTCCTTACTCTTAATAGTTTAGAAATAGCTTTATTAATATTTTTGAGCTGGCGGATGCTCCTTGATCAGATGCAATTCTGCAGAAAATATCCAGTCAAAGTGTTTGAGATGAGAGAACTAGACATTTAGTGTGTATGGTCAGCTATGATTGATCAAATAAAAATAGCCTGAGAATTAAAGTTCTGTTGAAGGCTTAGTTTAAAACAATGTATTTCCTGCTGATAATTACAGCAATGAAGTAGAAGTGAAATCGTTCAGCCTAAATTTTCAAAATCATGAACATCTCATTGTATGTATGTATGTATATGTGTATCTGGTGATGGACATGTAGGTCAAACAGACGTAAATGTATGCATGCACTTTTGAATTTGAGACCTTTTAAAAAACACTATAAGTGTACATTACTATATTTTTCAAAGACAAACCATATAGGTTCTAGAAAATGTATCTTGTATAGGTGTGGGGTTTGGGGTTTTTTTGGTATTTGTTCTGGAAATAATTTGAGAGTAGAGCATTCATTTCATTTGCATTTATTTTATAGAAAAGTGATTCTGCATCTATTACTCAAGTGAGTATCCCCATTAATCTAAGTGAGATTTGCCTTTATGATCTTTCTACAGTAGGATTTTTTCCTAAAAATTTATCGGTATTGCTACCACCAGTTCAGCTGTGTGCTTTGCCGTTGAATGAGACACTCCATGGAAGGATCTCTTTTATGGGATCTGTGCTTATTTTAGAAGTCACAGAACTTTTAAAACTTATTTTATAATTGTTAAGCAAATGCAGTCCTCGGCTGCAACCCCCTCCTCTCAGATTAACGGGAAATAATCAGAGTTAGGATCAAATATGGAATTAATTTATATCCTTGTTATGTGTATTAAAAGAAGCAATATTGTAATTAAAATGGTAGATAAATATTTGTGGAAATCTCCTATAACTATAATAAACAGGATGACTGTCATCATATTTCCCATCATTATTCTCTATTAATTCATTCTCTTGTCTCTATTGCGGCTTTATTGTAGAATATCAATAGTTAATTGCAAAACTGAAATAATTAAACTAAATTGTGTTATATAATTTGTAATGATGATTTTAAAAAAAATTGTGTGCATATCAGGAAAAATGGTGAGCCAGCTGTTGCAGAAACTTAGAAATGAAAGTCATAAATTTTAGCTATTATGAATTTTCTCTGCAAGTTGAGGCTATATTTAATTATTAGCAAATATACCTTCACCCCCAATGTGCCAGGGACACTTAGGATGTAAGATAAGCTGACTAAAGTAAGGGAATTCTGAGTTATGAACACAGGCCTGTGTCCTTAACTCAGTCTATTCAACTCAAATAATGGTATATATGCCTTTCCTTGCAGAGGTCAGTGATGTTTTCCCTTGGGGAAGTTTGGAGCATTTTCCTGTGTAGCACTATATACTATGCACTCTTTTGGACTTCTGGTTCTGTTGTGGTGTTGGTTGTTGTGGTGAAGGAAGGCAAAAGAGATGTAGGTATCTGGGTTTTGATGTTGGCAGATGGGGAAGGAAGGATCTGTTTTCAAATTATTATTGTATCTGCCAGATAATCAGTGTTAGAGAGCTAGTTTTAAAAAGTAGTACTTTTTAAGAAGGGATCTGAAGAAGGGCAGTGAAGCTGTTTCAATTGTGAGGATGATATGAAAAATAGAAGTGAAGCTGAAAGTATGAAAGAGAAAAAGGGGAGCAGAATGTACAATAGTAGATGGGGAATAATGGGAAATGGAAGAAGAGATGTAGAAGGGGTAGATTTTTGCAGAGCCTTGAAGGTTTGTTAGAGTTTGACTGAGAAATCCAGTAGAAAGACTTCAGAACAGTGTAATGTGATAGGAACAGCATGATTAGAAAATGATTAGACAAGAGGGAGAAACAGGTCATATGCAGAAACAGGAGAGAGGTGGAGGTTGCAGCAGTCAAGATGAGAAATGAGCAACATACAGACCTGGGTTTTATCAGCTGGAAGAGTCTTAAAGCGAGCCTAGATAGAGGTGGGAGGAGGAGGAGAGAGAAATCCAAGTCGACAGTGAGGTTATGATCTGGCATGAATGTAGTGTTGATGGTGGGAGAGTAGGGGGACAAAGGATAAAGTTTGGGGAAGGAAAACTAAGTTATTTTTTTTGACATATTGCATTTGAGACAGAAGTGGGGAGTCAGAGAAGGAGATATGAGAACTGAGAGTGGGTCAGAGTTTATGGATGAAGATGGAGATATGGGGTTGCAGATGAAGTTACCTCGGGGGAGAATATAGAAGAGAATCTTAAAGAGTGCTGACAGAAAGGAAGAGGGGGGAGAGCATGAGAGCCATCAAAAAGACCTAATGAAGTAATGGGAAGTGAAGGAATTTAGATGAGGAAGCATGATGGCATAGAATTGATGGAAGCATGGGGAGACGGTTGATGGAGAAGAGGGTGACCCGTGCTATCAAAGGCAGCAAAGTGATCAAGATGAGAAAGCATAGAGAAAGGTCCCTTTTGATGTGAGAGAGAGATGATCAGTAGTATCTCAGTAAATGCTGTTCCATTAGTGAGTCAGACTGGAGGGGATTTGTCAGAGAGAGTACCTGGCAAAAAAGCGAAAACAGTAGGAATAGGCTATATACTCAAGGTAATTGGAGGGACAGAGGAGACGCCGTGTTAGACAGACGGGGATATGGTCTTATTTATATTGTTGTTTGTGAAGTGGTGTTTGTGGTTGGGGCGGGGGGCAGGGAGGCGAGGTTACATGTGTGTTCTGTTGTGATTTACAATTGGAAAACTTTAAAATGTTTTGACTTTGGTGCTTGCCCTCTCACATTCTGTGGAGATGCTTTGAATGTGTAGAGCAGCACAGAATCGTGATAATACCCCATTGTTTAATATTGTGGCATGGGCTTCAAATGCATTATATTCTATTGCAGCTATAGATCTATCTAGGAGCTCATTTTCCTAGCATTCTAGTCCATCAAAACCTAAAATAAGATTTTTATGCACAGATCTTTGCAATTATCTGTAGTAATGACTTCAGAGCAGGGACAATGTCTAGTGCAATCCTGATTGCATTTTTAGTGAGTTGGGACCTCAGGAATAGGCTACAGATAGTCCAGTTATTGATTAGTGGTCTACAAGATGTTTCCATTGAAGTCAAACCAATACATTTTTAAAGGAGTACCCCCCGCCCCCCCAAAAAAACCTGATCATTTTTCATTTGCTCTCCTCTAGTTTAAAGAAGCGGAAAAAATGATTTGACTTCTCAGTTTCACTCTTACCTCTTTAGCTTTTTTCTAATATTTTCTCCCTCTCCCTTCTTCTTCCCACTTTCCATTTAAGTACTTTTTTTCTAACGCTGCCTTATTCTTCTCAATTTCTCATTCATAGTTTAGTTTCTGGTGCCTCCACTTTATTCCCGCTCTTTTTTTTCCCCTTCCACCGTTTCCTTCCATCTTCTCTAACCTGATTTGTCTCCTGTTCTGTTCTCATTTCCTGCTAGTTGTCATTTGAAATATTATAGGACCAGCTTCAAGTTGATCCTGTGATATTTCATTGAAAATACTGTGAGAACAGCTGTGTTCACAGTATTTTCATTAGTGGACAGGATGCCCCAAGGAACAAAATACTGCTGTTTTGGAATGAGTTATATGTAATAACAGAAAATATTAAGGCAAGGATATGGACTGGATCTCAAACTAAATCATGTTGTGTGGATCCAATCAATTTTTAACAGTCTGCAAGGGGTCCTGGGAAGGGAAAGTGGCCATATTTAAAAATAATTGGTTGTCTTCATATTGCTCAGCTATACTGCCAAAATTAAAAAAAAACACCAAGCAGTTACTAGTAGGTAACCCACTTTACATGAAAACATTTAGTACACACAAAAAGATGCCCCCTCAATAAATAAACAAACAATTTAATTAAGTGATGGAGTAAGGGAGATTTTAAATATAGATTATATTCACTGTGCTTCTAAATATTCAAAATAACCAAACAATTCCTTTTAAAAAGAATGCTTTTTCCCCCCACACTTAGTGGCCTGCTAACAGAAGTGTAAATGCTTTTTCTGTGCAGCCATATTCATAGTAATCCTTCCCACTTGATGCTGTCACTGGCACACCTTATACAATCTGTCATTTTATCTTTTCATTCTATCAAGGCACAACATACCTAGCTAATCCATCAGAAAGCCCTATCCTTGTCAGGCACTCAAGGATGCTTACACTCTAGAGTATGACAGCATTAGACATCACTTATCTTCATAAACTGAAGACTACTCTGGAGAAAGTCTATTCTGTCTTCAGAAACGTTTTACGGACACTTGCATCCATGTTTGTTTCCTGTGTTTTGCCTTGTGTATGGTAGAATAAGTACATAAAAAGCTGCAGCACCTAGAATTATCTTTATCTGTTCTTATAACATGGCATTCTCATGGTTGTATGGTTATTTTTCCATCCATTTTGTAGCTTTTCTCAGACCACTGCTTTATTCAGCATAGTGAATTAATGACCATGAAAACATATATTTTTAATGGCAGTATTTAAAAAAACAAAGAGAAGGCAAATAACCAAAAACCCAGTTGTGGTTTCCACTTTATTGCTGAGGTGCTTAGATAATACTTTCAGGTGCATCACAAGGCAAAGGCCTCCCTGCACTTTGAGAGACACTCTCTGCATACAGTTGCATGGGAGGTTTGACTCAATAGATCATAGCTAGGGTGACCAGACAGCAAGAGTGAAAAATCGGGATGGGGTGGGGAGTAATAGGAGCATATATAAGAAAGAGAGACAAAAATTGGGACTGTGCCTATAAAATCAGGATATCTGGTCACCCTAATCATAGCTGCCTCTGTGGAGGAGTTATAATATTTTGTGTCATATTCTACTGTGGAGCTGTTAACAGATATTTAACACTAGACACTATAACATCCTCATCAGAGGGTGTACAATGCATTATGGCAATGTTTACTATTACAGAATCTTAAGATACATCAGAAGAGAACCTTCGGTGTCATATAGTATATGTCATTGTGTATTCTGGAACGATTGTTACAAGAATCAAAAGGAATTTGCATAACAAATTGCTAATATAATTTGTCATGCTTCCTAACACCCATTACTAAGGATACTGGTTAGCAGCATTTCTACAAAGTTAATAGATTTAATATTTATGTATACTAGTGTGGACTAGATTCACAAAAGGATTTAGGACCCTTACTGCCACTTTAGGCACCTAATTCTGAGGCTCAGGCCCCACTGGGATTCACGAAGCTACACCTCAACCCTGTAGGCACATAAACTTGTTCAGCATTATGAACACCAGAATTACAAACTGACTGGTCAATCACACACTCATTTTGGAACTGAAAGTATGCAATCAGGCAGCAGCAGAGGAGGGGGAAAAAACCAAAACCCACAGTACAGAAATGTGTTAAATGTAAACTACAAAAAAATAAAGAGAAAGTTAAAAAAATTTTTTGGCAAGGTAAGGAAACTGTTTCAATGCTTAATTTAAATTTAGATGGTTAAAAGCAGCATTTTTTTTGCATAGTAAAACTTCAAAGCTGTATTAAGTCAATGTTCATTGCAAACTTTTGAAACAGCAACCATAACGTGTTCAGAATTACAAACATTTCAGAGTTACGAACAACCTCCATTCTCAAGATGCTCATAACTCTGAGGTCCCACTGTGTATATATAGTGTAATAAGAACACTGAGCACTGTACGCAATTAGCTGTATATATTCACTCGTACTTAGCAGAAGGCAGGCACTATCCAGTAAATTTTGATTCAAGCAGGGTCTGCAGTTTTATTAAACTAAAATCTGACAGGTTTTATCTTTTCCTCTCAACAAAATGGCAACAAAAATGATCCAGCGATAATTCCAGCCTAATTCTAATGAGAGAGGCCCAGCCAGTGAGGAAGCCCACTCATAGCCATCAAAACAAATTTCAAGGTATTCAGCATCCTTACTGAAAGCTCTGCCACCCTTACTCATACCAGAGTTCAGATCCTAATCTGTATGAGACACTGGAACCATGCCAATGCCACACATGGCGTAGGACCTTTATCTGGGTTCGTGTGCTCAGATTTACCAAAGATGATATGCACTGGACCCAAACAAAACTGCAACAAACATGGAAAGACACACGATATTCAACCAGCTCTGCTAGCAAGCCCCCAGCTGCCAGGTGGGAAGGTGAAAAACCCTATACTACTTAGGCATGATAGGGTGACTAGATGTCCCGATTTTATAGGGACATTCCTGATTTTTCTTATATGATCTCTTATTACCCCCTACCCCCGTCCTGATTTTTCACACTTGCCGTCTGGTCACCTGCTAGGCCAATTTGGCAATGAAGGAAAAATTCCTTCCTTGCCCCCCAAAAGCGACTGACTTGTTACTCACCACTTGCCAAGAAGCCTGATGTCATCTCACTTGAACTAGAGCGGAGGAAGGCAGGACTGGAAAATGGGTTCTGGTGATGGGTGCCCAGCCCAGGAAGGATTATTTATGCCATCTGAGGAATAGAAGGCAATCAGTCATCATAGAATCATAGAATATCAGGGTTGGAAGGGACCTCAGGAGGTCATCTAGTCCAACCCCTTGCTCAAAGCAGGACCAATCCCAAACTAAATCATCCAAGCCAGGGCATTGTCTAGCCTGACCTTAAAAGTCTCTAAGGAAGGAGATTCCACCACGTCCCTAGGTATCCATTCCAGTCTTCTCTCCCTTTGCAGGTATCCAGTGAGCTGTTATTGCCAGGATGAAAATTCCTCTCCTGCCAGGAAGAGCTGGAAAGGAGGGAATGTGAGTGGAGAGTCATCCCGATAACATCAGGGAATAGCTTTTCAAAAAATGAGGAATTATAATGAACAGTTTTGAGGGGAGATATGGAAAAATTATTTTCCTGATCCTGGTAATAATGATGGTCATAATAATTTAAATGTCTTGCTCCTTACATTGTTTTGTTTGTGTGTTTTTCTTGAGAAATAAGTAGTTTATTAAAGAAGAATTTCTTTTCAGTAAGCAAACTTAAAACAAACAACCTCCCTCCCTCCCACCCCGGCTCCCAATAATCAGAATTGATATTTTTGCTAGTAGCCGCAGCAGAGAGGCCAGGAATATGGTGACTGAACTATCCCTCTCACCCTAGAGAGGCTGCCCCTAGTTCTAGTCTGAAGAATAATGTAGGGCAGCCAGAACTGCCTCTGCCAGTGATGTGCCTGCTGTGTGGAGAGAGAGCTTCAGTGCGCAGTACTGACACCTTCTGCAAGCTTTCTGTTCATTTAAAGTTTGTTTGAAAAAGAAAATGTTAACATGAATAAATACTACTATCACAATACAAAAATTATCTGGAATCATATAGATCATTGGTGCAAGTAAGGTCCTGTAGGGGCACCAAATCTTAGGTAAAGGGGATCATATAAGGTGTCTACGACCAGGTTATGGTCTACTGATTATGATTATGCTATCTGTATGTGTGTATCTTGTTTGTAGCTAGAGTTATGAAGATTGGCTGTATAGTGTCTGTATTTCAAACTTATGCTTGCTTTTGGGTGAAATCCCAGACAAAGTTACTGTTAGCTCCGCCTGGCCTTCCTGATGGCCCATCAAGTTCTAATCAAGCTAACAATGAACTTTGTAGATGCCTGTCCACACCCGAGCTTCCCCAGGAATGTGGCCTGGCTGCTCAGGTGCTGAATCTTGAAGAGTCATGTAACTGGACCACATGGCTCTGAAACTCCATTTTACAACTGGACTCTGATTAGCAAGAAGGAGGCGGTCTCCACCCACAAGAGGAAGTCTATATAAACCTGGGAGAAACATCTCCATTTTGTCTTTAATCTCCAGTCTCCAGCCTCCAGCCTGGCTCCTACTTCTGGATGGGACTTTGCTACAAAGGGGTGGTCTGGCCAAAGGATTGATGACCCATTCCTCCTGGGAATGTATTCCAAAGACTCTGATTTGAACCTGCAGTTATTCTACAACTGATGCAAGCCATTACTGCATGTATTTGATTTCCTTTAACCATTCCTAACCCTCACCTATATCTTTTTCCTTGTATAGTAAACCTTTAGATTTTAGATTCTAAAGGATTGGCTACAGTGTGATTTATGTGTGAGATCTGATTTGTATATTGACCTGGGTCTGGGGCCTGATTCTTTGGAATCGGGGAGAACCATTTTCTTTATTTGGGGTATTGGTTTTCATAACCATTTGTCCTCAGGACAGGTGGCTGCTGGTGGTGATACTGGGAAGCTGAAGTGTCTAAGGGAATTGCTTGTGTGACTTGTGGCTAGCCAGTGGGGCGAAACCAAAGTCTTTTCTGTTCGGCTGGTTTGGTTTGCCTTTAGGGTAGAGAAACCCCAGCCTTGGGCTGTAATTACCCCTTTTGGAAGCAATTTGTCCTGATCTGACACTCTCAGTGGGTCACACCAGGAACAGCACCGTCACAACTACATTTTAAGAAGCTTTTTCACCATTGTGTAGTCTAAGTACAGTATACATCTCTTTTGGCATTTCCTTCCATTTCAGATTTTAGTATTAAAACCACTGGCACCGAGGAGCACTAACTAGAATAGTGCAAAAGACAGATTCATATTTAAAAATTCCATAGAAAGACAGCTTCACAAAATAAAATGAAAGATTTGGCTAAATTCAATTAAGGAAAAATAGAGAATTCAATAAAGACTGAATTTTTCAGGCCACCCCTTTGAATGGGGTGTTGTAGAATAGGTTATTTTAGTGGCTTGGCTATCTCCAGCCACAGTGGGCAGTGTGGAGGAGACAGAGCCATTTGTAATTGGATAACTCTGTTGACTTCACTGGAGTTACTCCTAATGTACACAAATGTAGGTGATGCCAGATTCAGATCCGAAGTCTTAATTTTTAACTCATGCTTCTGGTGTTAGTGTAATCCAAGCTTTTGCACTGATTCCCCCCCCTCCCCCCCCACTGGTTTTGTGTGCAATTTTTAAAAACATCTGCACCTCTTTTGCCTGTTATCTTCCTGGTGTTGACATTTTCCCAGTATGGAAACTTTTTTATTTATACAGTCATATAATTTTAACAAACCGATTAAAAAAATTTCCCATGTGCTGAGACCTTTCATGCTGAAATTCCGCCTGGAGCAAATGCTTTATAGACAAGTTACAAGCCCGTGGAAATATAATATATTGAAGATACTGACAGACCCTCCAATATTGCAAGCACCCACATATATATGTCAGTGATATTATCTTTCGTACATAGGAATCTAGATATTTTTCCAAAAGAGAGAGATTTTTAACTATATATACAAAACTATAACTTATCTCTCTCTCTCTTTCTCCTTCTGTATCAACTGTTGCTGTTAATGAAAATAAAGATACGTGCAAACAGAAGAGTCAGTAAGCTGGCCCTAGAATTCATTAGCTATATTTGCAAGTCATCTGTGATTTTTTTGATAGTTTCAGTTCTTTGATATCCTTAAGCCATTCTGTCATTCCTTTGGGTTTATGATATCATGATGTGTAAGGATGCCTCTGCTGCAGTTTTAGACACCTTTTTCACAATATACTAAATTATATGGTGAATTAAGACTGATTATACTTTTATTAGTTTAAGTGATTAACTATGCTAAAATATCAGTGCATACATGCTTCAGGTATGATCTTTCTAGTTAACAATCTATTATGTGTTCATAGGATAAACAAAGCTGGTTCGTGTTATTGGAAATATTGTCTAATTTGGTGACTTCAGTATTGTCATTCAGTTACATATTACTTAGAATAAATATATTTGTGAAAGCAGAGAGATAAATATACTATATGGGTGTTCAATACATTTTTTGTTTTACCTTCCATTAAGGCCAGAATTAGTCAAGCACACATAGAAAATATGTACTAGCTTTAAAGTAAAATAAAATTGGTTTTGATTTAGTTCAAGTCAACCATCTCATTTAAAATTAGCCCAGGGGTCTTGTAAAAAAATGCTAGTAATCTAAACATAATAATGCACATTGCCAAATTGCTTCTGTGTATGATATAGGTTCAGTGCTGTGGTGCTTTGACAGCCCATTAGTGAATGTAATGAACAGCTATTTTTAAACAGAAGAAATTCAAGTTGACAGCTAGGCAATGAAATTCAGCTAGTGGCATAATTTTTGTTGTCTTCAGTATACAGAGTGGATTTCAGTTTGGTTTAAAGAAATTTGTATCATGGACTTTATAGAGCAAACATTTTTCCCATCAATTTTACTATATACTTTCTGGTGGCTGAATTTTGTGAAAGCCCCAGACCTACACCCACTTCAGAGTAAATTGCATTATGTTAAAAGTTAGCCATTAATAAATAACTCATCTGGCCAATGTGTGAGTTTGAAATATGCAATCTTTCTTCCTAACCTAGTGAGCGTTATGTACCCGCTTTACTTCTAGAATCTCAAACCTGCTATTTTGCAGTAGTTTTGAAGATTGCAGCTTTAGAAGACCTTCAAGATGACTCTGAGTGTGAGCCAATGACAAGCCAAGAGAGGTGTGCGGAAATGTACCTCTCAAATCACCCATGTTCTGTGGTAGCTATCTGGAAATGCAGGGCATGCTGCCATCTATAATTCCCCTTTAATCACCTACGGTCATGTCTGAGTTGGCTCCTGGATTGTTCAGTGAATAAGGGTCTGGCCTCTTACTTTGCCTGTGTGAACAGGAGGTGATGCCTGCTCAAGTCTTCTTTTGGCAGCCTGTAGGGAGAGTATTAAGTAAACACTGTGCTCCTGTTCAACCCAGGGGAACGGGGAACACTGAGATGTCTTGGCATCTTTCTTCTTGTACAGTTTCCCTCTGCCTTGGGGAGGAAAGTGGAAAATACTCATCTGGCCTGGCCACTTCCTGCTCTTCCTGGCTTTGGCGGGGAATTAGAAGAAGAATGTTTTCCATCCATTCCCTACCACTGAGAGAAAATCAGCCTCAGTCTGGCCCCTCTGCTGTTGAGATGAGGAAAATAGAATCCCATTGTCAGCTCTGAAGACCGGCCGTAGGGGCAGGATGAGCGACATTTTCATACAGGTGAGGAGATGGTGGGCTCACCACCTCCCTGTGACTGTCTATCACCTTCCACCCCCTTTGAGGGTAGGCTGTTAGTACTGACTAGTAATGCTGTGGTGTGTCTCATTCCAGTACTTCCTGTACTGCTTGGCAACTTTCTCCCCTAGCCAGCAGTCCCAGGCATTGGCATCTCCTCAGCTTCCTGCTTAGCTTCATCAATCACACCATTCTGGTCACCAGTTCCTTCCCATACTCATCAGCCATATTTCCT
The DNA here is from genome assembly GCA_007922305.1 of Dermatemys mawii. Taxonomy (NCBI): domain Eukaryota; kingdom Metazoa; phylum Chordata; order Testudines; family Dermatemydidae; genus Dermatemys; species Dermatemys mawii. The sequence continues at coordinate 21,407,362 of ML677362.1, forward strand.
CAGCTCCATATCTAAGTTCCTCTCCTCCCTGAGTGTCGTATCCCTGTCCTTTACAAATACATAGTAGAGAAGAATAATTTTCTCCATTTCAGGTATTTCTGTGTGAAATTCCATGGGCTGTGTTATTCAGGAGGTCAGGCTACAGGATCACAAAGGTTCTTTCTGGCCTTAAAATTTATGAATCTATGAAAATCTGCCCAGACTCCTCCCATTTTCCTGCTTCCTTCACCCCGTTCTTGATATCTCAGAACCCTCTGTTACTACTTCAAGTAATTTCTGTCTTTTAAACTCCTCCTTTCCCTAATGACTTTCATCTCACTCACCACATTGTGCCAACTGCCTTCTGGTGTCTTTCCCACTCTCCTCCAATAATGTCTGTCCCCAACTCTTACATCTACATAATGTCCTGCTTTCTCTCTTCCTTCCTGCTGCCCATAGTACATTCTACCCCCCTTGAGTAATCACTTTCCCAAATCTCTCTTTGGTTTATTGTAAACTTTCTTGCCCCATAACCCAATAAACCTTGTTTGCTGTCTTCCTGCTTCCCTCTGGTGCCTGCCTCCCGTATCCTGGAGTATAGGCAATACATTGTCTTTTTGTAATTCGGTCTGCTGTTTTGAATGCTACTTGATTTTAATAAGGTTGTTTATACAATGTGTCTGTCTGTATTGCTGTATTGAGTGACTGTATAGAAGTGGAGTATGTGTTTCTGACATTTCTGCTTCATGTCCATTAGTGTTTTGTGTTGTAGCAAATGTATGAAGCAGGAGTGTAGGGGACAGACTGCTTTAGTGGTAAATCATCCTTTATTTGACTTGACCACCTCGGAGACAGGAAATACTCTTGAGTTTGTTTATGGCATTACTCGTAGATTCCAGGCAGCACCATGTGCCCTCTCCCATTAGAATGAACAGGTGGTGAGGCCAAGCAGAATTGTTCCTATCCCAAAGATCTTGGAACACTTGTACAGGGAAAGGGAAGTTATTGAGGTCCGGATGCACAATATACATGTTGACATAACTGCTTCCAGAATTGTGCTGTGAGGGCCTTCACAAATAGCTGTCCCCACTCACTCCACAGAGGAGTGTTTACTTTGCAGCGAGAAGACAGTTCAGCTAGGTCAGTGTAGTTTTTCCATTAGAAAGTCTCCTCCAGTTTGAAGATGAATGCTGTCCTGCTTTTGTCCTTGGGATGCACCTGCATCCAGAACCCCAGCACTGCAGAGTTCCGATTTAACAGAGTCCATTAAATTGTGGGGAAGAGAGTGCATACCACTCTCTTCCCCACAACTGCGCTATAATGAGCGTTGTAGGTGTGCATCATTTAGTAGATTTGCAATTTAAAGTATCCTACTACAGAATTTCCAATGAACACTAGATTTAGTCTCCCCCTCTCTTCTCTCTCTCTCCTTCTGAAATGCTTTGCCATTTCTTGTGTTTCAGAAGATTCTAACTTGAATTCCATATATAGGTGTGTGCACAATTTGACCAGAGGAAGACTGTTTGGTAAATGAGAGAGAGGAAAAAAATAAATCTGATAATTTTCCCTCCCTGGACTCTATCTCTTTTGAGCACTAGAGATAACATTCCTTTTCTCCTTTAAATGTTTAGGAATATGGAAAATCTGTCTGACCCTATACCATAGTGCAACTCTGATATCACTTGGGAAAGAAAGTACAGCATATTTTGTAATTAATTTCACTCCAGTTCCCATTAGATTAGGTGCCTGCATTTTGCAGAACACCATGATTTGTACTAATTGGCATCTTTGTTGACAGTCACACTAGAGAGTCCAAGGACTGAGAGTCAAATTGCAACCTTCCTAGTCAGAAACCTCAAAAGGGGCAAAGTTAAGTGTCAGGTTTAAGATTAGTAGCGATGAGGAAGACTTTGTAGCACCTTAGAGACTAAAAAGTTTATTTCAGCGTAAGCTTTCGTGGGCTATAGCTCACTTCATCGGATGCTCTGTTGGCTTGAAGTGTTTGCCTGAAGTTTTTTAAGTGAATAAAACCACATAGTTTCTTTCTCCTTCTGGCCCAGCTATGTATCTAGAAAACCCATAGCCGTAGAACAGCATAGATGCATAGAATAGGCCGCATGGGATGTGAAGCCAGGATGATACTTAGGGTGACCATATGTCCTGTTTTTGCTGGGACACTCCCGTTTTGAAGCTCTGATCCTGATCATCAATTGGCAAGAGCAAAATGGACAAATGCCCAGTTTTGCCCAATAAGTGGGGGGTGGAATCCTCACAGGGCATGGAGGAACATGCAGGAGGGGAGGAAGTAAGTGGCAATGCCAGGGTAAGCAGCAGGACTGATGATTGTTTGAGGAGGTATTTTACTCATTTTACCCTTTCCAGAGCAAAGATTGGAAGATTTGATCAGCCTTAAGCAGACAACTGACTGAATTTCTCTCTAACAGTGATTCTTTGATGTCAGGACTGAAGTTGGTTAGTGTGGGACAAGCAAAGTACATTGCTCCTAATCATGCTGGACCTCGTCAGCGAATAAATAGAGAATCTGAGTGTCTAGGGCTGTCAGCTTGACATCTATTGAAAACAAGAAATATATACACACACATAGCAGACACAGCATATACCCTTAAACCTCTTACAAACCATACATTTGAGACAGCTGACAGAAAATTTGGGGGATAAAGAAGCCTGATTTGCAATTCAGATAACATAGGACACAATTTCTCTTTTAATTTTTTTTTAAATTAATATTTTGCCTCTATAAAATGTCCTTGTACTGGATAATAAATGTTCTTCATTTGTCATTAAAGTTTTTTTTAAGTAGTTTGGAGAGCAGAGGCTTCCCCATTCAGTATAATTGAAAACTGAGGGTAAGTCTTTATTTGGTCTGGGAAATGTGACGTATTTAGACTAGGGTTGTTAATTAATAGCAGTTAACTCATGCAATTAATTTAAAAAAATCACAATTAAAAAAAATAAATTGTGATTAATTGCAGTTATAATTGCACTGTTAAATAATAACCAACTGAAATGTATTAAATATTTTGGTTATTTTTACACATTTTCTTCTATATTATATTTTGTGTTGTAATTGAAATAAAAGTGTATATTATTTTTGATAGATATTTGCACTGTAAAAATGATAAACAAAAGAAATAGTATTTTTCAGTTCACTTCATACAAGTACCATAATGCAATCTCTTTGTGGTGAAAGTGCAATGTGGAAATCTAGGGGTTTTTGTTACATAATTGCACTCAAAAACAAAGCAATGTAAAACTTCAGAGCCTACAAGTCCACTCAGTCCTACTTTGTGTTCAGTCAGTTGCTAAGACAAATAAGGTTATTTACATTTACAGGAGATAATGCTGCCCTCTTATTTACAATGGTACCAGAAACTGAGAACAGGAATTTGCATGGCACTTTTGTAGCCGGCATTGCAAGGTATTATTTATGTGCCAGATATGCTAAACCAAGGGTTCTCAAACTGGGGGGTTGGGACCCCTTAGGGGGCATGAGGTTATCGCATTGGGGTCATGAACTGTTAACCTCCAGCCCAAACTCCGCTTGCCTCTAACATTTATAATGCTGTTAAAGATATTAAAAAGTGATTTTAATTTCTAAGGGGTGGTCACACTCAGAGGCTTATTATATAGAAGGGGTCACCAGTCCAGTTCGAGAATGACTGTGCTAAACATTTGGATGCCCCTTCATGCTTCAGCCACCATTCCAGAGGACATGCTTCCATGCTGATGACACTCATTAAAAAAAAAAATGCATTAATTGAATTTGTGACTGTACTCCTTGGAGGAGAATTGCATGTCCACTGATCTGTTTTACCTGCATTCTGCCATATATTTCATATTATAGCAGTCTCGGATGATGACCCAGCATATGTGGTTAATTTTAAGAACACTTTCGCTGTAGATTTGACAAAACGTAAAGAAGGTACTAATGTGAGATTTCTAAAGATAGCCTTCTAAAATCTGAGAGGAATGAGGTGTGGAAAACGCTTTCAGAAGTCTTAAAAGAGTGACTCTTCAACACGTAAACTACAGAACCTGAACCACCAAAAAAGAAAATCAACCTTCTGCTAGTGTCATCTGACTCCGATAATGATAATGAACTCTCATTGGTCTGCACTGCTTTGGATTGTTATCTAGCTTTGGGTTGTTATCAACCCGTCATCAGCATGGAGGCATGTCCTCTGGAGTGGTGGTTGAAGCATGAAGGGACATATAGAATTCTAGAACTGGAAGGGACCTTGAAAGGTCATCTAGTCCAGTCTCCTGCAAAAGATATGAATCTTTAGTGCATCTGGCACTAAATATCTTGTAAGGTCAGGTACCACAGTGCCATGAGAGTGCCTGTTCTCACGTTTAGGTGACATTGTAAACAAGAAACAGGTGGCATTATCTCCTGCAAATGTAAATAAACTTGTTTGTCTGAGCGACTGGCTTAACAAGAAGTAGGACTGAGTGGACTTGCAGGCTCTAAAATGTTACATTGTTTTATTTTTAATATAGTTTTTTAATACATAATTCTATATTTTAAGTTCAACTTTCAGGATAAAGAGACTGCACTTGTATTAGGTGAATTGAAAAATACTATTTCTTTTGTTTTTTTACAGTATAAACATTTGTAATAAAAATAATTATAAAGTAAGCACTGTGCACTTTGTATTCTGTGTTGTAATTGAAATATATTTTCAAATGTAGAAAACATCCAAAAATAGTTAAATAAATGGTATTCTATTATTGTTTAACAGTGCGATTAATTACGATTAATTTTTTTAATCGCTTGACAGCCCTAATTTGGATGTCACCTAAGCTTGCATAGACACACACATGCTAGGTGTGCTTGAGCTAGTCCTAGAAATAGCAGTGTGTCGGCCACAGCTAACCACCTGAATATGCACCCAAGGAGTTGGATGGGATTGTACTCAGGGCAGCTAGCCTGAGCAGGTGACCATGCTACTGCAGATATGCTGCTATTTTTAGATGCTAGGGTCTGCAAAGTTACTACAGGCAAGTCTATGCGAGCTTGTAATCACACTCCCAGTTCAAATGTAGATGTACCCCAAGAGGCCACCAAGTGAAAGATCTGGGTTAAAATACCACACTAAGACCCCGATTCAGCAAAATATTTAAATGTGTGCTTAAGTCCCACATGTTTAACCCCTCTGCTATGTACATTGGCCAAGCCAGACAGTCTCTATGCAAAAGAATAAATGGAAACAAATCTGACATCAGGAATCATAACATTCAAAAACCAGTAGGAGAACACTTTAACCTCTTGGGTCACTCAGTAACGGACTTAAAAGTGACAATTCTTCAACAAAAAAAAAACTTAAAAAACAGACTCCGAGAAACTGCTGAACTGGAATAAATTTGCAAACTGGATATCATTAATTTAAACTGGAATAAAGACTGGGAGTGGTTGGGTCATTACACAGATTGAATCTATTTCCCCATGTTAACTATTCCCCTACTGTTACTCAGACCTATCTGAAATGGGCCATCCTGATTACCACTACAAAAGTTTTCTCCTGCTGGCAATAGCTCGTCTTAATCAATTAGCCTCTTAGAGTTGGTATGGCAACTTCTGCCTTTTCGTGTTCTCTCTCTGTGTGTATTATGGCAGAGCTCTGTCCTTATCTTCGTGGATTCTGCGTTTCCTGGCGGATTTCACTAGCTTCAGAGGCTCACTGTGACCTTCCACGTGGCCCTTCTCTCTCTAGAGACAAGGTCACAGCCTATTGAGCCATTTTCATCATAAGCCAGTGAGGAGAAGCTATCCTTCCTGGCACAGTCTCTGTTGTCTCCCAATCTCAGTGATTAATTAGGGGAGGTAGAAAGGGGGGAGCCCAGGCCACCCTCTACTCCGGGCTCCAGCCCAGGGACCCTAAAAGTATCAGCTGTGATGGCTGACCTTTTAGCAACAGAACACAATACAATTCCCTGGGCTATTTCCCCACAGCAGTCCCCGCTTCTTCAAACTCCACTTTACCCTTACCTTAGGGCCTCCTTCCTTGCGTATGATATGGTGCCTACCACTCAGTCTCAGCAACAGCACAATTTCCTCCCACAGCTCCAGACATCCACACCCACCTGACTAACTGGAAGGCTTTTAACTGATTTCAGCTACTTCCTGATTGGCTTCAGGTGTCCCAATCAGGCTACCTGTTTCTACTGATTTCTAGAAGGTTCCATTGGTACCAGGGATTTGTTTAGCCTGAGACTCACATATCTGTTCTTCAGCACTTTCCTATAGCCATCTGGCCTTGCCCCATCACATTATATATGTATATATCTTCCTACAGAATGTTCCATTCTATGCATCTGATGAAGTGGGCTGTAGTCCACGAAAACTTATCCCTAGATAAATTTGTTAGTCTCTAAGGTGCCACATGTACTCCTCGTTCTTTTTGCAGGTTCTTAAATGCTTTGCTGAATTGTAGCCTTGGATTATTACTTCCAAAGGCAACAAAGGGCTAAAATAGAAGCAGAAGTGATGTCAGCTCATGAAGTAGGAAAACTGTGAATTTCATGGGCTGAGCAGCAACAGCTTGTAGCCATATGGGCATTAAACTTTATCTGAATGGAGCTTGCTTCAGCTCTCCTGGCTGGAGGAGATGTGGTAATGCAAAGTCCCTGTTGGAGATTGGGAGCAGAGGAATTTAACAAGTCAATACTATACTCTTCCCTAGTATGTACACCCTCTATTTAATGACTTCCCAAATATCAACATCTAGATGGGCTCCATCTTTGGGTTCGGAGTGGGAATTTGATCTCAAATGACTATGTGAAATTGGGGCAACTTAATGCTGGGTGAGGTGTGATTTTAAAAAAACAAAAAGCCCACCCCTCTCCCCAGACCACCCATAAATGAATTAGGTTAGTAAAATATATATTTTATTAGAGGCTTCCATGTATCAAATTTTCAGAAGTTTAAGCATTATTTTCACAACATATTTCCTCTTAATTGTCTCTTTCCAAGTAGAGCCTACACTGTTGGAGACTGTTGTCCACACAACTCAGTCTCCAGTTATGTCTGCTTTTGTAAACAGGTTCTCAATCATTCTTTTCAGCATCCACTGTAATCATAACACAAATCCCAGTGATGATGGGCACATAACTCTCTCTCTCTCTCTCAAATACCAACAGCAATTGATAGCTCAACTAGCCGGAGTGTCACTCTGCCCCACAGCATGCTGAGCTTCTATCAGTCCAGTGCATAGGATCCTAACTATCGCTTGACATGGTTATTCTGGTTAGTGGAACAAAGGATGGCTGGCTGCTATTCCACAACATTAAAATAAAACAGTGCTCTGTTTATTAGGAAAGTCATTAAAGTATATGTAGTTCATGGCAAAGTGAACATTACAATTATTTTGTGACAGTAGCACCTTCAGAAGCAAATATTCTTACTGTTACCAGAGGAAAGCGTTTATTCGCAAAATATTGTACAAATGAATTCACAAAAGAATTTAAAAGGGAATCCTGAACTGAGGGAAATCTAATCTATATATAAAACCTCTAAAATGGTTAGGCCCAGCATGAATTTGGTTGAATATAGTTTATTTTTTTACCTCATTCATTTGGTTGTTGCTGGTTTTTCTGCTTTTCTGTTGCATGAATAAGAAAGTGTACTAGTTAATTGTTTGGATAACACCAACTACCAAAAATCTCAGGAGAGCAGTTTTTTGAATTGTCATAACACTACATGAGTGTTTTTAGAGTATTAGAGAGAGACAAGCAAAGGAGCCCTTATAAATACATTATAAAACACTGTTTATATTTGTCCCCACTCTTTCATCCCCAGCCATGTTAGAAAAGCTTCATTCGGTGTCCTTATCCTAGCCTAGAGCATGGAGATGAATAAGGCCAGCTCCAGGCACTAGCGTAGCAATCAGGTGCCTGGGGCGGCAAATGGCGGGGGGCAGCATTCCGGGTGCTGTTAGGGTGGCGTGCTCCGGCGTCTTTTGGCGGCACGCCTGCTGAAGAAGGAAGAGTGTTGAGCTGCCGCCGGCATGCCGCCAAATTAGGAATAGCTGCTTTTGGTGGCAAGCCGGCGGCAGCTCAACACTCTTCCGTCTTCTGCGGAGCTGCCACAGGCGTGCCACTGAAATCCGCTTTTCCCTATTCGGCGATGTGCCTGTGACAGCTCAACGGTCTTCTCTCTTCAGCTGCTGGGGGCGGCACAGGAGGTAGAGCGGCCCTGGAGATGAAGGTGCTGGCATAGAGACAGTATTTCAGGTTCCAAACTCAAGGCACAGTGTACAGAAGGTCAACGCTCCCCTTCTTGCATGGGCTAGCCCAGAGGAGGAACCTGTACTCTTTTGAACCCCTTCCAGGTTGTAAAGAGGAGAAGCTTCACTCTGGGTCCTGAAGGGAGTGTGGGGTGAAAGAAGAGTACACGAGGAGCCAGTTCTCCAAGTCCCCAACCTGGATCACTGTGGAAAGGGTGAGGGCCAACCTTGTCCTGCCACAGATGTTTTTTAAATGTATGTTTCTTAAAGTTTTGGTTCCCTTTCTCCACTCTCACCTTTGTGCACGTCCAGTGACATTACAGCAGTCTATTGGATACTGCCCCAGGAGACATCATATTATTTGCCTGGGGTTTTGCTGGGCTGAGGTTTTGGATAGCAGCTATGCTGTTTTTTAAAGGTCTGGTTGGGAGATATTTGTTTTGAATATTTCCTTTTTGTTGTGGTGGCTGGTAATTAATGTGAGAATTGTCTGCTGCTGATTGCTGGCAGTAGAGTGTGATATGGATTTTTCAGGTAAATTGTTTTAAAAGATATAACTATACCTCCATATACTGGGGAATGTGTATGTTTTACAAATATGGATATAAATAAATTTCTCAGGGGAAGAAAAAGAGAGAGAGTGTTCAGTCAGTCTAACAATCAAACTGCCTGACCAATGTCATATGCTTTCTAACTGTTTACTTTATTGGTATTTAACCAAGAAGTTTTTAAAGAATTGCCAAGTCCTTAGTTTATGCAGTAAGAAGGAGAAGCAAGATTATGCCTTAATGACACAACACTTGAATCCATATTTAGAGATACACATTTTCAATAAATATAACATCATCCATGAGAAACAGAATACAGTGATAAATTGATGCACAGTGGCCACTGTTAAAAGCTTGCCAGTTTTACCTTAAAAACCAGATATGATAACCCCAATGTCTGCATTATTCATTTGTGCTTTGCTATACTCACTGTACAAGTGCCTTGGATGCTGCAAATACAAAAGCAAAGTTATTTAGTTATCTAAGGTATTTAGATGATTAGAAGAGAGACCCCTGTATAAAGATATTTTTGGAATTCATTCAGATTTTGAACTATGATTTCAATAAATAATAGACTGAAAAATGAAACTCAAAAATGAAATTTTCTCTAGGAAATGATTGGCACCTATTTTGTAATATTTTGGAGCTTGAATATTTATTACTTGCATATTGCAATGATTAAGATTTGGAAGCTATGTAGTTTACTATGTACTGAAAACTTTGTGACACCATTTGATTAATTTAAAAAGCTTTTCAATTAACATTACTGTGTGTTGCACTTGTGTTAGTATTTGGTTTCTTTTGTTATCTTCTTATATAACATTTCACCAAGTAATTAATTGTATTAATATTAGGAATGTTTATGTTGGTATATGGTATTCAGAAAAATAGGAAGAATAGTTAAAACAACTAAGATGTGACTGGGATAAAATTTATTTTTGTGAGTAGCTTCTGAGCAGAAATCAGAACAGTTTTTTTTTTTTAAATCACACTAAAAAAATCGTTAAATCAGCACTCTTTTTAGCTAATAGAGCCCTAAGTGATTTTTTTTCCTACTTAAGGCTATTCTAGATATGCCTGCTAAGTGGACCTAACAGTACTAGTATATTTTATGTTAGCAAGCCATGATAGAAAAGTGCTTGAAGTTCAGGGGGCATTTGTCTCTTTTCTCACAAATTCATTTAAGTACCAGTCTTGCCATAGCTTTAACTGGGGCAGACAACCATACAAATGACTTGAGATAAAATGAAAATAATGGACTGAGCGGGGTGCCGGGGGTGGTAGTTACACTGCATGCACATCAATAAGCATCGAGTGTTATTCTATGCTAATGTAAGCCTGATGGATCAGCTTTCGCTTTTAGCCTAGAGGACCATTAAGCACTGGAAGCTGGGTCAAACTGATATAGTAAGGCAGACATACCCTAACGGTTGGCAGCAGTAGTTAACAAGCAGTAATTTGCTATGTGTGAGACTAATATTGCTTACAATCTTCATGATCAGAACACAGATCAGAGAAGGAATAATACATCTTTGTTTAATTGCTTATTTAAATTCTGTTCATTTTGCAAAATATTGCTAGCATAAAAAAATGAACAAAATACAGAATAGTTGTTTTAGATGCAATGAATTGTACTTGTTATGTTACAAATATTAATTTGCTGCAAATATTTTCCATAAAATGTAAATAAATTGTTCTAGCAGAATAATGATTAATTGAAAAATCTGATATTATTTCATCTGGAATTTAATGATATGCATAGCTACTGAGTTTTATGACTTTGAACGTATAAAAGTATAAGAAAATCAGAAGTAATTGAGTCACAGTAGTGATATGAAGCCAAGTTATTGCTGCTTTTCTGTGTGTGGGTGACTTTGAAGGGGACTTCTGTGTATTGCCTTGACAAAACCAAGAACTGAAAAATCTTTTTGTTTGTTTTGTTAACCTCTGACTCACTGTTGCCTTGTATATGGACAACATTTAAACATAAGTTTTCTGTTTTGGAGAAACATAGCCGAGATTTAAGAAAATTATTTGTATTCTCCTAACTTTTTTGTTGAAGAAACAAGTCGAAAATTGAAACTAAGTCCCATGAAATGTTTCATGTATGTACATGTTTGTACAGTATGGGCTAAGGAAGACATTGGACTTTAAATCAGTAGCCCTTATTTCTGAATCTTTAAAATTCATTTTTTCCTGTGATTTTCAATATGGTGTTTATTGTATGCATTATTGACTCCTTCTGATGGCCAAAATAACACACACAAATTCTGATGGATATTAACTGAAGGCAGTTTAGCATATTGATTAAAATAGTCTCCTAGATTTCAAAGTCATTATGTTCAAATCCTCTTGAAATTATAGCCAAAATAGGCTTTGATCCTGCAAGTTTTGTATGGCCAGGTTCCTCATGAAACCCCAGTGAAGTTAGTGTGGATCTTCCTACAACTTATCAGATCAGGAACACAGTTGTCAGTGCCTATTCAGCAATGCAGTCTCCACTCAGCTCTGGAGTTCCCTAGGGCCCTGCACACAGTGTGGTGTTAGCAGGAAGAACCTTTCCTGCTCTGTTGCAACAAAATGGCTTGGTGGGAGTGCATAGACAGCCCATTCCATTTGTAGACTTGGGGGGATCTTGTTGCTAGTTAGGGGCTTAAGATGTTGGGTGATTCCTCCCCTTATTCCAAAAACATTGGTGAGGTGGAAGGAGTACAAGTCCACTGGACAGCTTCTGTCCCTCCTGTGATGGCTTAGAAAAAAATGGCGGCAATGCCTAGGGAGAGTGGGGAGGATGAAAGATGAGGTCCCAGAGCTTCAAGACTGAGCTTTGTATCATGTGATATTGAGATTCTATGTCTTGATATACTCCAAATAGTTTATTTCTGCTAATAATTACTTGTGGTTAAAGTTTCTGATTTCCAGTTTCTTATTGTAAATATTTTAAGATTCAGTAACTTAAATAGTCAGGTTAAGCAAAACTAGCTTGTTTTGCCTTCCACCCATTTAACAGCTCCCACATTTGATTTCCAAAGCCTTGCAAGGGAAAAATATTCACTCTAGTTGTGTCCGTCTCAATGTACCCTTTAAATTGTTGACCATTTGTTTAATAAAGATATTTTCATACTATTACATCATTTTATAAACTTTTTTCCTACTTGTCACTTTTTGTGCATGTGAATTATTTTTTATCTTAAAAGTGCACGATGAGCACATATTGAAACAATCTTTCTTTCCTTCTTTACTTTTCTTTCTCTCTTTTTCTTTCTTTCTTTCTGTCTGTCTCTGTCTGTCTTTCTTGTACTCCCTCTAGGAGAAAGAAAGAAAGAAAGAGTCATTTAAAGTTGTTAGTGTATAATCTTACTGTGCAAATCAAGATGAGAATATATCATTTAACTTTTAGATACTTATAAGAATGTTGGAGATTCATGAATGTTCAGATAAGATAATAAGTAACATTTTAAATGCATATGAATGAAAGTTTAAAACGGTGTCTAGTTTTTCTTTTGATCCACTCTGTTCTTGGGTAATAAAAAGAGATGTTGCACAGAGAGAGAGAGATACTGATTGATTCCTGCTGTCTCGTTGTTGCAGGGGTTGCTTGTTAACCCTGGTTATAAGGAAGTGAGAGTGACTCATTGCTGAGATGGAAATAGGATCTAGGACAGAATAGTATTGGCAAAGTAACTCGCAAGTTTAGGGAACAAAATTAGGATGACATTTGTTTCCCTGTTATTTGAGTAACCAATAAACCCATATCCCAGGAAGAGGTTAAGTTTGTACCAAATACAGTGTGTGAACTCTACCATTCTATGTGTGGCACTGTATTAAGTTTGGCACTTCTGGACACTCTGCATCAAGGCCTGATCTAAAGTCAATGGAAAGGCTTCAGTGAGCTCTGGATCCGATTCAAAGAAGGAAAATGGAAGATGGAACAACAAATACAACTGCAACAAACATAGCTGCAGTTTATAAAGGCATAACAGTTTCAAAACTGCAGCATGTAGACTGCAGTCCAACTGCAAATGCTGCAGGAGCAGCTTTTACATATGCTTATCAGTCTTGATGTGCTGCCCAGGCAGAAAGTAAATTCCAGTCCTTCCCTCTCCAAATTGGGGTCAGAAGAAGAGACACAGGCTTAACTAATTGAGCAAGTGTCTGTGGTAGTACAGTGAGTGTAGTCTGGTCTATTAAATCTGTTTCTTTTCTAACTAGAGGAGTACAAACAATGTATCAGGCCTGAAGAGACCTCTAGCAGACTGAGAACAGGAAGGCTATTTTGGAGCACCTGGAGGTCTCAGAGAAGTATTGGTAGAAGCTTTGAAGTGATGACTGTTCCTCTGTGGTATAGTTGTTCTTCACCCAGGGCCTGATGGATTGAGTAACTTGTTGGCTCAAGCTTGGGACCAGACAGTCAGTAGCAGAAATAACAGGACTTAGAAGATCTGTTATCTGCTGTGTGCCTGGGATGGTGCAAATTTGGGTGTGCCAGCATTAGCTGGCCATACTGGCAGTGGCTGGCAGGCTGCCAGAGGAACAAGCATGACAATAGTCACACCTGAAGGACAGTGGTTTGGATGGGTGGAAGAAGTGCCAAAAGAAAACACAAACAGACTTTGGGCCTACGCACTGTGTATTTGTTGGGACTCCAATGGAGTCCAAAAAACAAAGATGCTTTCCCTAAATCAATTAGTATCTACTAACCCAAACTCTCAACTATTTGTAGAGTAGAAACATGGGACATATAAATAAATTAAAAACAAAGAGTCCTACTCCTTTATGGAATACGATTACACAGCATTTGACTCTGAAGAGGCTTGCGGCCTTTCTAAGGCCACAAGGGCCAGAACTCCCAAGCCATATATGGTGTCAATTGAGCTAAAAGGGAGGGTGGTATCAGTTCTTATAAACCTCGGCATTGGCCAACTTTAGCAAGAAAGTGCAGTTCACAGAGCCTTATTACATTTACTCATGCATGGGAAGGACTCTCCTCCCCACCCCCCGAGATGTAGCTCAGCTGCCAGCACAGGATTAATTGGGAAATGAATGAATTGACTACGAAGTTTTGTCTAGATCAGTGGTTTTCCACCATTTTTCATTTGCAAACCCCTAAAAAATTTCGAATGGAGGTGTGGACCTCTTTGGAAATCTTAAACATAGTCTGTAGACCCCTCAGTGGTCCATGGAGCAGAGGTTGAAAACCGCTGGTCTATATATAGAGCTAGTGTAGTAGAGCTCAGCACAGGCTGAGGCTTACTTTTTTGGTTGATATTTGAATTACCAATAAAAACAAACACAAGAAAGGGGTTTAGACAAAATACGTTTTGTATAGACCATATGTCGAGCTAGATGGGAACTCCACCTGATTGTAGGGGTATGAATCCATTGTCTGCATAAGAGCTAATGACTAGTTTTGTTTTATTAAAATATCACTGAAACACTTACAATTTTCTCTGAAACCAAGGGGTTTGGACATACCTGTGAACTGTTTTAAAGTATTTCTCTTTGGGAGCCTGTGTTTGAGAGTCAAAGAACAGAATCTGTTTAAATACAAGTGATGGCATATAAATTATGTTTAAAATAGAATTTAAAAAACTGCATACGCTCATAATGTATTTTGATTTTTAAAAAATACTACTTTATGATATATTTTAAGACATGTAAAATATATTCTATTCTTAGGGGAAGCACTGTAGTTCTGTAGTACTTGAGTAGACATAACTTAATACTACACCTACAAAGAAAATTATAGTTTTTAAAATTGTTTATACCGAGTGCTTTCAAAATGAAGACACTCTAAAATTATAAAAATCTGTTGTTACAGATCTGAAGTAGGGGATTTTTAATCATTCTTTGAAGGTCAAGAATCTTGCAAATTGAAATGATCCCCATCATAACCAACATGTGGTCCTTACAAAGCTTTTCATATTGCAATGTCAGTTGAAGGGACCTACAGCATGCATCTGTAGTGTTGGTGTGTATATTTCAACTCATGTATCCCTTTATTAATTTGCTGTGGTACATTAATAGTTTTATTTTACTTTTAATGCATCCCATTTAGTGTGCTTGTATTAATAAAATTGAGAGATTATAGAAAATAATGACTGTGAATTCTATTTTTTTATTATATCATCCTGTGAAAGATAGAGCTTCTTAATCACATCAAAGTATCAGAGTTGACCTAATCTTGTAAAGTAAGTCAAGTAATCATATTCACGTTAATTAAATGATATCAATAGAAAAATGAGACATTAAAATGATTATCAGAGGTAAGTGAAAGAAGGGGTAATGCAATAGCTTTTCACTTCTGGAAGGCTGGTTTCAAATAGGCTATGGTCAGAATGAATACAATTTTGGTGATCTTGACTACTAGATAGATTGAATTTTTGGCTATGTTTTCAAACTGTCACATAATTTATAGTTTGATGAGAAGCCCAGGGCTGGTATAGCTAGGTTATTTCAGATCAGAAATAAGATTCCCTGGAAGAATTATAAGAGTCAGTGGAATTAGTATTTTATTTCTGTGAAATACTACAATGCACTGCAATTAAAAATATATGTTTATGGGTTATACTGTTGTTAAATGTTTAAATTGTAAGTCCTTCTGGGCAGGTTTTGTCTCTTTTCTGTGTTTATACATCATGTGGCGATACCAAAATAGAACTATGTACTACTACCTGTTATTGCTGATAGAAAAATAGAAATAATTTGACAAATACTAAGACCACTAGTTTTGGACAAATGATTAGCAGCAAACTAGAGGTGATTGTATAATGAGCACATAAGACATGCCCCTTGGAAGGCATACATGACATGCTCAGAGAAGATTAAAATAAGACTTGAAAATCAAAAGAGAATGAGAGATGACGTACAAGGCATAGGATTGTAAGTAATACTAAATATGGCTGACTGAGTTAATGCTGGGCCAACTGAAGTGGGAGCACTTTCTACATGATTAGATAGAAGTAGCTTGTGTTTATAACAAACAAAATGTCTGGTTCATGTAAGACTTTGCAAAGGTGTGCCAAAGGTCTGAAATCAATAGGGCTACTTACTGAGTGAAAGTTCTAGAATGGGTTGTAATGTACTGGATCTCTCAGAAACATTTTTTGGAGTGGAGAGGCGAATTTTAGAATAGAGTTCCCTGTTTTCTGGAATCCAAAATTAGAGACTTGAAGGTTGACAGGTCCAAAATATGAGCTGTTTCAACAATAACATTTTAAAACATTCCTCACTTCTGAAAACTACAGAATACCTCATAAAAATATGGGTGTCAAATAAATGAAAGTCCAGTTACTCAGCTGAGTGACCTACCATCACTAAATTCAGGGTGCTGAATTTATTTGTAGTTGTGCACTTTAATGTCATACTGTCCTTTTGTTCTGTCTGGATATTTGGTTTCTATGACTAGGTGTTTTACTGAAATGTGTGAAAATCCACACAAGTCATGAGGAGCCCGTCGGAATGGAGAGGAAAGCATAAAAGGCGGTCGCACGCTTTGTGTCTTCAAAGAGAAACAAAGATACTAGCTAGATCAGTCTACTGAAGACCATACCAGAGCAGAATTTGATGAATTTAGGGCATTATTTAGGCATTGAGTATAAAATGAGAATTTTTCAGTGCTTGGCTAGTATAGGTTTTTCTATAAATAACAATTAAAAGTTGTTGCACAGTTACAAAGTAAAATGTGGAGAGATGCTCTTCTTTTCTCTCTTGGAGGGGGTGATTGTACTAGTAGGATTCCTTATAGAACTTTAAATACTGGTGAGCAACAAATAATATGCTCTTTTTTTAAAAAACTCTTGTACAATTGTACAATGTATATCAACTGATCAGTGGTGGACAGAATGTAAATTGCTTGTTTTTGTGTGTGGTTCTTTTTGTTGTCTTTTCTGCCTAATTTTTCAGTATGCTGTAGTAGTATTTCTTTGTATTTGAGACCTCCGGTAAGTGTGTTTATATGGCTTGCATACCACTCGCTTTCTTTGGTGGTGTTTATCCTCTCTCTCTCTCTCTCTCTCTCCGTCCTTGATTTTATATTTTCTCTTTGCTGTGTGCTGCAATCACAGATGTAGAGTTGAGGAATGAATTTGATGAGTCCTGCTGTTGAACTCAAGTCTCCTAGTTCACAGCAGTGCTGCTGCAGTACTGTATACAGTAGTTTATTTTCATAGTAAGAGTGCTACTTACAAGAATCTGTTTGGTGTAAGACTACTTTACCTTGGCTTATAAATATATTAAAGCCCTCTGAATCTGCCCTCTATTTTAGCCTCCTTTTTTTATAACATTGGCAAAGCAAGATTCTCAGATACTAAACTATAATGAAGGCAGTTTATGTATTTAAATCTACATATATCTACATAAATCCAGCATCACCAGGATTAAAATGCAATGGGGGAAAATATCATTTTGTAATGTTCTACATTTCTTTCTAATGAGGTGAGTAAATGAGTAGCTTTGTTGTCTTTATTAATGAATCAAGAAAATTGCACTGTAATTCTTTCTCTACAATGCCTGCATTTGGAATTGTCAGAGGTCCAGATCTAAGAAAGCTCAGCAGTAACAGTGAGAAGTCATGTGTTGTTTTTAATGATTATTTTCCTTGTATATTACTATGTCTAGCATTATTTGGGAATTTGGGGGTGAAAACATTTTGATTTTTTTTATTGTGCAGTTTAAATGCTATTCTAGTGGCTCTTTGGGGAAAATATTGCCTAACAGGCTACATCTTAGTTAAATGGTTGGTACCTCCTGTCCCCTTCCTACCCTTTTTCTTCCCAGTTATGCCGCAGAAGAAAGTCTCTTTAGCTGGCCTTGCTAACAAAACATTGCACTGGATTACATGGTATTAGCAACTGGGGAATCTTCACTTGCCAGCAAAATTGCATTTATTGAACTGAATGAGTAAAGTTCAGGGGCTGATATATTTTCCTACCCCAAATCACCTTGCTATTTGGGCTCCAGGCAGAAGTTGGAGTTTGTTTTACAAAACATGAAAAAGCTTTTAAATTAATGTCTTTGAGGTAAATCTGCAGCAAAAGCGAAGACACCTGCTGTTAAGAAAAGCGCTTGCACATTCAGCACACTTACGTCCCCAATAGAGGGAACTGCTGAGTAAAATGCTGACCACTATTGTTCAGATCCTATAGATGGCAGCAGTTCCTGCAATTTAGGAACATAACAATGGAATGATTTATGGGTATGAGAATAAAGCTGTCATGAACCAAACTAATGGGGTCTTTAGTCTGTAAAGTGTTCCTCTTTGAAGTATGATACATGAGAAAAAATACTACTTAGTTTCCCTTTTAAGATTTAAGCAGCTCATCTTTTTAAGTTATATTTTAAATCTTGTCCCTGCCAAGTTTGAAAAGATCCAGAATTTTATGGTATCACTTTATGAAGTATACATAGCTAAGTAACCCAAGGGAAAAAACCATATGGTTCTTTATTTTAAAATATTACAATGACCTAATGTTAATTCTGAACATTGTACCTGACTTGCAAAATCCTGGTTACTACACAAGCATACACCTGATGTGCAGGAATCTGACTGGTAATGTACTAAACATTGTTATTTCAGTTTGAGAAGCCCAGTTGAACCCGGGTTGTTATTCTAAAGTAAATGCTGATTTTAGCCCCATGTGAATAATACACAGTTTGATAAAGCTCAAATTCTTTGCAAGGGAGAGATTCAGAACTGAGGTAGCATGTTTATTAAATTGCTTCTCTCTAGAGAGAAGCTTGTCACTTGACCTTAAACATAAAAGCTAAGTTAAATTGGACCAACTGAATTGCTATATACTAAACATAAAATATCCTTTCAGTGTACATTTATTGGTGCAAATAGCTATACTATTTTTACTTTAAAGCTTAAATAAAACGTTAAAAATGAATTTAATCTCTAACCTTGGGTTTTTTCCTTAATGAAATTCATAGTACAGCACTAGAAATGTTCTTTCAGGATATGTGAAGGCCCTGCTGCTGAAATGCAACTTTCTTTTTATTTTGATATTAAAATTATCCTGAGAACTTGTACACTGTGATTTATGCATATTACTGTGGAAACCAGTGAACCTCCTCATCACTTACTTGTTTAAAAAGAATGGAGTGAAATCACCTTGCCCACTGCAGCATTTGAGATAAAACTCTAAGAAATGGACATCCTAATATCACAATGAGACAATCCATAAAAACTATCGTGCCTGTTTATGTGGTCTGAAGGTCAGTCTTCCTTTGCTGGATAAATGAAGTGTTGTACTGTACTACAGATATAAATATGTCCTGACAAGAGAGAACATTTGTTTATCTAGCATTTTTTCCAATAAATACTTCACTTGTACTTTAGGACATGTATGCACACATCATGCCAGCGTTGTATAACTCTGAAAGCTTATACTTATTAGTGTATGTAATGAACTTTTAAAGAAAAGTTGGAGATATATTAAAAGTCATTTTACAGATAAGAAAGTAAAAATAAGGCTCCTATACCATGTAATTTTACTCTATTTAGCAGTCATATTGTACTGTCCTGGATACTTAATAATTTTATGTGATTAAAATTAAGAGTAAAAGCTGAAAATGCACATGATCATTATTTTTATCTAATATTCCTGACGTTTAGCCTTTAAAAACAGAAGATTTTTTTTATCAGAAACATACTGCTTAATATGTCTTTTGGCCCTGATCCTGCATCATGATGAGCAGTTCATAGACGGTGCTCAGGGCTCCCCAACTCTCTTTTGAAGTTTGACCATTTTCAGTGAACCAATTGAAGGCCATGTCTACACTACAACCTTAAGTCAACCTAGGTTAGGTTAACTTACAGCCACCGCCCTAATTACTTCTGATTGTGGTGCGTGTCCTCACCAGGAGTGATTCCATTGACGAAAGAGGAGCAGTGAGGTGGGCTGAGAGCCAGGGCTCTCCGCTCTGCTCAGCTCCCTGCCCGGAGTCCAGCTATCATCCAAGCTTCTCTTCTTTCTGCTCCCAGCTGGGAGCTAGGGGGAAAGCCAGCTGTGGCTTCTTGTCTCTGGTGGGGGGATCCACACCTGGAATCTGGTCAGCTCCTGTGCTCCCGGTGGGGAATCAAGAACTCAGGGACACAAGCTTGGAGCCTGATTGAAAGCCTGACTTGGAGTGGAGGCCTGGCAGAAGCCCATCTGGGAGCCGGACATTCTTGTCAATTCTTCTTTGAGTGCTTGCTCATGTGTATTTCACAGTAGGTGTGCGTGCTCGCCACGTGCACCAGTGCCGGAAGTTTTTCCTTTAGCAGTACTGGTAGGGGGAGCGCCCCCCAATCCCTGCGTCCTTTGGAGTTTCATTGCTGTAAAGGGCGTTGCGCACTCCCCTACCCTCGGTTCCTTCTTGCTGCAAGTGAAGGTTCATTGGAACTTTGCAGCTCCAGCATCGCTGCAGCTCATCCTTAGCGTTCTCTTAGTACCTGTAGTCACTTAGTTCTACAAGTGACAAAGAGTCCTGTGGCACCTTAAAGACTAACAAAAGTATTGAAGCATAAGCTTTCACGCCCAAAGTCCCTGTCCAGAAGGGGTTACCACAGCCGGTTGTGGCACAGACATCATCGCAGCTCCTGCTTGGAGTCTCATTCAGAGTCTCCTCCACGGCACCAACTCCGTAGTTCTGGGCATCGATCTTGGGCACCGCGCCATTGCGGGTCCACCCGTAGGAGTCAGTCCTGGAGCAGCAGTTACCGTTGGTACTGGTCCTCCGGCTCCAAGTTACAATCCTGTGGACGATGTCGTTCGTGGCACCGCTGCTCCTCCGGGTCTTGATGCAGCGGAGACTCATTCATCAGCCCGACCTCGGCTAGGAGCTATCCCTCCATCAGCCAAGCCATCCAGGCACAGTAGCCTGGACCTTCGGTGCCGCATCGGGCGCAATGTCACTGAGCCTTGTGGCTTGGACAATGGTACCAGTGGGCACCATGGTCCCCGGCACAGCCACGGGTCGGGCCACGCTTGATGGCTGGGGCCTCGGAGGCACCGTCAGTCTCCCTCTCCAGGCCCCCGCACAAGATGTTGGTGGGACAGATGTCTTCGGTGCCGTGCCCAGAGACCGACCTAGTGGTGGACTTTCCGGTGCCAATGAACACCCGGAGCTCAGTGCCGGCTTCCTCACCCTCCCAGGAAGTGGCAATAGCGCAGGAGGACTTTTGGGCCCGCAGGAGGACTTTTGGGCCAACCAGGACCTCCTTAAAAGGGTGGCCTCAAACCTTCACCTCCAAGCTGAGGAGGTAGAGGAGCCCTCGGACTCACTGTTTAATGTGTTGTCCTCTTCTGTTCTGGGTAGGGTGGCCTTGCCCCTCCCTGATGGGGTGGCAAGGATCTCGCATGCCCTGTGGCAAATGCCGGCCTCGTTGGCTCCCATATCTAAAAGGGCAGAGCTCAAGTACTTTGTACCGACTAAGGGGCATGAGTACCTGTATGCCCAGCCAGCGTGGTTGAGTCTGTCAATTATAGGGAGCGGCAGGGCCAGCCAGTCTCTATCCCAATGAGCAAAGACACAAGAAGACTGGTCTCATTTGGCAAAAAGGCTTATTCGTCCTCGAGTTTCCAGCTGCGGATAGCAAACCACCAAGCTCTGCTGGACAGATACAAGTTCAACTTGTGGGGCTCTCTGCCAAAGTTTGAGGTTTCCCTCCAGACGCGTGACAGGAAGGAGTTCCAGGCATTGGTGGAGGGAGGCCACTGGGCGAAATTGCAGGTGGCATCAGATGCAGCTGACACGGTCGCACGGCCCATGGCCTCCGCCGTCTCCATGAGAAGGACGTCATGGCTCTTGCTGTCTGGCCTCTCCTGTGAGGCCCAGGCCACCATCCTGGACCTCCTGCTAGACAGCAAGGCCCTGGGCCTTGGAGTGGTGGAAGTGGTTCCCGAGGAATTCAAGGGCAAGGGGTTCTACTCCCACTGTTTCCTTATCCCGAAGGCCAAAGAGGGTATCAGGCCCATTCTGAACCTGTGGGGTGTCAGTCGCTTCATGGTAAAGCTCAAATTCCGCATGGTCTCCATAGCCTCCATTATCCCCTCTCTGGATCCCGGGGACTGGTACTCTGCCCTTGATCTTCAGGACGCGTACTTCCGTTTCCACATATTCAAGGGATTCAGATGGTTCCGGTTTGCAGTGGGTCGGGAACATTACCAATTTATGGTCCTTCCGTTAGGCCTGTCCACTGCCCCCAGGGTGTTTACCAAATGTATGTCGTGGTTGCAGCCAACCTCAGGCATAAGGGGGTACAAATTTTCTCTACCTGGATGATTGGCTGGTGAAGGGCAGCTCCCGGTCACAGGTGAGGGACCACGTGATGCTCCTTCTGTTCATGTGCACTGCCCTGGGCCTGTTGGTAAACAGTGCAAAGTGCACGTTAGCCGCATAGAGTTAATCAGGGCCCTTCTGGACTCTTCGTTGGCTACAGCCTCCCTCCCATAGAACAGGTTTGAGACCATGAAAGGGCTCATTGCCACGATCACGAGGTTCCCAATGACTATGGTCAAGGCGTGCCTACAGTTCCTGGGCCACATGTCAGTGTGCACATATGTGGTCCGACACACCAGGCTCTGAATGTGGCCTCTCCAACTCTGGCTGGCTGCAAAATTTTCCCAGGAAGGGGACAGGATGGACAAGGTCCTCATCGTCTCTGACTGGGTGATCGCTTCCCTGCAGTTCTGGTCCTTACCCAACAAAATGCTCCAAGGGGTCCCATTCAGGGACACAGCTGGTGTCCAGCGCCTCAGTCCTGGGTTGGGGGCCCATGTGGAAAGCTTTCTGATCCAGGGTCTGTGGTCGGCCCAGAACTTGACCTTACACATAAACATCAAGGAGCTGCAGGTGGTATGCCTGGCTTGCATTGCCTTCCACTCGCACTTGAAGGGGAAAGGTACGGGCCCTCACAGACAACATGGCCTCAATGTTTTATATGAACAGGCGAGGCGGGGTCCGGTCCTCTGCTGAGAAGCTCTCAGGCTGTGGGACATCTGTATAGTCCATGACATCTCCCTATGGGCCTTCCACCTAACCGGGCTCGCAACAAGCGTGCAGAACGCCTGAACAGAGATTTCTCTTCCCAGCTTGAGTGGTCTCTCCACCCATCGATGATTCACCAGCTCTTCCAAGTGTGGGGGACTCCCCAGCTGGACCTGTTCATGACCCAGCAAAACTGGCATTGCCCCCGCTTCTGCTCCAGGGGCGTCTGGGGAGGGGCGCCATCTCGGAACTCTTTCTCCTGTCATGGTCGGGCTGGTTTCTCTATGCTTTCCTCCAGTTTCCTCTGATCAGCGAAGTGCTGGGAAAGATAAAGTCGGACAAGACCTGGGTCCTGCTGATCGCCCCCGTTGGTAGGCAGCATTGGTACAGGACCCTCACAAGCCAGGTCCAGGCAAAGCCATTGCCGCTTTGCCTGGATCTGCTCTAGCAGAACCAGGGCCGCCTTATCCACCCCAACCTAGCAGCCCTCCACCTCACAGCAAGTCTGCTCTGTAGTTAGGTAGGGAGGAAAGGACATGCTCGGAAGGAGCCCAGCAGGTCCTTCTAGAGAGCAGACAGCCCTCCACATGCCATGCCTACCCGGCAAAGTGGGCACGTTTCTCCTCATGGGTAACTGGTTTCCCTGGTGGCCATCCTGATCCAGCTGATCCTGGACTATCTCCCGCACCTTAGATCCCAGGGCCTGGCACCCTTGTCTGTCAGGGTGCACCTTGGGCCATCTTGGCCTTCCACCCATTGGTGCAGGGCCACACGGTGTTTTCCCATGCCCTGACAGGCCAATTCCTCAAAGGCCTGAACCGTCTCCCTCCTGTATGCTAGGCCTCCGGTTCCGCAGTGGGACTTGAACCTAGTGTTGTTCCACCTCACAGGGCCCCGGTTTGAGCCCTTGGCCACGTGTTCTTGCTCCCACCTCTCATGGAAGGTGGCCTTCCTAATGGCAATCACATCGGCTAGGTGGGTCTCAAAGCTTAGGGCCTTGACGTCTGAGCCCCCATACACGGTCTTCTCTAAAGACAAGGTCCAGCTCCGCCCACACCCTGCATTCCTCCCGAAGGTGGTCTCCACCTTCCATATGGGCCAGGACATCTTCCTGCCAGTCCTCTGCCCCAAACCACATGCATCCAGTGAGGAGCGCTGTCACCACACCCTCGATATGTGCAGGGCTCTGGCTTTGTACCTCGGGCGGACCAAACCATTTAGGAAGTTCTCTCAGCAATTTGTAGCCTCAGCGTAGCGCATGAGGGGCCGGCTGATCTCCACTCAGTGACTTTCCAACTGGATCACTTCGTGCATCTGTACCTGTTATGACCTGGCAGGTGTTCCCCCACCACCACTTGTGAAGATGCATTTGACCTGGGCGCAGGCCTCATCATCAGCCTTCTTGGCCCACGTCCCTTTCCAGAACATTTGTAGGGCCGCTACATGGTCTTTGGTTCACATTACGCGATCGTCTTCCAAACCAGGGATGACATTGGTTCGGCAGGGTGATAGTCCATCCCGGGAACTTGTGAACTCCTACCCTCCTCCAACAGATATAGCTTGGAATAACCTATTGTGGAATACACATGAGCAATCACTCGAAAAAGAAAAGAGAGTTACCTTTTGTAACTGGTGTTCTTCGAGATGTGTTGCTCTTGTCTATTCCACATCCCGCCTTCCTTCCCCTCTGTCGGAGTGGTTTGACAAGAAGGAACGGAGGGTAGGGGAGCGCGCAGCATCCCTTATAGCGTGCCAAGGTGGTGCCACACCAGGGGTCGCAGGGGAGGGAGCATCTATCCCTGTGAGTATTGCTAAGGGAAAAGCTTCCGGCACCAGTGTACGTGGCGAGTATGCACACCTACTGTGGAATAGAGATGAGCAACACATATTGAAGAACACCAGTTATGAAAGGTAACTGTCTTTTTTACAGCTCCAGAGCGGCCATGAAACTGAGAAGACAGCCAACATCTGCTGTAAGTAACTAATTGTTTACATGGACGCTGTGTTGCCCTAACTACACCAGCATAAGTCATACACATCATGTGATGGGGGAGTTCTGTTGATGTGGTAGGGCATGTACATTAGTGAGACAAGGTGGTAGTGTGTACACTGACATAGTTAAGTCAACATAAGCTGCCTTATGTCAACCTAACTGTGTAATGTAGAGCATGACTTAATGAAGTAATTCAGCAAGTCTGTGACCAAATTAATAAATACCATTTGAGTAGCTCTGTATGGTTACCTTTTAAAGTGTTTTGAAAAATGAGGCACAACCAAAGCAGCTAAGTGGGTCAATTCATGCTTCCTTCTTCGTGCAAATAATTCCACCTACATATGTGGGCTACTTGTATGAGTCAGGCAAGCAGGATTTGGACCTCTGTGTGCCTTTTCTTTCTGTATGTGTAGTAGGATGAGGCCCTGAAACATAAACCCTTTTATCAGAGGCCCTCTATGAGGCCTAAGGCCTGAGCTAAAGTAATGGTCAAGACTTTGCTAACATAAAGCAAAGTTAAGCTGTGAGCTAGAGGCAGGCCCTGCTCACAGAAGCTGGCAAGGAAAGGGCTGATGTTGCAAAAGTACACAAACCTATGAGGTACCAGAACACTGGTACATTCCATACAGATAACAAGGAACAAGCTGACCCCTTCTAAAGACAGGGGCAAAAGGATAATATGATGGATAGAGTTGTTTTGCTCGAACCAACCTGTACAAGGTGAGAGGCGGCACCTTCCTACATAGAGGGGATGCACCTCAATACGTCAGGAGTGATGCATAACTTGTTTGTACCTGTGTATAAGAGTACAACCCTTGGGCAGTGCCTTTGGCCAGCCTAGGGGGCATTAGTGATCCTGCTTCTGACTGAGCTGAGTCCATTGTCAGGGGGCACAAATTCATAGTATGTCCCGTAGAGTCTACCGGAAACTATCACTGTGCTTCGTTTGACAATAAACCTGCCCCGGGTGCCTTCGTACCTTACTAGTGTCTGTGGTCATTGGGGGTTCTCTCGGGGTCTTCTGTGTCAGCTATCTGCGCAGAGCTGGGGCAGCACACAGAGGGAACATGCACGCAGCCGACTGATATCATCACTGAACAAGAGCAGAGCACCACATCGGTAGCTACTGACAACAGTATGTATGTTAAACTCTGTGTGTGTGTGTATGTATATGTTTTACACACATGCACACACACACTTGTATTTAAATTCTGATCCTGAAGCATGATTCATTTGCATAGACCTGTTTCATCTTTACTTGGATTCTGCATGGGCACAGACATCCAGTTAGACTGTAACGCTCCATTCGTTGCTGGTTTGAAGGTGCAGTTGAAGAGGATTTGATTAAATAATATATTATAAGCAACTATGAAAATACAAGATAAACTTCAGGAAATTGACTATTAGTTCTAATGACAGATGTTTAAGCACCCAAACATTTAACTCTGTTATTAAAAGAGGAAGAAAAAAACACATTTTTAAAAAGATTTGAAATTGTACTGGAATAGAATGTTAGGTAAAACTTCCCAACTAGTTCAAACAGTGAGATCTTCTCAGCTCTTCCTTCCTTATGTTAGAACATATAATTTAACCATCCGTTAGATTATTTTCTTAATTCTGATAGGTCCGTATGTTTAAATGCTCACTTTAAAATACTCCTGAGTAGACAAGAAGGCATTATGAAGTGGTTAGTATCTCCTTTTAAATAACTAAAAAGGTAATAAAATTGGTTCAGATTTGTGCAAAAATCTTGATCTTCTCCCCCTCCCTCCCTCCAGCGACATAATGAATTATGGGCATTGTTATTGCCAAATATTTGAATGTCAGTCATTAGGTATCTCTGGTACTCTCTGCACCTGTAACCCTAAGACTGTTTAAACTCTGAGAAGCTTAGTTTATGACATGAATTTATGGTGCATCAAATAGGATCTTGATCCACTGCCTTCAGATGTTCCATCTGCTCAGGATCAGGCTGATATTATGGGAAAATATGCAGTTACAGAAACTGAATTAAGACTTGTACAGGAAAGAGAGCCGTTTTTGTAAATCTTTTTATTTTTATTCAAAAAGCTTTTGGGTTTTGGAAATATTTGATTTTTTTTTTATTGAAGCCAAAGACATAAATTTCAAATTTTGAATTTTCTTTGATTTTTGGGAAGAGGGGGATACAATAGAATAAATTATGTCTAGGATATTTTTCATTTTTTCCTTGTTCTTCTTTCCTTTTGCTGTTTTGCAACTTTTCAATACCTCCTTAACGTTGGGAAAAGTTACAGAATAGCAAAAGAAAAGTGAAGCTCGGCCACTGTATACTTTCCAAAGTTGGAGAGGTTTTGTTGGGACACCAATCCTCCTTCACTTCTACTGAAACCTTCCTGAAATTAGCTAGATTAAGAAGCAATCAGGGATGTTTTGTTTTTATTTTTATTTTATTTTTGTTTTATTGTGTGTGTGTGTGTGTTCATTCATATTTTTGATGCATCTCTTTCCCTCTCGATGTTTTAAGTTGCTTGCTTTAACAATCTGTAAGTTCTTCGAAGTAGGCACTGAATCTTCCTGTGTGTGTGGATATGCTTAACACATTTTGGATGTTCCTGAAATTAATAATAATAAAGCTAGTAATTCTTAGGCACTACAAAGATATGGCACAATCCTGAAACTGTTACTTATGTGAGAAGTTCTTACAGTTGCAAGTATAGACTTCATGAAGAAATGTGCATGAGTAAGGTTTGTAGATCTGGGTCTACATAAAAAACACCATTTGAAACATGTATTATATCAGGGGTCTCAAACATGCGGCCCACGAAGCCCTTCCCTGCGGCCCACCAAGCTCCTTGGTGTCGTCCCCCTCCCCCCCCCCCTCCGCAAACCATAGCAGTTTCCAGGAGGGAGGGGCCAGAAGCAGAGGCTTCTCTGCTGTCTGGCTGGGCCGCTGCCAAGCCCCGGCTTCCAGGTGCTGCTGCTGCAGCTTCAACAAATGAGCTGGGGCGGTGCTTTCCAGGAGCCCTCAGCAGCGGCGGCCAGGAGCAGTAAGCCAGGCTCCCCGCTGAGTTACAGGGATGAGTGAGTGGAGCTGAGTTAAAGGGGTGAGTGAGTGGAGATTTGGGGACGGGGAGCAGGGTTATGAGGGTGAGTGGGGGAGATTTGGGGATGGAACACAGGGAGCTGGCTACAAGCATGAGTGGGGGGAGATTTGGGGCACAGAGAGCTGGGTTACAGGGGAAAGTGGGGATGGGGAACAGGGTTATGAGGATCAGTCTGGGAGTTTTATCAGTTTTATATAATTATAAAATTGATATTAGGCTGAAATGTGCTGAAATTTCTGTCAGGTTTATCATCATATTACATTTGAAAAAAATGTTTACATTTGAATCATCCGAGGCTGGTAATTTCTTGTTAAATTAGATTTGTTTGCTTGTGTTTCCAGCTCTGGACTTCCTATATTGCTCTTGCTTTGTTTGCCAAACAGCTGTTGGCGGTGCCTAGTGCTTTCCAGGAGGGAGCGGGGAGCTGTGTGCTCAGAGGAGGAGGCGGGGCAGGGGCAGGACCTCGTGAAAGGGGTGGAATGGGGGCAGGACCAGGAGCAGCAATGTGGGGCGCGTGTCAGTGATGCGGCCCTCGGGCCAGTGCATTAGTCCTCATGCAGCCCTTGTGGTCATTTGAGTTTGAGACCCCTGCGTTATATCTAATTGTATAGCTTCTCAGTAACTACCAACCAACAAAAAACTTTCCTCCCAAAGACTGCAAGAGCTTTTTAGTAAATAAAGTCTGTGAACCTATAAGTCCTTACTCTAACCATTAAGGACTAGCCTCTTTTTCCTCAGCAAGACATCTGCTGGCCATATTTATGAGCTCCCTCAGTTGGTCTGAGCTGAGATATGAAACCTGAAAGAGATGTCATCATGGACCCCTTGTAAAAACCTCACAGACGTCCTGTGGGTTGAAGACTTCCATTTGAGAGCCCTCACACTGACTTAAGTTGCCAATATCAGTATCATTTTACTATGTTCAGTTTATAAGTTTTCAAAATAATTTTTGATAACTAGAGACACAATTTAACAGGTGCTTCTATGGTTTGCTCAAGTTCATTGGTTCTTAGATCCTGTAAAATAAAAGTTATTGGATCAGAGGCAGTAACACCCTCCAGATCTCAATATTTAGTATCTTCTGTTTACACCTGGGTTCTAGGAGAAAGCCTAGGTTGCTTAAAAAGATCTCTGTTGCACAGTTTCAGTAGGCGGTATTTCCTTTAGTCCTGCCCTTTTTCATCTACTTGGTGTTCAGTACATCCCCAAGAGAATATATTGTAGGATTCATTGAAAATTAATATTGATTTAGATATTGGCTTATGATTGGCTTTTGACCTGAAGCAAGCATAAGGGTTAATACCTCTTATGTTTTTATCCTATCTAGTGTGACTGTACATATTGTTTACAAAAATTAGACATTTAAATAATTTGATTAAGCTCTTTATCTTAATATGCAAATTCCACATGTTTTGTATTTAAATTTAAAATTGGTAGTTTTCTAATTTAATTGAGTATGATGATAAAGGAGTGACCCAGCTAACTTGTGCGTAACGGATTGTTTTATATACCTCAGTTCTGTCACTTATAATTTTTCCCATGTATACAAAATAGAAGTCTTTTGAAACTTTAAGAGGACTTTCCATGATTTTAATAGTGTTCATTGCCCTTCTCTGAACTATTCCTATTTTTGCTGTATATATTTATAGATATAAATATAGACATTGGTATATATTTCAAGGTAAGAGCATTCCATGTTATATTTCATTATTATTTTTATTAACTTAACATCTTGTTTTCCCTTTTGACCACAATCATGAATTGGGCAGATATTTTCACTGAGCTGTGCACGATACAAAGGTCTTTTCCTGGAGATAGTACAGTTAATTTAGCATCCATTAATGTGTATACAGTACAAATTTCTTCCTTCTAACATGCATAATGTTCCACTGTCTATATTAAAATACATCTGCTATCATGCTAGGTTTTGGGGGGGGGTTTTCTGGGGTCTTCAAGGTTTTCTCTAGTCTTGACTAAACTGAATGATTTTGTCATCTGCTAATATTACTATCTCAATATTCGTGCTCTTTCTATATAATTAATAAATATATTGACACCACTGATCCTTATATGGATACTTGGGTAGCTCACTGTATTATCTTCCTTCCATGTTGAAAATTGGCCATTTACTCTAAATCTTTGTTTTGTGTCTCTTAGGTCCTAGAACTGGCTCTGTGGACTTGTGAGAGTCTGCCTGGGCAGAGTCAGTTGCACAATGAGGACCATAACCAACCTTTAATCTATGATGGAATGTTTTTTCTTGTACCAGTATTACTGAGTTTCTTAACTGCTTTCTGCTGTGGACTTTATCAAAGGATTTTGAAAGTCCAGATAGATTATATCTACCAGTTCTTCCTTATTCACTATTGCTGATACCTGCAAAGAATCCTAATAGAGAGGCATGATTTTTTCCTTACAAAAGCCATGATGATTTCTCTTTACTATATCGTATCCATTTTGGTGTTTAGAACTGTCTTCAGTTATTTTTTCAATTAATTTAAATTATACGCAGTAGATTACCTTTTTTAAAGCATTAGGACATGACTACACTTGCAAAGGTAGAGTGCTTTGAGTTAAACCAGCCTTCAGAGAGCGCAGGTGGGAAAGTGCTTGAGTATGTCCACACTGAAAGCTGCAAGTGCAGTGCGTGGCCACTTTTGCAGCACTTGAAGTGGCATTGGGAGCAGTGCATTATGGGCAGCTATCCCACAGAGCACCTCTTCCCATTCTGGAGCTGTAGCTTGTGGGAAGTGGGTTGGCGGTGCGGGGCATTCTGGTTCCTGTCCCAATGCCCCATGATGCATCGGTTCATATTCCACAATCCCTGTGATTCCATCCACATTTGGCACCACTTTTCAGTGTTTTTTGTGCAGTGTGCTCTGTCTTCCCATTCGGTTTGTGGGAATGGAGCCCGAACTGCTGAGGAACATGCTGACGAGTCTCCCCAGCATGTCACATTAGGCAGTCAAGTTACTCCTTAAGATCCAAACTGACAGTGAGGACTCCAGCAATGATATCAACTCGTGTAATGCCACAAGGAACCACGACACAGAATTCCCTGTGGCATTCACAGACATGCTCACCATGGAACGCTGCTTTTGGGTTCGGGAAACAAGCACTGAGTGGAGGGATCACATTGTCATGCAAGTCTGGGATGACGAGCAATGGCTGTAGAACTTTTGGATGAGAAAAGTCGTTTTCATGGGACTGTATGAAGAGCTTGCCCCCACCCTGCGGCGCAAGGACATGAGATTGGGAGCTGCCCTGACAGTGGAGAAGCAGGTGGCTATTGCAATCTGGAAGCTGGCAACTCCAGACAGCTACTGATGGGTCGCTAAGCAGTTTAGAGTGGGAAAGTCAATCACTGGAATCGTGTTGATGCAAGTTTGCAGGGCCATTAATCGCATCCTGCTCAGAAGAAGCATGACTCTGGATAATGTGCATGACATTGTAGTTGGCTTTAAACATATGGGTTTCCTAACTGCAGAGAGGTGATAGATGAGGTGCATATTCCAATTCTGGCACCAGTCCAGTGGGTTCCTAACTGCAGAGAGGTGATAGATGGGATGCATATTCCAATTCTGGCACCAGCCCACCTAGTCTCCAAGTATGTTAATTGGAAATGGTATTTCTCTGTGGTTCTCTAGGCACTTGGATCCCCACGCCACTGAACCCCCCAACACCCAGACTCCCCACCGAGCTCTATCCACCCACACCCAGACCTCCTCCCCCTGAACCCCAACCACCTTCACCTGGACCCCACTGCAGAGTCCCATTACCGTTGCACCCAGAACCCCCTCTACTCCCCTGCACCTAAATCACCCACTGAGATGCCCACACCCAGATTGCCCCACACAGAACCCTCTCAACCCATACCTGGATCCTCACACACAAAGCCCCTACCCACTTGGATCCTGCCTGGCTGGGCCTGCCTTACTACAGATGGTGCATCTGACAGGGCCCTTGGGTGTTTCAGTCCTTGTGCTGTGTCAGAGTTGGGAGCAGCCTCACTGTTGAGTCCGTGTCCCAGGGGGAGCTGCACAGTGATCTCCCACCTCTGTGCAGCCAGTGGCCTGTGCTCCCCAGTGCCACGCTGGAGCGTCCACATTTATTTGACAAATAAAATTGGCAGAATTTTAAAATATTGTGCGCAGAATTTTTAATTTCTTGGTACAGAATGCCCTCAAAAGTATACTATTATTGCCTTATTCTTATTAAAGCTTTTATCAGTTAAGTATAGAACAACATATATTTTCCTTATTAATGCATATTTTAATTAATTTCTACTTTTTATCACACCTTATTCTGTAATATTTCTGTTTTGCCATTCTCTGTCCCCATCAAATCTTGGAAAATTTTCAGACTGGCTGAAGGGTGCTGTGCAGTGGATTCAGATCAAATGTAGACGTATCCCTTCCCTGCCAGATGGTGATTACAATAGACTTCCTCCTCTCTAATGAATCATTTCATGAACCTGATTTGCACTAAATATTACTATTTTTTGTGTGTGTCCATTACCATAATTTTCTATTTTAGAAATCTGTCTAGTGTAACTATAACAACTAGAAACAATTGGAAAAGTTAATAACACTGTTTTGTCACAGAAAGCGGAAAGATAATTTTTAAAAGTGCTCTTTCTACACATTAAAAGAAAAAAGGATACGATGTGAGTTAAATATAACATTTCAATATTAAAATTTCAATAATGTATCTCTACAGATTGATTCAGATTATCTTAATTCAGAGCTGGAGGTAGATGCACCGATTTTCTTGAAATACAGGTTAGGTATGTGTTTTAGATAAACCATCAAAGCTTTGTATGTTGTACGTAAACTTAAAAAAAATATGATGGGAAATTGAATGGCTCCAGGGATTGGCCCTGGAATATTTAGTAGAGCTATATTGTGTAGAAATAGGTATTGAGAAATAGATGTAAAACTGTCAAATCAAAATCTGAAAGCAAGAGAAACTCTGAGGTTCACAAGATGCTCCGAAAATGTTAGTGTGACATCTCACTCCAAACAACATCCTCTGCCCTCTCTCTTGTACCTTTAGTCGTCTGTCATAATACTCATGCAGTCTTCAGAAGCAATTGACTTGGGGCTTACAGAAAGGGGCTTAGGTGTTGCCAGTGGCACCAGTTCAGATATTTTTGGGGGATGTGTGCAAATTCCAGGCCATGTATCCTCCTCCCCACCCCTTGGCAGTGACCCTGTTTTGGTCCCCTCTTGTCTCTCCACCCCCTCTCTCAGTTTCTCTTGGTCAAGGAGTCTCCTCTTTCTCTTATGCACACAGTGCAAGAGCTGAGGTCACCAGGAGTCAAGTTCTTAGCAAACTCCCCTGGGAACAGATTTCCTGTGAGCCAATTGGCATTTGGCTCGCCATCCCTGCATCTACAAGGGCCAAATTTCAGTGGTGTTGCGACCCTGTGTGCCAAGTCGCAACACTGCTCACTGAAATTTGGCCTGGCTGCCCCTCCATCTGTTTGGAGGGGCCACCAGCTCAAATTTCAGTGCTGTTGCAACCATGGTGCAGGATTTAGTACAGGACCACTGCTTAAAAGTGGTCAAGACATCCCCTCTCTTCCCCGCCACTTATTGGTCTAAGAAACTTGCTGGGGGGAGAGGGGTTTACCCTCTCCTGTAGAGCCCTCCCCCTAATTGGTGCCGCTGGGTATTGCCATTCTGAGTGTAGCAACTCCTAAATCCTAAGTGCTGTGGGGAGAGTTAGGTCCCTATAAAAGGCATCCTTAGAAGCCAGCAAGCTGAATGGGGTGTGATATAAGATAGCCAGGAAAGAGACCGGTCTTAAACTTTCCATTCTGAGTGTGTCGGGTGTGAGTCATAGGAATATTGTTCAGGTCAGCAGGCTGCCTTGCCCTCAACTTCCATCACAAGGCAGGGAGGAAGGATGGTCTTGTGGATAAGGGAATGAACTGTCTTTGGAATATCTGGATTCAATTCCTGGCTATGCTACAGACTTTCTCTGTAGAAATCACTTGTGTTCTGATCCAGAGCTCATGAAGTCAAGACTCTGAGTTTAATGAGTTTAGACTGACCTTTAATATTTATGCTTCAGCCCTAGTCTTCTAGTTGTAGCTTGTGTCCCTTTCTCCCCACCTTTGTCTGCCTTGCCTAGTTAAACTGCAGTTTATTTGAAAGGGATTATTATACTCTATATTTGTACAGTTCCTAACACAATGATCTTGGTTGGGGACTCAGTGATGCTGCTGTGGCGTGAGACATTGTACACACAACATTTCAGTAACTGGGTGCTGTGGTGATCTTAGGTTCCAGACTGTAATAATACACAGGAGAGTGCCAGCAGTAATGAGAACCAGAACTATTTAATTCCTTGCTTCAGAATGCAGATGTTTAGGTTGGCTGTCTACTTCCTTTCAGAGATCTCCAATGATTGAGCACCCAGTGGTTCTTATTGAATACCTTTCCCCCAGATTCAGGTGGAGAAGGAGGAGTTCATCTGGTCACTCACTGAAAAGCCCAGGAGCTGGGGTAGTCATCCACCCAGTGAAAACTATTTGCCACATCCCTACTCCACAAGAGCACCAAAAGTTAAATGAGTTAGAGTCATAGGCAGGTCCAGAGTCATAATCCCCTTACTTTTCAGGTTTATCTTTTCAAACTTCCACATAAAAGATTCAAAACCAAAATGGTTTATCAAATCCCCCTGCCTAATTTGTACCCCAAACAAATCAGTGTGCGCTCTGAAGCATTATATTGGTAACTTCGTTATCTCCTCTTTTCTCTCTCACTTTTTACCCATAGTAATATACAGAATGTGCAGTGTACCTTCCACCTTCTCTTTCATCTAGAAAGAAAATACATTGTGTCATCTTAAAAGTTAAGTTCTCTCTCTAGTGTTTTTTGGAACTTGGGATGTTGCATTAGCTTGTCTTAGTTCTTTTTAATCAGTATTTGTCTTTATTTCAGATATGAGGCATTGTTTTTGCTAGATTTTCTTTATTTGGACACTTTGTATTCTTATAAAGCAAATGTTTTTTTAAATCTGTGGATAAAAACAAATTGCAGGATTCTGTTAATTATGGTAGTAATTAAATACTGGAAACTGTGTTCAGTTTGAGTGATTTGTAAAGAGGGGATATAACCCTTTTAGGGAATCTGCATGTATCATACAGGGAGAAAATTCTTAAAAACACTAATCATTTAGTACATTCCAAAGATGAAACTTTGTGCTTCAGAATGATCTTTGAGCCAGACAAACAGTATAAACAGGGCCGGGGGCGGGGGAGGGGGAGGCACTAGTTTGACCAAAAGCAGATTAAACCTCAATATAGCTCTTTCCCTTCCAACATTCTTTGGAACTAAGAATTTCACCTATACATTTTTTAAAGCTGAAAATTCAAAATTAGTGTTCTTTTCCAAGGCAACCCTGGTCACAGAAACATCTTTCATTCTCTCCTTGCAAATCAACATCTTGAAGCATGGAAGTGATTATGCTTTAGGACAGATAAATACGTGGCAAAAATTACCCAGTTTCCCCAGACTAACAATTCTGGAAATTCTATCCAACAATCATAAAAAATTTTCCACTCATATTTTAAATGTCTCAAGCAATGAGGCTTCCTCTGCATTCCCTGGAGACTATTCTTGAGTCCAGCAGAACTCACTGTTAAGCTTTATTGATGTTCAGAGTAAATTTTACTTTGCTTTATTATTCACTATTCCTACATATAACTGTTCTCCTCTACCACCTCTGCAATCTATGTTATTAAACAGTTCCTCTCAACTTAGTTTTTACACTTTTAAAAATATTGATAGACTGTCATCATATCCTCCCTTTAGTCATTGGTGACACAGAAACTATTTCAAAGAGCAATAAGTTTGGAAAGTCGAGCCCTCAAAAGTTAGGAGATGCCAGAATTAAGATTGTCCATACAAACTTAATTTGGCTGCCTTCTGTACATGCATTATGACGCGGTCTTTAATTACATGATCCCATACTATTTCTCTCGCAGGAAAACTGCCCCATTCAGTACACAGGATGGACTGTGTTCTCTTAATAAGCTGTTATTTAATATTAAACATGATACAGATCCTGCTTTAAAAGCAATATTAATAATTTCCTCAAGGTTATTTCTATGGTGCGTGTTAGTATACTATGTGAATGCTACACAGACCTTAATTTATCTTCACAATACCCTATAATGTGAGGGGGTGGTGATACATCTATTTTACAGATAGGCAAAGAGACATGATTAAAAATTTCCACTAATTTCGGGCTCCCTATCTGAGAACTTTGGACCTGATTTTTCAGAGTATTTAATATTATTAAACATTTCATATGTTTAAAGAACAGCTCCCATTGACTTCAGTTGCAGCTGTGAGTGTTCAACACTTCTGCAAATCAAACCCCAGGAATCGCAGATCAGGCACAAAGAAATGAGGAACGCACAATTAGTGGCCACCAATGAAAAGTTTGGCGTATGTGACTTGACTTGCATCACATAGGAACTTTGTGGCAGAGGCAGGAATGGAACCTGATCCTCCAGTGCAGCATTCAACAGCTGTAAGCCATGAGACTATCTCTTCTCTTTGGCAGTTCCTTGCCTCATTCACTAAATAGCTTCCAGCTTCTGCAACAAATGAAGTAGGGGTCATGTTTGGTGCATGTTTTGGGTTTTTTTTTAAGAAAAAAATCCAAGTGACGTGATGTCTAGGATAAACAAGAGAGCAAGTGCTTCCCTGCTTGTATGCTTGTTGTGTGTGTCTTGGGTCGAGGTGGCATCCTTAGATTGTGCACACATGAGAAGAGAAGCAGTGACAGCATCCGGATATATTAGTGGGGGATTAGGATTCCTGCCTATAGCAGTCCAGTTATTTTCATTAGATGACGAGTTTGGGGCAGAATACACTGGGATTGCTCTTTTAGGAGGGGAACCATATAATTAAATTGAAAGAGGCAGGGGATAGGTTGATGAAATTAATTTGATGGGTGTGATCAGGTGGAATGCTCACCTCAAAAAGTCACTATCAGGTTTATTAACAAAAATGTGATTCTAAAATAAACATTACATGAAATCCCAGCCAAAATCTCCTTTTCTGTTTTGACCACCTCTATAGTTATTCTATGCCAGCCTAAGCCTTCTCCCCTCTCATGGCTGTTCCTTGCATTTTTTCCCCTCAGGACCTGTCTATCCCAAACCTCTAACTGTTTCTGGCTAAGGGCTATGTAACGGCACGATGACTCAGCCATGTGGCCCCTCCTGCTGGTCATCCAGGGAATTAGCTCACCAGCTCCCAGAGCACCCTCTGCAGGCCAGAGTCTCACCCGTATCTAGGCCCCCATGTCTCTCCTGGACCCCAGTGCCCTATTATCTGGGATGCAGCCCCCTGGGAGTAACCCCTCACTCTCAGGGTCTCCCCTTCCTGGGGGACCCCCAAGCCCCTAATCTCACCTTGCCTCAGCCAGTGGCTACTGCCAGTCAGCAATGAGGCCCTGCTCTCTGGGGCAGACTGCAGTATAAGAGCCAGTCATCATAGGCAAGGGAGTAGGACCTGCTGTCTTCCTCTACCAGCCAGTACTTCGGGGTGGGCCTAAGACCAGGCCCTGGAGTCTGGGGAGTCGCCAGGCTGGAGCTCCCCTGCTCCTCTGGCTTTTCCTCAGCCCTGCTTCACTCCCAATACCTTCCTATAGACAGCCAGGCTCTGCTCCTTCCAAGACTGAAGAGAGGGACTGACTAGCTTCAAGCTAGCAGCCCTTTTATAAGGACCTGCTATGTTCTGTTTGGGGCGTGGCCTCAGCTGTGCCTGCTTTTCTGATCAGCCTGGCTTTTGCTTAGGGCCCCAACCCTCTCACTTCTACTTTCCCAATGTCTAGTCAGTGCTGCTGCACTAGAGAGTTGATAGACCCCCCACTTAACATTTTCTAAGCAGGATCAAAATTTGCAGGGTGTTTTGGGTAGACTTTGTGAGGGAATTGATTTCCTGAGGATGGGTGATGCACAGGGAGGGTGGAAGGAGAATGGGCAGGAAGCAGACAGGTTTTGTTTGCGGGCTAATGCTTATGCTCTCATTCATTGCACAAGTAGAATTATTATAGGGTTCTTTATTATCTGCTTTTCTGTTATCCCCTTCGTGTCATCAAGCGTTTCTCTGGGTCTGCAGGCACTGGGTGGAGTTAGTCTTACATTGCCTAATGATGAGTTGAATTCTCCCTAGTACCCTTGGCAGAATCCTGGATTCAGCATTCAAGCCATGGAAGCAAATGATCCAATCAGTGGACCAAATTCGGTGATGAATCCTCGTCATGTGCTATCTGAGGCATGGTGTGCATACACTAAGAAGAAGACAACTAAGATAATATGTCAGAAAGCTTAAAAGAAATACCTTTTTTCTGAAGTAGATTTTGTACTTTAATTTTTGGAATGAATAATTTGTATAGGTTACTGGGGGTTTTTTGGTTTTCTTTTTGCTTTGTAATTCTTCAAAGGAGATAGATAAAATCATATTAATGAAGAG
Organism: Dermatemys mawii; assembly: GCA_007922305.1. Taxonomy (NCBI): domain Eukaryota; kingdom Metazoa; phylum Chordata; order Testudines; family Dermatemydidae; genus Dermatemys; species Dermatemys mawii. The sequence continues at coordinate 21,445,687 of ML677362.1, forward strand.
CTAAAGTCTTCCTGGATGCTTAGAGTTGGGGAGGGAGGAAAGCTCAATTAGCCTTCTTCTCTCACTCCACACTTTTATTTTGTGTAGCCTCGGAAGAATCTCAGTTCCTGTTCTTGCGGGAGTTCAGGATCCTTACTTCATAAGGGACATAGAGCACTCCAAGGAGCCAGTGAGGTTAGTCCACAACTCCACTCTGATTTGCATCAGGTGGCTGCATGAGGTGTAATAAATCTGTCTCCACATAGGAGATTAGTAGCTGAATGCCTCCTGGTATTCCTCTGGGGCAGTAGAGCTCCACATTTTTCCCTGTATAATGCCATGCCTAGAAAACACAAATCCTTAGTGAAGAAATATAGTACATTTTTACCAATTATTTTGAATATAGCTTCAGCCAAAAAGAAACAGTTTTAACTTTAATTTATTTTAGCACGTCAAATGACTTGATGTTGAACCTGTAACATTTGGTAATAAGTCAAGAATTTTCAATTATTTAGTAATTTAGTTTCATTTTTTTAACACAAATAACACCTTTTCATACATTTTATACAATCTTCAAACAACATACGTTTTACATTAATGCCAAATAAGAAGAAATGTGTTACATTAAAGTGCATGCTATTTGCTTGTGCATTTGGAAATACCAATCATTTTATAGCAATTTTGAGTTATTTTTCTGTCACTTTGTATTCCTGTTCAAAGAGACATACAGAAACCCTCACTCAGAACAACTCCCTTAGGGTTTACTCATTGATGTCAGCAGTGATGAGCAGGAGGCGTAGTGCACAACAAGCGTAGGTCATAAAAATGTCAACTTTTAGTAACTTGCATGTATTATTGTCCTATGTTGTATTCCCTTGAAACTCAGAAAGTGTAATTTTGTTACTTTTTTTTAAGGTTAGATGGGCAAAAGAGACAGATTCTTTTTCTTTCTTGTATTTTTTTTAAACTGCTGGATATGTCCCCATCCCAGAAACCATGGCCAGAGTTATAGCTAATATTGGACAAACTGATACCTAGTGAGAAGGCCACGGGCTAGCAATATCGAACGCTCAGAGCTAGATCTTTATAGTGCCGAAAGAGGAATCATAAGCATAGAATCATAGAGTATCAGGGTTGGAAGGGACCTCAGGAGGTCATCTAGTCCAACCCCCTGCTCAAAATAGGACCAATCCCCAACTAAATCATCCCAACAGGGCTTTGTCAAGCCTAACCTTAAAAACCTCTAGGGAAGGAGATTCTATCACTTCTCTAGGTAACCCATGCCAGTGCTTCACCACCCTCCTAGTGAAAAGGTTTTTCCTAATATCCAGCCTAAACCTCCCCCACTTCAACTTGAGACTATTACTCCTTGTTCTGTCATTTGCATACTCTTCTTGTTGAAAGTAGCGCGCTGATGTTTTTTTAGCCATAGAAAGGTGCCAATCCATAAGGGAACAAATTACAGCTGGGTATCATTTTTGGGTGAGAGCCAATCTTAATGGGAAAAGAAAATCCTAAAACTCCACTCCTTCAGGGGACTCCCTCCTGACCATATGAGGGTGAGGGCAGCCCATCTCCTACGCAGGCAGGCCTGCCAAAGGAGATGAGGATTGCATTGTGAAGACGATATAAATAACTGGTTTGAGCAAATACATTTTGGAAATCTTAAACATTATCCATCATATATGATCAAGTTATTAATGATCTAGTTTATTTTTTATTCAGTAAACTCAATCAGCAGTCTCTCCTACTCTGTATTTCAAGTCAATTTCACCAGTAGTGCTCACTTCTTAATGAATCTGCAACTTCCTTCTCATTTCAGAATGGAACACATGGTTGCTACCTGACACTGTTCTCCTCACTAGATTGAGGAGTAACAGTGGAAACTCTGGAACCTAACTGTATGTGCAGAACACTGTCTCAATTCCGTGCCTCCCCCCCCCCCCCTTTTTAAAACTATCTAGTTGTAATCTTTCTCTTTGTATTTAATCCCCTCTCCATGCTTTCTGCAGTGAAGCATGATGCTGACACAATGCATATGCCCATATCTGTTTTTGGGGTGGAGGCAAGAATTTCCCTTTTCTTCTCCTAACCCACTAAAAAGCTTCTTTGCCAACGAACAGTTAGTAGTAAGTGATCTACCTTGGATTTTCTTCTTCTCTTGTCAGGTGACATTAGATAGTCTCTTCCTAACATAGAATAGGCCATGGCAATGGCTGTCCCTGGCTCTGACCCAACATTTTAATAAAATTAACAGTAATATTTTACTATTTCTCAATAAAAGCTCTTAGAATCTCTCTCTCCAATGACTAATTTCTGAAAAATTGACACAAAGTGTGTTTGTTTAACCAGTGCAGTTTCTCTTTTATGTAAGAATAGACCAGGGCTATCTAAATGAATTGATCCTTTCCTGTTCTACAACAATGCAGTGATCACACTGATGCACAATGCGTTCAATACTCAAAGAGAAGAACAGCAGCTAGCAAGGGTAAATACTCCCTGCTGCTCAGAAGAAGCAAATTCACTCTTCATCATTTTGTAAATAATCTTTTAAGAGCTAGTTCAGTGAAGGAAATATGGTCAGATTTCATATATATTTTATAGACAGTTTGTGGTAGTTTTTTATAACTGATACACCCATAGGGAAACCTTGTCTTGTAAGAGTGAGGTACGTCAGTGGTTTACAGCTCTACTGCTCTGAACATCACAGAAGGGTTAATATACTGTGGTGGTTCTATATGTTTTAAAGGGAATACTAATTTTGAATGATCGCTGCTCTCGATATTTAAATATGCTGTAGTTCTTTTCAAATAAACTTATGGATTTATGTTAAGTCAGCTGAGAGGAGGAAATTCAGAGATGAGTGCTGCACTGTTCTGAACTCAAGGCATTACGTAGTACAGGAATCTCAGATCAGTGATGATTTTAGTTCCTTGTAACAATAATATAGAGAGAGATTGTGGAAATCTTTCATTTGAAAGATTTTAGATTAAAATTGGCCTTCTTTATTTTGTCTAGAAATATTTGTTTTGAAATTTTCAGATTTTTCACAAAAGAAAGAAAAGAAAACCAAACAAATGAATTTTTTGGTTTTTCAAAATGAAAATTCTTTTTCTTCTTTCTCGCCATTTCCCTTACCATTTTTCTAGCCCTCTTTCTTTCGTTCTTTTTTTTTTTTCTATTTTGCCAATGAAAAAGGCCAAGAAAGAAAATTTTCATTTTGGGGTTTTTTAGTGACAAAGATCAATTTTTTATTTATTTCTTATCCCAAAGTGTCTTGTGAAGCATACTTACCATTTTTCACAAGCTCTGCTTATGTGATCCAATTCTAGCATAAAATTGAGTTAAAGATGGAATAGCAGTCTTAAATTGGATTTGTCTTGCTTATTGCTTCAAAAGCCAGAAGGCCTGGGGTCAGCCAGTCCTGTTGAGTTAGCTCTCTCTGCTACACCTGCATTGGATGTGGCGGGACGTAAAGGAGGAAAGCCAACAGTTGAGGACTGGCTGGAAAGGAGTGTCCCTGAGACAGAGAGGAGAGAAGGTCCTCTCTAGCCTTGAGCATACAGGTAGGAGACTCTGGGAGGAGACTGCAGAGAGTTGCAAGTTGCAGAGAGCAGTGCTCTCCTGCAGGAAAAAGACTACAATCAGGTAGGTTTGGAATTGACCTGCCAAAGCAGAAAAGGAATTGAACTTTGAGCATGACCCAACTAGAGGGCTGAGTCACGTGAATCTCCAGGAGAGATGGAAAATGCCAGTGAAGGGAAACAGAAGCAAGGCATGATCAAGCCAAGAAAGGGCACAAAAGGGGGAGAGGGATGCAGCAAGTCGGTAATACTGTAATTAAATGACACCCTCAACAAATATGTGAATGTACAGTATTTTATTCAGAGGGATAGCTGTGTTAGTCTGGATCTGCAAAAGCGACAAAGAGTCTTGTGGCACCTTTTAGACTAACAGATGTATTACAGCATAAGCTTTCGTGGGTGAATACCCACTTCATCAGATGCAAGTGGGTATATGCCCATGAAAGCTTATGCTCTAATACATCTGTTAGTCTATAAAGTGCCACAGGACTCTTTGTCGCTTTTGCAGTATTTTAATGCAATTTTCTTTTCTTTTTTTTAACATTTTTCCACACTTGTATTGGTTTGTGAATTTTCCTTGCAGCTCATGCCATGTCAATGAATGTATTATTACCCAACCTCAATGCAAACAGAAACAAAATACTTTGAAGAAAACAAAAATAGTTTTCATTTTAAATAAATTTTGTTCTGTGACTGATTGTTGTGACTCCTGACTGAATTGTTCCTCTCACTGAGCTCTGTCAAAAGGGTGGCAGCAAAGCACAGTTCAGGATTTTTGCACCCTTCGGGACATCCAACTTGCATGAGAAATCTCTTCAGCTATATCTTCTTCAATTCTAACCCCTTTGTGCTACTCAGGGCTCAACTCTTTGCTTTCTAAAACTTCGGTCTCTACCAAATTCTGTAGCGTGGCTCCTTACTTGTGCATTCTAACGCAATCTGATCAACCCCTTCCTAGAAAGACCTGCTGTACCCTACTTCCTATCACTTCCATCACTATTCTGGAATTGCTCTTCTCATCTTCTAGGCCTTTCATGGTCAAAGCTTCATTTATTTGTCATCTCATCTTCACTGTTCTTGCTCTTATTACTTTGCGAATTCTGACCTCTTCTCATTGCATCATTCCTCTTCTGTACTGGAAACTTATCCTCTGCTGCAGCTACACCAGCTTTTTGTAACAGTTTGTCCATCTGCCTCTCTCTCATTGGTTCAGCATCCCTTTTAAAATGCAGCATAAAACACATCTCCCTTAACCTGCCCAGAACCAATACATTGTTGATAATTTCCACAGGTTGGGCCTTCACCCATCTTTCATGATTGTCCTTGTTTACTATCATCATTTTCTCCTATCATATCTCCTTATTGTTATATTTGGACTGTCATAGCTGTTGTGCATGATGAGAGAGTTACATGAGCGGTGCAATATACAATTAAATTGTATTGTATTGTATTTGTCTTTATCTCATTCCTGGTTCTTATTTTGAGAAGCCAAATATGGAGCAGATAACATGCTCTTTAAAAAAGGCAAGTTGAAATTAATGTTTATAAGAGATTTTCTGAGAGAACTTACAATGTTTGAAGATAGATAGTTATTCCTATCTATGTTTTGTGAACAAGGTGGAAATCTGTGAAATTATACTAGTGTTTATTTACTTTTTTGCCTTTTTGTGGGTTCTTGGATACCGATGTGATTTTCTATCATTTAGTTATGTATTTATTTTTGTTTAATAACTGTAGACTGAGTAGTTCCTTGTCCAATGATAAAAAGAAAGTTGTTGGTTTGCTATTACCTTGTCCTCCACCCCTCCTCCCACCTCTTGGTCACTTGTGTTGTCTGTATTCTAGAGTCGACTCTAGATCATGAATTTTTTGAGGGACGTGACTCTTGCTTTTTAATAAGTATTTATACAATTTGTACAGTGTAACTCAATGGCGCTTTGATCCCTGATTGGGGCCTTTGGGCAGTACCATCATACAAGTAATAAATGTATAAATCAACCTTAGTATTATTATTTAAGAAGAGGTTTTCTAAGGGACAAAGGGCAGTTGCGTATCCAATGCCAGTTGAAATTCAATAAAAGCTGGATGCTTAGCTCTCACTTGTATCTTTAAAAAATCTCCCCTTTGCTGAATATCAGCCTGGAGTCATAGACTAAATTTTCAGTTTCTGCAGAGCTATATTCCCATTCACAACTGTTTCCAGAGTTGACGGTTAGTACCATGTCTTAATAGTTCTTTTCTTTTTTAACCTATTCGATGATATCTGATGTTCTTACATGGCTACTACTCTGCAACCTGAAATCCTTGAGTAGCACAAAATAAAAATATATTTGACAGTCATGTAGTCCTTTCAGTTTAAATCTAGTGGTACCATAGATAAATATATTTTCCCTCTATCCTCTCTCTTTTAATTTATATATTTACTTTCATCCCTGTTGTCTTAAAAACCTCCTGATGGGGAATTCCCTATTAGAGATGGGTCTGTAAATTAACACCTACTAAAGGGAGTCCTAGAGTGAAATGCTGGCTCCACTGAAGGTAATGGGATTTTTGCCATTGACTTCAGTGCGGCCAGGATTTCACCTTCGATTCCTATTTGGTCCAGAGGGGTGTGTGTGTTGTGTGTGTGTGTGTGAGAGAGAGAGAGAGAGAGAGAGAGGTTCATGCTGTCTTAATCTAGATTTCATATATTATAGTCTATACTTCATTACAAAGGGTATTCTCAAAAGAATGGTCCCATTTCTTCCCTAAACTAATAGTCACCATATATGGGAGTTGTCTCCTTGCTTATAGCACATGGCCTTTTTGCTAAGTAATCTTTTTCAATTAAATAGAAATTAAAAATCTTCTGAAAAGTATTAATTATTTATTTGCATTGGAGAAATGCTCAAAGGCCTCAGTAAGAAGCAAGGGGGCGCTATGCAGATATGTAGGTTGTTACACTCTTTGTCCCAAGAACTTCCAATGTAATGTTATCTAACATTTTCAAGTGTTATAGTTAGATCTGAATAATTAGAAACCATTAATTATTGTAATTGGGATAAATGTAGGAAAAATGGTTTGGCAATTAAAATATGCTATTCTAAATGTACTATAATAGTTGGTATGAACTGCAGGCCAGAAAACCATGAGAGAGTTTCAACAATCACCATTTAAACACATAGTCTTTGAAAGAATTTGCTGCAATTGAAGAACACTTTAACCACCTAAAAACAACTTAACAATATCTCTTGTACCTGTTGCAGAAATCAAGCAGAACTTCCTTGAAATTAACAAGGAATGTTATTTGTCATGCAACAGTTTAATTTGTATCTTAAACTGACAGAATTCTGCATGCTATCATTTTTTTGTTTTTGTTTTTGTTTTTCCTGAGGTAGGGATTCCATTTATTTTTCAATTTTACTTTGTCAGATTACATAACTTTTGAACTTCACCTTATATTAGTCAGTTTTCTGTATACTCAATATGCCTTGAAGAAATGATCTTACTGTTTCTGGTATCCTGGAAAATAAAATATATGTTAGCTGTGAAAGGTGATTGCTCAAGTGACTGTTAAGGTCTGAGAAATATCTAGGTTTTCACTAGAGCTCTAATGGAAAGATTGCTACTGACTTTGAAGACCCAGTATTTTAAACAATATCTTTTGAAGAATATAAGGAGGAAAGAGACTCCTTTTCACAACCCCATACACCTCAGAAAAAACTTTGAAAAAGCTTCCCCCTCCCCCAGAGTAACGTTTAGTATACAAATGTAACAGATATGTAGGGCTTTCGAGAGTGCAAATGTCCTTAACTGTCTGATTAAAATTTCTGTTGGATAGTGCTTAGCAAGGTATGATGTACTCAGATGAAATGTATCGAGCGAGTGTGAATATTAGTGACAAACAAGAGTGGGGAAAAATGCCTTAGAACATGTCATCACTGAAAAGACAGAGTTTTGTGTGTAGAATACTGAATGAGAATGTAAGTAGTGGGGCACAGAATATGGGAGGGAATGTAATAATGCTTATTTTATTTTCCCAAATTATATAATGCTTTTAAAAAATATTTCTTAATTTTTTTCTTACATTTATTTGTTTATTTCTTAATGATTTTTTTCATACATAAAATATTTTGATCTGTTTTTGGCCACATATAAACAACTTTATGGCCAATATGATGGTGAACAATTATTAACAGACTTAAATAGCCAGGATGGATTAAATAGCTATTGCTGGAAAGCATTTTGCAATGCATCAGCATTATAAGGTATATAAAAGTTGAAATACTTGCAACATTTTGCAGCTCTGAGAAGCAACAGCCTGTATAAACTCACTGGTAAAAATTTTATGATGCAATTCTAATACCTGTATTATAGGAGTCTGACATATCTGCATGTCCCTTTCTCTGTTTCTGCTTTTTTCTTTGGAGTTGCAAATCCCTCTTCCAAAATGAAAAAGGGCCCCAATTATATGTATGTTTAAAGATATTCAAGGAATCAGAAACTATTATTATATTTATGTTTTCACTTATGCTCTTTTTTTATCTTGCTGTTTTCTGTCCTATGTTTGGTATTCTGTATGTCTCAAATGCCAGAGTTAATGTAAACTGAGATACAAAATCAGTGTAAGGGCGCAGAAGACATTGTTACGGTGGAATGCTAGGGGTGCTCTCCCCCTCGACTCCAGGGGAGGAAAGGGTGCTCATTCCCCTCCAACTCCTGGGAAGGAAAGGGTACTTTCGGCCATCGTTATCAGTCCCTGCCCTGTTATCGCATATTTTACATGCCAGAGTTAACCGGTTCCCAGCGCCTGCCTGCAATGTGTAGACTAACAAGACACCTGCTTGTATTATGTAATACTAATAAGATAAAAACAAGGTATTCGTTATTCATGAGGTATGCATGAGATGCAAATATTCCTGTTATTTCTCTTCCTGTGTTCCCACACGCAGTGGGCTTCATCCTGAGCTTTGCTCCGGTGCGTCGGGCTTTCCCCGTCTCAGTGGCAGCAACGAAGGGAGCCCCCGTTGCGGGTGTGTCACTTTCGCCTTCAATAAACTCACTACTTCTATTCAACAGCTGTGTGTGTGCCTCGTTCCTACAGGACACCGAGTACCCTGCAACAATCAATACTATTTTATGTGATAAGAACATTCATCTTTTAGGTGGATTAACCAAAGAAGACTCCATATCACTCTGGATTGTTTACAGATCTCACAAATAATATATTTTAAAACTTCTGTTTTTATTCTCTAATTAAAAGAAAATCCATACATTTCTTAATTCTTTACAGCTATCCTGGTTTTTCTGAAGGTTTTGTTTCCTGTTACAGTAGCTGTAGTTCTTAAAATTAAATGTTGGTAACTCTCTTTGTTGGTATTCTGATGAGTGGCATATGACTTGTTTTACAGTACAAGAATGTTAGCTTGGCATATGGCTTGTTTTACAGTACAAGAATGTTAGCTTGTTGGAGTGGGAGATTCCCTGGCTCTGCCACTGTTTTGCTGCATGACTTTGGGTAGGTCTCTTAGCATCTCTGTGCCTCTGTTTACTTACCTGTAAAATAGGTATAATAGTGCTTATCTGTCTGGTTGGTAATGTTTACAAACCTCTTTTATGGTCTCATATGAAAAGTGCAAGTGCATAACATTATTTATTATTATATTAAAAGTTCATAATTTTAATTAAACATTTTGGGCCAAGTGTTCCTGCAGTGCAGCTGATGTACACAAAGTGCAGGTCAGGGATGTGTTTGCAAAAGTATTTTAAAAATCTTCTTTTCACAATTATGGTCTTGATATCCTGGTGCAGTCTCTGTGCAGGGATGATCTCCTTGCATAGGTCACCGGAGCAACTTGAGAACTGTTCTAACTTATGGCAGATGTAAATGTCCATCAAGGGCCAAAAGCCACTTCCAAGAATCTGTTTGAAGTCATACCTCCTTTACTCTGGCCACTGATTCTTTCTCTGCTATACCAAAACAAGAATGAGGGTATGTCTTCACTACCCACCTGATCGGTGGGTAGTGATCGATCTCCTGGTGATCGATTTGTCGCGTCTCATCAAGATGGGATAAATTGATCGCCGATGCCCCTGTCATCTCCGGAACTCCAGCTTGCCAAAAGGCGGAAGCTGGAGTCGACGGGGGGAGCCCGCTGCCACGGTGAGGACGGCAGGTAAGTCAGCCGAAGATGCGCCAACTTCAGCTACGTTATTCATGTAGCTGAAGTTGCATATCTTTGGTTGACCCTTCTCCCTAGTGTAGACCAGCCCTGAGTGATGTAACCACTGTAGCTGTCACCGCTGGAAGATCATTATTACATTGGAGTGATCCCCACTGGACTGCTTAAATGGGTTAGGGTTAAATTCTATCTGCTGTGTGGCACAAAGCAGCCATATTGCCCTACAGAATGTGTCCCTTCTTTATGTTGATAACTAAATATTAAAATATGAACAGATTCTCTTTTCAGATTTTTGCAAGTTGTGATGAGTTGGGGAATCTGTACAATCTATGACTGCCCTGTGCCATTATGAACACTCTGTATATATTTTTATAAAGCTGAAACTCAGTTTTGAATGTGCAGCTCTTTGCCTTCTGTTACCTCCGTGTTGGACTGAAATTCCAAGGGGCAGTGGCTCAGGGCTACCAATAGGTTGTTAAATCTTGAAGGTAGTCTGTTCAAGAGGAAACATATTGAGACAAAAGGCTGTCTCCTACCTAGGAAAACTGACTTATCAGGGGAGAGGTCACCTAGCAACAAAGTCACCTGATATGGGTCTGTGGTTACCTGCTGAGGCTGACTGGGGAATCACCAGGCAATGGGAGCTGGAGGTTATAAAAGAAAGGTTCTCTTAGCAGCCAATTTAGAAAGAGAGAGACCAGACCAGAGATTCCATGTTCAGGAGGGCAGAGGAGAATGGAAAAATCCTGGGCGCTGGACTCTTTAGAGAACTCTTGCGTATTCCTAGAGAAAACTCTTGCCTGTTCCCAAAGAACTTTCCAGAGTGGTGAGGAAATTGAGGCAGGGAGGATGAAGATGTGTGTGTTTATTATTTCCTGTAGATCTGTTTTAGAACAGTGTTTTAGAATCCTGTTCAAAGTCTGTTTGTGTGTCTATTTGCTTTTACTGTTGCATATGTCTTTGAAGAGGAATACTGTAAACCTGACTGCTCATACCTTCAGTGGGATTCTGAGGAATGTGCAAAAGCTGCTGGAGAGGCTTTGAGGAGACGTCACTGTTTCAGGGTCTAAGCAATTGGATCGAGGGGGGATCCCCACTGCCAAGAGGTATGTCAGAAGAGAGATCTGCACCTCAAGTGCATTGCTGGAGGCTCAAAGCCAGGAATAGTGCCTAAATTCTGTCTAGCCCCAGCAAGAATAGGGATTCAGCATTTGGATCCGCTCACAGAAGTCTACCAGATCTGTGACACAGTGAAATCACTACAGAAATATATTAAAAATACATACCAGTTATTTTAGACATGTTTGCTCTGAAGCAATTACAAAGTAGCACAAAAAGTGTCATATAAGAGCATTTGTCTTTGGATAATCAAAGTGCATTCTGTATGACACAAACCTCTATTTAGCCACTTACACAGATTATCCACCAAAAAATGTCCTGTCTTTGGTCTCAGTATGACTGACAACCAATTGCAAAGCAACATAAAAACTGCCATAGACTCAATGAAATGACATTATTTTATCTGTTATTGAAAACATTGCTATAAATTTGCACTGAAGGAAAACTACAGTATTTTCTCCAAAAGCTCTTGAACTAAAATTGTGCTTCAACCCCCTAAACATATATGTAAATTTAGATTAGTAAATTTTTAGAAAGGGTTTGCAGTAGGATAGCCATTTCTTCAGTTCCATAGGAATTTATTCCTCTACTACAAAACACATGTGGAATGATCCAGAATTTTCTTCACACAGTGGAGTATTTGATGCCTTCAGTTTGAAGGGTACATCCACACAGGAGGTGGGAGCATGCTTTCCATGTAGCACTGGCTCTGCTGGAGCTAACATGATAAAAAATAGCAGTATAGGTGGGGGTAGCGTGGGTTGCTCAGGCAGGCCACCCAAGTACGTACAAGCTCCTGGCTAACCTGTTATTTTTACTGGGGCTAGCTTGAGCAGAGCTAGCGCATGTTTGCTTACCCACGCTGAGGAGCATGCTCCTAGCTGCAGTGCAAACATACCCTTAGATGGAACAGCTTTCAGAATAAAAGTCATACATGTTAGAGAAAGGGAAAGTCTTGAAATCTTGCACATCTCCCTACAATTGTGGGGTTGTTCCTAATAGTAAATTATATAGAGGGCTTAGTACTTCCCCAGTTTTTAAATTTCTCATGAAGTGTGTTTTCTTTGAGAAACTGTTCTGTAGTGTCACAATTGACTTCACTTATAGCATTTTTTTTCTATATATTCAGTATAAATATTCTTTCTTGTGTTCATCCCAGTCCTCCAATTTATAGCCATCCTAATCAATCCCACATCCTCCTTGCAGGTTTCAAATATTTCTAGAGTGTCATATCCCATAGTTAGCCATAATTTAGGAAAATAAGGTGAAATTCTGGCCCTATTTGAAGTGTCAGTGGGAGTTTTCCCATTGACTTCAGTAGGACTTGATTTTACTCATAGGGTTTTTAGGTCTCTCCTGGAAAGTGACTTTTTCTAGCCTATTAATAATCTTCCTTGATTTTTTAAAAATAATTCCTGTCAGTGTATAGACATTTTTGTATATACAATTCTTGGCAATTTAATAATGCTCCAGGTGCTGCCTCATCATTACTATAATACAATTAGATTATAACCTCCTCTGGGATGACTTTGTTTAGGCAGAAAATCTGTATAAGATTTTCATTTGCCATCGTAACACATTGCTTGTTCTTCATAGTCACTTCTTGATCTTTTTTGATATTGCTGCTCTCCACATGTCTCCCACCCACTGAATGCATCCAAATTTCAAAGTAGGCACAGCATGAATATGCAATCTTCATTGATTTATCAGGGAAATTACTATACCTGTTTCTCCATAGCATTTCTATCAAAGAAATTGTCCTAGGGATCAAACTGTTTGTCCAGTGACTGAAAGGTTTCATGGAGTTCTCTGTTGTTATTTATATGTATATGGAGAAAATTGTCATATGTGAGTAATTTGAAAAAAATTCAACAGTTTCAGCAGTAGTGATCTAGAAACTGAATGGGTTGAAAACACAATATTCCAGTGCACTGCTGCATATGTAATGTATGTGCAGCATATGCTGAGGTCTTTTTCAAAACATTTACATTAAACCTGTCAGGTATTTATGAACAGCAAAAATTAATTTCCCCCAGTTCTGTCATCAGTTAGAGAAATGGATTTCAGCACTGAAGACTGTCAGTGTTTCCTGAGTACCAGAACAGCTCTCTTCAATGTCATAGAATTACACCAGGTGGCCTGCTAAGAGTCAGCTTAATGTGATTTCAAATGATAGGGTTGGGAATGTGAGGGAAATTAAAATAGTATCATACTTATGATTTAAAAGCAAGTTAATTACAAGGGCTTGTTAATAAACAAAGAAAAATCCAGGCTGTATTATCTGTTGTATAGCATATCAATAATGAACATGATACTATAAAAAATAAAATTTAACACTGCATAACTTTGAGTTGGCTAGGAAATATTTAATTAAATTGTTGACAGATGTTAGGCTTACTACTGGCTTTTTGTATTTTGAAAGAATTGTTAAATGTTGTTTCTAGCTTTAAAATTGTTAGTAAAAGAGCATTGTTTAACTGACAAGATTAACACAGTTGTAGCCATTTTCTCTCTAAAATTGTTGATGGTTTGCTTGATGCAAATGAAAAAGCATATGAACTCAGCCAGCCAGTGCTTTGAAATCAAAATCTCTACATCTATACCCATGGTCCAGTAATTTCTATCTGTTCTAATGCTTCATTCCAAATTCCTTCACTCCCATTTTCTAAGTTATTCACGACTCTCTGGGTTCTCTCAAATAGTTGCTCATGACTGCAGTAAAAGGTATTATGTGGCAGATGCTTTTTTTAAAATTTTGGCTTGTTGGGCTAGTTTTGATTAGTCCCTGCTACACTAAAGTAGAGGCCAGTCCAATGGCAGGCACTGTGTCTGTTGTGCTCAAAGATGACTAAAGTATAGAATTGCCAGAGCTAATTCATGGTTGGTTATTCATACATCTGACTCCTTACTACACATGTCAAAATAACTTTATAATCAAGAATGCCTTATGCTGATCTGCATATTGAAAAAGGAAAGGAGAGCAAACAGCTTAATTTATGTCATGAAAAATGGGTTTAAGGAACTGGACAGACATATTTATTTTAATATAAAATATTTTGCATTGTTTTAAACCTTGAAAATTATTTCAAGAGCACCAGTGTGAGTCAGTGGATAAGGTACAGACCTGGGAGTTATCAAGAGACGTGGCTTCTAGTACTCTCTTTGCCAATGACATGTCAGATGGCCTTTGGCAAATCATTTAACTCTTTGTGCCTCAGTTTCCTCATCTGTAAAAGGAGGATGTTACTGTCATCCTCCCAGTAAAGCACTTATAAATCTTTGGATAAAAAATGCCATAAAAGTGTTAGAGTATTTATTGTATAGATTTATAGAGTAGCTTGCCATTAAAAGTAGGCCAACCATTTTGAACAAAATGTTTTTATTTCTGAAATGGCCCCTGAAATTCTGGGTAATAATTTCCTGTTATTGGAAAGACACTTGTTGATGAGGTAAAACCAAATGTACTGAAGACACTTTGTTACATTTTGTACTATCATACAGTTGCCCTCGCTGCTCCATGGTTTCAGAGATCAGACTTCTAATTGGCATGTAGTGTGAAAATAATTTGTAAATTTCTCAAAAGGTTACTCCTGTAACTGAGGAAATACATTTAATACATTTAAATTTATAATGGAAATGTTGGCAATATTTTGACCCTATTTATTTATTTACATTTAGTATGCTGAATAAATATACCAATAGTAATAAAACAGGAGGCCAACTGACTATATCTCTTGCTTATTATGAAGCCATAATACATAAAATACACTTCTGATTCTGCACAGCACAGTTAAAGGACATGCATCACCTTACTGAATTTCCAGTTTCTGTTTTTGTACCATTTCATCTTTTCATCAGTAAATGAAACAGTAAATTCCTCTCCTATTGAACTTTGATCATACTTCATTAAAAAAAAAAAACTGAAGTAACTGTACTGTATGAATTAAAGCTTTGCCTCTATATCTTTATGCCAAAAAGTTACCCATGAAATGTAACTCATCACATTCTTTGAAGCCACTTAGAAGGAAAAAATGATTAGTATCCATTTTTTCTCTGGGATGTTATATGCAATGTATAAATGCTTTAGAAACTGGAAAATGCATGAAACAGTGACAGAGAATATGCCAAAGGAGATTGTATGTCTTCCTGCATATTTACACATTATAAAAACATGAAGAAATACTTATTATGGAAATATAAATGGAAGCATAAAACCTTTTGCAGTCATGAGTTATTTCAAACAATTCTGACCATATAAGTTAGAAATACTAAAGTTTATGAATAGTCTGTTCTATCAAAAGCATCAGTTTAAATGTATTTATATTATACATTTTAAACCACACCTTGTCTTATATCAACACACAAAGTATCTTGGTAGGCAGATCTACTTTAATGAATGTAATAGTCCTTACATAGTCCTTTATTGGTACATCTTCAAAGCATTATAAATACTAATTAATCTAAATAATTTTTCTATCCTAAATAACAGATACAAAGCACAGGCAGAACAGACTAAGGTGGATAACTGTGAGTACTCCCATTTCTTTGTTGAATTAGGGCCTTATGGGGATTCTCTCAGTAGAGTCAGGACTATGACATATTCAATATCTCTCATCTATTTTAATTCCCTTCTGAAGAGCTCTGAAGGATTCAGTTCTCAGAATCCTGAACATTCAGGAACTTTTGGCTGCCAGAATGAGAATACAGTGTTCAAAGTAAAATTGGTGAGCAACCATGGCATTTAAATCTGACTTGCACAACACTTTGCAAGGTTTTCTTCAAGCCACTACAATATTTTGTTTGTTTTTTATAATTATCTTTTCACAGTCAGAAGAATGAGTGAACTGTCTACAATTTCTCTAAGCTTCCATTTTTAATTTTTCACAAAGCATGATTCTTAGCATGATGCTTGAATTTCCACTGAAGTGTCTCCAAGTTTTCATTTAAAGATATGCCAGAGACTATGGTTAAATTTAAAGGAAGCAAATGGCAAATTTCCTGAATGTCAAAGAGGCACACAATAGGTAGACCTTGAAAGTTTAGACTCTTGGATAAGACTTTTGAGGTAGGAGACTGAAACAAGGAATGTTTTATGGAATTTAAATGGAGTGCTGAATTTTAGCTCCTTTTGACCAGATGTTTTTAGCAGAACGGAGCAAGGTTCTTGCCTCTAGAGATTTGTAGTGTTGCAATCAGTTCTTTGTCAGTTGTGTTATCAAATATGAACAGACTTATGAGCTGCTTGAAAAGTAGAGCTTCTCTCTGAGAAAGGGATTTGGTCTGATGACCTCCAGATGAACAAAATTATTGAAACAATAGAACTCAAGGGTGCTAGGACCTGTAATTCATTATTGCCCTACACAAATTCATCCTACACTGAAAGACAATGAAAGGGAGTACCCCTCTCGCTTACCAAGGAGTCCGGGACCTACAAGACAAGCAAGGTACAACTGAGCATGAGTGGCTGAGCGACCAAAGTTCAGGCTCAAGCATTACATTACCTTTGTATATGGTGGAAAGAGCCGTATATACTTGGGAAAATTCATCATTCTTGAAGCTGTCCTCCAAAAAACACAATAATAATAAAAACCGGAACTATGTTCTTATTATTGTGATTTTTGTATTTACACACACGTGAAATTGATGGGAAGTCAAAAATGTAGCAGTTTTTGCAAACTTTCTTACACGGTTTTATTATGATGCAGAGTGTCTGTCAGAATGCTTATGAGTAGCATGTTAGCCATAAATTCTAATCCTGCCAACACCTTCAACACTCGCACTTTTTCATACCTCCTGACTAATAGTCTGCTCTCTGGTACCTGCTTGGGACTCAGCTCAATAGAGTATGGATTGCTATTGGGCAAGCAGTGCCAGCAGCAGAAGACACACTTTTGCAATATTCAAGCACTAATACCAGCAGAAAGGAAGAAACTTGTCCAGTAGCATGAATAGTAAGTATATTTGGCCATCTGAATATTCTGTGTCTTCCTCCTGCCTCTACATCCAACCTCAAAACAGGCTCAGATTCCCAGGCCATCACTTACTTTGAATTCTCATCTTGGTAGTTTGGGAGAGATCCTGGTGGCTTTGTATCTCCCTTTCCTCCAGTGTTTCCAGGGGCGGGGATGATGGGCTAGGGGCTTTCTTTTTCCCAGCTTTAGTCTTCTGAGGGAAGAAAGAACAAATTCCCCCAGCAACACGCCAGGAAAATCTTCTATTCCTGTGGGTGATTAAAAGCTTCGTAACTTTTTACTGATCAACTTGTCTCTATTAACCAGAATTTCTGTAAGTACTATCCCAATTCAGCAGCAGCCATTACTATTCAGTGCAGGTTCTTATCCTGTGCCCATCACTGTGATATCTAAGTACCTTCCAAAATAAAATCATTAGGCTAAACCAGTTTTCTCCAGTAAAACAACCTTCTTGATGAAGAGCATCCCAATTAAGTGGTGTCCCGTGAGGTCTTCTCCTTGATCACATTTGAGGTTTTTTGTCAGATATCAACACAAACATTTTATTTAAATTTTCTTCACTAATTAGAACTTCTAAATCTATTGTAAATAAAATTTTAGGACGCATAGGAGGAAATTTTGGTCCCACTAGAGTCAATAGCAAAACTCCTGTTGACTTCAGTGGAACCAGGATTTCACTCCATAATCTTTTGTAAAGTGACTTCAACTCTGTTCTCACCCTTACATCTCATCTCATTAACAGTATCACTCCAATTTCGATTTTAGGGTACTCAAGGCAAAGAGTTTTTTTATGCTCTGTTTGTTCTACTCCATGCCAGTAATGGCAGTATTTAACTATCAGTAACTATACTGGCCTCCCAGATTCTCAGATATAATCCATACCCAGCTATTAATCTTGAGTATCTTTTTTGTTGTAAGCCATAATATGGTTTGATGCTATTAATTTTGCTAGCCTATTACTTGTAATGATAGTAATCTTTATTGTTTTAATTGTTGATTTAAGGCAACAATTCCAAATCCTAACTATGCATCAGATTGTGTACTCATCTCCAGTTGGAATTCTGGTTTTCTAGAGAAGGATGTACTCTTGGGCGTACTACTGAAAATCCCCACAAATTTGTTGCCTGACATTTTAAAATGAAAAATAAAAGTATTTTGTAGTGTATTAAAAACGCTGTACAATTAAAATATTTGTTGAAAAATTTGGGAGAGCCAAGGCTTCCTTGTGGAGTTGGGTTTTGTCAGGAGCGAATTTGCCATGAAACAAATGGTGTGGTGACATGGGGCCCCCAACAACTGGGGTCCCAAAATGCACAACAGAGGTCATCTTACAATCTGTCCCTGAGTCCCGGCCAGTGGCGCAGCAGGGCTTAGGCAAGCAGGCTGCCTGTATGCCATGGCCGGTGGCCCCATGCTACTCCCAGAAGCGGCCAGCTGCTAGCATGTGTCTGCGCACCCTTGGTGTGTGTGTTGGGGAGAGGCAGCTCCGCACACTGCCTCCGCCCCAGGGAAGTGCACGGAGACCCACTGCCCCCTCCCCCCAAGGGGCACACAGAGATGTGCCAGCAGCAGGGCTAAAGTGGCTCCTTGCCTATTCTGCCTCCCTCCCTCCGTCCCTCCATGCCCCTTCACTGCGGGAAGTGGCTAGCATATCCCTGTAGCCTCTGGGGACGTGTCTCTGTGTGCTGTCCTAGCCCTGAGTGCCAACTCTGGTGGGCAACTGGAGCCCATGGGAGCTGCAGGGGCAAAACCTGCGGGCAGCAGTGCATGGAGACCCCCTGTCTGCTCCCCCCGCCTATGAGCCACTGCCAGAGAGGTGTGTGTGCTGGTCGCTTTGGGAGCCGTGCCACCTCCCTGTCTCCTCATACCGCAACCCAGAGCCGGCACCCCACACCCAAAAGTCCTCCCAGAGCCCAACCCTCCCCCCTCCCACTCCCAAACCCCCTGCCCCAGCCCAGAACCAGCACTCAAACTCCCTCCCAGAACTTCACCTCCAGACCCCTCCTTCCCCCTCACACCATCCCCAATCAAGGTGCCTCACTTTATTTTCATTTACTTCCCATTACTTGTAATATAGGAGGAAGAGGAGGAAAAAAATAATGAAAAATGGGGAGAGATAAGAGAGAATGTTCTTTTTCTTGTCTGGGTCCCCAGGGGGGCCCCCCAAAAAATGAAGCTGTGCACTGGACCCCACTACCTCGAAATCCACCACCGTTTTTTGTAAATTGTTTTAAGTTTACTGCTGAGTGTTCTTTGGTACAGGAGCCCATGACATCACTTTTTGATGTCAGGAGCCCATGACATCACAGCATTTTTTGTGCTTCTGAGAAAGTTGTTTGATTGTGGTATCTTTTTAGGCTTTAAGCATTTCAGGACTGATACCCCATTTTCTTTTTAGACTGTCTTATGCAGGGAGGTGCCATTCCTTCCTTGTGTCTCTGTGGAACTCTGTTATAGAAATAACATATAATAATAAAAACCATATGGGGAGAAAATTTTTAAAAAATCTTATTTTTAATAATGTCCTGGACATTAGTAAATTACATACTTAATTTTTTTAAAAAGGAAGAACAATACTGATTCTCAGTTGTAGGAAGGCTTGTATAAAGGAGAGCTGCTATTAGTTTTCAGATTATTGCAAACAAGTTTATTCATTTGCATGTTTATAAAAAACAAAAACCAGTTCTAACTCTTGGCTCAAATCTTGTTTAACTGTACAAATTAACATTTAGAAAATACAAAATTCAGTATCAACTCAGTTAGTTTGATACAACAATTATTAATCCTAGTTATTATTTCTAAAGTATAGTAAGAATATTAGAAGTCAAATCTATTTTACTATTTAGTGGGAGTGCCTAAAAATATGACTGTTTCCCCATTAGGTTACTGAGTATGTGGATTATGTCATTGTTTGCCACTTTAGTGAAGCTTTCTGCGAAAAATCACAGCATGAGGTTTAAACTGCTGCAGCCATTATACAGAGCTAATATATCACTAGAGTTCTGATAGGATGAGAGGAGAAATATCAGTCTTTAATTTAACCTATAGCACCTGTTCATTTTCCCTCCTCAACCCATTTACAACATTCTAAAGTGATCCTTTGACTGGCAGTCAAGCAGGTCCCAATACCAGATTAATTCCTAGCAGAGGATGAATTTTAAAACATGATGTGTATGAAAAAAACATTGTCTTTTAGAAAATAAAAGTGCTGTTGATGTCTTCACAAAACAAAATGATGTCAGTGAGACAATAATTTGAGATGAAAATATTTTTTGAGAACGTGGCATAAAAATTAAAACTCAAGATATGTTTCTATTAATAATAGAAACAGAATACTGCTTCTGTGTCTTTTCCAGAAGGTATCATTTGCCTTAGATCTGTTATGGGGAAAATTACTATGTAGATTGTCAGCTTTTGGCAATAATATTCAGTAGCTTGTGCGCTGGCTTGAACAATTATAATAATTGAAATGGAAGCTCCTAGAATCAGACCCCATGACATCTCTTGTATACAGACTAGATACATGACTTGGGCCAACTGTAGGTTCAAAGTCTGACAAGTAACCTTGAAAAGATCTTTTGTTGGCCTGCAGCTGCAGTTGTCCTTGTCCTGGACTTGCCAACCTTTAGTATTATTTACAATGGTCAACACTTTTGTGTGCTGCTTCTCTTCGGAGACATACATCAGGCTAGGCTCAGCCTCGTTCTGCCATGACCATTTCCATCATCACAAGCCCTTGATCTCTTTCACGTTTTATGGAATCGATAAATCTCATCCCTAAAGAGTCCAGCAGGCCTTTGATTCCTGACCTGACATTCGCTAATGCTATTCCTGATGACCTGCCACTATGGATCTTCAGAACTGCACTCTGTGTTTGACAACACTCATAATATGAATCAATATTTAGCATTCAGTAAGTGAGCTGGGGAGTCATTTTATTGCTGCAAAAGGCTACATTGCCCCTGGGCATCTGTCAGAAATGGGTAGTTATTAATAGCCCTCTCTTTTCACTTAGCATAGTCAGTAGGGGTCAGGCATGAAATGATTTAATCAGTTTATGATATCTGTGACAGAGAGCACTTAAAATGTAATCACAAAATTTAGGAAGAAGTGTCCCTGGGCTGTTGCAATGTTTTCCTCATTTAATTTTCTCTGAGGTTGATACGTACACTGAGAGGTTGACCATATTACAAAACGACCCTTATTTTGTATTCTCTTACTTCATGTGTATCTCAGCATTTTTTGTATTTAAAGTAAAAAAAAAATGTTTAAATTGCAGTGTCAAGTGTCCTCCTCATGGACTGTGGTGATCATCTTGGAAAAACATCTGTGAATATGAATTTGTGGGCAAGATGAAAGGAGGTGATGAATTTCACATGTCTAAAAGGGGGCAGAACTGGCCCAAAGTAACAAGTTATCCAGATTCATTCTCCCAAAGTTTAGAAAACTTGAAAAAATTGTGTGTGTTAGTTAAATTGCATGACTGGTTCTTACAGAGAAGATCACCATAGGTGTTATCGACCTTGGCAATGTTACAGCAGCTCCATTTTCTTGATGAATTTCTGCAACATGTTAAGCACAAACAGGCTTTTTTTCTTTAATCTCTAGCATTTCTTCTCTTTTCACCTACTTTGTCTAAAACATAGCTAGATATCCTGGACAATGAATTTAAAATCTCACTCTCTAATCGGGAGAGTTTCTCTATGTCCTTCTTGCAATATCCTGGGGTATTTCACAGAAAAAAATTGTTTCACTCTCTTGCCCTTTTTGGAGGGATTGCTTTAAGAATCCTGTTCCATCAACCACAGAATAAAGATAATGTTCCTTTCTCTTGTTTAATGGTTGTTCCTTTACTCCAGATACTGAGGTTGTGACTGTGAGAATAATCATGTGACGATAGTGTGTCTTTTTTGCATTTCCCAAAAATATGCATTGATTTCATTAGTAATTGAGAATCAAAACGGCTGTTTCTGGGCGTCAGCTGTAATAGTATTAGGTGCATTACCTTAGATAAGATGTATTAAGGCAGTTTCTTCAGCCATTCTCCATGAATCCTTGTAGTTCCTGTGCATTAGCTACTCATGTAAAAGGACCACTCAGAGAACAAGAAATACACTTTGCTTTTCGTACTTCCGATTGGGAATGTACTGCTTTGTTCAACTATGTTACAAATAGAGAGGTGGGAGGGGAACACACATTCACTAAACAGAAGGATAGAGAGAATGGAGCATAGATCCAACCCATAATATTCTGAGTAACTAATTTAACCCCTTGGTGACTACTACTTCCCTCCACTTTTAATTTACAGCATGGAAGTAATCTTTTAAATAACTAGGGTTCTTTTCTCTCTTACGCGTCAGGACCTCTCTGCAGCAGATGGAGATGCTTCAGGGGCCGAGGCCCACTTCACACAGTCTCTTGGTCCAGCAATTCTGTAGATACCTCTGTCTTGAACATTTCTGGCAAAACTGCATCCTCTCATGGCTTCAGCTTCTTCAGGTGGTCACCATACATGGGCAAAAGTTCTGGTGCTTGCACATCACTCTGCAAGTGACCATAATCCTGATGTCATCTAAAATTCAACCATCTCATTACTGGGCTGTAAAAATCAGTGTTCCAGTTTGCTCTAGGATAGTACATGAAATCTACACTGGCTGGCAAGTACTGGGTTTTTTGGGCCCAGCTCTCTGTCTTAAGCATCATAATCGTGGTTCTGTTTTTGCAAAGCTTGCTTCCTTAACACTTCCCCCTGCATGCTAGGATGGATTAAGTCCAAATGAGTTCTTATCTTTCGTCCCATCAATGCCCATCCTAGTTTGGGGAAGTATTAAGCCAGTTTTGTTTCAAAGCTCCCATTAAGTATCATTTTCATCCCCTTCAAAAGTCCTCACCGCTCTCTCTGCTAGGCCTTTGGAAGCTGGATGATATGAGGAAGCTTGAATATCTTCAATCTCATTTTTACTATAAAAGACTTTTAACTGTATGCTTGTAAATTTGGACCATTGGCTGTGACAGGCGCTCTCAGTAGGCTATGTGTGGCAAAGGTCTGTCTGAACTTATTACAGGTAGCTGTGCAGGTTATCACATGCACTTCTAATTATGTCAAATATGCATCCATTATGATTAAAAACATTTTTCTGATATATAGACTTTCAAAGTCAATATATATGCAGAACATTTCTCAGTGTCAAAGGCCAACATAGTAGCCAGGATGCTGCCATCGCCAGCCTTCCCTGGCTTTCACTGATGAGTCCTACAAGTGGTTTGTGATTTCTCAGATGGTTTTGTGATACATGAAATTAGAACTGTCATACTCTGAGAACATGCATTCAGTTCAACGTCCTGCTCATAATGTTTAGCTAAACCTGGGAATATTTTTCCTGAGATCTCAATAAACAGTCAATGTATACTGTATTTATTTTAGATCCAGCCTGAATTCAGCTAGAGGACTTGATTTCTTCAGTATTTTCCAAGGGCTCATTTTCCATTCCTTTCATTGAATGATCATAGTATCTTATTGTCACTAATTTTGACTTCCTGAAGCTGAGATAGATATTTTGAGTTCCTGAGCTTTGTCGACATAAGGACATAATTTCCTTAACTTATTTGTACTGTACAAGGCAGACTAGATATGACCAGTGCATTTTTCCCCTAATTACTCCTTTAGAAATAATTCAGCAAGTGGCAGTGTGTAAGGTTGATAGTACAAAAGTAAAAAGTCTGGTAGGTGATGCTGTAAGAATAATTTCATTTTTCCCTGCTCAACACTTAGTGATTGTTCATAAGTGTCTTTTTTAGGGCACCTATGCTGATCTTTTCTGCAGCTACTTCTGTGAGAGGTGGGTAAGGTGCTACTATTGTATGTTTAATTTAGTTGAACTTTATAAATTGTGGAATTCTTCTGCAGTGGAATGTTTGCTTTTAGCTACTTTGACTATTAATCACCACAAATAAGTATTTCTATCATTTTCATTAAAATAAATATAAACATGCCGCTGTATTCTGTCTTGAATTTTATTTTCACTGATGTAGGCTTGACCTTTGATTGTAGTGCTTTCTTCATTTTATTATCATAATAGTTGAGTGTACTTTATGCCTCTCTGATCAAAATCTAATTTAACCTTGACCTTGTAGCTGGTAGAGTATCTGTTAGATGTATGGAAAATCTTGAGGCAATTGCATTTAGTATTCCTATATTATATAAGTTTTGACCTTTTGACCATCTTACTCACTTGTCATTTGAATAGTCACATTTAATGGAAGTATTCTTTTCTTTTCTTACCTATTTGGGTATTTTTTTCTGTCCAAGAAGTGGTTCTGATTTTTTTGTTAAAACAAATAACTAATTAACAGATTTTAGTTTTGTGGTTGACCAAGAAACACAGGAAAGATTGCCCCACGTGTCATGTGAATCAATAATAACAATCAAATATTGTCATAGAATTTTTTTTTAGTTCCAAAATTGATTTGAGCAGATGGAAGGAAATTATCACATCAAACCCACAAGTATTTCTGTGTCTTAATAAAAGCGATTTTATTTGAATGAGAATGAAATATAGTAGAATGGCAGTCAACAGAAAAAGATGAAGGATTCTTTGAATAAATTATTGGATACAAATTATTCACTTAGCATTTACAGTGACATATTCACATTAATTTTGGGGAGTTTGAATAAAAGCCATGATCATTTTGATAAGCTTTATTACTTGTATTGTTCTCACTTTGTGTTGATATGATCTCGAGATGTTGAGTTCATATCAACTTGAGAAGATAATAATCTGTTGAGGTTGAAATTCACACTAGTGCAGAGGTCAGACAGTGCACCACTGAATTTCATTCTTGATGAATAAGGAACACATTTATGTTGTTAGTACATGTTGCCCACATGATGATATGTGACATTGTGTGTAGAGAGAGACATTGTGCAGGAAGAATCAGCACAATTAAGGCACATCTTGATGTGAGGATCTAGAGAGTAGGTTGAGTTGGAGATGATGTCCAGGTTCTCAGCCTGAGTGATTGGGAAGATGATACATTAGAACCTCAACGTTACGAACACCATGGGAATGGAGGTTGTTCGTAATTCTGAAATGTTCATAACTCTGAACAAAATGTTATGGTTCTTTCAAAAGTTTACAATTGAACATTGGCTTAATACAGATTTGAATCTTTACTATGCAAAAGAAAAATGCTACTTTCCCTTTTTTATATATTTTACGTTTAACACAGTACTCTACTGTATTTGCTTTTACTTTTTTTTTTTTTTTTTTTTTAATTTCTGCTGCTTTCTGATTGTGTACTTCCAGTTCCAAGTGAGCTGTGTGGTTGACTGGTCAGTTCATAAGTCTGGTGTTCTTAACTCTGAGGTTCTACTGTAGCGTTGTCCACAGTGATTGAGAAAGGAGCAACGGTAGGGAACTTTTGAGGACAGATAAAGAGCTATGTTTTGGCCATATTGCACTTAGTCTGACTCTGGATGTACCCAAGGAGATGCGAGAAAGACAGGCTGAAATTTTAGTTTGGACTGGAGGAGACAGATCTGGAGTAAAGAGGTAGATCTCTGTGTCATTAGCACATAGCTGATAGCTAAGGTTGTTTTAGTGAATGAGACTGCCCAGAGACAAGAGGTAGGAGACAAGTGTAGGCACCAAATATGGAACCTTTGGGACCTCCACAGGAAGTTAGAAAGGGAATGAGGAGGATCATCTGAATGACATGCTGAAGGAGCAGTTAGAATGGTAGGAAGAAAACCAAGAAAGGACTGAGTCATGAAAGCCTTTGGAGGACAAGATTTGAAGAAGAGGAGCATTGTCTGGTATAACACGTGGCTGACAGGTTGAGGATGATGGGGATGGAGAGCTTTGGTAGGAAGAAATAATTAGAAACTTTAGTGAGAGTCATTTCAATGGAGTGCAAGGGGGCAGAAGGCAGGCTGAGAAGCTTGGGTGGAACTGGAGTAGAAGAAACTCCAGACAGCCATTATAGACAATGGTTTCAGTGAGCTTAGAGATGAAAGGAGGTGTATTGGTAGTTGGAGAGACAAATGAGCTCAAGCACTGTGAGATGCGTAGTATGCTTTTGAGTGCTGTAAAATGAGAAATAATTAAAATTATCTATACATTTTGGATATATATAAATCCTCATTTACTTTCTCTATGTATTTTGGTCAATGCCTTTACATTATTTGGTTTAATTATTCCTTTGAGCTTCTTTTATTTAAAAAATATACATTCCAACTGAACATTTTTTAGTATAATTTTGTACATTTCTTGTGGTGTTAAACCAAAATGCTAACTTGTCAGGAAGTGTTAGCAAAGGAAGAATCTCCTTGTTTGTGCAAATTTCCATGGCATAAAAATGTTAGGCATATGCTACGATTCTGAACGGTGTGACATATAGAAGTCTTTGTTTGAAAAATCTGTCATTTTCAGCAAGTGGAAGACACTATACTCAAGTGCCTGTAATTGACCAGTACAACGTTGACATCTGACATCCAGTTGACTGAGTGACCCAGAAGGTTATATAGGTAGGTAGCACATAAAATCCCCATGTCAGCTTTCTCTAGTAACTGGAATGTCTGTGACATGAGGGTAAACTACCCATAACTGACTTCTAAAAAACCTATCCGAAATCTAACCCTCTGGAAAGGTCTACATTGTATACAGCATTACCCATTGACTTTTAGATATATTTTGCTTTTGTTCAGAGTATTACATGATTAGATTTCTTGAAAGTTACAAATACCTCATCAGAATTGTATTTCACGGCCAAGGATCACAACACAGATGAATGGCAAGATTTGTAGAGGCTTTGTCTCTTTTTTCCTTTTACCTCCTCATGTGAGATATTGCCTTGCTATCTGTTGGAATGTCACACTGCTGTTATAAAAAGACAAAGAATTGTTAATAGAGAGATTAGAAATTAAGGTGAAAAAGACCTGTTAATCCATATCATCAAGTCCATTTCCTGATGGTGCAGTTATTGTTCTGTGTGGTGCATAAATAAGTCATAATCAGTAGTATAAAAATGATTGAAAAGGACTCTTCAGATAAAAAGAATAATTTGTACTTTATTTTAAAAATACAGCTTCTTTATTTAAAAAATACAGTTATATGCACCCATTTATAGTCCATTTTTTGGGATCTTTTTTAGACAGCACAAGCTCCATTCTAACACTAATCTAAGCTTTTGGGATATTGTTGACTCACTCTACATCATTCCACAAAATTTCATTATACAATTTGTAAAAAAGTAAAAAATAAATAACATTTATTTCATTTCTGAGGAAAAATGGCATATTCCTTTCACTATAATGTAAAAGATGAAAACAACCATTTCAGAATTTCTCTCAAGGGATCCTCCTTTCAGTAAATCTATATGATTTGTTTATCATCCCTTACCTGCCAACACTTGTACCAAAATGTTGAGATGGCAATAGGCCCTTGTCACTGGAAAATAGGCTAGTTTCAATAGGTTATGGATACCAAACAATATCTGAATAAAGAGCTAGCATAATGCTGAAAAGACTGGGACTGTTTAGCTTGGAAAAGAGATGACTCAGGGGAGATACAGTAGAAGTCTATAAAATCATGACTGGTGTAGAGAGAGTGAATAAAGAAGTATAGCACAACACAAGAACTAGGGGTCACCCAATGAAATAGATAGGCAGCAAGTTTAAAACAAACAAAAGGAAGTACATTTAGACTCATAGACTTTTAAGGTCAGAAGGGACCATTATGATCATCTAGTCTGACCTGCTGCACAAAGCAGTCTACAATCTTACCCACAGATTTCTGCCCCAGATCCCTAAATGGCCCCCTCAAGGATTAAGCTCACAATCCTGCGTTTAGCAGACCAATGCTCAAACCACTGAGCTATCCCTCCCACCCCTAAGCTTTCACACAACATGCAGTCAACCTGTGGAACTCATTATGAGGGGACGTTGTCAAGGTCAAAACTGTAACTGGGTTCAAAAAATAATTAGATAAGTTCATGGAGGATAGGTTCATGAATTGATGTTAGCCAAGATGGTCAGGGACACAACCCCATGCCTGACTGCCAGATGCTGGCACTGGATGACAGGGAATGGATAACTTGATGATTGCCCTGTTCTGTTCATTCCCTTTGAAGCATTGGCCACTGTCAGAAGACAGAATACTGGGCTAGAGGTTTGATACAGTTAGACCATTCTTATATTTATACGTTCTTATGATCTTATGAGGTGTGATGGGGCAAGGCCAGATGGCTATAAGAAAGAGCTAAGGAACAGATATGTTAGTTCCAGGCTAAACAAATCCCTGGTACTTTTGAAACCAAATGGCAGTTGTTTAGGTTAATCAAGATACCTGGGGCCAATTAAGAAGCTTCTAAAAAGCAGTAGAAAAAGCTAGCCTGAATGGAACACCTGAAGCCAATCAGGGGCTGGCTGAAACCACTTAAAAAACCTACCAGTTAGTCAGGTGGTGTGGATGTCAGGAGCTGTAGGAGGAAGTTGTGCTGTTGGTGAGACTGAGTGGTAGACAACATATGATACTTAAGGAAGGAGGCCCTGAGGTAAGGGTGGAGTTTGAAGAAGCAGGGACTGCTGTGGGGAAGTAACGCAGGGAATTGTTTTGTAGCTAAAAGGTCAGCCATGTTAGCTGATACTATTAGGGTCCTTGGGCTGGAGCCCGGAGTAGAGGGTGGGCCCGGGCTCCCCACTTTCTGCCTCCCCTAATTAATCACTGAGATTGGGAGACAACAGAGACTGTGCCAGGAAGGATAGCTTCTCATCACTGGCTTATGATGAAAACGGCTCAATAGGCTGTGACCTTGTCTCTAGAGAGAGAGAAGGGCTACGTGGAGGGTCACAGTGAGCCTCTGAGGCTAGTGAAAATCCGCCAGGAAATGCAGGATACATGAAGATAAGGACAGAGCTTTGTCACAGAGGTAATTGCAATGAAACAAAAATGGTTACCATTAAAAGATCAATATTTATCAACACTTATCATACAATGGACCACATTGTTCAATCCTCACTCAGGGTCCAATGTGATGAAAATTCTATGAAATTTCCATAACCGAGTTTCAGGCAGATTATTCGGGCTGGAGGCAGGTTTGTCTTTCTCCCAGAACCCATATTTTCCCATATTAGCAGAATTGTAGGGTATCTGCTGAAGGCTAGGGTCCATCTACATGGAGGTTCTGTGTTTTCACATTGTGCCTGAGGCCCCTACTATCCCTCCCTCATTGTCCTGTCAGCAGATCCACTAGTTTCTGCCATTGGAAACCCCCTCCTAACGTATGGACTTTTTGACAGATTCCTTATAGTATTAATAATAGGGAATGAAGCACTTATTAAGCCCCCTCAAGCCCCGCCATGCCTTTTCCTGCTTATTTAGCCTTAGTGGAGGACTTTCCATGTGGGACAATACCACAAAAATGGCATTCTTTCTTTGCTCTTCTGCATCTATGCTTGCCGAGGAAAATCTGTCCATGAATGCTCCTTGTGATGCATGAATCCATCTGGCTCACTGGTATCTGAAATAGTGCATCTTTCCGTATAAGTAAAAAAGGAAGTAACTGTAATTATCAAGTATATTTTTGTAAACAGTGACTTTTTTAATGTTGACCACAGTTTACATTACAATGGTCTGCAGGTGATTCAATCCAAGGTGGAAGCGTTTGCACTGACAAATGGGCAACCAGCTGAAAAACTATTTCCTGCAACTTCCTCGAGTATAGTGGATTTGATTGTTCTCGTTTGTCTAAGTGATGGCAAAAACCACAAAAAAGACACTTTGCATAATTTAGTTTTGCATGAGAGACCTTCATTTCCTTATGCTGCACTTATATGGGAAGCATATGAAGGAACAAACACAGAAAATAGTTTAGCCATGGATCATATTAGATGGATACAGTGATATGCACACATTGTGAGAGTACATTAAAATACCTGTTAGCAGAGCCCTGACAAGCGTGAAAGGAAAACTGTGTCCTGTCTTTTCGGGTGATCAATTGTAGTGTTGTTGTCGTTCAGCCACAGAAGACGCTGCCCTGTGTTGATCAGTTTCTACTCCCTTCATGCATTCTAAATTCTATCATTAGTATGTCATCCAGGTGAGTGAGCTCCCATGTGGAGGCATACAACAGGTGCTTCTCTTCATGCACTGCAGTAGTTGTAAGAGGTGTATGCTTGTGTTGAAGGTCTAAGAAGTTTAAAGAGAGGGAATTTGAGTTCCTCATTCCTATACAGCTATTGTGTCATAAAGGTCTGCAGAGAGCTTGTGGGTTAACAAACCAGAACCTGGGACTTTTGCAGACTATGGTATTGTCTCTTACCTTGTCTATACTATACTTACTCCCTTCATCCAGCCATCATAGCCAATTTTAATGCCCCATCTGTTTCCTTATTTCACACTGAGCTCCAAGTCTTCTTCCAGAGAACTGCAGAGACTGCTCCAACCCTGCTCCCCTGGGTGTGAATGAGGACCCAAGTGGCAGGGAGGAGGTGAGGACATTGTTCTTCCATCCATTCATCTAATGCAAGGGTGGGCAAACTTTTTGGCCCAGGGACTCCATGGGGTTGTAAAATGGTATGGAGGGCTGGGTAGGGAAGGCTGTGCCTCCCCAAATAGCACAGCCCCGCCCCTATCCACCCGCTTCCACTTCCTACCCCCTGACCACTCCCTCCAGAGACCTCTACCCCGACTCCTAAGCAACCTCCGGGACCTCACTCCTCTATCTAAGCCCCTCTGCTCCTTGTCCCCTGACCGCCCCCTCTAGTGACCCCACCCCCAACCATCCCCCGGACTTCCATGCCCTATCTAACTGCTTCCTGTCCCCTGAAAGCCCTGACCCATATCCATACCCCCCGCCCCAACTAGTCTCTGGAACCCAGCCCCTTGCTCTTCCTTCCCGACTGCCCTCCCCCCAAGTCTCCGCCCCATCCAACCACCCCCCCTTCTCCCTGTTTCCTGAATGTCCCCCGCAACCTCTAGCCCCTTATCCAATCTCCACCCCCACTACTCCCTTCCGCTTGCCAGTGCTGCAATGCTCCCCAGCAAGAACAGCGGGTTGGAGTGCTAGCGACATGGCTGCAGGGGAGGGGGAACAGTGGGGGCGGCACTGGGGCTCGCCTCCCCATCCAGGAGATCAGGTGGGCCATAGTTTTCCCACCTCGATGTAATGCCAGCTATACTGGCATTAAAAATGGTTCAGAGAATGGCAACTAAAATGATTAGGGGTTTGGAACAGGTCCCATATGAGGAGAGATTAAAGAGGCTAGGATTTTTCAGCTTGGAAAAGAGGAGATTAAGGCGGGGTTATGATAGAGGTATATAAAGTCATGAGTGGTGTGGAGAAAGTGAATAAGGAAAAGTTGTTTACTTGTTCTGATAATATAAGAACTAGGGGCCAGCAGGTTTAAAACTAATAAAAGGAAATTCTTCTTCATGCCATGCAGTCAACCTGTGGAACTCCTTGCCTGAGGAGGTTTTGAAGGCTAGGACTATAACAGGGTTTAAAAGAGAACTAGATAGATTCATGGAGGTTAGGTCCATTAATGGCTATTAGCCAGAATGGGTAAGGAATGGTGCCCCTAGCCTGTTTGTCAGAAGGTGGAGGTGTATGGCAGGAGAGAGATCCCCAAAACATCAGGCTGTGGAGGCAGTTGGCTTCAGAAAGCAAGCTGCATCCTGAGAAATGGTGAAATAAAGGCTGTCCTGCCGTTGTGTGCTTGGCAGCACCTATCCTGATGTTCCCTCTGGCGCTCTGGGCAAATGCGCATTTTGGCACTTCCACTGCCTCCCCTTCAATCCCCTCATTGCTCTTGGCCTCCTCTGCTTTCCTGGGTTCCCCACCCCCCACCATTGCCCCTGGTCCCCACTGCCTCCCCAGCTATCTCCCCATCCCTCCTGGCCCCTGCTGCCTCCCAGGACTCCCCCCGATACCATCATCCCCAGGCCCCGCTTTCTTCCTCCCCATTGCCCCGAGCATCCTTCCATGGCCTCTTACTCCAGGCCTGCCCCACTCATTGCCTTTTGACCCCAGCTCCCACTGACTACGGTGCCCTGGGCAATTGCCCACGTCACCCACCAGTAGGGCTCTGCTATACCCCATTCTGTAGTCTGTGTCCTACGAAGGGTCAAAATAAGGCTCTTGACCTTAAAATGGCTTTCAGAAAAGTATGCATTTTAGAACATACCTTTTAAAAAAAGATAAAAAGGAAGAGTAACGGGATAGTGTGTACTGGAATACAGGATTGATAAGCCATTGCAATAGCCTGGGTTCTGTTAAGAGTGCTTCCCTTCTTGCACAAATATTCAGTTAAAAAGCTTACAGATAAGTATCCTTTATGACAGTGTCTGAGGGTAAGGAGTGGTGAATGAATAATTATTTGTTTTTATAGAAGTTAAGCTTTTTAAGACTGTTCAGGCACTTCAGTTTAAGCAAGGATATTAAAATATGCAAAACATATTTTCATGCTGGTGTCATGAAATTGCTGTTTAGAGTATTAATCATCAGGAAGGGATGAAAGTTAGAAGCAGATTTGAGCCCACATAAACTGATGGATTAAGTATTCATGCATTTGTACACTACTGGAAAAATGCTTTTTTGTCATTGAGGAATGTGACTATAAACATGTTTTTATATATGATATATTTCTTGCTCTGACTGTTTCTTTTGGTTGCCTTTCCTTGTGCGATCATGAACTTCTGATTCTCATCTCTAGTTTCGATTTCCTGCTCATTTGTTGCCAGTCCATTCTCTAATTGGATCTGTGGTTGTGTTGCCCAAATCTGCTTCTCCAAGAATACTTTGGTTTCTCAGATACTATGCAGGGATATTTGTTCTTCAGGATCAAAATCTGTTCTTCTAGTATGGCCAGTTTATGTACAGGAAATGTCTTCTGTGTTCGGGCAGGAAACAAAATTTGGCACATTCCCTGTAGGTCACAATGACTATTGCATCACTATCATTGCCACTGATCTAGAAATGTACCTGTCAACTCAGTCTGCAGCTAGTCCTTAGAAACTCACCTGCTCCTGTTTCATGCATTCATTTGACGTGATGTATAAACTGAAAAAGAAGATAAAAGGAAATTACATGTACGAATTGTCACTAGCAGCCTGCATAACAAATGCTTGCTGAATTTTTGTTCCAAATGAACATTTGCAGTATTATAATCCACATATAACCATTAAAGGAGTGACAGAGCACTACACCACAGAATACAGTACTACACTAGTATGAAATGTAATAGGATGGGATGCTCTTGGACATAAGGAACAATAATATAATTGTATAGATATACTCTTAGCATGTTGAAGAAGTAAGCCAAAGAGATTTTGACATAGCAGTCTTATTCCTAAAAAAAAGGAACTATTGTTTCTCTGGCACCATTCCAAAATTATACAGAAATCCACATGGTAACATTATTCTGTTACAAATAAACATCAGAAGTATGTGAGTTGTTTTGTTTTTTCACTTACAAAAAATCAAATAACTAAGTTCAGTTAGATCTTCAGTAAAGAATTTATTGGTTGGTTTGTTTTTTTTAACTATTGTATCAGTAGCAGTTGATTTTCTCAGTTAAGGTGCTTCATGAAACAACATCTCTGCCTCAGCAATGATACCAATATTTTAAAAATTGCTTTGGTGAGGCATGTCAGAGCACACTGGGAAAATAACCTACCCAGTGGTAACTGGCTTATGTGGATTCCTCCATAGGTTGGTGAAAGAATTCTAAGACTGACATTTGCATCTTAGTAAAGTATCTCAGGAGAAATATAGCAAAGTCATAAAAAAGTTACAGAATGTTAACTGGGACACTGTTTTTAATTTTGCCTGTCAAAAGCTCTTTTATTCCAATTCCTTTATGGTCTTCTGTTTTTAAAAGAGAATTTTACTATGCATGCTTAAATGTTAATGATTTTTTTAAGTTTAATACTTAGCGCTGACTATAAAGAAACTGCAGGATCAAAAGTATGATAGATTTAGAAGCAGTTCCATAAGATGGCCTAAAAACTTGGAGGTTAGAATTCACTTTTCCTTCTTCGACATAAATGTTATAAGATTTTTGAATGCAATGATTTGTGGCTTTTTTTAATGATGCATTTTTATACTGCTTCTAAAGTTTTAGACTTGATTTACACGTGTTCTAAGCACCATCAGTTTCATTTTGGAATTGTGGGTGCTCAGGAATTCTGAAAATTGGGTCCTTAGATCAAAGTGACCAGTGATTTGAATACCTCCATTTTTGGATGCCCAACATTAACCTGCCTTGGGCCTGGTTTTTCGTGAGTGCATAGTGCCTTCAACACTAATTGTAGTCAATAGGAATTACGGGTGGTCAGAATCCCTTAAAAATCAGACCAAGTTGGCCCAAAATTAGGCAACCTCTGAAAACTGTGGCCGTATTATCCTAAGTCAAAAGTAGTTGCAGCACTGTTGTCACATTGTAAAATATTACTTATTAAATATTCAAGTCTGTCTGATTTCAAAGCCCTCTTGGAAAACTCCACCCCCAAATCAACATTTCCACTGCTCTTTCTGGCCCTCTCACACAATGGTTTGTCTGTGAGTTAAACGTTTTGTTGTCAACAAACTGGACATATATATGAGAATAATAGAGAGTTTGAAATCCCAATTTAAGATAACTCAAACCCATTGGTGCTGCAAGGATAACTGCCGACCCCTCTTATATGTGCGCTGAGGACCCCTTAGTGTGTGGAAACAGCATGATTTGCTATATTAGGTTCTCAACTCCATGAGGCTTTTTGCCAGGTCACACAGGTTGGAGTTGGAGCAAAGTAGGACAGGGAGAAGAGAAGGTGAGAATAGAAGATACACCATTGTAATCAATGGGAGCTTTGCCTTTGACTTCAAGGCACATAGGATCAAGCTCCTACACAGATCACCTGGACCTTCCATTTCTCCCGAAAAGGATGATGTGAGGGGAAGGAGAAATAGGGCCATGGTAGCTACTCTGGCCAGTAGGGTCTTCTGCCTTTCAGAGCTATAGGAGACTGATTTCTGAAGGACATCTCCAACACCCAGTTAGTTGGACTGAGTGTTAGGAGAGATTTTCCCCCTAAATTTCTACCACAAAAATATTAGCATAAGTTTTTCCATAACTTTTATTAAATCCTTTGCTTCTATAAACTTACTTATGCCATTTGAAAGGGTAATGGAGGATGATACAATTTTTCCTGTTGTCTTTATACTGTGCAAATATAAAACCAAATTCTGCCCTCAGCTATACTCCTGTAAGCCCATCAGAGTTACCAGTAATGAGGTTTTATGAGTGGAGGTGAGGCAAAATTTAGCTCAATGTCCTACCACAGAGTAAATTATAATAAAATATTTTAATTTGTAGCTACAACAGGCTAGCAAATACTTGATGGCTTTTGTTTGTGCTTAGCGGGGTGTGGGTTATGGGCATGGGTTTTTTGACCTTGTATTATAGGTCACTATTTCTGCTACCAGGATTATTCCTTTATCAGGCATTAATTCAGATGGATTTTACTGTACATTCATGACCTGAAGATTCACTGTATGGTTAATTTATTCTTTTTTAAACTGGATTACTCCCATATCGGGTATTTAGTAGATGTCAATGTAATTGTATTTAGGAAAAAATATCCGCCTTATAAGTAATGTTTTCTTCCCAAATACAATGAAGTCCACTTAAATGAATACCTGATATAAAAATAATCCTGTTAAAATAGAACAAATGTACTCTGCAGTCTCACTGAATTCTTAAAAAACCTGATTGATAAATACCTGATTAATGAATAATCCTGTTAAATGAATAAAATCCCAGTGTGCCAAATAGAGAAATACAGAGCAATCATGATCAGACTTGTTACAGAAAATTGGAGATGAGTAAATCTTCTGTGCTAATAATTTATGAAAAAATTATGAAATGCCTCTTCCTTCAGCAACAATAAGCAATTCCTCCTTTTAGAGGAATATATTCACTGAATACTTTCAAATAACATTAAAAGGGTTTATGAAAAATTACTGTGTGTGTACCATCATAGTGGAAATAGTCTTAAATTTATGTAAGCGTAATAAATTGACTGGAAGTAAAGCCACTAATATCTCACCACAGAATGTTTTCTGATTTCTATGTGTATTTCATCTGAATTTCTGACTGAAGAATTTGAATGCTTGTTTTATGCCACGTGAAAGAAAACCTAGTAATTAAAAAACTCCTCCAAAAACATATGAGCTTGAGTGAAGTTTGGCAATTAGATGAAATGTTTTAACATTTGAAATTTAATGTTGTTCACTTTACAAATCTAAAGTGTACCTGTTAGTTATAGGTCACAGGCTGTTTTGAAAATTTATATTCACCCCCCCTCCGGGTTTTCTTTTCTTGAAACTGTATGTTTGTTTTTTTCTAGCAAGGCTGAAAAGACCCTTTTATTCACGTTTTGAGTAAAGGCCAAATGTGTGAAACACTAATCTTTGCAGGGAGAAAGCTCAAAAATCATCACTTGGAACAATTAATTAAAGATGGATAGACAAAGTTTAAAGTTACAAAATAAGAGCCCAAACACGTGTGCCCATGAATAATATTACTCATATGTTTGAGTGGTAGCCGTGTTAGTCTGGATCAGCAAAAACAATGAGGAGTCCTTGTGGCACCTTATAGACGCACAAGTTCCAAAGTAAGTAGAGTTGAAAACACAGCCCCTCTCAGCCACAAACTAACCATTGCATAGTATTTGTATTCTGGCCCAATCCTGAAAATGCTTAGAGATGTGAGAAATTTTATGAACTAAGTTGCCCATCAAGTCCAGTGGGACTATTCATGTGAGTAATAACAATGAGGAGCACTTGTGGCACCTTAGAGATTAACAGATACATGGAGTGGAAAATACAATAGGAAGATATATTTAGCAGTACGTGAAAATATGGGAGTTACACCCCCATCTTTCCATGTACTGATATATATATATACACACATATGTACACTATATTTTCCACTCCATGTATCTGATGAAGTGGGTTTTAGCCCATGAAAGCTTATGCCCAAATAAAATTGTTAGTCTCTAAGGTGCCACAAGTACTTCTCGTTGTTATTACTCACATGAATAGTCCCACCGGCCTTGATGGGCAACTCAGTTCATAAAGTTTCTCACATCGCTAAGTATTTGCAGGATTGGGCCCGAAATACAAATGCTATGCAATGGTTAATTTGTGGTTGAGGGGGGCTGTGTTTTCAACTCTGTTTACTTTGGAACTTGTTTAATGTGGGACTAATTAGACCAGGGGTTCTCAAACTGGAGGTTGGGACCCCTCAGGGCGTTGCAAGGTTATTACATGGGGAGTCATGAGCTGTCAGTCTCCACCCCAAACCCCGCTTTGCCTCTCCAGCATTTATAATGGTGTTAAATACAGTAAAAAGTGTTTTTAATTGATAAGGGGGGGTTGCACTCAAAGGCTTACTATGTGAAAGAGGTCACCAGTACAAAAGTTTGAGAACCTCTGAATTAGACCCTGTCAGGCTCAATAGCTCTTAGCTCCTGGAGCTGCCAAGGGCTTCTGTGACTAGGCTTCAGAGCATAAAAGGTTAAGACAAAGGGCTTGCTTACACTGGCACTTTATAGCGCTATAAAGCCCCCACAAGCGCTATAACCTCCTCCCCGTCCACACTGGCAAGTCACGTAGAGCGCTATAACCACGGAGTTATAGCGCTCCTGGTAATCCACCTCCGCATGGGGAATAAGGGCTGTAGCGCAGCTGCTGTAGCGCTACAGCAAGAATGTGGACACCCACTGCGCTACAAGTGATCTCTCAAGATGCCTGGAGCTATTTAAGGCAATTGACCTCTCTTCCCTTTGTTTTGAACTCGGCTGGAGGAATGCGGAAGTACCTCTTTAGAGTTTCTCTCTTAACTCCGCAGATAAGCAATGCAAATGTATAAGAAGGGAGCCTGTGTGAAAACAAAGCCCTCTGTGAACGGAGGCTCGCTGACAGGCTTTCAGAAGAACAGAAAAAACACTGTCTCTCTCCCTCCACATACACACAACAGGTCCCCCCTCACTCCCCTCGTTTAAAAAGCACGTTGCACCCAGCTGAATGCTGGGATACCTGCCCTAATGCGCTGCTCTTAATGCCGCATTAAGTGCCCCAAATGTGGCCATGCTATACCACTGGCGCGTCTGTGTGTGGACATACAATAGCGCTATACATATTACTGTGTAAGGGGACCGCTATAACCAATAGCGCTATAATCTTGTAAGTGTAACCTTGCCCTTAGTTCTATCCTCCTTTTGTTACTTGACCTCATTGGAATGACCATACTGTGCTGTCAGGAGGACCAATTCTGAGATTTAAAATCATTAGCCTTTCTTACACATGTGAAGGTACTTAGGAGATACAATCTGAATGACTAAGAAGGTGGATTTGCATAATCATGTAGAACTGTCATTTGATTTACTCCTAAAGGTGTCCTCTTTACCAAGGTTTTCTTCAGGTAGAAGAACATATTTCTTTTTCATATGCTTTTAATCACACAGGTTTGATTGAACTGTACTCTGACTCTGTTCATTGAGGCAGGATTTATAATTAGGTCTCTTAAATTCATATACTGCATATTTCCATTCATTCAAGCACAGTTTTAATATGTAAAGCAGTTGCTCTTTTCTTGAGAAGATTTGTGTTTCTTTATGTATTTTTGAAATCTTTCCATCTGGCATTTTTACAGATTTATAGACAAATTGCTGCTAATTGAAATGGCCAGAATATGTAAAATGAAACTACAATTATTTCCCTTTCTTGTATTCACAGCTCAGAAATGCTAACTTGTGGAATAGATGCGTTCTCTGGTTTTATACGTAAGAAATAAGGCATACACAAAGTAAAAAAATGAGAGATGCAAATAAATATACATATTTATATAAATAAAATATTTAGGGTGTCCACTGGCAACAGTCTATATAGACTCTACTGTCTACATTAAAAATGTCCCATGAAGGACAATGGGTATAGTCACAGGTCTATCAATCAAGGCAGCACTGGCCTTAAGGAAAATAACACCCTGGTCAAACTTGCATTGTGGCACTTCCACTGCCTTCCACTCCATTCCCTCATTGCCCTTGGCCTCTGCTGCCCTCCCGGGCTCCCCCACATTGTCCCTGGCCCCCACTGCCTCCCCAACTGTCTCCCCATCCCTCATAGTCCCTGCTAACTCCCAGGACTCCCTCCCACATCCCCAGACACCGCTTCCTTACCTCCCCACCCCCCCGCCCCGCCCTGAGCACCCTTCCACGGCCTCGCACTCCAGGTCTACCCCACTTCTTGCCACTTGACCCTGGCTCTCCCTGATCATAGTGCCCTGGGTGATCACCTATGTCACCCTCCTGGAAGACTGGCCCTGAATCTGGGTTCTTACTCAGCCTCAATCACTGTGGGACCTGTGCCTCACAACATCAGTTGTAGTTTTTTAAAGGTTGGTGATTTGATTCTTGAGTACATAGAATTACACTTAAGTCTGAAGGCTATGCATGTGTGTATCACCATGG
Source organism: Dermatemys mawii (assembly GCA_007922305.1). Taxonomy (NCBI): domain Eukaryota; kingdom Metazoa; phylum Chordata; order Testudines; family Dermatemydidae; genus Dermatemys; species Dermatemys mawii. Next base: position 21,485,019 of record ML677362.1, read on the forward strand.
ATGAGTCTGAATCTGATAGGAGAGAGGGCAGAGTCGTCTTGTCATTTTTAGACAGAGAGAGTATTTTTTTTACAGTTGTGGCTATTTGGTTAGGCCGAAATAGTGAAGAGGCTAGGAATCAGCCACCTCAGTGCTCCGTCTAAATGATTTGATGGGGGGCTCCCTCACTATAGAGTGATTTGTGGATCTGGTGAATTCTTAAAAGTCCCACGCCAGAAGGGACCATTCTGATCATTCAGTCTGACCTCATGTGTAACACAATCCACAGAACTTCCACAAAATAATTCATTTTAGAAAAATGTCTAATCTGGTCCTTGATAAATTGTTCCAATGGTTAATTACTCTCACTGTTAAAAATGTATGACTTATTTCCAGTCTGCTTTGAGTGGGGGGTTGGACTAGATGACCTCTTGAGGTCCCTTCTAACCCTGATATTCTATCATTCTATGAAGGCATTAATGTAAGAAATGGTTACTAGAGAAATAAAGATAAAACACTTTCTAAACTTTACAAACTAGACTTGGTTCACGGTGAAGTCCCTTAACATATGTTTCCAGTAACACTGCTGACCAAATTCCCCAGCCAGGACCTGCTCCCAAAGTTCAAAGCTGTTTCTTCTGTCCTCTTTAGGTGAAAAGAGAGAGATGGCTAGAGAGGGATCACTTAGGATGTTTTGCCCCTCACTCTTACAGTTCAATTACCCATTGAAATGCAATTTCCTGAGAGTTACCCCTAGATAAAGTTGAAGATAAAGTGAGTAGAGTAGACATGAGGTCTGGTAGTGGAAGAGGTTGCATGCTGTTTCTTCTCACCTCTGTTTACTGAAATGCAGATTTTCCTTGTCTCCTGTCTTTCCCCTCTTGCTGTCTAAGGACCCTAGTCCAGATTGCACTCTGGAATGTCATAACCTGATCCTGGTTGCGCTGAATAGGTTGAGCTCCTTGAGTCTGTCAATATAAGATGTGTCAATATAAGAGTCTTGTCAATATAATCCTTTTAATCACTCTGATGACTCTTCTCTGAACCCTGTTTAATTTATCAACATCCTCCTTGAATTGTGGCTGCCAGAATACACAGGTAAAAATAACTTCTCCACTGCTACTCAAGATTCCCCTCTTTATCCATCCAAAGATTGCATTTGCGCTTTTGGCCACAGCATTGCTCTGGGAGTTCATGTTCAGATGATTATCCAGCATTACCCAAAATCTTTTTCAGAGTCACTGCTTCCCAGGAGGATTCCCCATCCAGTAAGTATGGCCGACATTGTTTGTTCCTAGGTGTATACATTTACATTTAGCCATATTAAAACACACCCTTTTTTCCTTGCACCCGTCTTACCAAGCGATGCAGCATGCTTCATATCAGTGATGAGTCCTCTTCATTATTTACCACTCTCCCAATTTTGGTGTTACCTGCAGACTTTCTCAGTGGTGATTTTCCAATTCATTAATAACAATGTTAATTAGATTAAGGCCAAGAATTGATCCTTATGATACCCCACTAGAAATTCACCTATTTGATGAGGCTTCCTATTTACAATTACATTTTGAGACCTATCAGCTAGCCAGTTTTTAATCCATTTAATATATCATGTTAATTTTATATTTTAATATCTTAATAAAAATGTCATGTGGTACCAATTCAGATGCCTTACTGAAGTCTAAGTATATTACATCAACACTATATCATTTGTCAGTAATCTCATCAGAAAACGATATTAGATTAGTTTGACAGGATCTATTTTCCATAAATCCATGTTGATTGGCATTAATTATATTACCGTCATTTAATTCTTTATTAATTGAGTCTTGTATCAGCTGCTCCATTATCTTGTCTGGGATTGATGTCAGACTGACAGTCCTATAATTACCAGGGTCATCCTGTTTATATTTTTAAAATATTGGTACAACATTACCTTTTCTTCTGTCTTCTGGAACTTCCTCAGTGTTCCAAGACGTACTGAAAATTTACATTCTTCATAATGCTTCCCTCTCCACACCATCAGCATCTCAGTTTTTCTTCAGTTTGACTTATCTGGGTCCTCCTTGTCCAGTTGCTGATCTTTATCAGGCCATTGATAGCTAAAAACAGTGCTGTTTGTAAGATGTGGAGGTAATGAACATTTGAGTGTCACCTGCATGTTGGTGACATTTTGTTCATGCTGTTTTACAGTGTCGCTAGCTGACCTCTTGTACATATGGGAGCCAACAGTACTATATTGGTAAATGTTCTTAGCCAGTCATGACTTTCTGGGTGTGGGTTGAGAATAATGACCACAGCCATTTCCAGTCACATCTCAGAGGCAGAAAAGCTGGGTCCCAGGGTGAAACACATCAAATGCCATGGAGAAGTCCAGCAGCATGAGTTTAGATGTATGACCCTTTTCTGTAACAAAAGAAGATTACTGTTACTTCCCTCTCTGTTTCATATCCTGACTGGAAGCTGGATTAAAGGGGTACAGGATGTTGGCAGAATTTAGGTAGAGTTGGAGATTATCCTGAGCAAGCTTCCCAATTTGCTTACTCAGGAACGTGAGGTTATATGCTGGGCTGAGTTGAATGATGTCTTCTGAAGAATTAGCTGGACTATGGCATGCTTTAGGATAGGATGATAGATTTCTGTGCATAATGAGGGTGACTATATCAATTAGTAGGGATTCCAGATACTTTCAACTCACTTTCACAAGCCAATGAGAGCAAGCATGGATCAGTCAAAAATGGTCATTCTGTTTTCTGTGTGGATGAAATGCAGGAAGGAAAGATATTGTGATTAATTGCTCATGTAGACAGAGACAAACAATATTAGGATTAGGTTACTGTTCTAGATAGAACCAAATAATTTTCAACAGAAAACCTGCGAGACCTGTGGTGGAATGAGGAACACTGGCTGTAGCTAGTGATGAGAATGGTTTGTCCTATAAAAAATTGTAACCAAACCATTTTCAATTCCAGTTGAGAAATGTCTGGAGGGGATTTGGGGTTATCAGTGATTCACAATCATTATTGTCTAAAATGGATATCGCACTTGTGAGATGCCATTAGTATTTCGAACGTCCTCTTCTACATTATTGTAAATATAAACTCCTCTAATATAATAGCTGATACACTGCATAGTGTAAAAAACATATTCTAAATATCTGTGAAATGATTTACTAGCACATCTAGTAACCAAGGCTGGGCTTTTCAAAGGAGCCCAAGGAAGTTCAGTTGGGCATCTAATTCCCTAGGCTTCTTTTGAAAATCCTACCCTAAATATTTAATTTAACCTAGTAATCTTTAATAATATTGTATTATTTAAAATTCTGCTTATACTGGAGTAAACTAAGTGTATGTGTGCAGGAGAATTGCAGAGGGGAGGCTTGGATGTGTATGTTGTGTGTGCAGAAAAATGTGGTGGGCAGAAAAGGGGTCTGTGTCATATAAGAAGGGGAATGTTGAAGTCATGAGCTGTGAAAACTAGCCATTACATTCTGGCTACTTTGTGTTGCTCTAGTGTGGGGTAAAGCAGCCAAAGAACACTAGTGAATGTGTCTCTAAAAGTGAAATTAAAGAAAAAATACATTTTATACTACATATCATGAAGTTGTTGGAAATATCACATGGTAACTTTCTCTTTGGGTTTCTTATTTAGTGTTCATTTAATGCAATTAAAACATAATCAGAACACCACCACAACACACACCAAGGAAATTCCCAGATAAAATATATCTTAAGCTGGAGTTAAGGTTGAATACATGTCAGTACTACTAATTTATAAGTAAAAACACTACAGGGATGGTTTTAATTATCTCAGAAATAAACATTGCAAACCCAGGAAAATCAGAGTTAAGGCCAAACTTAAAAGAAATCCAGACATGTTAAGGTATGCAAATGCACAATTATGGTACCTGAATGACCTTCGAAGTTAATGGCCTTGGAGTATCATCATGAGGACATAAAAATGAAAAAAAAAAAAAAAAAAAAGAATCTCATGTGTCTTTAAAAATCAGTTTTCATTTAAACTGGGACCATAAACGTGATTGTGCACTTATTGCATGGCATCTTGAAAAGTGTGAAGTAAATTGCCTACTTTTTATGAAACACCTAAATTTAAAAGACAAAATTTCCTTTTTTTCTCATACTGTTCCCTCTCTGCCCTTCATTCTTAAACCTGGAGTAGCTAGGTCCCTCTTTTTCTGTGCCTCCCAAATGTTTCCATCTGAAGCCAAAGGAGAGGTTTTAATGCTGGGAATGATTGAGGAATTACTTATGAAGATAGTTGTGTATTTAGATAATTCTGCAAAATGAATGAGCAATTTTAAAATAGGTTGTAAAGTATTTAATTTTACAATTCACATTATTTTACCACAATTCATACAGTTTGAATGTTATACTTCAATTATACAATTTTATTATACAATTTTGTATATATATGTATGTTGCACATTGTAATTTAGTTGTGAGTCTGTTGAATTCCAAGCAAGAATTATGTTGCATTCATTTCACTTCTTGGAATTCTTATCAGCAAATTAGAGCATTCATTTTTTTCTTTCCCATTTCATGAGCATTAGTGTAAAAGTTTGACAGTAAAATATTGTACTGTCAACTGGAGAGATCTGAAGCAGACCTGGTATTCTAGGCTAGGAACTGTTGGTGGCTGAGTATATCATTGAGAAGTTGAATTTTCATTGGTGGGGTGGGGGAACTGTGCTGACACTGGCTGAGTCATAAAGCTGAGGAACTCCTCTTTTCTGCTCTTCCAACTGGAGGTAAGGTGCTAAAATGACAGTAGCTATTAGGGAGGGATTGAAACACCTCTTCAGAAAGCCAGTTAAATCTGGTAATTGGGTGCCATTCCTGGAGTAGAGATCTAGGGATGACTACATTGGACATGAATACTTGTCCATGTTTACATGGGTGCTGGGAGAAATTATCTTCTTTTTTCAGAGTGAAAATCAGGGTAGAGGAAGTGGTGGATAAAAAAGATTTGAAGAAATACACATATATAACTGTACTGATCAACTGAACAAAGGACTATTAACTGATCGACTGAAGTAACACTATTAACCTTATGTTGGTAGGAACTGTGCGCATCAAATAATCTGGAATGCTTACGTCAAAAGGTGATCTCAGGAATGTTATAGCTGACATGAGAACATAAATGCAAAAACTATAAATTGAATATTTTTGTGAAGCAAAGTTTAGTAAACTGAAATAAAAATAAAATGAAATTCGGTATCTTGATTGAAGTGGTTCAGAAACTGAAATAATAGTGTGGCTGTAGTGTTAGAACTGAGACACATTTCTGTGATATATTTCACTGCTGTCACCACTGTGGGTTTTTTGTTTGTTTTTTTTTTAACAATATCAGCTTCTATTTATACACATACAATTTCTGGTCAGATTAGGGTGAAAGGTTGTGGTACCCACATGTATAAAGTAGTATAATAATGTTCTATTCTTTTTGGAACAAATTTGTTACACAAAATGTCAGATGAGTCATTTTGTTCATGTCATATATTTGAAAGAAATGGAAAGATGCCAAAGTGAAAGCCCAGTAATTCATGCACTGGTGTAATGGAGCAAATGAAATGCAAAGCTCTTGTACAGGTCCAATTTCAGCACCAAATGCTTACCTGTCAGTCAACAAAATTGTCCCTGAATAAAAATGAACCTATCTGAGAGGGAAAGGATTTCAATATACATTAGATTCTTTAAATCTCTCGCAAGGTAGAAGAAGGTCTAAGAAAGAAGATTTGAAGAAAGAAAGCAATGTTGAAAAGGAAATCTTAGAGTAGCCTTAGAGCAAGCTGGAAATCGCATGTGTATTGCTGACTCAGAAAGGTTTTGGTTTGTCCTTACTCTTTGGTATTGCAGCTGTTTCTTATAAGAACATAAGAAAGGCCATACTGGGTCAGACCAAAGGTCCATCTAGCCCAGTATCCTGTCTATCGACAGTGGCCAACGCCAGGTGCCCTGGAGTGAGTGAACCTAACAGGTAAAGATCAAGTGATCTCTCTCCTGCCATCCATCACCCCCCTCTGACAAACAGAGGCTAGGGACACCATGTCTTACCCAGCCTGACTAATAGCCATTAATGGACTTAACCTCCATGAATTTATCCAGTTCTCTTTTAAACCCTGTTATAGTCCTAGCCTTCACAGCCTCCTCAGGTAAGGAGTTCCACAGGTTGACTGTGCGCTGTGTGAAGAACTACTTCCTTTTATTGGTTTTAAACTTGCTGCCCACTAATTTCAATGGGTGGCCCTTAGTTCTTCTATTATGGGAACAAGTAAATAACTTTTCCTTATTCACTTTCTCCACGCCACTCATAATTTTATATACCGCTATCATATCCCCCCTTAGTCTCCTCTTTTCCAAGCTAAAAAGTCCTAGCCTCTTTAATCTCTCCTCATATGGGACTCTTTCCAATCCCTAATCATTTTAGTTGACCTTCTCTGAACCTTTTCTAATGCCAGTATATCCTTTTTGAGATGAGGAGACCACATTTGTACACAGTATTCAAGATGTGGGTGCACCATGGATTTGTATAAGGGCAATATGATATTCTCCGTCTTATTCTCTGTCCCTTTTTAAATGATTCCTAACATCCTGTTTGCTTTTTTGACTGCCGCTGCACACTGCATGGACATCTTCAGAGAACTATCCATGATGACTCCAAGATCTTTTTCCTGATTAGTTGTAGCTAAATTTGCCCCTATCATATTGTATGTATAGTTGGGATTATTTTTTCCAAAGTGCATTACTTTACATTTATCCACATTAAATTTCATTTGCCATTTTGTTGCCCAATTATTTAGTTTTGTGAGATCTTTTTGAAGTTCTTCACAGTCTGCTTGGGTCTTAACTATTTTGAGCCATTTAGTATCATCTGCAAACTTTGCCACCTCACTGTTTACCCCTTCCTCCAAATCATTGATGAATAAGTTGAATAGGATTGATCCTAGAACTGGCCCTTGGGGAACACCACTAGTTACCCCTCTCCATTCTGAAAATTTACCATTTATTCCTACTCTTTGTTCCCTGTCTTTTAACCAGTTCTCAATCCATGAAAGGATCTTCCCTCTTATCCCATGGCAACTTAATTTACGTAAGAGCCTTTGGTGAGGGACCTTGTCAAAGGCTTTCTGGAAATCTAAGTACACTACGTCCATTGGATCCGCGTTGTCCACATGTTTGTTGACCCCTTCAAAGAACTCTAATAGATTAGTAAGACATTATTTCCCTTTACAGAAACCATGCTGCCTTTTGCCCAACAATTTATGTTCTTCTATGTGCCTGACAATTTTATTCTTAACTATTGTTTCAACTAATTTGCCCAGTACGGACGTTAGACTTACCGGTCTGTAATTGCCGGGATCACCTCTATCTACCGGGATAGGCAAGTGATTTCCCCATGGAGTATGAAAGATTTGGCCAATCAGTGATTTGAAGAGAAAATTTTGGATAGGTAACTTATTGACTTTTGGTTGTAGCTGCGCGTTGCATTTGTAGAAGAGCTGAATAAAAGTGTAAGTCATGAAATGCCAAAATCAGAAATACCTATCTAGATATCATTATTATGGTTCAAAGTTATTGTAATCTCCCTGAAGAACTATTCCTTTAGATGTTGGGAGAACATTTTACAGTAATGTGACTGTTTTCTTGTAAGTTTTAAAAAGCAAATATTTAAGATAAGACTATGATGCTTAGCATTCTATACAGCTGATGTGCTTAAAAGTTCAGATTGCCATAGTATCCTGACCTCCCATTTTATTAAGTCACGATGTGTTCCACGTTTCAAATGTCTGTGTCACATTTCTGTGTGGCAAGACTGAGAAGCTTACAGGAGCCTACACAGCTATTGAAAACCTGTAATAACTAGTTCTTCCAAATGTTAATGCATTGAGAATGAACTAGCAATCAGGACTAAAAAAATAAAGTGTGCAATATTAGAAATGCTAATAATTAAATCAAGCTAAGTTGCATATACTTAGGGCTACTCTAATGCTTGAAAAATTATGACTCTGGAGAAAATTTACATTAAACCCTCTTAACTGATGCATGTGAAACAAAGAAAAACCATGGTCACAGCACTGAATTTATTTTAATCCTCTGGTTCAAGTGGTTCATTCCTTGTACTTGTGAGTCTAGAAATAATCATACTTGTATCAATCTATATTGCATGACTTTTGTAAGCTGTGAAAATAGTGTTTTTCACTAAATTGTCACTTATTATTGTTCATTTAGGGCCACTAACATAGAAAAATGTTTCAGCTACAATGAAGAATAGGGACAATTTGATGTTTTCTTTTGATGCTGTTTGTTGATGTCTAGACCACTGCAGCTTGATTGCCTAACATTAAACCTATAATAACGGTGCAATCATAGCAGTATCATCATGAATGTCGTTACAATAGAAACAACATTTACACGGCTTCAGAATGGTAATTATCAAACTTTTTGTCATGAAGCGCTTATTTGCTAGCATTGATCTGCCCCGGTCAGTTGTTAGCTCTTCTCATCTGAGGTGTATTGATTGTATAATCAGTAGATAGAGGCTGCGGGCAGATGAAATTCAGCGTTGTTGGGAAAATTATTGGCTGCTTGCCTGTTGACCTGGACCCTGCTGGTTGTACCTTAGACATTGGTGGGATTATTACTCATTTCAGTGACCCTGCTTTGACAGAAAACTCTGTATCATTATAAAAGATAAATGCCATCCTGGTTTGCTGTAGATGTGGTTGAATACACAGGAGTCAGTTTGCAGCTTCACTGAAAATCTTGTGAATAAACTGTATTTAAAACAAGTTCTAAAGACAATAAAGTCTCTGACTTTTTCCATTTGTGTATATACTATAGATGTGTATATCTGGTAAATGGATCTAGAGACCCTTCTAAGTATACTGACGGAAATAAAATTTTAAGTATAGTACTTTATGTTAGACATTAAGGATGCAGAGAATACCAGTAGGTAGATACCATGATTTTGATACCTGCACATTTTAAAAAAACAATTATTTATAACTGATCTGAATCATGGTTCTAATCAAGGAATGTAAGAAATATACGCTTACCAGGGAGAACAAGGTAAGGCCAATATCTGACCACACACTGTTCTTCTACACCCAAATTCCTATTTTAGCATGAATAGTTTCTTGGACCTGTTCCCTATTTCCTTTCATTTGGTTTTTCTTTCATATTTTATCTCCTTTTACCCTACTTAGCTAAGTGCATCTGAATACTGTTATGTCTGGATAGTAGAATCATTATATTTAAATTTGCAGTAGGAAAACTGACTTTATAGAAGAATAGAAATATAATAAAGCAATAATGTATGTGTCTGGGGGGGGAAGGTTATTAATTATTAATTAGATGCAAATATAATTAAAACTGGTGTCCTGTATATGTTCATATTAGGATTTTTACTATGCAAAAATAATGGAAAATGTTACTAATATAAGCAGCATATAAGAAAGGAGACTTACACTGTACACTAAAATTATTGACTGTAAAGTAAGCCCTCTTGCTCATGGAAGGAGGGTAGCTGGAGCTTCTTGGATACCTCTGCATCCCTGAATGGAGCCAACTGTGCCTTGTTTAGCAGAGGTACTGTACTTTCTGGCAGTGGCTGGTCCATTGTATTGTAAAGGTCAGTCATTACCTGCACATTGTATTTAAACCACCTGCTCACAGCAAGTAGTCTTATCAGGATGACCAGCAGCTTTACAATACTAATGGCTCTGCATTCTGCTGAATCCATGATAATAATACCTAGCACTTACACAGCAATTTACATCTTCAAAATGCCGTACAAACATTAGCTAATTAATGATGTGTGGAGCATTTTACAAATAGTACTATATGGCTGCCTGAATATAGAATGCATGACCTTAACTTAATTGTTTGAAACAATGGACTGACCTTTTAAAGCACAGAATGCAATGGTATACTGTAAGCGCACAAATGATATAGTGTAACTTACACTGTACAATTACTTTAAAATTTCTAAGATAAATAGCTCACTTATGAAAATGAGACTTTTCACAGCAGTGTAGTTTTTAACTTGATCAAATAATATTTTAAATTACAAAAACCCTAAAAAAGGAGCATCAAAAACATACCAAAGCTAATGTATTTTGTTCTGTCAATATATATCAGTTTATCCATATTTTGTATGAGAAAACTGAGTGATATGGCAGGTGAGAAAGCAAAACGTAGAAGGAAAAAGAAGCATCTTTGGATAAGGGTGGTTAGAAAAAATGAGGCTTTGTTCTTGCTCTGTCTGACAGAGAAACTTTGTTTCAGAAACATTTATCAAATTATTATAAAATACAGTGCAAGAGAAAAGAAAACTGTAATACAGGTGTCACACACATATCCAGGGCTCTTCCTTTGCTAGTCTGTGTAATTTTTTGAAATGTTTTCTGGGCAGCATTATCATCAAAAGCTAAAGGTCTCTTGTCTCTTCAAGAAGATAATTTTCTAGAGCAGCAGTTCTCACCCAGGGGTCCGAGGTGCTCTGAGAGGCCATGAGCAGGTTTCAGGGGGTCTGCTAAGCAGGGTTGGCGTTAGACTCGATGGGACTCAGGGCAGAAAGCCGAAGCCCTGCCAGCTGAGACTGAAGCCAAACCCTGAGCAGCTTAACTTAACGGAGCCCTTTGTGGCATGGGGCCCTGGGCAGTTGTCCTGCTTGCTACCCCCAAATGCCGGCCCTGGCTTTTATATGCAGAAAAACAGTTGTGGCACAGGTGGACTGTGGAGCTTTTATAGCATGGGGGTGGGGGGAAGGCCCCGAAAGAAAAACATTGAGAACTCCTGGTCTATAGTACCTTGCACGAGCTGTGGTGCACACCATAGTTATTAAGAAAAACAATGACGTTTATATTTCATAGTGAAGAATTTGTAACTTCTTATTCAATTAAAGGGGCAAATTTTGCCTTTGCCAGGTGCAAAAAGGGTCTGGATAGCTCTGGTAATTTGATGCATCCTTTTCTCCAGGGATCTTGATGGCCAAAGGTGGAGTTCACAAGACTGTCCTGGATGGTGTCTTATTTACTGGAGGATCGCCCTAATGCTTAGTTAGGCCAAGCACGCTGCACACGTCCAGGACTTTTTGCATCCTGCATTCCCCTCCACAGGTTCCCTGCGTGCCACCTTCCCACCCCTTTCTTTTCAGGGACTCCCTGCAACCCTACCCCTCAGGCTAGGACCTGTGTGTGTCCACTATTCCCCTCTCCCCCATGCCAGGTCCCCCTTCTTCTTCCTTCATCCCCAGAGGAAGTGTCACTTGGTTAATATTAACTACTTGTGTGTGTAAGCTCATTGGGATATAGACAGATTTTTAGGTTGTTTTGTGTTTGTACAGCATCTAGCCCAATAGTGTCTTGGTCCATTGCTGCAGTTCCTAGATTCCATGGTAATACAAATAATAAATAACAATAACTACTTTTGGGGGATGAATTTAGGTTATTGTACAGAATGTGCTGACTGGCTAATTTACATGTGGACCAGGGCCAGCTCCAGGCACCAGCATCCCAAGCGCATGCTGTGGGCAGCCAACGTTGGGAGGCGGTGCACCGTCTGTGATTGGGGTGCCACACCGCTTCTTCTTTTGGCAGCATTTTGGCAGCCAAACCCATGCCACCACTTTTTCTTTGGCGGCATTTCAGCGGCAGGTCCACAACTTCAGGTTTGTTGTTTTTTTGACGCTTGGAACAGCAAAAATGCTGGAGCCGGTCCTGATGTGGACAAAGTGCTGGATTTGAAGAGGTTAAATAGAAAAAAGTCCCAACAGGAAAGCAAGACAATGAGAGACCAACCGACTCATAGACTTTAAGGCCAGAAGAAACCATCACCTCTCTGACCTCCTGCACATCACAGGCCACAGAATGTCGCCCACTCCTGCCATAGGCCCATAACCTCAGGCTGAGTTATTGAAGTCCTCAAATCTTTATTTAAAGACTTCAAGTTACAGACAAGCCACCAATTACTCTAATTAAAATCAAGAAGTGAGGAAAGAATAGAGTGAGTCTGCTAACAAAGAGTTTGACTTGTGTGGGAACTAGACATTTACTGTATAAATGGGGGCAAATGTTAAAAATAGTAGAACAGGATATTTAAAAGAAAAACACTGTCAGTGGACAGGAAGTTGGAAAGTCACTGCTGAATAAATTCTTGAATAAATTATTTCTGAGGGAGCAAGCATACTTTTTTTCTATTTGAAGTTAAACGTGACAAAATGCTGTTTTGGAGAAATTAGCATGTTTAGAGCTAGTTGATCACATTTTTAGCTGTCTTGGTTTGTAAACACTGTTTGGGGATTTGAGGGTCATTGCAAATGAAGTGGTGAAGATGAGCCATGTATAACAGAAAGGGCCAAATGAATCTAGAACACAGTGGCCATCAAGTTCCGGAGGGAGAGATAGTTGGGACTAGACTACCCCACTATCCATTTTTTTGGCCAAATGCTATGGCTTTGGGGTATGCTCACCAGATCCTTTGCCTTCACTGCAGAACCTCATTGGCCAGGGTGGACAGAGCTGGAGGTTGAGACTGTAGGGAGCCAGGATGGCCTCCGTCTGAACCAGAGGGTAAAGAACCACTTTTTCAGCCTGAGTGGGTGGGGCCAGACCAAGCTGGCTCCACCCCCCCCGGAAGGGGAAGAGTGGAACAGGAAGTATAGAGGGCGGGGCCCTTAGCTCAGTCAGGGCAGCACCACGGAGGGAGACAGATGTAGACTGTTGGCTGCTCTTTTCACACCCTGCTGCCAAGCCAGGGGAGACCCTGGACCAAGGGAATCCTAGCCTAGAGGAAGGACTTGGTTTGCCAGGTCTGCCAGCCATGGATTACCCCAAGGGACTGCAGGAGCCCAGCAGTGACCCGTGCCTGACTGAGGCGGACGCTGAGGGGGAACCGGAGCTGCCAGCGGCGAACTACCCTGGCCTCTACTGGTGCCTCTTCACCTATGGGGTGCACCACTGACTCATGTTGGCACTCCCCTCGCCTGAGGGGCATGCCGCAGACTCGTGCCAGTGCTCCCCTGCCTGAGGGGCGCACCACTGCCTCGTCCCAGCTCTCCCCTGCCAGAGGGCCGCGCCATTGGCTCTTGCCAGCGCTCCCCTGACTGATGGGTGTGCCACGGACTTGTGGCGGCGCTCCCCTGTCTCAGGAGCATGCCACGGACTCATGGCTGCGCTCCTCTGCCTGAGGGGCATGCCATGGACCCATGCTGGCGCTCTCCTGCCTGAGAGGCGTGCCACAGACTCTTGCCGGCACACCTTCCGACCCTAATTCCCCCGTGACTGGAAGGTGTGACCAAGGCCTTTCAGAGAGGCAGTAGCTCCCCACTGCCCCCAGCGGCTCAGCAGACCCACTGACCCTTGCACAAGACACTCTCGCTTCCATCCTCTGCTAGCCAGTCGGTGTCTTCATGCCCCCTTCCATTTTTCCCTTTATTCTCAGCAGTAAGGTAAGTGTGTGAGGTAAACCAACCATCCGATCAGGACTGCTCACTCAGTTGCCATCAATGGAAAAGCCTCTCATTGATTTTAATGAAGCTAGATCCCTAATTATTTGCTCAAAGTAATAACATTGCTTGGTGCAAAACCAAGTAAATGTGAATAAAGTGTGAAGTAGAAGATGAGGGAGATTTTCACATTTTACAGTAAATTACAACCTCTTTTGTCAAGATATCATAATATTTTATACATTTTCATTAATAACCATCACAATGCCCATGAAGTAAGCATGCATTGTCCCCTTCTACAGATGTTGCAGATGTGATGTAACTTGGCCAAAGCTACACAGCCAGTGAATGACGGAGTTGGAAATATAACCCAAGAGTCTAGGCTTTGATTCCAAAGCATTAACTACTAAATGATAGGTTTTTTTCAAAGGACATTTTAAGACATAAACTCAAAATTCCCTATCTGCTGTTTTTTACCAGCAATAACCCACCAGACCAACCTAATAAGAGACATACTGGGTTTTGTAGTGCATTTTGTAAAGATTCTTGTCAGCTTTCATTTAATGGTTAATATTTATTTTACTAGCAATGTAAAACTATTTTTGATTAATAATGTCATTATGTTTGCTGAGAAAAATGCCTACTTTGCCAAAAATTAAAATTCTCAGAATTTTTCATTTGCCAGCCAAACAATACACACATAGCGACAAAGAGTATTGTAGCACCTTATAGACTAACAGATCTTAGGGATCATGAGCTTTCGTGGGCTAAGACCCACTTCATCAGATGAATGTTGTGGAAATCTCCAGAGGCAGGTATAAACATGCAGGCAAGATAGCAAGGTAAATTCAGTCAGGGAGGGTGAAGCCCACTTCCGGCAGCTGATCTGGAGACGTGAACACCCAGAGAGGAGAAACTGCTTTTGTAATTGGCAAGCCATTCACAGTCTATGTTAAGTCCAGACCTGAGGGTGTCGAATTTGCAGATGAACTGGAGCTCAGCAGTTTCTCTTTGAAGTCTGGTCTTGAAGTTTTTTTGCTGCAGCATGGTTGTCTTTAAATCTGCTATGGTATGTCCAGGGAGGTTGAAGTGTTCTCCTACAGGCTTTTGTATATTGCCATTCCTAATGTCTGATTTGTGTCCATTTATCCTTTTACGTAGGGATTGTCCAGTTTGGCCGATGTACATAGCAGAGGGGCATTGCTGGCACATGATGACGTATATTATATTGGTAGATGTGCAGGTGAATGAGCCAATGATGGTGTGGCTGATCTGGTTAGGTCCTGTGGTGGTGTTGCTGGTGTAGATATGTGGGCAGAGTTGGCATCGAGGTTTGTTGCATGGATTGGTTCCTGAGTTAGAGCTGCTATGGTGCAGTGTGTGGTTGCTGGTGAGAATCTGCTTCAGGCTGGCAGGCTGTCTGTAGGCGAGGACTGGCCTGCCTCCCAAGGCCTGTGAAAGTGAGGGATCGTTGTCCAGTATGGGTTGTAGATCACTGATGATGTGTTGGAGAGGTTTTAACTGAGGACTGTAGGTGATGGCCAGTGGTGATCTGTTGGTTTCTTTCTTGGGTTTGTCTTGCAGCAGGAGGCTTCTGGGTACATGTCTGGCCCCGTTCATCTGTTTCGTTACTTCCTCATGCGGGTATTGCAGTTTTAAGAATGCTTGGTGAAGATCTTGTTGGTGTTGGTCTCTGTCTGAGGGACTGGAGCAAATGCGGTTGTACCTCAGTGCTTGGCCTCAGTAGACAGTGGATCGTGTGCTGTGTCCAGGATGGAAGCTGGAGGCATGAAGGTAGGGATAGCTGTCGGTAGGTTAGTTAATCAAAATTTAGTTTATGAAGAGAAACATTTAAAATTCTGTAATAAAACAATTTCTGTTTTCCAGTATGTAAGTGATTAAGTAAACATTAATCATCCTACCACAAAACTAAACTGCATGGAAAAAATGTTTTTATTGGTTATGATGTGACTTTGTAAGTAAAATGACTGTTTTCCTCCCAAAGTTTCTATGTGGAGTCACACTCCTGAATCATGTGACTTATGACACATACTCTGAAAGTTGTAGACTTTTCTGAAACTTCCCAGTGAAGCAGTCATCACCAGGTTGATTACAAACTATATAATAGCAATCTCTCTCCCATGAGTGTTCCTTTTTCCTTATTCTTTCAGTTTTTTAATTTAAATTTTCTAATATTTTTGTTCTTTCTTGGTCTGACTTCTGAGTGTGTGCCTTGCAATCTTTCCTCAAAGATCACGATGCTCTGAAGTGCTGGGGTAATCACAATATTTGAAATAGCAAAGAATGCACATCTCTGGTAAACTCCACTCCAGTTTCATGTGATGTGTCCATATAGAAATCATAAGAATGTAAGAATGTTCATACTGGGTCAGACCAAGAGTCAATCTAGCTCAGTATCTTGTTTTCTGACAGTGGCCAAAGCCAGGTACTTCAGGGAGAATGAACAGAACAGGCAACTGTTTAATGATCCATCATCTGTTGTCTAGTCCCAGCTTCTGGCAGTCAGAGGTGTGGGGACACTCAGAGCATGGGGTTATGTCCCTGACCATCTTGGCTAATAGCCATTGATGGATCTATACTCCATGAACTTATCTAATTCTTTTCTGAACCCGGTTATACTTTGGCCTTTACAACATCCCCTGGCAGCCTGATTTCTACAGGTTGACTATATATTGTGAGAAGTAGTACTCACCTGTGTTTGTTTTAAACCTGCTGCCTATTAATTTCATTGTGTGACCCCTAATTCTTCTCCTATGTGAAGGGCTAATATCATGAGGTCTTGGAGACTTCCTAAGTCTTGGGAAAATCTCAAGAAGGTATGACCATTCACAGGATCCTTTAGGATCCAAAATAATAAGAAACACTATTTAGAATGACAAAGCTACCCAAAACATTAACAATTTTGGCAAACAATGTAGGAATCCTCTCAGAGGAGGATATTTTTTTAAGGACCCTGGTGACTGAAAATCACAGAATCCTTGTAAAGAAATTTGGGGGCCCCGTAGTTTCCATGTAGACTGGCTTTGCTAGATTCATATTAATTTGTTGCAGTGCTATCTCAGATGCTTCTAAACATAAAAATTTAAAGTCATCCCCACACCGGCTCTGAAAGGAGGAACCTCATGCGAAGCTGATTTTCATCTCTGATAAAGTTTTTTGAAGATAAGCATTTTGGAAAAAGTAGTTGTGGAGCAGAATAAACACATGATTCCACCCTAAAAATAAGCTAGAAATTGCTTAGAGGATGTAACCAAGGTCTTTGCTTTTGTCAGCTTGGACAAAGACAACCCAAGAGAGGCTCCTATTATGATATCATCATTACAGACACTGGCATAAAAGATTTGTGCAGGCATGGGGGGAGGGCATGTCAAGCCAAGTCCTACTAAAACGATGGTTCTCAAACTTGTAGGAGCAGTGGCCTTTTTTCCTGACCCCGAGGGCCACTGCAACCCCTACGTGTCCGCCAAAATGCTGCCGAATGGAACGCTTCTGGTTTTGGCAGCATTTTGATGGACATGCAAGCACTTCACAGTATCCACCGAAAAGCCGCCAAAACCGGAAACTTTCACTTCAGTGGCTTTTCGAGCGGACACTTTGAAGCACAAGGCATGTCTGCCGAAATGCCACCGAAAGTGAAAGCATTTGGCTCAGCAGCACTTCAGTGGCACAGGGAGCTCGTGACCACCCGGGAATTGCCCTGCGACCCCCTGGGGGGTCGCAACCCCCAGTTTGAGAACTGCTGTAATAGAATATCAGCCTGGTTATTTACTAGGTTACTGTCCCATACCATGCAGAACAGATCTGAGAATGTATGTTAAATCTTTTAACCCAATGGTTCAAACTTATCATAGACTGGTAGCTACTGGAAATTATCTCCTAAAAAAATGAAATAGAATTCTGCAAGGCCTCAGGCAAAGTATGTCACCTCTTATAGCTCCAGGAATTTATCAGAGCAAGACCATATGGATCAGGCAGTACCATACCTGCTAGAGACGGGGCCTATAGAGAAAGGTACTGGATTATCAGATCTATTCGTATTGTTCCTCCCAACAAGAGATAGAAGAGTAAAGGCTCAGATATCTCAGCATGTATACAAAAAAGTCAAATTTCTGGATGGAGACTCTAATTTTGTGTTCCCTAGGTTATTGTAACATCCATTTACTTAGCATTGATATTGACATTCTCATCAGGCTCTCTCATCAGAAATGTCTTCAATTCTTCTATCAAAACAGCCACTTTCAATATAGTATTCTGTAATTTGGCTTCTTAACATTAGAGTTAAGAAGAGTAGAAACGTCATCAAGGTGTTACTGACAGTAACTCCAGTAATCAGGGAATAAACCTATTGATCTATATGAGTAATGTTTACATCAAGATGAGAAATGGCAAAGAAGCTCTCAGCCAATGATGAAACAACCAAGTGAAGAATGAATTTGTGTTTTAAACCTGTAGATCATCCTGGAGTTCCGTAGGTTTTTAATTCATCTGGTAGTAAAGATAAACACAAGTACTCATTGATTTTGATCCCCATTTTCTCCAATCAAATTGAATAAAGGAGTCTGAGAAATTTGGGAAGTAAGCTCACTTTTGAAAGTAACTCAAACAGCAAGATTAAAGGGCCACTCAGCACCATCAAGGACTTTTTCTGCTTTGATGACCACAACCACCTCCCTTTCCATTCCCCTTTCAGAATGTTTGAAATGTTAAGCAATCATCTGTTATCTACCCATTGTCAACCTCAAATAAACCATATCTGGTCATTGTTAATCAAATGTGGTATTATTTAAAGTTTGAGAATTTTGATGAAAATCTTCATGTCATTATTAACAAACAATTGGGCTTATGAAAACCATGTTAGCAATTCCATCAGATTACATTAACATAAAACATTGCTATTCCTGGCTTATGAATCACTGTGAGAAAAACCCTAGAAAGTTCTGGTGAAAGAGCTTCTTTTTCTCTAGGAATAAAAAAATTCTGTTTAAAATAGATGAAACCATATCAGACAAATTTCACTGAGAACTTTTCTGAATAGAGTACATTCCCTGACTTTGTCTTTGCATCAACCCCTTCTCTGAGGGAACTCAGAGCTTTCTTATAATTGTTCTCCACTAGTGAGAGAGCAATTTGAAGAATGTGTCCAGCTGTAGAGAATTCTTAACGGAGGCGGAACTGTAGACTTATTGCAAAATTTCTCAAACATTCCCATTAATACTCTATTGTTCTTAGTAAGCAAATCATTTTAGTAAATTTCCCCAGTATGAGCCATAAGCCTCTTATAGTTGACAACTTGACAGCATTAACCATCAGTTTTTTCTCTTGTTACCATACACAACTCTCATGTGCTATATATGAATGCCTCCTCCATCCAGAGCTATCTGCAGAACACATAACTGACCCCTGTGTCTTTTAAGAGCTTTGTAAACTCCATTACATCTCGCTCCTCTTTTTATGTTCAACATCCAGCATTGTCTCTTTTCCCAAGTCAGGTTTCTATCTTTTGCTATTTTGTGTAATGCAAACTGAACAAAATTATCTGGGTTCTCTTACAGTCATTTGCAGCCCAGAACAAAGTCCGAGAATAATCCCTCTTCTCAATAATCTCAAATTATTCTACGACAAATTTAAGTATATAAGGAACCTCCATACAGCTAAGTAGAAAGCAGTTATTGTCCTGGCCTAAATGAAGCTTGGTTTCTACTTTACAAGTGATTACAGATATAGTATAAGAGATCAATGATCTGACATTTCCATCTTGGATTCTTCTGCTTTTAAAGCCCATGCATTCAGGACAGAAGAATTAAAGAAATAACCAATGTGATTCTATGTTCTGTGGGGAAAGAACGTATATTAAATTCGTTTTATATTTTTTGAAAGATATATTTCATTCCTCATGCTGTAAAGATTTACAAATGTTGCTGGTTTAATTTGAATTGTCTTTTTTGTCTTTTTCAGTAACTGATTCAGTCCTAAGGAGAGCAATCTATCCAGGTCATCATCCAACATAACATTAAAACCCTGGGCTATCAGATGGATAATAATAATAAAGCAATACGAACAGTAAAAGTTTATTTTAAAAGTGTCTTCAATTGGAGTTTTATTGCTTCCTGAAAGGAAGCACCAATTAAAAGATTACCTGGGTAGATTAACTCTTTGAGATACAGATCTCTTAGGATACTTTTTAATTAGACATAAAAGCAGAGTGAATGTCCTTGGAACTGTTTGTACATTGACACCTTTACATCTTTTAAGGAGTCCATCTTGAAATATTTTGACCCTTAGAAGCCTATTTGGTTTTTGATTTAAGACAGGCTACAAGCCACTTGAAGAAGTTAGGGCTGCAAACAGTTTTAACTAACTCATTGATTGTTCTGAAATAAAAAACTTCCAGGGCACTCATTTTTAGTATTTCTGTAACCACTGAATTTATAACTATCATAGACTCCTGTGTCCTGACCCATTTGTATCTGATAGGATTTCTTATTATAAAGGCAGTTTTAAGCCTGACCTCTACAACTCATTGAATTACTTAATTCAGACATTTTAGCCTCCTTTGTGAAAATACAAAGATGAATCCTCCTTTTTTTTTTTCTAACTGATCAGCACAAGTTGGATTCTCAATATAAATGATACAAAGATGTTAATTAGGCAACTCACTGTCAGTCACTTAGCAAGCTGTGTTCCATTCTGTCACCTCGCATACAGGTTATAGCATGAACAGAAGGGGCCCATAGAAGGACACACAAAAAATTATGAGAGACCTAGAAAGTCTCCCATATGAAGAGAGATTAAAAAGAATATAGACTATATAATTTACATAAAGCAGATGAGTAAGTGGTTACATGATAAAGGTATACAAAACAAAAAATGGTTTAGGGAAGATAAATTGTCAGCTTCTGTTTCTTATGTTTTTTTCTTATACTAAAGGGTGAAATCCTTTAATTCAAATAACTTTTGTTTCATGGCTTCATATAGACTCTGAAAAAGGTTTCAGGGTTGTGTGGATAGTCAGCTTAACATGAGCTACCAGTGCTCACATATGTATTGAATTCAGTGCAGACATATGGGCCCCAAATCAGAAAGGCACTTAGACACATGTTATTAACTCCAATGGAATATACAAACTCATGCTCAAAGTTAAGCACATACTTAAGGATTTTACTGATTTGAGGTCATAAAACCTGGGGGCTAATCTACACTAGAAGTGCTACATTGTTGCAGCTGCTCAGCTGTAGCATATCTGTTGAAGATGCTCTGTCCATGGGAGAGTCCTCTCCTATTAGCATAATAAAACCGCCTCAGTGAGCAGCAGTAGCTTTGTCGGCGAGAGAAGCATTCCCACTCACATAGCACTGTCCATACCAGTGGTTAGGTTGGTGTAACTTGCATTGCTCAGGGGATTGACTTGTTCACACTCCTGAGCGACATAGGTTATACCGACAGAAGTGGTAGTACGTACAAGCCCTGAGTAATAAGACTTTATGCAGGGAAAGTGCAGAGCCAGGAAGGAGAAGGGTGTTGAAACCATTCCCCAACCCAGGATGGGCCCTGGACTGTATCTACAGCCACTCTGCACCCTTGTGTTGTGATTTAGAGCCAAATGACCTGCATAAATATCAACTCTGTGGCCTGGCATCATGCTAACTTCATCTTTTCTAAGGCTGGTATGAAGACCTCTGACCAGGGGCACCATTTCAGATTTTGGGGAAGGAGGGGGCAACTTTCAGCAGGAAAGTTTAGGCCCCTGGAAGCTCTTGGATTTTTTGAATAACAGCATGTAAAAATTTGTCTTGTCTTTATTTTTAATGGCAATTCAACAAACTACAACAAAATTACCAACACAGGACAAAATAGTGGGGCATGCTATCTTAGTGAAATATGTAGATGGCTCCACATGAAGGAGCTTGAGAGAAGCAGATGCTAAAGAAAAAGGAGGCACAAAGTGTAGAAGTATAAATACAGCTGGCTATCGAGGCTGGCCTCTGACCCTTGTGAAGCCCACAGTCATGGGGACCAGTAACTTGGGAGAACCAGAAATGTAAAGGACAGTCTCAGCATTCATGTTACAATCCTCGGCCTTCTAGGGTGCCTGGAAAGAGGTGGGCTGGGTGCTTATCACCGGTATCTTCTAGACATCACAAGGTACTCATGGTGCCTGAGTGTGGGCAAATGGTGTTCGCACTATGTCTCCCAGTGTAGGGACCCAGTGCTCAGACCATGTGTTAGGGGAAGGGATTTTAATATCTTCCCTATACCCAGCCCTGTTCCCTCCTCTCTGCATCACACCCAGTCCTGTTTACCTTTCTCTGCCTCACATCCAGCCTTGTTCTCCTTCTCCCCAAGGTCTCCAAGGAATTGCCAGTGCGGGCTGGAGTGGGCAAGAGTATACACCTTGGGCACCCCTGCCTCAGAGATGGCAGCAGTACATGCTGTTTCTTCCCCCACGCCACAGTTCCTTGCTGGACCAGACTGCCCAGGTCTCATTTCAGTGCTGCCAACTCCTGGATGCTGTTGTCACTGACAGAGGCCAGCCTCTGTGTAGCCAGTCCCCTGCGCCTCTGTTCCCCACCCTGGGATGGGACCACAAACAGCCTATTGCCCTCTTTTCCCACCCTACCCAAATGGAGTCTCTACTTCTGTCAGCACATTCAAAGGTGCCCCCCATCATCCCTCCTCAGGCTGGGGGAAGATGGTAGAGGGGCTTCTTTGAGGGCTATGGGAAGCAGGATAGATGCAGCGTGGCAACAGGGAGGGGTGAGGAATAAAAGTAAATGGATGCTCCCACATGAAGCGGGGAGAGAGAAGCAGAAGCTAAAAGAAAGTATTCATGTATAGATGCAGCTGGCTGTTGAGACTGGCCTTTGACCCTCGTGAAGCCACAACAATGGGGACCTCCCCCCACCCAATTACTTGGGAGAACCCACACACCCAGTGCCTCCCTCACCTCTCTCCTTACCTTATTGCTCCCTGCTGGTGAATCTTGCACTCAGGTGATGGGTCCGTCCCGCTTTCCATCCAGTCCTTGGTGCTGAGAGGAGCTGCGGTTGCACAGAGTGGGTCTGTCATTCTGGAAGGGCAGCTGGGCCAAATTTGAGTGGCACTGCAACCTTATGCCAGATCGCAGTGCTACGCAGAGTTGGCCTGAACACCCCTCTATCTGAAATACTGGGTAAAAAGCATCTCTGTTGGCAACCCTAGTTCATCTAGGGAACTGGTATAAGGATCTGATGGATGAGGTCAGAGACTGAGACTGGGACAAGGACAGGCTGGAGGAGCCAGGGCAAAAGAAGTCAAATTTGTGGTAGAAGTTTCTATAGACACTAAAGCACTTTCTTCTCGAAACCAACACGAGAACCTTCAATCTCAACAATATTCTGCTGTCAGCAAATATTTGTGAAATCCACTGGCAAAATGCGTGCCTTGCCTTTCTCTCTGTCTTGTGGCTGGCCCACATAGAGAATGACAACCTATTACTGCTACCAGTTACTCTGTTAGCCCACATGGCAGGAGTCTGTAATGTGGATCTAAGGTTCTAACCCTGCTGAAGAGCCATGTGAGGTTTGATTGTGGTTCCATGTGATGGATTTTTTTTTAATTTGCTTTTTAAAATACCTAGGAAATTGCATATAAAAACCACATTAAAATAATATGAAGGACGCACAATCAGGTAGTTAAAGGTTAGGAAGGGCCAGAGTTAACATTATTAACACAGGACGTCTGACTCATTCAGTGCACAGCATGGATGTTGCTTGCTGAATGACTAGCTGCTCAATATTTTGTTTTATCCTCATTGTTCAGTGTATGGCCCTGGGCCTTATTTACTGCATACTATTCAAACACAGTACTGGATACAGAAATATTAATTTCCTTGTGGGCTTTTCTTTAGTGCTCATCACTGTAGCATCTGAGTGCTTCACAAACTTTAATTAATTTGTTTTCACAACATTCCTAACAGGTGAGGTGGTATTATCATCCCCATTTTACAGATGGGGAAATGAGGCCCAGTATGTCAAAAGTATGAACTAATTTTGGGTGCCCAGTACGACCTGACTAGTGCCTAATTTTTTTCAGAGAACTTGTGGCACTTTTGTTCAGAGCACAATTGCTCGGCATTTCTGCGAATCAGACCCCAAGGCTCCTCAAGGTGGGAACCGAGAAAGTGAGTCTTTCATTCTATGAGGTGTGCATTTTATGGTACTGTGTATATGTATGCGTTTCAATTAAACACTGTTGCATACATGACTGTAAGATATGAATTATGTTCCCAACACCTCTTATACTGTAAGTGATTTTTCTCTGCTGAGGTAATCAACAGAGTCTCTACCTTTTGATTACTTGGCTGCATCTTTGACTCGTTCTCTGCTTTCTATTGTTCATAGTTCAAATGTTTTCATTTGCTCTGTGTAGTTACAGTTTTTTAAAGAAAGCACTATTCTACATTGATTTTTTTCTGAGGGCATTTTCCTTATTAAAGTGAATTTAGTCTTTCTGAGATGTGCCCACTTGACAACCCCACAGCTTGAAGTCCTATCTCCACAGAAATGTTGGCTTAAACAACACTGCAACTTCTTTTACCACCCTTTTAGGATGCCTATGTGCTGTTCAGGATGGGGAGGCAAAGCCCTGCAGGAGTGAGAAGATAGTTCACTTTTCATGTGCATTCAATACTTGGCCTCAATGAGGCTGTCAACAAGGGAATTAATTATAATGATTGTTTTATATCTGTTAGTATGTGTTATGTTCTGATTGCTTTTGAGATACCAAACATATAGCTCTTGCTTTGTATTTATTAGGCATGGGAATCTATGCAGTAGCAGAATTTATCTTCATAGACGGGGCAAATTAATTCCAATATAAGCCGCACACAGATCTTCTCTAGTGTCAGAGGTTTTCAAAACTGTCTAGGGAATTTAGACCTACTGTATATCTTTCTTTCATTTTAATGGATCATGTTTTTCTAAATCCTCTAGACTGGTTTGAAGTCTCAACCAAAAAAATCTCTTTTGCTTCTTTAAATTAATAGAGAGGACACTAGTTTAAACAGTTTGTGGCGTTCAGAAGGTATGGTGCTGCTTACATTACTCACCTTGTGATTACTGCTTTGAGGGGTTCAATAATTTTCTGGATGCTTTGAAAGCCCCACTGAAGCAGATTCTGTGGGTAACATGGCTCAAAACTTGATATTTATATATCATGTTCACTGCAGAGCCTTAGTAGTTAATACTGACCTTTAATTACAGCTTTGTTTACTGATTTAAATGTTTTCTATGGAGCACCCTTTTCATTTAATATTTTATCTATTAAAAATAAACACAATACAGGAAAAGGTAATGTCCTAACTGTTTCTTCTGAAAGCTCTCATAAAATTTAGAAGATATCAAAAGTATTTATTATCCTGTTTTTCATGAAGTGAATCAAAGACAAATTTATCAGTGTTCTTTTTAAAATTCTGTACCCAGAATTTTTTGATTAGGAAACATTTTGATTTTTTTAAAAGATTTTTTAAATTTATTTTGAAGAGTTGTGCTGGCTTTCATTTCATGCCTGGGATATATGAACACTTCAAAAAAAATCAAATAAAATTATACTCTCCATCTCCAATGAGTTTGCCTAGTAGTATGTCAAGAATCAGAGGGGTAGCCGTGTTAGTCTGGAATTGCAGAAGTGACAGAGAGTCCTGTGGCACCTTAAAGACTAACTAAAATTTTAGAGCATAAGCTTTCGTGGGCTAATACCCACTTCGTCGGATGCATGCAGTGGAAGT
>ML677362.1:21510649-21572180 GCA_007922305.1 Dermatemys mawii
TCCACTTCCACTGCATGCATCCGACGAAGTGGGTATTAGCCCACGAAAGCTTATGCTCTAAAATTTCACCTAGTAGTATGTGTTTCTCATTCTCACTAGTCAGTCTTCAATGGGGTTAATCTGTATACAGTCACTTCATTTTGAAGTCATCTGGAGTACCACTTGGTCACAGCCTCAGATGAAGTAGGTAAGTGGGTGGAGAAAGCTTCTTAAAAAAAAAAGAGCAGATTTTTATAAATTAACTTCTTAGCCTTCCAAGGCCTCATGTATTCGGGCATTGGTGTTTTTGCACAGGAAGATAGGCAGCAACGAACAGAATTATTAGACTGAGACTAAAGTTAAAACTAATGTCTTAATTAGTAGGCAGAAATTGATAGAGGAGAGTGTAGGCAGAAATAGAAAATTAGGATAAAAGTGACATGTAGGCAGTGAAAAGCTCTCTGCATGGTGTGTCAAACAAAAAGAAAAGCTATTTACTCTAATTTAAGCTTATCTAAAGCATCATACCATATCTGAAATACTTGTTTTAATCTTATTTTATCTTTCAACATGTAATATTTGTACACACTTGTAACAGTTAAACCGCTTTTAATGGATGAATTTTCATTTAAAAGTAAAAAAGATGTTCTCTGCTTCAAGCAGCAGGTGTGTTTTTAATCTTTAATAGGTCACCTTCCCAAGTGCAAGCAGGCAAGCTGTTATTGATCAAAGAGGTTTTGTTGGGTAGCTCTCAGATTATTGAGTGACAAACTTTATTGAATTTGACTTAACAGAAGTCAGAAGACAGCTGAAGCATAAGAGCTTGCACTACCATCAGAGTCATTTTACGACAGCCGGGGAGCAAAGCTCAGAGATGGATACTGAGCTCTTTGCTAGCCCTTGGAGATTAACTGAACAGCCTTCCTACCAATTCCCAAGCCTGTCAGCAGAACCAATTAGATTTTCAACCAGTAGACAAGAAGGGTGGCACTTGGGGACCTTTTTGCTTTAGGTCGAAGGCTTTTCAGACTGCGATGAGATGACATTGATGATGACACATTGAGCATTGGTTGGTTTTAAGACAAGTTAAATTAGCAGTCTTGAAATGATTCCAACTGTCTCCTGACTTCTCACTGTTGCCATATTCAGTGGATCCTGTCAGAAGCAGGTTGATGACTTAATAGTCTTTCTTGAGTGGATTTGAGCACTTTGGCTGTGTGTTTATGTGTAGTTGTCATGCTTAAAATATTCATATGAACGTTTGAAATATTTATTTGAAGGCTCCTTCTGCAGAGTTCAGCAGTAAGACTCTCCGTGATTCTGTCTGCTTCTCCCCCCCACTTTTTGCTGCTCTAAGCAGTTATTTCTAAAAACTGCCTTTAACTGTATCTAATCTGTATTTGATGACATTGTTTCTTGTAGCTATCGATCACGTCGTGCACTTAAGACGTTTAAGAGTTTATTTGGCATTTTACTTTCAGAGCTCAAACCTACAACTTCAAATCCCACCTGTATACACGTTACTATAGTTGAGACCATTTCAAATCAGGAAGGGTGTATTCATCTTGTACTGTCTTGTAATCTTTGATTCTAATCCAAACAGGTTGGGTTAGATATTGAAGAAAGGGAAATGGAGAAGGAGAGAGGAGTGTAAGATGAAGTCGTATAACAATTAAATTGCCTCAGGCTCTTGAAGCAAGTGAACAGGATATCACTGAGAAGCTTTTCTTTGTATTTTAAAAGGACGTGGTATTTACAGAAATACTTTATCTGAATGGATTGGCCCTGGTATATATTTAAAGGAACTCAAGAGATTAATTTCAATAAAACATCTGTACATTAAATGTTCAGTTTATTGTAAGAAACTTTAGCCACACAGAAACAAACTTGCAGTTTAATCAACATATTAATTTGTTTTACTACAATAAAAAATGATGTGTTTCTAACATTGCACATTTTTAAAATGTCAGAGTATTAAAGATTAATGGTAACATTTTCATATCTTGATGCCTGAAATTAGACTCTTAAATCCATATTCAGGCACTAAGTTTAAGCTTTTAAATCCATAATTAGTCACTAAAATAAGGGCCTTGATAAGAATTTAAGAGCTTGACTTTAGGTACTCTTAGTAGGAAAATGTTCGTGTTATTTCCATGGCCTTTGTAGGCTTACCAATTTTGCAGTGAAATAGCCCCCCGATACACACATCTTTTTTTTTTAAAATATGATTTGGGAAAAATATATCTACATTTTGCAGAAATTGATTCCAAGTACTTTCCTAAGCACTGGCATGATTATGCTACAAGAAGGCTGCTTGCAAGTCAAAAGGACATAAATTGATGTACAAACCCAAACAACAATTTTCGTTGTATTTAATAAGTTATACCATACTATCAAGCGTAGCAGCTGAGTAGCTAACAAAAAACTTGCCATTGCCAAGATATAAAGGCCTTCCCAGGGAATTTGTGTATGGTCAGAGTGCTCATTATAATGTCAGTGCTTAGCATTTGTATACACCACATTCCATATATGGCAAAGTTCGATAAGCTTTCTTATCCCTATTTTAGAGACAGGGGAAAGTGGCACAGAGGGGTGAAGTGGCTAGCTCAAAGTCGTGTGTCAGTGGCAGAGCTGGGAATATAACTAGGCCTTCCTCCCAACTGTTAGCCTTGTGCTGTGTCCATTAAACCATGCTGTTTCCTAGGTATAGAGTTCATAGATTATAAAGCCAGAAGGGATCATGTGGTTCTTTAGTCTGGCATCTTGCATGATACAGACCATAGGACTTCCTTGAATTGATTCCTGTTTGAACTAGGTCAAAGCTTTTTAAAACACAGCCAATTTTTTAATCTAAAAGTTTCAAGTGGTAGAGAATCTAACCCAAACCTTCTTATTCAATATTCCCCTGGATTATTGCATACATCCAATGATTGCTTTAGCTCTTCTGACCACTGCATCCCACTGGGAGCTCACGTTCAGTTGATTATCCACCGTGTCCTTTCAGGTCTATTTGCGAGTCACTGTTTTGCAGGTGAGAGTCCCCCATCCTGTATGTATGGTCTGTATTCTTTGTTTATAGATTAATTACTTTTCATTTTGTCATATTGAAATGCATATTGTTTGCTTGCACCCAACTTGATCCAGATCAGTATGTATCAATGATCTGTCCTCTTCATTATTTACCAGTCACTCAAGCTTCATTGGAGTAGGGACTTGAATTTCTTACATCCCAGGGAGTGCCTTACCTACTTGGCCATAGAGTCAATCTCTCTAGAGTGGCTTCAACAGGAGAGCTCTATCCTAGACTACTTAATAACGGTTAGAATGGTTAGAAAACACATTTGTGGTGTGGGAGACCCCAGTTCAAGTCACTATTTCAGATTCTCCAAATCAGGCAGAGTAGGGATTTGAAAACAAGTCTACCACATCCTGGGTGAGCCTCCCGACTGTTGTGTATCTTGGGAAACCCTCCACCCCATCTTCAGACAGAAAAATCCTAATCTGTTTGCCTCCCGCTGTCTTTTGTGCAAAACCTGATCAGGTCAATGCACTCTGCGAACACGTGCTGGATTAAGACCTGCAGGCATAATAGGCTGGGGAATGCCTAATTTGAGAATCTTGTTGGGGCTTCTGTATGTGCTAGGTCACCAAACATCTTGTCTTAGCCCACCAAAGCTTATGATCCCTAAGATCTGTTAGTCTATAAGGTGCTGCAAGACTCTTTGTCACTTTGGCATTATCAGGACTTTATGCATCCCCACTGGCAGAAACTTTGGTGCATAGGGACTTTACTAGTTTAAGATTTAGTCTTAGCAGCATATTTTTACTTTTGTTTCCTTGTAATCCTTTCTGTCATTATTCCTTGTACTTGGTATTATTTAAACTTATGATTTTGGGTTTAATAAACTTGTTTTACTTTTACTATAAACCAGCTCAGTGCAGTAATTGAAGAGAAGGGTGTATTAACTCCACTTAAGCTAACAGTCTTCACCTTATTGTTTTTTTTTTTAAGGAGCAATGAATTTAAGGTTCTGTGAGTGCTACAGTCAGAAGGACTAGCTGCTACAGGAGAGACAGTTTGGGGGAAATTCAGGACTGGGAGGTGTTTGGTCATTTACAACAAAGTAACTGGGTGATGGAAGCCAGAGCATAACCTTCATGCTTTTAGGTGGGCTGTTGGTGTTTAGCCTGTGAGCCAAAGCAGCATGGCATTTAGGGCACCCAGAATTTCAAGAGTCACAAGCCCGTAATCAAAATGTCATGTGGTACCAAATCAAATGTCTTGCAGAAATCTATTACATCAACATTATTACCTTTCTCAAGAAAATTTGTAATCTCCTCAAAAAGAAATATCAAGTTAATTCGACAAGATCTATTTTCCATGAACAGTGTTGGAATGGAAAGTATTGCATCATCATCATATGACATCCTGCTTTTTTCCAAATACAGAACAGAAATATATATTGAAACATTTGTCTCTTTTGTATTATTATTGACAATTTTACCATTTACATCTTGTAATAAATCAAAAACCTTATTAGGATTCATGTTGCTCCTAATATACTTTAAAAACTCCTTATTGACCTTTAACTGTGTCCCCATTGATTTCTGCATGTGTCCTTTTGCTTCCCTTATCAATTTTCAACAATTCCTAGCTTCTAATTTATAGTTCATTACTATCAACTTCCTCTTGTTCCATTTGTTATGCTGGGTTTATTTTTAACCAGCATAGACTTCTTTCTCAATTGTGGAATTGTAGATTTTTGTGGCATTTAATAAAATATTCTAAAACATTTCCCAATTATTGTTATTTTTCTGTTCAAATTCTTTCTCCCAGATGATTTGGCCCCTGAGTATTATAAACTTTGTGAAATTGTCCCTTTTAAAGCACCAAGTGTGTGTGGATAGATAGATAGATAATATATATAAAATATTTACTGATTGACTCTTTATTCTTTTTTAACACAGCAAATGTAATCAAGTCATGATCACTTGCATCTAAGCAATGACTAATTTTTAATTCTGAGCTCAATTCCTGTTTAGTGCCAGGACAAGTGTTGGATGCAATACTTTCTAAGTTCAGAAATTTCCATTTATAAATTTTAGAAATTCCTAGTACTGACAGCATGAGCCCTCCAACAGGTCATTCAGAAGTCTCCCGTGATAACAGCTTTTTTCCCTATACATTATATATTTGTGTTTAAGGAGCTAGGCATCCTGTTCTCTATGTGATTTGGCGGTTTGTCACAGACACCAATTAATATAACATCTTATGCTTCATGTCCTAGGACTTGAATCCATAAGCATTCAATGTCATTTCTTTTTGTGTTGTCAGTGACTTGGAAACAGGTAATGCCATTTTTGAAATAGACAGATTTTGCCCTTCCCCCTCCTGTTTTGCCCACTCACTCCTTCCTTAATAGGATATAACCCTTAACTTTACCATTTCAGTCATGCAAATCTTCTCACCAGGTTTCAGAAATACCAAGTAAGTTGAATTTGTGTTCATAAATGAGCAATTCCAGTTCCGATTATTTATAACTCGGGCTCCTAGCATTGGTGTATAGGCAATTAAATAATTTCTTCTCGTCACATCCCTTGGTGCCTTGATTACTTTTGTTCTCAGCATCCAGATTTAGTTCTAAATGAGTGCCCATTTCTTCCCCTTTTCATCCTCCCCTTTAGTTGTTAGTTTAACACTTTCCCGACTAGTTTAGCCAACCCGTCCCCTAAAAGATTGGTTCCCCTTCTACTGAGATGGAGGCCATCTAAACTCTACACCCCTCTCTCCCCATGCAAGGATGACCAATGTTCCATCAGATCAAAACCACTTACTTAGCCAAAAGTTTGCTTCCACATTCTTCTGGCTTCCTTCACTTGCAAGACAGGAAGAATCTCCAGGAAGATCACTTGAACATTCTTCTACTTCATCACTCTTCCGAGTTTCCTAAAGTAGTCAATATTTTGTGAGATATGTTGTGAAATAGTGTCATTAGTGCTGATAT
Organism: Dermatemys mawii; assembly: GCA_007922305.1. Classification (NCBI taxonomy): domain Eukaryota; kingdom Metazoa; phylum Chordata; order Testudines; family Dermatemydidae; genus Dermatemys; species Dermatemys mawii. The sequence goes on from ML677362.1 coordinate 21,516,634, forward strand.
ACACCATCACAAATGGATCCTTGTCTGTTGACTTCAGAAGCTTATTGAGTCTTAGTCACATCTCGTGACTTTGCTCCAGAAAGAAAGCACACCATCCTGTTATCCACATGTCCTTTGCTAAACGTTCTTCCCATACTTCAAAGACTGTCTGTCTTCCTTGGACAATTGGAGATCTTGTTGTAGGCATGTTTGATTTGTGACAAAGAGAGAAAAAGCCCTGCCCCACAATACTATATAGGCATAACCCAGTATTAGGACATCTGGGAGGTGGGAAACCTCAGCTCAAATCCCTGCTGTACGTTAGGCAGAGCGAGGATTTGAATGAGGGTCTCTCACATCCTGGGTGAGTGCTCTAACGACTTGTCTGTTGGGCGTAAGGAAGTACACCACCACTGTCGCCTTCTCATTTTTTTGTGAGAAAAGACTGGCTTGTGTTAGGGTCTAACTCCAGGAGAATCCCAAGTGGAGACAGGGACTCCCTCTGTTCTAAAGTTAGGTACCTATGACCCTTTGACAGTGGAGGGCGCTAGGCTAAAGCCCCTCTCATCAGCACTTCCTATTGGCTGGATTAGGTGGCTCCCCCCTAAGCTTGCCAGTTTCTGTGAATACCATTTTTATGTACCTAATGCTTCTCAGGCTTTGTATAGTGAGCCTGGGTGCCTAACTGGGGGCTGAGGATTCCCCTGGGCATGAGGGTGCCTAAAATCTGATGTTGTAGTGCCATGCCTCAGTCCCTTTTGTGGAGCCAGCCCTTAGTTACCAGAACTATAGCACAGACATCATAGTTTAGAATGGAAACTGGAGGGATGAGAGAGACGGTAATCAAATTGATGTTTAAGGTCTCTGGACCATATACAGATTCAGCTGTATGAGAGTCTGAAATTTGCAGTCTGCTTTGACATTTGAGAGTTAACAGTAGACCTATAGATCCTTAAAACTGTGTGTGTGTGTGTGTGTGTGTGTATATGTGTATGTGTATATATATATATATATATACACACACACACAAAACGGAGCATAGTTTTTATTGCTGCTGGTGTTTTACAAATCTGATAGTCTTTTTTATAATTTGGCTGTTAAAATAGTAATTATACTTCATGGTTCTCTTCTTCGAAGTACTGTACAGGCAATTAATTAATGGTTGCAACATCCCTGTGCAGTAAATATTATCCCCAATTTACAAGAGGTATAACTGAGTTAGTAGGTTACTTGCCTAATGTCTGACAGAGAAACAACCAGGAGATACTTTAGTGCATTCAAGGCCCTATTTAAGAGTGTCTTGACTGCTTCTAGTTACATCTGGCTGCAGCTAATTGCAAAATATTAAGATATATTTTAATGTCTCTCTGTATAGCTGGACTGATTAGAGACCAAATTGTTTGTGGTATAACTGGTAACTGCCAGGCTCCCCTTCTGCACATGGAGGAAGGAGATCCATACATAGAAGGTGTCCTCCCTGTGTAGATCTGTAGGCATAACTTTCCCCCATCACAACCAGACTCAAGAAAATAAACAAGTGGGAAACACAAACTACCTTCAAGTAGCTCATATTCATTAGTACTGGTAACCCTGTAAGATGCTAACTTAACTGCAGTGATCCATACTTTTATCCAGGTTGCATTGCTGCAGCCCTGGCTAATCACCACCTGTTAGCAAGGAGGAGGTGGAATAGAACAGCAAAGTTCAGTATGTGAGTCAGTTGCCTGGTGAACTCTTTGGTGAATTTGTGAGATTTTCAATCTAGGTACAGTTCTACACTCATTACTGTGATGGCCAATCATCAAACAGTGGCTGTGACCTGCAATGGGTTTGTTATGTTTTTGTTCCTGCCCAAATGAATGATTTCCTCTTTATGAAGTGGAACCTGGTGATCGTCCTGGAGGAAAAGATTTTGGTTCAGAAGGAAAAGTACAAACACTAAAAATAAGCTTGAAGGATTAGATCTCTATCAGTAAATGTCGATAAACATCAATTTTACTGGACATACACAAACTGATGGAAAATATTTCCGTCAATCATAACAGAGATTTACAAATAGGCAAAGTAAGAAAAATGCTTCTTGTGGAAGCTGTTCTGCTCTGTGTAAGATAATTAGTATTCTTTGGAGCAGGACTGGAACCTGGTCTCCCAGGAGACTGCCCTTAACCATTGGACTTATAGTCATTCTTATTCTCTCTCTGGTCCAATGAACATTTAAGGGTTAAGTGGAGCAGCTTCAATAGGAGAGATTGAGAGAGATCTACCACCAGAACACTCCCTTGGTTAGGGCACTGCCCTCCTTGGGAGATGAGACAGCTGGGTCAAGTCACTGCTGCACATCAGGCAGTATGGGTATATGAGTCAATATCTCTCAGGAGAGTTTTCTAACTAAGTGATTGGATATTACAGGGACCGCCACCATGAGATTTGTGCAGGCCTGATCCAGTAGCTATTGAGAACATTTAATGGAGCAGGCATTGCAGGCCAGCTAGATGGGGGAACATCTAGCTTGGGAGCCCTACTAGGGTTTGGGCATGAGCTGGATGTAGGCAGTTTTGAACATGCACTAGCAGAAATTTATTAACCTTTGAGAAATTAAATTTTGGACTTAAATGTCTAAAGTGACAGTTCCCCAATTATCAGGGACTTAGTGGTGGGGACGGTACTGACTGTATGAGTTTAAATGCAGGTGGGAAATGGATGAAGCGATGGTGCTGTTAAAACAGGACAGCTAAGGTGATGCTTTAAATTTCCCTCTCTTCTAGAAAAAGGGTGAGGTTAGGAGCTGTCCTGCTCTAGGGACCCCTGAAAGGAGGAGTGAAGTAGGAGATGGGAAGCTGGTTCCTTGGTAGTGCTAATGGCAAATCAAGTACTTTAAGACATCTCTCCCTGTCGCTGGAAACAGGGTTTCCTGTGATCTTTTATCTACCCTTCCCTTACAGTGGTCTAACATGTCACATATTTCAGTTTTTGGGCTATCACTCTGAAACACTATCGTGATTTTTTTTTAAAAAAAAAAAAATGTGTCCTTCTTACAAGTAGTATTGCCTCATCCATCCTCACCAAACTCATACATGCACAATGGCTAGTCATTTAGATATTCCCTCCACTTCCTAAATGGCTGAGATATTCCTTTGAGCAAGAAAGAGGGTTAGAGGCATTCTCTTCTGGCTGTAACAGGCCATCACAGAAGCTGGGATCCTACCTGTCAGCAGCAGCGGAACTTGCTGCTTCTGCGTCCTATCCCAGACATTATTAAAAAGGTCAGGCACTGAGGGTAGAGTCATCAAAAATAACCTTAAAATGCACACTGGTTTTTAGAAGTTGCCTTGCCAATTAAAGATTCCTGATTTGTAAAGTTGGTCGTGAGAGAAACATTATAATGACTCAGCCTGTATTTTTGGCAACAGCATTACTGAGGCATGCAGCTGAGGTTAAGGAACTTGTGTATGATGGTTTTGGGGATTGAATAAAAATATTGAGAGTCAGAAGTCTAAATTTACTGCCTAATCTAGTTATCTTTTATCAACAGCAATAGCTCTATTCACTGCATTCTTAAACTTAACTATGATACTCGTGTGAAGTCCAGAAGAGTTTTGCCACTGACTTCTATGAGGCCACAATATCACTCCTTATGTTTTAATATATATATTTTTAATACTGGATATGTTAAAGGGGAGAGAGAGTTATTTTCCAACCTTGGGCTGAAAACTCTGAGAGAGGGCAAAAGCGGAGGAAAACAATGAGGATTCTTTCATGGAAATTCCCCAGCGTCATTTCACTGGAGGGAAAGCATGCCAAAGTTGGCCCTTCCAAAAGGAACAATCCACAGTACCCAACCAGAGACTTCTCAGGAGGCCATCTGTATAGAAGCGCCACTCCCCTGCAACAGCTCTGGCCCTCAGAGATGATCACACCCTGGTCTCTTGCAGTGGCCCTCTTCCTAGACATTCCTGCTCCCCTAACAAGATTATTGCCAAAATGGGCCTGACTTTGTAGAAAACAGTGGCCATTTTTATCCAAGTGTGGAATCTGCACTAAATACAGAAAATATAATGTGTAACTACTGACATTACATGAAATGCCGGATTATCTTTGGTCTGACTGGCACAGATATTTTTAAATTAAATGGGAAAAAATACCTCTTATTTATGGGGTACTATTTTTTTTAAAATTGAGCCCAATACATCAAGTAGCAATGTAATAACACATTACAAATTGTAGTTTGCTACTAGTGGTGTTTCAATTGAGTTAATAAAGGATAACAGCCCACAATTCATGAGGTGGCACACTTTAGCATTTCTGTTCAAGCACACCATGGCAGGTCTTTTCTATGCTCAGTCAAATGGATTAGCAGAAAAATTAGTACAATGACCTTGATTTAAAAAAATAATCCCTGATGGAGTCAATGGAGCCATACTTAGCATTTTTAAATTGTCACAATGTACCTCACAGTGTTTTTTGAAAGTCACTGGCACAGAGACTGATAGACAGAAGGAAACAAAGGTTAATGCCAACATCTAACAAGCTTCCTGAGCCAAAGACCATTAACAGAAAAGTAAAGATCTACAGCTCAAGAAACTAGAACAGAAGATATAATACCAGAAATGCCCAATCATTACCCTGTTGGAAGGCCCTTATATGCTAGAATCCAAACAGAAAGTGGTTGGCAGGCTGCTAAGGTAACAGTTGACTTTCACACCAAGGTCAGATGTCATATCCACCTTTGGGTTAGTTCCATCTAAATAAAACCAAAAACACTGTTTCTGATTCTTGGGGACATCTGGACTACCACTGACAGTGCTTGTTTGCTGACAATAGTAACATGCATTCACTGACAATGGAAAAACTCCATGAATGAAATCCTGTCCTGAAGAAATCTTGAAGAGCTCTGTGTCGCTTGAAAGCTTGTCTCTTTCACCAACAGAAGTTGGTCCAATAAAAGATATTACCTCACCCACCTTGTCTTTCTAATGTCCTGGGACTAACACAGCTACAATAACACTAAAAATATATGTCTCTGTTAAAATGGAGGATGCAACCATAGCCACTACCATATTGACAGGGATAGTAACCTCTTTCAATCCTGAACAGTGTCATGTGAATGGATGACATGCAGACCCGTCTATCACCAGCCCTTCTGTGTCACACTTCTATTACAAATATGATATTTGGCAACTTACAACCTGTTTTAACACTTGTGACTAGTGACCAAGTCATCATACAGCTAGCTGTATTTTAGTTGTTTCATCAGTGTATTACAGTAGCTGGCAAGAAGAGAGAACTGACACGTCTATGGCCTATGGCAAAAAAATCAAGCAATTAGGAGAATCAGTACTGGATTACATCATTTTAAGGCAGATTCATTGTGAGTGACCTGAGTTAACTTTCACACAGTGAGTATTGCAACAGTTTTAATCTTTTCAAAACATCTTGTGTGCAAAAATTAATTATAATGTTGGTTGAATTATTTCTGACACCCAGAAAAACATGAAAGACTATCCTTGAACACTTCTTGATAAGTAGAGAATATGTCATAACTGTCCTTTTGAAACTGAATTTATTTTCATGTAGCTTCATTATTTGCCTGGTTAATAAGAGCAACTTCATCAAATATATGAAAAATGTCCATTCTCTGTATAGTTAACTTATTCAATTGTCTGTTACTTAGAGGTAGCACTCAAAATGTGGTGAACACATTTCAAACACAGAGGAAGATGCAGTCTCTGCCCTCAGGAGCATACAGTTTAAGAAGCCAAAGACAGACAAAGGGTGGGAGAAAGCGCTCCTTGTGGTGATAGATATGTCTTATTCGAGGCAAGATTTTGTTGTTTTTTGCAAGTTAAACACAATGGGGCAGATTCTCATTTCCACGCTGGCCATTTTGTTCCACTCAGACAAGGCAAAGGGCTTCAGGTTATAAGTAACCTGAATAGAATTCCACTAGTGGAGGAAAGCTCTTGCTGACATAAAGATGACTGAGCTAGCACCTGTGCCAGTTACACCACCCCATATTCCGCATAAAGAAGGCATTGTGGGTGAGGCAGGAGTGACGAGAAGATCTGTTATGGCTTGCCTATGCTCACTAGCATAAGGCTTCTACTGGCATACCTTATGGTATTGGCATACATTAGTGCAGACCCTGAACTGCTCTAACTCCTGTTGGAGCTGGCCATTGTGAAACTGTAGAGCTGTATCCAGATCCTGGATGAGTCCCACAGTTCTGAGCTAATTGGAGCTCAGATGCGGGTCAGAATCATGCTTAAATTAAGTTCCAAATTAAAAGTTAAAAAATTACTTAGACAAATTAGATGTCTTCAAGTCACTAGGGCCTGATGAAATACATCCTAGAATATTCAAAGAGCTGACTGGAGACATATCTGAGCCATTAGCAGTTATCTTTGAAAAGTCATGGAAGATTTGAGAGATTCCAGAGGACTGGGAATGGGCAAATATAGTGCCAAGGGAAATAAGGACAAATTGGGAAACTACAGACCAATCAGCTCAATTTCAGTACCTGGAAAGATAATGGAGCAAATAATTAAGCAATCTGTTAGCAAACACCTGGATGATAACAAGGTGATAAGTAACAGTCACCAGGGATTTGTCAAGAACAAATTTTGTCAAACCAACCTAATAGTTTTCTTTGACATGGTAACAAGATAGGGGAGAAGTGGTATATCTTGACTTTAGTAAGTCTTTTGGTACTCTCTCGCATGACCTTCTCATAAATAAACTAGGGAAACACAACCTAGAAGGAGCTACTATAAGAGGGGTGCATACCTGGTTGGAAAACCATTTCCAGAGAGTATTTATCAATGGTTCACAATCAAGCTGGAAGGGCATATCAAGTGAGATCCCACAGAAAAATCAGTTCTGGGTTTGATTCAATATCTTCATTAATGATTTAGATAATGAAGGATAGGATTACAATTCAAAATGATCTGGACAAACTGGAGAAATGGTCTGAAATAAATAGGATGAAATTCAATAAGGACAAATGCAAAGTACTCCACTTAGGAAGGAACAATCAGTTGCACAGGTACAAAATGGGAAATGACTGCTTAGGAAGGAGTAATGCAGAAAGGGATCTGGGGGGTCATAGCGGATCACAAGCTGAATATGAGTCAACAGTGTAACGCTGTTGCAAAAAAAGAAAACATCATTCTGGGATGTACTAGCAGGAGTGTTGTAAGCAAAACATGAAAAGTAATTCTTCTGCTCTACTCCACGCTGATTAGGCCTCAACTGGAGTATTGTGTCCAGTTCTGGGTGCCACACTTCAGGAAAGATGTGGACAAATTGGAGAAAGTCCAGAAAAGAGCAACAAAAATAATTAAAGGTCTAGAAAACATGACCTTTGAGAAAAGACTAAGAAAATTGGTTTTGTTTAGTCTGGAGAGGAGAAGACTGAGAAAGGAACAGGATAACAGTTTTCAAATACATAAAAGATTGTTAAAAGGAGAAGGGAGAAAAATTGTTCTCCGTAATCTCTGAGTAGCAGGGGCGATTTATGTTGGACATTAGGAAAAACTTCCTGTGAGGATGGTTAAGTACTGGAATAAATTGCCTAGGGAGGTTGTGAAATCTCCATCATTGGAGATTTTTAAGATCCGGTTAGACAAATTCTTGTCAGGGACAGTCTAGTTCAGTGGTTCTCAATCAGGGGTATGCGTACCCTTGAGGGTACACAGAGATACATCAACTCATCTAGATATTTGCCTAGATTTGCAGGCTACATAAAAAGAACTAGCAAAGTCAGTGCAAACTAAAATTTCATACAGACAATGACTTTTTTATGCTGCTCTACATACTATAAGGACATGTATTGATGTAAGGACAGTATTTATATTCCAACTGATTTATTTTATAATTATATGGTAACATGAGAAAGTAACCAATTTTTCAGTAATAGTGTGCTTTGACACATTTGTATTTTTATGTCTGATTTTGTAAGCACGTAGTTTTAAGTGAGGTGAAACTTGGAGTATACAAAACAAATCAGATTGCTGAAAGTGGTACAGTAATCTAGAAAGGTTGAGAGCCACTGGTCTAGATAATACTTAGTCCTGCCATGAGTGCAAGGGACTGGCCTAGATGACCTCTCTAGTCCTTCCAGTCCTACAATTTTTTGATTCTAAAGTCCCTCATCCTTGCCTAACTTGCCATCCCTCCATCCTTTCTTTACCATTCATCCTCCTTTCTTCCTCCTCCCCAGCCTCCCCACAGCAATTCCTCCTTGCTGTAACTCAGGCCCATAATCTGGGAATCACTTTTACTTCTCCTTCTCCCTTACCTTACATATCCAAGCTGTATGCAAATCCTTCCATTTATTTTTCCAAAATGTTTCTAAGATGTATCCATTTCTTTCTGTCCCCACATGTGATAGTGAGAGGGAAGCCTAGAACTTACCTCAACCATCTAGCATGTTAAAACTTTCACTGCCTTCTCTGCACTAAGACTTTAACAGGTTAGCTAATACATGCTGAAATCGCACCTTTCTTCTTAATGTGTACACAGCCTTTCTGTAGGGATTCTTCCCAGAGCAGCCTTGCCCACATTTTGTCTGTCGTGTGGAGGAAGTCAGGGCTCTGTCTTCAGATAGTTCCACAGACTTGGATGCCATGGCCTGTGGAGAGCCAGTCCCAAGCCTCCAGTGATTCCTGGCGTCCTTTGTCCTGAACAATTTAAATGATGGTCTTGTGGCATTGCTCATTTCAACCTTTTTATCTCTCAAGGCTGATAATTTAGACTTGCCTTAAGTGGAAGGGCTTTCCCTTCCCGATGCCACAGCATCCTCATGCAAGCCTGGGCTAATGCAGAAAATTATTCTGGAATCAGTCAGTTCGAAGAAGGGGAAATCTGAAGTGGATTCCAATACTGCTATAGTTAGACTCTGTAAAGGGATAATCTTATAATGTGAGTTAAGTATTTGTGTGTCCTGAGTTTTAGTGATACTGAGCAACTTCACTGTTTATTTTACAGTCAGAATAGCTCTGTTTTTCTGGACACAGTAAATGACAGTTCAGTGAAGATAAATTATCCCCGATAATTTTAAGTTAAAACATCAACAACAAAAACTTCTGGCGTATCTGGAAACACCACTACATTTCTATATTTTTATTTTATGTCAGCCTTTCACAAGATTGATATGGTTTAGAAATATTTGTGTTTTTGAACAGCTTTGTGATACTTTAGCAGTAACACCTTTTTATATAAACCTGAGTAGATAAAATGGTATTATCATACTCATGATCAGCTAACTCTTCTGTATAGTACTGATATATGATATGATTTGATATTAATACAATATGATAAGATAGAAAAACTACAAATAACGATAAGGCTTTCATAGTATAGTGAAATGCCATTTCTACCCACTCCACCACAGTTGCACTGACATGCTTTCTTTCAAGGCTGTCTTGTATGGTGCTTAGGCCTTTGGTGGTCAATCAGTAAAGTTATTTACCTTGTAGAGAGGTTTTACCAGTACATCATGCTTCATGCACCATGACTTAATTGTTCATGAAGATCAAATAGGACTGAGGCGTGCCAAACAAATCTTAAAGCCTCATTTGAAAGCTTGCCACTTATTTTCAGTAGAACACACCCTTGTTCTCCTGAGTCTATAAGACTTTAATTTGAGGTATTGAAATACTACAAAAAATAAAGTGAGAGATGAAGAATGAAGTTTTGTCCCTCAGAAAGCACTTGAAGGACATTGTGGCTTTCCAGCCAAATATATTTAGTTGTTCTAGAGATTAAAGTGAATGCTCCCATGGAAGTAGTAGAGTAGCCATCATTTACTAAACTCAGCTTGTTTTAAATATAATTATATTGGGTGAAATTCAAACCTCTACAGAAAGCTATGCTACTTTATGGCTTAGGAGGAAATATAATCCTATTGTAGCCAGCCTGAGTGGTTGAGTCAGGTACTGGGTGGATGCCCAGGGGGAAGAAATCCTTGCTTGAAGCCACAGAGGTGTTGTGGAGCTGCATTGTGAAAGCTATAGACCAGTCTGCCACCTTCTCCCAGAAAACTGCCTCTGATGTAGAAAAGTGGTTGGGCCATAGCCCAAGTGGCTGCCCTGGGTTCGGTGGCCTATGACTTTGAATATTTCTGATGAGCAACTAGATGGGGAAGTGGATGAGAGCTGACAAGTAGACCTCGTTGGAAATTTTTCAGCCAAATGATTTTTTGTTGGAAGTTGCCATTTTGTCGAAACCAAAATAGTTAGTGGGAAAGGGTCAACAAATTCCAACAAATGTCTTTTTTCCAAACAAAAAAAAATTGGAGAAAAAAGTTTTAATATTGTTGAAATATCCGATTTTGAAATTTTTTAAATACAAAATTCTGGTTTTTGGGTTCAAAAAAAAGCTTTTGTTTTCAAATGTATACCGGTTATAGTAAACAATCCCTTAAAATTTAAAAAGTTGAAATTGAAATGAAACGTTTCAAAAGCGGTGAAACTAAATGTTTCAGTTGACCCAAATTGAATTTTTTTTTATTGTTGGTTCTCAGAGATGATGGAGATTTTGAAAATTTTCCCAGAACTAGAAAGCAATTTCCCATTTCAGACACCAAATCCCATCAAGCTACCTAAAAGGGACCCTAAGATGTTCAAGAAATCTAGGGAGAAGTGGACTATTCTGATTCCAGAGTTCTTGGAAAAGACTGTTGATTCACAATGGTTGTCTCCAGATTATAAGCACTGAACCCCTGTAAGTCTAAATTTTTAAGTGACCTGATTTAATTGTGCCTCAGTTTTTGAGTGTCCAATTTCAGGTACCTCAAAAGGACCTGAATTTCAGAATGCATCTAATACCAACCCTTTGAAAATGATGCTGCTTTAATATGTCTCAAGTTGGGCACCCAAAAGTTGAGGAACTTTTGAAAATTTGAGTTATGTAGCCCAGAAAGACAAGTATCTCAAATTTTCCTGAGTATGCAAAATCGATGTTACAGTGTCAAAACTGATTAAAAGGTGGTTCTGTCTATCTTTGTCTCTACCCTAACAGATTAAATTACCAGTGTGGTCACAGCTAAGGCCTCTCTTTGGTCTGTCCAGGTACAACCCTGATTAAATTTAAAAGCTATGTGTATATCACCAATAATTCAGAATGTGTTGCTGTTTGAAAATTCATTGAACAAATGATTTATAGTAACCATAACTGTTTGGTTTAGAAGCAGCAATGTCTCTTTCTAGATAAGTCTAAAACAGGCAGATTGGTATGTCATAGATCAAAAGACTTTTGTACAAAGTTAAATGTTAATGTTGTACATGTGAAAAGCAAAGCCTATGAAAATTTCATGTTTAATTCATCTGTTTTGAATTAAAACTGAATGAAATTTCTTTTCAACTGCTTAGACTGTTAATTTACTACAATTTCATTTCAGTAAGATCGAGTAAAAATGTTTTGTGGTGTCATTTTATATAATCAGTCTTTTTTATCTGGTTTCTTTCTTGGCAAGTAAATAAATATTTTAAATGTAATTGGTTTAATTATTTGCATCGAACAACTTTATATTGAGCTTCATGTCACATTTTTTCCTTAGTATATTTTTTTACAAAATCTATTTTAATTGTATATAGAACTCTCCCAAAATAATTATGGACTCTGCTCTGTGACAGAAGAGGCAGAGCTATTGTTATGCTCTCAACCATCACTATTCATACACTCTGACAATGAACACTCTTTTCTACATTGGTATTCTTCCACCTATTTTTTTTTAAAAAAACATAGTTCATGTTAAAATAAATAATGCCACAGCATTTTATTAGCTTATTTATATGTTCAGTGATGTAAACTGGAAACAGAATCAAAATCTTGTTCATATTTACAACAAATGCATTTCAGTACCTTTAGACCTAAATTACTTTATTCCAAAGAATATTCTGCAGTAGAAGTAACCAAGGTGATTTCTCTGGTTCTATAGCAAGTGAGGTAGAGAGCACGTGACGGGGTAACTGGTTTCTCAGTAGGGAGGAGTTAAGCCTCAAGTATTCTTTCCACCATGATCCTATAGGACATATCTATACTGCTATCAGGCGTAGATGTACCCAAGCTAGCTTTGATCTAGCTAGATAAAAATTAGCTCAAGTAACAATAGCAGTGAAGCTAGGGCAGCATGTGGTGGCATGGACTAGTATCTTAAGTGTGTCTACCCGTGTTCCCAGAGTTTCACCACTACTGTTACTCAAACTAGGTAGATCAAAGCTAGCTCGGATATGTCTAAAAGGCAGCAATCTCACCTCTCGATTTCAGTGTAGATATATCTAAAGTGGGGTAGATGGATGGAGAAAGCCAACTACCAACAGCCTTCTTTACAGTGGAGCCCAGTGATGCATTCTCTCCTCATATTTGCTGTACGCGCCTTTGCAAAAATGCCTCTTGACGATAATATAATGCATAGTATCCGTTTCAGACTGTATTTTTTCCAGACAGATTATTTTGAAATGTTTTTTCTTTTGATCTCATTCTTTTTCCTACTATAAAAATCCTGTGCTCATGTAACATTGCTTCCCTCTTTTCTTTTCATACTGGCATCCTCTGAAAATAATGGTGCTTAGACACCGGATTTTAGATCAATATATGATCATTGCTTTTCTTCTATTTTGCTCATTTCAGAGGGTAACTTTTTGCATAAAAATAAAAAACCCTCCTCAACTATAATAGTAAAAATAATAATAAACAATATCTAGCTCTTATGTAGTACTTTTAATCATACTTCATTCTACTGTACTATACTATTCACCTTGCAAGATTGCCTTTCCATGTACATACAGTTTTACTTTGTTGTTAGATTAAATCTTCAATAGATATGGTTCGTCTAGGAGGCAAAGCCAGGTTTGAAGTGTGGCTGTGCCATACAGTAAAAATATTACTGTGGGTAATATTACTGTGTGCAGTGTCTCAATATCTCCAAGTTTGTACAAACTCCAAGTTTGTACGTTTTACTTGTAAAGATTTTTTCCTAACTCTACTAGCCCTGCAAACCCATTCTGAGCCCTGAGTCAAGGTGAATTCTTTCCTTCTTGAGAATCATCTGCCGGCCAAATTGTCCCTTCTTTACCCATAGACAGCCTCATCAAAAGCTAGAGGGGTTGCACAGGTGTACCTCAGGATATAGTTTGGCCTCCAGGACCCTATTTTTTTTCTCGTGGTCATGCGCAAGCAGTCATGGGTCTCAGATCACAGTGTGAGTTAGCAGATACATCTTTTTACTTGCACATTGATCAAATCTAAGATGCAGAGACATAATAAATGTAGAATCCCACAACATCATGACAATGCAGTGACTTTTCAGGATAACTCAGCATGTCACATTGTTAGGATCACCATTGGAAATAATAGCCAAAGTCTTTTGTACTGGATAGTATGTAAAAATGCCAATACTTAGTAGATGCCCGCGAGTGTTTGTCCATTTGTTAGGCCCATTTAAAATGACTGGACCCTTTAAAACTCCTCAACTGCACTGGAATCTGTCAGAGTTGCAACAACGTAATTTTAACCCCACCCACCCACCACCACCAGCACCACCATACCTCTGAAATACTGGATTGAGGGTGAAAAAACACACAAACAACGGGTTGCCAATTTTGCCATTTGAGAAAAATCCCCTCCAGACCTTAAAGATTGGAAATATGTTTAGGCCCTGGCTTACTAGATAAATGTGGATAAGAGCAGGGCTAGAGCTAGATTTACATTTCATTATTATTGTGTTTATTATTACATCCTTCCCATGCCACTCTTGGCGCACGGGGTGGAACCAAGTCAGTTCTATTTCTCTTTGTCATTTGCTGCTGTTTCCATTTGCTATGTGGTATTAAAATTGACTATTCTGCCCTCTTTGTTAAGGTTTCTTCTTAAAGTTTCTCAGGTAGGGTGGGGGGACTGGCTCATTTTCTCACACCAGTTGGTTTCCACTTGACAGCTTCTTGTGTGGGTCTGAGTGTTGGCATCTGGGGTACATGTCCCAAATACATTCAGTGCTTCCTTTGGATTCTGGTGGAAATGAGCTGCTGGCAGGTGGTTTCTTGGATCTCTTTATTGGCGATGAACCACTGCCCAGAATCTTTCATCGGCACTTATTTCCAAAGACATCTAGTTTTCTGTCTAATATTTTAGTAAATTTCCAGCTCTCACATCCGTACATTAGTACCAAGATAACATCTGAATTTAAAAATCTCAGTTTTGTTCTGATGCTGTATATCTTTGATTGTTGACTTTAATAAATTCTGTGGTTGCCTTTCCTATTCTTTATGTCACTTCCTTCTTAAAGTCTGCATTGGCTAATGTGGCCCAGATAGATGAACTGTTCTACTTTCTCGATACTTTTGCCTTCTAATGTAATGTTACAGCTTGACATCTGAGTTTCAAGGATGTTTGTTTTAGCATGATTAACTTTGAGCCCTGCTTGGCCTGCTATTTTTGTTGTCTGTCCTGTTTGTAACTTTTCAGGGCTCTTGCTCTGTGGCGCAATATCATCAGCAAAGTCTAGTTCTTCTCAGGCATTGCCATCTACCTATGCTATGTGGGTGTTAGTGATGGTAATACATGTCTTCACTATCCTGTCTATGGCAATGCCAAACAACAGTGGAGAAAAAATTCAGCCCTGTTTCATGTCAGTGGCCTATTGTCTGGTTTATTCACCCTTCCAGAGCACTTTGCATCTCTGTATGTGGCATTGATGATGTTGACGACTTTAGCTCAGATTCCAGAGGATTGAGGAATATTCCACAATGCATGTTTGGACAGGCTGTCAAATGTCTTTTGAATATCAGTGAAATTGATGAAGAGGGGTATGATGCTTCCCAGGGGCATGCAGAGTTCTGAGGCACTTCACTACCACTTGTCTTTAGGTTCAGGGAAGCTAGTCTGTGCCTGATGTGAATCAGCTCCCGAACTCCAACAGCCAAGGGCAACACAAGCCCTCCCTTCTAGGCCTCACAGACCCTGCTGACACTCTGCATGTTAGCATTAGGCCCACACCAAACCTCTAGCCCTCTGAGCATCTCCATGGAGTGTCCAACCTCTGATGCTTTTGATACTTCCAGGATCCACCAGTCCACTGTATACAACACACAGTTTCACCTCAGATCACCACTCTGCTGAACTCACAGCACTTGGGTATGTTATTAGTGAAATCAAGTATAAATTTACTTAACAAAGCGTAGAGATTCAAGCAATAGCAAATAGAAGTATTGGAAACAAGATAAGATCATACAAGATGTATACAATCTTGTATACAAGATACAAGAGCTTGTATACAAGATAAGATCATAATACTCAGTTTAGGGCCTAGAATTAATGCACAAGATATTGTCATGTTTAGTAGTGTATTGCTCACCCAAAATTCTTGCAACACTTGACAGCCAGACTGTGACCCTACTTTGATGAGACATGCACACTGTCAGTTTGCCTCCTAGCTGAAGGATTCAGTGTGAATTCCAAGATATAGCACACCTTTCTTGGTCTTTATTCATAAACAGGACACTTCCTTGCTATTTGCTTCTTCCTGTACATTTCCTCCTTGTAGATTTTGCAATCTCTGTATGCGTATTTGCTCAGTGTGCAAATATGCATACAGGGTGAGGCATACAATACACAAATGGCCAGACAAGGAGATAGGTGTCTGTTACCTCCTGCCAGAAAGGAACATCTTCTTGGTATGTCACCTCCTGGTGATCTGCCTTAACTCCTAGACCTTAAGAGCATAATTTTTGATATAGATGCATATCTCCTTAAATGTAATTCATCTATGCACTTTGCAATGATTATGATGATCAGTTGGCTCTGGGCTTTTGATAGAGACCTCATATGCCATCCTTCAGAGACCTATTATGCAGATATGTGACCCAGGGATCCCTGTAGAACCTTATGCACCCCCCATGCCTCTGCCAGTTGGCACCCAGTGGGCTCTGGGTCACAAGAGGAGCATGTCATTCTATACATTCTTCTGTGATAGTTTAGTGTGAATATCTGAATATCTGCTGTACACAGGATCTCTTTGGGCCTGAATCTGGTCTATTCTTCTCTAAGGTTTGCACCCGTTCCCTCTTTCATGCTGTGCAATATCACACTGCAGAAAGCTTTCCTTGCACAGAGAGTAATGTAATTCCTCTCCACTTGTTACAGTCAGTAAGATCACCCTTTTGGGGTATTCTGATAAAGATTCTGTCTTTCCACTGATCAGGAGGGATCTCTTTTTCCCAAACTTCATTGACCAGTTCTGTCAGTTTCATTAGGAGGGTGGTATCAAGTGTTTTAGCATTCCTGCTGTGATGTGATCATCTCCTGCCACTTTGTTTCTTTTCCCTTTTTTTGACTGTAGCCTGTACTACTGACATTTCTATTGAATTTATGTTAATGTCAAGTTGATCAGGTTTGCTTGTTTCATCAAAATCTGATGCTGAGTTGGGACTCAGTCTATTGAGGACTTCTTTGAAATGCTCTGCCAATCTGTTTTTCCGTTCTACCTCAGTTGTAAGCATTGTTCTATCTTTGCTTTTTATTGGCTGATGTCCTTGTTTTGTAATTTCCACACAGTGTTCTAGTCACATAAACAACTGTGGTTTCCTATCACTGCTTCAGCTGCTCGATCTTCAACATGTCTCCATGTATCTTTCCTTGTATTGTTTTTCACTGCTTTGTTATACTATCCTTTTGCCTTTTCTAATAATTGTTGGTCTTGGCATTCATATGCTTTCCTTTTAGTACTTCCCTCCTTCTTTTAGCCTCCAGCATCATTATACATCTAGCTCACTAGACAAGGGTGAGTAAGGGCAGGGCTAGAACTGAACCAAATTAATAACTCACTAGCAGCTAGCAAACAGAGTAACTTCTAGCACTCAGAACAAGCAGAAGCCATCCCTCTCCATACTCTGGCAGGCGAGAACCAATCAGTCAGCCAATCATTGATGGCTCTGCCATCAATGGCAGTAGGACAGACTCCATTACTTGGATGCCGTGTGAGATAGCCCACCCCGTCACACAGT
Source organism: Dermatemys mawii (assembly GCA_007922305.1). Classification (NCBI taxonomy): domain Eukaryota; kingdom Metazoa; phylum Chordata; order Testudines; family Dermatemydidae; genus Dermatemys; species Dermatemys mawii. The sequence goes on from ML677362.1 coordinate 21,533,613, forward strand.
CGGGGAGGGGGAAAGGGAAAGGGAACAAGAAAGGAGCAGCACTTTCTCCTCTCCCTCTCTCATATACACACCCTGCTGGAAGGGAGAGGGGAAACCGAGGACAGTATGTGTAGCACTGTCCCCAGTTGCTCCTGGTTGGAGAGCTCCTCGTTTCACCACCTGGATTCATGGAAGCAGTATTGTCCCCTTTGCTTCCAGACCCATTGAAGTCGCAGCCCAGCTAGTGAGATGAACATTGTGTTAAGACGTACTGTTAAATACACCAAATGCAAAATGCTTCCCTCTTCAAAACATTTTTTACATTCAATTACAGTAGTATAAGCCAGACATGAAAAATGTGACATTTTAAAACTCTTAAATGTAAACCAGCAGTGATATTTTCATCTTGAAGAAACATTATTTTGATCCATTCTCAATTTTTTTTAATCTTTCTGACTCGGAAGTATTTAACAGGCAAATTCCAAAGGAAATATTAACTCTAGGCATGAGAGAAGAAAATGCTATTTTTACATTTGACATTCTATTCTGTTGTTGTCGTCATGTTTGTTCTATCAATAAACTGTGAATTTATTTGGGTAATTCCTATTGGATTATGCTATTAACGTTAGCATAAATCCCCTGTTCAGTGTTGGGTAACTAAACCTTTTAGTCTTCACTGGGTACCTTTTCATGATTGCACTTTGAAAATGTTCAGAGTTTTTCCTTTGCTGATATCAATTGACTGGTTTGACTTCCCCATGTTAGACTGTGTAGACCCAAAGTAAAATGTACACAATACAGAGGAATAGAATGGAGAAAGTTGATATTTTGACTCATAAATGAAATTCTAAACTTCAATCCTAGTTATAAAGCTTTAAAATTCCTTTTATTATTGAAACATCGTTCACAATTCTGTACTTCAGTGGAGTTTTGCACGTAAAGCAAAGATTCAATTATTTTGTTATATTTGAAGAATGCAGCATATTCTCTCCAAAATTACACATACTTTTTGGGCACAGAATTAATTTTCTGAGAATTTAAAAGTACATCTGCTAATTAGTTTGAATTAAAGTTAGTTTATGCATGAGTCCTTTGAGAAATTTAGCACACACAGATGTTTTTTTATCCCAAATGATCTTATTAATGGAATAGTATAGATTCTTCAAACTTCTCACATAGTTAAAACTCACTGAAATCATGTGCCCAGGCTAGATTTGAAGGGGCTTTTTTTTAGCATTAATGGGAATTTTTTTTGCTATTCTTCACCACTGAAATTTGGTAAGACCTGCCGCCTTCCAAATGGCTGCCATTTTTCATTGAAGTCACAGTGGCCCTCAGCAGAAAAGGCTATTGCTTCCCATTGTTCCCAGCAGAAGTGAAACTAAACTATCTGCAGCTAAGAGAGATAACAAAGGGCGTAGGCAAACAATTTTAGCTCTGTCCTGTAATCACACTGTGAGGGAACAAAAATTAGCAATGTAATTTGTCTTTAAAAATCAGTTTAATCTTGTTACAAATATTATTATGCAGAAATCATAATTGTAGATATACTGCATGGTGTCACTAAAGGGCAGAGTGAAGGTTATGTGGGTGCCATAATTGTACATTTCTATGCCTTCATATGCTTGGATTTAATTTAAATTGAACCTTAATTCTAATTCTTGGATTTGTAAATCTTATTTCTGGAATAATTGTAACAGTCCTGTAACACGTTTACTCTGAAATTACTGATATATGTACTCTTAACCTTAACTCCAGTTTAATGTAGCTTTTATCTGAGAATTGTTAATGGGACCAATACTGCAAAAGTCCAATACGTCAAAATTGACAGAATCCTGACTTCTTTCTAAATATAAAGAACATTTTTACTAGTTTATTTAAAAAATAGTCCAAATCTATAAAGTAGGAAAAGCTGTGGAAATGTTTGACAAAAAACTAGTCCTTTAATCTCTTTAATTCTATCGTGAAATATGATAGGTCCACATCCTTCTTTCTTTACTGATACAAGTAGTCTTGTTCTGCTTTCAGTCACACTGTGTAAAGCTGGAGTAACTCCACTGATTTTTCTGGCTCATTAACCTCAGCTGGGCCTATTATTATGACTAAGATGAGAAAATTTTAGCGAATATGTTGCTTTATTAGTAATAGTTTATCATATTTCATTTTATTTTTAGACAATGGTAATTACATTTCTAGGGGAGTTGTCTTTTCATGTATTTATACCTGCTCCTGTATTTTCCACTCCATGCATCTGATGAAGTGGGTTCTAGTCTACAAAAGCTTATGCCCAAATAAATGTGTTAGCCTCTAAGGTGCCACAAGGATTCCTCGTTGTTTTTACTGATACAGACTAACACAGCTACCACTCTTAAATTCTTTAGGAATACTGTTGTGAGAATTACTATTTTAGGACTTGATTCTACTCCAGTTTTATTCAATGAGCTTTGTGTTTCATTTCGAAGCAGGACTGATCCCATACCTTCCCAGTTTAGGAGCAAAAGACAAAGTGATCATTATTGAAAAGAATTGGCAATCCGTTGTTATTAAGAACCATCGCTGAAAAATACAATGTAGAGCAGAAAATTATCTCTCTCAATAATAAACATGCTGCTGCTTACAGATATCTGGCTAATTATTCCCATGAAAGGAATATACACTTCTGTTTGGCTTGTTGTTGTCAAACTGTTTCTTGCTGGAGGCAACAATACCAATGGAGCTTGTTTCGACCTCATTTTCTTCTATTTCACCCATTTTTTCATGCCATTTGTTAGCATAAACAATGGATAATTTTAAAAATGGAAAATAAAAAATCATAGCAACACATGCTATAAAAAAGCAGGGAAAATTCTTATTTTTCTGCTGATGGGCCATTGTACTAATGCAACTTGCATTGTTAAACTTCAAGCAATATATCATAATTTTGTTTGGAATGTGATATATCATCACAAAAGAGGAAGGAAGCAAAGAGACATAAAGATAGGCACTAAAGGAAGTATTCCTATCACTTTCACCAGTGTAACTCCATTGACTTTAATAAACATACTCCTGAATAACACCGATGTAAGTGAGATCAGAATTATGTCCAGTCTGCTCTGCTTGCTCAGCTTGATGGGTTTATGATTTTAATAGCATGCCATAAAAATGTGTACATAACTTCTTCAGTAGCTTTAGTATCTGATGGCGAGAAAAGTCAGCAGGCTGGCTTATTTTTAAATCCCAGTCTGACTGATTTCATGAGGGAAAGGGTGCCACTGTTTGAAAGCCAGGAGTATCATCTTTCTTGTGATACTATGGAAGAATAATATGAAAACAAACCATATCAAAGAACAGAGTGTAAGGAAGAGGAGGGGCAGGAGGAGGGGGCCCCTGGATCTCTCACTTTTGGGCAGGCTCTGCCGCCCCTTGTCTCTAATCGGACAAATCCCAGTCTTAGCCACTACACCACTTTGCCTCTCAGCGTGACTAACCAATTTTGGTTATTTTATATCTACCCATTTTGTTTGTGTTTACCCACTGGGAGCAGCACAAGTGTTTTGTCCACCAATACTGTGTCCACCTATATGCGAAGGATGTGATGTGACCATAGCACAGAATAACTTCCCAAATGCAAGGAATGTGTGACAGTCAGATTTGCAGATCTGTTGATATAATTGATATGAAAGATTGTGAGGGAAAATTTGATGAAGTTGAGGTACCTGTTGCTTTTTTGGCAGGTGTTGGAGATGGAAGGGGAAGCCTTATGGGAAGTTGGAGTGCATTATTGACAGTGTTGTAGGCACTGTGAAGGTGGAACGTAATGCACAAGTCTTTCATCGTAACTTGTTATTTCTGGCTTTGGAGGTGTTGGGTGGATGGGATGTGACCTGGTGAATAGTTACTGTCATTAAATATAGTTTCTGCTTGATAATTATTATGATTTATGTTGAGAGAAGGTGTGCCACTGCCACCCTTTGAGGTTTGTGACAGAGTGGGGTATAACAGCATCACACTGTGCTGGCTGTGGAAAGGATTGCACTGAGGCTGTACTACTATGGACTTGCATAAGGGAAGGCTATTATATGGCCTTTTAGACAACTGCCTTGACCAGGAAAAATGTGATACTTCACTGAAGGATCAAGAGAGCTATCAAGATTGCATACTGGGGCCATCAGCTTTCAGTGACTCTGAACTAATGGCCCTTCTCCATGAAACAGTGGTCTTTCTGCAAGAGATCTGGAGTCAGTCATGACTCTTTAGACTGGAAGTTGGTGCCCATGGCACAGAGAGGAGGCCCTAGTTACTCTACTCTGTCTACTCTGCCTCTCAGTTTGGACTATGGGGGTGTGAATAGCAGCATGTACCAAAGCACTGTACTGTAAATCACTCCTATGAATGCTTCAGCCATGAACTAATAGGGTCCTAATTTTCATTAATGTAATCCTGTTGGAAGAGGACTATGTTAGTGCAAACTAAGAACCTTTTAGTTCATGCCTGCAATGTTCACATGGGGGAGTTACAGTGCAGCACTTTGGTGCCCCCTACTGTTCACACCCCCCATAGTCTGAACTGTGGTGCACTGTAGACTAGCTCTACAAAGAGTGGGGTTCTGCTCTGTGCAGGGGACCAACCTTTGCCATACCTACTAAGGACTTGCAGGATTGAGAGAGAGAGAGTGGGCAGGAGGGAAGGAGGGAGGGACTCTGCCCAACACAAAACACTGGTGGAATCAGACTCACAAAAAGGGTGAGCTCAGACAAGGAAAGGTCTTTTATTGTTTTCAAATATTTGTCACTCTCAGGTGCTCTAAGATAAAGTCAATGCGGTTGGGGGTACTGAGAAATTCCTCTGCTAAACTTGCTTTCTGGCCTCAGAGTCCCAAAGGGGTAAAACAAGAAGCCCAGTGTGCCCACAGCCAAGGTGAAACTCTGAGGAAGGTTACTAATGAGGAAGCCTGAGACTATGTCTACGCTACCACGGTAAATTGACCTACACTACACAACTCCAGCTACGTGAATAATGTAGCTGGAGTCGAGGTACCTTAGTTTGTGTTACCGGGGGTTCAACTCTCCCATTGACTTACCTTACTCTTCACTAGACCCACTAAATTGATGACCGGTGGATCGATCTCAGTGCGTTGATCCTGGCTATAGCGTAGATATAGCTTCAGGCACTGGTTTTAGGGGCTTGGGTGGTTGGAGACAGTGTTTCACATCCAAAGGAAGGGCATGAGACAAGAGGTCTGAGCCTGGGAGTGTGCCCTTTAGTCCCAGAGCTGAAACAGTGACATGACTGTACCCAGATCCGTTTGGCATGGAAGCATGTGAGACCTAGTATTTGGCTCTGCTCAGAACAGACTGGTGATCATACAGTGGGTTACTAGGCCACTTTGTAACAAGGTTTACTTGATCAGTTGAGATTCTGTAGCAAGGTACTTTCCTCTCTTAGTCTATACTCTTTATTGCTGTATATTATTTGGATTTTAGTAGCACCTAGGGATCCCAAGAGAGATCAGGGCACCAGTCTGGCAGGGAACTGGTCTTTGCCCTGGAGGATATGTGATCTGAATAGAAAAGACAGAGAAAAGGTGAGATGGAAACAATGGCTGAGAGGTGAAATGACTTGCTCACACAAGAGGTCAGTGGTAAGGACAGGAATAAAATTCAGGATTCCTGATTTCCCAGTTCACTGCCCTATCCACTAGACCATGCTGTTTCCCAGGAAGATGGATGTCCATAGTGTTACATTTAGTGTTCATGATCTATAACCTTTTCCCCAATCTGAGAGTAGTGTCATGCCTAGGGGCCTGATTCTCCTTTCAGATAAGTGTGTGGTGTAATTTCATTGATTTCAGTAGAGTTATTTTTGTTTTTCTCGGTATAACTGAGATCAGAAACAAGCTCTTTGTGTTTTGCAGTTATACTATAGTAGCTAGATGGACTTTTGTTAGTACTGGAAGTAGTCCTACTATGTGCATATGTATATTGTTTAAGTACTCTATATGATTTGCATACTGGAGGCTAAATCCTGAGGTCTTAGTGAGCTCTTTGTCACACTGCTAATGACTTCCTCACAGCAAAGAATTGATATTAAGCTCTTATATCTATAAAACTGAAAAGTTTTATTTATAAAGGGGGTAAGTATCACTGTCCCCACTTTCCAAATAGGGAAACCAAGGCAAAGAGAGGTGAAGTGACTTGCCCAGGGTCACACAAAGGTCAGTGGCACAACCAGGAAGAAAACCAGGTCTCCTGACTCTTAGTCCTTTAGTGACCCCTCGCTCTCCAGTGGGGAGAGAGGCCACTCTGCCTCATTGTAGGGGCAGTAGTCTTCAGGCTCAGGCCAGCCTGGCGGGGTTCCTCTAACAAAAGCCACCATACAACAGTAGTCTGGGCTCCTGTCTCCACCCTTGCGTGGGCCGCACCAATGTAGTCTTTAGCCCTTAGCCCACTCAGCTGGGGCTGACACCAATTAACAGTCTGAGGCCCCTGCCTCAGCAGGCTATTGCCTAGGCCTCTCGATCAAGGCAGCCAGCAAGTATACGCACTCTGTAGCCTTAGCCCTCTGGGTGGGACAGAGCACGGAGCAGGCTCTAGCTTAAGCTCGGGGCTCAGACAGCCAGCAAACACATACAGTCTCAGATTCAGTAGGGGCTGAACCACACAGTCTTGGGGGCTCCAAAAGGGGTTGAGCACCCACCAGGCAGTCTAGGGTGCTGACAAGGTGTTTAGGGAGCACAGGCCTTCTGCCTAAGGTGGGGAGTCAACCACCTCGGGGATTGGGGTGGCAGGTTGCTGTGGGCCTGCCCTACTCAACCATGTCCCAGCCCAGGGCCCTAACAGTGGCAGAGAGGTCTGCCACTAGGTTGATGGGCATCCAGCTGCAACATGCCAACCTAAAAGTGGTCAGCCCTGTAGCTGGCCAGTTGTCAGCTGCCCCTGGTCTACTTCCTACCTCCCCAGGGTTTTGTACCTCGGGTATCCACCAGTCCTCGGACTCCTCTGGGTAGACAACCAACGGTAGTCCCGGTAACTCGTCATCTCGATCCATCTCCTCCAGGGGCAGATATTGGCAGAGCATAAGGTTCAACTCCAGGACACCACAGCAGGGAAGAGGTGTCCGTCTCCTCTGCTGACTCCTGCTCAACTGAACTGCAGGGCCCTCCCTTTACACTTCCTGTCCCGCATTGATTCTTCCAGCAAGGGGGGCGCGGCGGGTTCAGCTCCACCCACCAAGGGGAGTATAGTAGTTCCTTGCTGTCCAGTCTAGAAGGAGGCCACTCTGCCTTACTACAGGCCCATTTTTACTTCAGGGAGAATTTACCCGAGTTAGGACTTAGTAAAATATCGGATCCTGATTCTTTTCTCACTTACACCTATTTAAATCAGGAATTTTCTGGTGTGTGTAAAACTGATGTGAGATCAGAAGCAGGTGTTGATTAAGAATCCCAGGATTCAGCCATATGTTGTTTTTTTTTTGTAAAGAGGTAGGATTTGTCACACTAGATCAGAACAGTAGTCTGTCAAGTCCGTCAGTGTGCCTCCAGCAGTGGGCATCACCTGATGCTGTAGAGAAGTAATAATCCCCCATAGGATAGCCAGGCAACTGTGCAGTTCTTTACAACCCTTCAGAAATCAGTTTATACTTTGAGGCATGAGATTTGATTATCTCATTTTAGCATGCATAATTACAAATGTTGTTATTACAGATAAGCCCAAACGAAAACCTGGATCAGATCTCCCTTGAACTTTTGGATAGTTCAGATTCATATTTGGATCTAAATTTTTGATCTAAACTATCCTGGTCAGGCCAATATAGTGATCATACATGTATCCTGGTCTTTTTTAAAATCCAACCATAGTATTTTACTGAATGGGGTAAATTCACATCTGGTGTAACTGGAGTTACACCAGGAAATAATATGGTTGTGTGTGTGGCGGCTTACTATTATATTTATTATCTCCATATCTTTTATTATAACAAAATTGTTATGTTGTCATTTTCACACCTTTTTCTAGATGACTTCTTGTAGGATTTACATTATTTTTTGTGTGCATTCTTCCTAAAACTGGCAATTATGAGGATAACCAGTATTTCAATTTTGGGTGTTTCACTAAAGTGTTAGTATCGATTACCAAAACTAGTGACATTTCTTTGAAAAGAGATAAAGAAAGGAGAAAGACCTTCTATTCTGTTATCTTTGAAATCAAACCTGATCACATTAACTATTATTTTTATTTGTATGTGTTGCTTGTTATATCACCTTCCTCACATTCGATAAGTGGAGTAAAGCAAATTGATTTCTCTAGTTCCTGCCGTGAGGTGGCTTATAATGAAAGGTAGGTGACTCAGCTAATTTGCACAGTGGCACAAGGTTCAGAATGAGTTGCTGAAATGTAATAACACATTTCTTTCTGTCTATTTTTTCATTAACACGAAGAGCTGTTATTTAGGCAATGGGAAGAAAATATTGTATTTCCCTACAATCAGCCATTACTGTAAAAATACTCAAAAGCCTGTCCTGCTTCTTCTTTCTTATATACCCCATGAATTCCCACTGCCACTGCTTTTTCTTTGTATTTGCGGAATTTTAATATTTTCCTTTTGTTTAGAAATTTTGCATCTCCAAAATAGATACAATTTAGCCAAATAAGAGAGATCAAAATAAGGGTTTTAAGTTATAATTGACTTTGTTTGTTTTCATTTGTTTTCTAGCTCTGGAACTTGAATTTCTATTTCTCTTCCATTTATTACACCAGTCTCTAACATATCCTCCATCGCTATACCGCAGACATCAGCTGACAGTAAAATCACAGTAAAATAATTCATACAAGATATGTGACATGATCATTGTTATTAATTGACACTTTGGCTGAAATAATTCAAATGTGTACATCTGGTAATGCTTGATGAACACACACAAATCAAGATATGTGTGCGTACAAATCCTTGACTTTCACAGATGAATAGAATGTGGCATTAGCACAAGAGTAATATAGGTTTATGTATCTAAGCAATTCATATGTTTTAGTCATATTTTTACTATAAAGCATATGCTTCTCATCAGCTAATCAACCTTTAGGATCCACCAGTATGTTGACACATCTTAAAATTGTTAAGTACATTTTCTTTGGGACTTTGGTAGGATTCCCTCATTTGTTATTTTGTTCTCCTAACCAAGATTATTGTGTCGCGATGTTATATTGTCACTTCTTGACACAAATATCCATTGTGATGGTGCATTACAACAAAATATCAGGAAGTAATGTTCTAAAAATATTCAGAACTATTTCAATTTATGTACAGTTCTTTTGGTTTCAAGGTATCCTCATCAAAAAGGGGAACTGTTCTATAAAAATCACAGGTAGGAGGTTGTATTTTAAGATATGTCTATGTATAATACATTTTTAAATGCTTTAATGCTAACTGCAGAAATCTTTAATCCTTAATTAATACATGCCATCAAGAACAACTCTTGGATGCCAGAACCACTCAGCTTTATTTTATGCTTCTTTACCCTACTCATGAGAAGATAATTTACCCTACAAGAATTCCCCTGATGCCTTCTGTTAATTTAGCCTGTCCATGAAAACAGAAGATTCAAACAACTGTTCAGGATCCCAGGATAGGAAGCCAAAATCAGATGCCCAGTGGAGAAAGTAGAAGACTTAATGGATATATCTAATGTAAAGACAAATCAGAACATTACACATGTAGTAAAGAGTGAAAATCTCAGCACCCAATTCTAGACTGCTATGTGTCTGATAGGTTTCCTCACCATTATGAGCCTTGTATTGAGTGAATGAGCCGAACAACCACTGTCTGAAGATAAAGGAGCCTTAGTGTAGATGAAAATAAATTAACAGTAATAAAAAGAGCAATGAGAGGCAGAGAAGGGGAAAATACATTGAGAGAGCACAGTTTAGAAAATCAGCATTGTAGCAAATTGCCTTTGACTTGTTGCATAGGTGCCATATCTTTTCTTTACATGTTGTTTTTAGATAAAATTCCCATTGACTTCAGTGAGAGTAGAATTAGACTAGTGCTGAGCACCTTTGGAAATTTAATACCTATATAGTTTACATTTCTTCCAGTATGTAGTAAATAATTTAAAAGAAGTAGTATACAAGTAATTTCAAAATATTTAATCAAGTAAAGATGGAAAAATCTGAAAAAAGGCCTGTATATTATGATATAGCCAATTACCTGAGACTGATTATGAGCCCTGGAACTAAAAACTTGCCGTTTAGCAGAAAGGGCATCTCACAATAGAGTGAGAATCTATGTCTAATATTAAATTTTGGGGAAAATATATATTTTTAGAGCTATAGGTCTAAAAAGTTGCCAACTGAATGAATTGAAAAACTCTCATGATTTCAATGGGTATTTGTTCTGATATGATAGCTCTAGTTTGCACCAGTGTCTACTAATTCAGATTCATGAACTCACGTGGGTTCCTATGGCCTGAAAGGGACTTTCAGTGGTATCAAGGATTCATGCTAGTGTAAAATCTTGACCTTGGGCTTGACTTTCAGTTACACAAAAATAAATGAAGTTAAATTTATTGCTGTATTTTCAGTGGTGGTTGGGGTTGGGAGAATTGGGTGAGCCAGAGTCTGTGGGAATTTATTACAATCATCAATAAGACCATTCCTGTAGTAAGGGAAAAGATCCAGAGGAGTTAAAGTGTGTCTCTGCGACTGATTCAATTTTATATTTTATGTGATTTGTCAAGTTCATTTTTGGTGACTGTATTTCAAAATTGCCTTAATTTCAAAATAAAGCTGTTTCCATTTTTGCTGTCAAAGCTCATGGAAGAATCAGAGCCTAAGTTTGTATAAAGGAAAATGCTGTTTGAAAGCAGCGCAAAGGAATCTACTGAATGCATCTCACAGTTTTTCTTTACAAATTTCCAGGAAAACCTACATAAGTCGAACACAGAATGCTGCCTGCAAAACTGAACCTGGCATACTTGTTTAATTTAAAATTATGCTTTTGTAGTCAGAGTGGCTCCAAATAATAAATATAGATTGGCTTTTGAGTTGTACTCAGCAAGACGTTTCCTCTTACTTGATGACTGTGTTCACTTCAGTTAGCAACAGTCAGACCTTTTTTTGTCACTAGGCAGTTAGTTGCCCATTTTAATGGATTGAGTGATTATGTTTTCATGATCACAAAACTCTAGGCATTATTTATAAAGCATAGCAATAATATTTTTCTTTTTGATTTAAATGATGCTTTTTTCATTTGTTTTCAATTAAACTTCAACTGTACTCTAATCCTTTGGAAATAAACACACAGCTATTATTTTATTTTCAAGTATAGCTGTCTGCTAGTTCCTCTTGCAATTCGGATTTACAGGAAGATGGATAAATTTCTACATATAATAGTCATTTTGTGTGTCTGTCCCTGACAGTCTACAAGAAGCAAAAATAGATATGGTCAAGGATTAGAAGAAATAATAACTCCCATGCTACAATTTTAAAGAACGATTCGGTGTGTTAATTGATTTGGAAGCAAGAATCTAGATTAATTTCCAGAAAATGAGTCTGATATGCATCAGAGTTAGAAATGTTCAGCCTTACTAAAAGCTTCTCAGACTCTTGGAGAGCCAGGAGAGGAATACTTAATGCACAAATCTCTTTAGTACAGGTAGATACAAAACAGAATGATTTTCTTGTTATGCATTCCCAACAAGACTAACTCCAGTTCATTTATTTCATTGTGTGGCTCTAAACAGACTATACAGATTTTCTAGTGCTGAAGCATTGCCACATCACAATCTAATATTTTGAGGTTTTTTCATTTAAAATGTTCTTAATTTTCTTTATTGTGTAATCAGAAATCAATTAAATGCTTTTTTAAAGTCCATTTTTAATCTATGGGTACTTCTTCCTCCACAGACAATTTATGTTTTGAATTATCTATATTGTATTGTTTATTCACGTAAATTATCCTTACTTCACCCTGACTTTTTAAAAGACCACCTGCCTGAAAGATTACTTTTCTATTCACTGCAGTTTTATAAAGCAGCTTTTTACATTACTGACTCTGTCTTAAGGTAGAGAACATCATCAGATCCATATGAGCAATGAATTTAGATTGGGCATTCTGAGTGTGGTAAAAGATTCAAGACAGTAAGAATCAAATTCAATCCAAGCATATCCTACCACCTACGAGGGAATTGAAAACTTTGGAATTATGCTGTAAGGTCCTCTAAAATGTATATAGTAGAGTATCTAAGTATGTTGTGAAGAGAAAATTAAACCTTGACTGGCAGATCTTCCAGAGGAGCTGACTAAAGTAGCTGGCTGCAGTAGTCCATCGTGAAGAGAACTTATCCTACACAGAAACTGATTTTGATTTTTTGAATCAGAAGTTGCTCCACGGGAGTGAATGGAATTACATGGACATTAAATCAGTGTAAATGACAGTAAAATCAGATCCTTCAATTTATAAACTATGCATAAAAAAATAATGCTGGGTCACACAAATCTGCATGTCAATGAAAAAAGAATATTGGTCCTGTTGTTGGTAGAATGGACAATGCATGTATAGACAGTCAGATATTGAGAAATACCTCTAGTGCATTGCTTTTCAGTTTTCATGGAATAAGTAGATAGTGAACATAATGATTAGTCATAATGGCTTATATGAGGTTTCTGGATACGACCATCTGTCTAATATGACAGAAATTACATACTACTCTCTAAAATGATCCAGTGTATACCACAAATAATTTGCTTTTTGAAGCATTATATGTCTTGGTGCTATGAGGCAGCTTACTAACTAATAGGTGGGAAAGGGAGAGATGGCTCTTTTGTCCAAACAGAAGGGTTAAGTGCATTGCTTTTCTCTGATTTCTGAGGTGTGCCATCGAGTTCTGAAGACTATCTGCATGGGTGCTCCTACATTTCTCTTCCTCAGCCTCCCTAGCATAGCTAAGGTATACCACAGTGCCCCAGGATAACTTAGAACTCTGCCTGCAGGCTCCGTTTTTATAATTTTGTTCCTATTTTCTTTCCTGTCATCTCAGCAGTAGATGAACAGGTATCTGTGTATTTGCCTTTCGTAAATTCTTCTAACTTAGTCACTCTTTCCTGGAGGCCCCTCCTCCCCCATGACTATAGAAGAGTCCTTCAACTTTTGCTGCACCTAGTGTGTGGTACTGCAGCAAACTTGTATCAGTTCTGTGGCAGACATTCCCAAACTTGCATCAGTCTAGCAGAATCCAGCTTGTTTCCAAGCTTTCCAGACAAATGAAAAATCCCAGCACTCATCTTTGCCCATCTTGAAATTGTCAGTTTGATGAGAGCAAATAACTGGGCTAATCTTTCTTTTGAATAAAGAACCTCAAAGGCTATCCTCAAATGGTCAGTTATAACTTCTTCCCCACACCATTGGACAGATTACAGTAAAATTGTGAACAGCATGCAGTTGAGTAAAAAATATGAATAAGCTTTAAGTGGATAATACTATGGAATTGTAATAAATAGTAACATAATTATAGCTAATTTTTTTCTTAAAAGTCTTTGTGGATTCCCAGAATATATTATTTTTGACAGCATTCTTTTGGCTGAAATTAAAGTCACAAGGTGAACGTATAAATAAACATTCTAGATTCATTGCCACACTGTGGTTATGGAAGAGCCCCAGTAAACACATCACCAAAAGATCTTGTTCTCTGACACTGAGCTTCAGGGAGTTAGGGTAGCATTTGTGAGTCTCCCTGGTGGAAAAAGAGGCTGTGGTTTGCATTGGTAAGGTCAGGCAGGTCATGAAGATTTTTACAGTAGACAGAATTGGCAAAATAATGTTTGCTCCTAAGCAGTGATGATGAGATAAATGCTGCTGAAGTCCAGAAATATGTTGGAAATTTTTATTTTGTTGGGAGCAAATGGTGATAATTCCAGAACTCATGCATTTTACAAGACCCTCTGTGGTGAAAATAGTAAAAACTAATATTCTGCTACTAATAAAAAACTAAAAATGTTAAGGACGTCTTGCATCCAGGAAGTGATTATCCCAATGGCACTTATTTGTTGTTTACCTTTATGCTCAGAACAGTGGTAGTGGAATGTCACCAAATCTGGCCAGCTCTATGCTCCACTCCCTGTCTGGAGTTGGTGCTCCACTCTGTGTTTGGAACGTGGTGTACAGTTACAGGTGCAGCACAAGATCAAGTCCAAAGTTACTGAAGGGTGATCAGAGGACGACGACAAGTTTTTACTATTCAGGCAGAATTAACAAGCTATTCATCTTACTAAAGTCTTTTAAAGTTTATTTCTTTTTTTCTTTGTTATATAGTGGAGAAAAAGGTAAAAGAAGGGTAGAATGATTGGATTAACATTGATTTTTTTGGAGGTATAACAGGGTGGGGAATGGAACATAGTGCCAGTTTTCCCTGGGCTGAATCAATGTCAAGTCTTCTGAAAAACATTGAAGTAGTTCCACCTGTTTAGTAAGGTTATGCAACTAACTGTTGTGACTCAATAGCTATATTTTATGGCGCTTAATTTGGCAAATTGAAGATTTACATATGTTCCTTTGGCCCAGATATTCTTACGGTGGCCCTCACTGCAACTGATCAATGAGACTTGAGACAGAGTATTTTCATTTTTTCTGTGCGAATCAAGATTTCAAAGACTAGTGGAATCTCAAAATGAACCCCCCACAAAATGGAACAGATGTATAGGTACTTCAACCTCTCTGATTGTAATACGTTTCTTCTCCAGGTGAGAAAGAAAACAACAACAATAAAAACACAAACAGAAATGTTAAAACACTGTTCTGAAGATTTTTTTAACTGCTTGATTAAAATCTGCCACACTACTCTAAGATGATTAGAGACCAAGTTTCAAACTTGACTATGGCTCCATAGCTGAGGTCTGGAATCCTCTTGATCAAAGGCAAATGTACAGATGTAATCTTCTGCTCAGTGGTTACTCAAAGTTTTTGATGTTGTTTGTTTTAGCCAAAGTGTTCCATCTGAGGGGTAGTTGTTTTGGGAGCAGGTAATTTTCCTGATCATTTTACCTAAAACACTAAATAAATTTCAACCTGTATGTGACTCTGAGCCTAATTATGTGGCCTGGTTGAAGAAATGAAGGCTAATAAACCAAGTTACATACACTAGTTATATTTCTTTTCCCTGTTAATTACAATTAGTAATCTATGCTCTTTTCCTGATCTTTGGTATTAACCTTAAATTGTTCTCAAAAATATTTTTGCGAAACAAAATATTATTTTGACAGAAAAGAGCAATTTGTGGTTGTATATTTTGATCATCGAAAAATATGGCATGATATAGTAAGTGGACAGTATTTGGCAGCCTTAGACTATGCCTTACGTTAGTTTTTAAAGTCTTTCTTCCTTCAATAAAGTCTCTTACATATAGTAATAGCTTTTTGAAAATTGATAGTCTTCTGTCACTTTCTGGATTTAATAGTGCATGTTAGGGTATGGAGTAGGTAGGCACAATCACACTAGAAGGAAAATGGATCAATTAAATGCAAACCCAAATTTCTTACTTAAAAGTTCCATTATTTTTGTGTCTTCATCATACAAAACAGGCATGCGGATGGAAAATGTGAGTTTTAGTTATGGAAATAAAAATAATAAATAATAATTTAAGACTTTGGCTATTAGATTACAGCACACAATTACCAAACATTTAATTGTCTAAAATTAAAAGAAGTGCTGTTAGTTTTATCCTTGAGATAATAATTAACTCTCTAAGCATATACTTTTTGTTAAGAGTGCCAAGTTAGAAAATTAATTTTCACAGTGACAGAAGGTTGAGTATTTCCTCAAGCAAGAGTGAACTTCATATTCCAGTCTTTATTGCTTTGTACAAATAATATGTTGGAAGCAGGCTAGATATTGTATAGTATTTCAGTAAAATTTAGACTTGCCCATATTATCAGCAATATTCACAGTTGGTTCATAGCAGAATGCAAGCCACGCTTGTCTGTGAATAAATATCATTCTGACTGTGCAGGATGATAATTGCTCTGCCTGCACTTCCTTTGGCACCTACTGATCTCTGCTAAATGGTTGGGTAAAGCACATGTTTGTACGAATGTCAAGCACTTCTGATACTCTTTTATATTTAGTTTGAAGAAAATTCATGCTAAGCTGAGTGCCATAGCTGTCAATATCTTTATTAATTTCCTGAAATGACACAAATATAGTAGGTTACCCCTTTTGTATGGGAGACCTATTTTAAGCAAGGTTTCCTCTTTCTTTTTTTTTGGAATGACACAGACTGCTATGTATTGGGATATCAGGTAACTGACTTCAAACAGAAGACGAATTCAGTACAGTGAAAATGATTGTGATGGTTCTCTAATTTCCCCCACAGTGTATGTAAAACTGACTTTTAAAGTGTTTAGTGGATAATGGATCATGTAAGGTCAGTACTAGCCATAGCTGTTATGGCTATTATTTTCTCTGTTCATGGGAGGGTGCTCAGCAAAATGAGATTGTCACACTCTTTTTTGTGAGAGGACAGCGGCAGACAGTTAAAAGCCTCTTCATGTAAGGATGTTATTTCATAAAGACACCAGCACTGGATTATCCCCTTCACTTTAAACTTTTGCCAGCTTGTACAAAGAGATAAAACAAAATAGCCCCAGTCCCAGGGGTGAAGAAGTGCTGGCCAGATTTGCCCATGTCCAGAGCTTTCATTTTGATTAGTCACATGTGAGGAAAATTCACTTAGGCTGAGAGGTAAATTTAATACCAGTTATGCCCATGCTGTTCATATCACAACCATTTTCACATGATGCCACTTAATTCCCTAAGAAGCAGAAAGGTAAATCGGTGGCTGGCCAGCTAAGGTGTCATAATGCATTAGGACCAGGGCTCGCTGCAGGGGATAATGGTTCTGATTGCTGTTGACTCATGTCTCCACCAACTGCCTCATGTAAAATAAGTGACATTTAAAAGGCATCAAGATGTGAGAAGAGGTTAAAAAAAAGGAGAAGAAAAAGCACAGTACTAAACTTGCCACCTGAACGTAAAGTCCCTTTTTCACCCTAAGTGGTATAAAATGATAACTCAACATGCCATGGGTGACCTGCACTAAGCTTTTAACTTCCTGTCTTGTGTTTTTAGAGAAAATCTGTAAAATTGCTTCTGGGAACTGCTCCAACATATTATCATTTATTTCTATTTTTTTTTTTAACTTTTATTCTTTTGCCCTGAGATATCAGCCTATTCATCTTTTAAAAAGCTTAAGGCTGAGTTATGTTAGGCAGTGGTATACAACAAGAGGCAGCCTCGTCTCTGAAGGCCCATTTAAGTCTATTTTTATAAAGAGAATCAAATTCCAGTTTACAGTAAGCATATGCTTCAGTTGACATCTGTTTCTAAGACTTGGATGCTTTGTTTGCATAACAGGCACCAATAAATGGCCTTGTTTTAAGTCTGCTCACTCAGTTGTATTTGGGTTGTTCAGCTGGGGATTTGAGTTGCAGCTGATCCCCTACCGTTCATAGCAGATAGGAAAGGGAAAAAAATCAGAGCAACCCAGTCCTATTTATTAATGCAGATTTTAACATTCTCAATGAACCACTTACACAGCGCTAGATGACAACCAAATCCTTGTTTGCTCAGGCAGAGAAGAGGCGTATGCTTCAAAGTATTGAATTAAAGATTATAAAAGTTTTTGATATATTTTCTTTTATGCCATTGGTCTGCTATTCAGCTAAAAAATATTCAGACTTGGGAAGAGCCTGTAAATTGTATAAAGTGAATGGATCATATGTGTAACAAATTTATTTACTGTGGCAACATATAAATATATAGTATAATAATAATTGATATTTTATATTGCTAGATTTAGATCTCCATAAGAATTTTATAATTCTGTCACCATAAATAATAATAGTTATTGTTTCTTTATATAGGGTCATAAACATGGTGTTTTACATATACATAAGGCATGGTCCCTGCCCTGATGATGTTACAATCTAAAGTATATTAAGAGCATAACTTATTTCCAGGTATTCTGTTCTTAAGATACAGGTGTGACATTTTTTCATGGGAAGGCGATGAAAGAAAACTGATTTGAATGGATGCAAATGGATAAGTTACGTCTACAACTTGTAAAATGAAGGCACTGATGATTCAGAAGTTATATTTTCCTATAGCTTTAGTACATTTCCCAGTTATCTATAATATGAAGTACATTTCAAGCAAACAAAAAGAAATACCTTCAAACCAGAAAGAGACCTATACAGAGGACAAAACTATATTAGTTGTGGCACAACTGCTCATAACATCATTTTTATTCATAGTACAGTACCTCTAGTGTGTTTATAGCAGTAATGTGAGCACTCATTCTTTTTAGCATGCTGAACTCCCCCATCACCACAAATTATTGTATAGAGCTCTGTAATAGTTTACTGAATGTGCAACATTTTTCAAGTGGATTTACTTATCAACTTTTTCTAGTGGTACCAACAGCAGTAGTATGAAATGTATCTACTCCATTTACTCTTATCCAATGCACCCACTTTCTTTTTCCCTTTAATTTTTATATATGATAAAAATTTCATTGAAGAGAGATTTTAGATGACAGGACTGTAATTTTAAACCCAATAGAAGAGGTGTAAGCAATTTGAGCTTAGCTGAAGCATAATCTTAGGTTGTCAAGAAGAAACCCATTCTCCCTATGCTAATCAATCAGTATATCAACCGACCAATCATCTCCTCAGCTTAGCATATATCCTAAGGTTTGATATATCTATTAACTGCCCATCATGTAGCTGGTCTCTGGGTGATGAGATTCTCCCTATCTTGGCATTTGGAGGCAGACAACTGAGCTATCACAGCCACGAGTAAATACCAAAATAGAGATTTCAGTTCTATTCCTAAGAGCAAAGACAATCCAGGAATATAGAACTGATTCTCAGAAGAGAATACATAGAAAATTATTGCATTTTCAACACTATGTTGTGTGTGACAATTGTATATACTCATGATTTTTTCCAAAACAAAAACAGGAAATTACTCTTTTGTGACTGGAACTCTGGCAGAATAAAATAGGTGCTGGAATTTGTTGTCAGCTTCTAATTACAATAGAGATGACACACAAACAAGTGATCGAATAAATACAAATAAGGCCTTTCCCCCTATTATTAGTGTACTAACACCTTACTGACAAAGGAGAACGATATGAAAACAGTGGCACAATACGTTTAATCCTAAAAAAGAATATTCTTTTTAGAAGATTGCATACCTCCCTCTCCATTTTAAAAGTCACACGCTCAAATCTCATTTAGAGAAAAATAATATAGCTATTGCATGAGCTGTCTGCTAATATGTGAGGTTGGCATGCAAGTTCAAGTGTTTCAAGAAATGTCTGAATGAGAAAATCTGTAAAAATAGAGAACTTTTTGGTTTTGCGGTTACTGAAAGTCAAAGCATACCTCAAAGAATGAAGTGTCCTAAATTAGATATTAAAGCAGATTCTACCCAGAGGCCATAATCACCATAGAACTGAACATCTACAGTGAAATCCTCATACTTAGCACAATATTAAAAAGACAATGCGCCAGATTCAACCATTGTATAAGAAGGGCAATTCTGCTGAAGTCAGTGGAGTTGTGCCCACTTTCATCAGGACTCAATTTGATCCGCTGTCTTCAGGGCCTTCTCTTTGGTAGGCATTCATAGTGTTAGACACCCAAAACAACAGGTTAACTAACATTTTTAACTAAAATATTAAAACTGATATTATTTATATCAAGAGAAAATATTGTTATTTATCCTTCACTGAATTAAATTTATCACAGTTAAGTGAGAGATATGAAACAAATTTTTGAAAAGCTTTTCTTAATTTTTGAAGCCTCTCTAGAAACCAAATTCTGCTCTCATTGTCTTCATACTTACTCTAACAGTGTTTTCAGTGGGAAGCATACACATGTTTGAGGGCACAATGTGCTCCTAAATGGCATTGCCAGCATAATACTGCTTTAATGAAGGCTACTTTGTCTCTCAAAAAATACATTAACAAATCAATATTTCAAATATTGTACTAGATCCTCAGCTTGTGGACACTGATGATGCTGAGTTACACTAGTTGAAGATCTGGCCCGTTGTATTTAGTGCTATGAAAAATGACAGGGTGATAGCTATAGTGATTGAAGTTTATTCATTCCCAAAACAGGCACATCTGGGGCAACTGCAGTGAAACCTCCCTCACACTGCCCCACCAATGCAGGTCTTCAGGTTTATTTAACCCTGGCTCTTTGGCAAAAGACTATTAAAAATGCTTTCACTTACTGTATGTGTCAGTGTTATTTTTCTTCCAATTCTTCCAGTCTGGTTTCAGATCTCACACAGATCAATGTCAATACACAGCTGGGAATATTAGGAAGTGATTCACTCCTGTGCAGAGGTTCCACCAAGGAATGCTGAACCACTTAAAGTCCATGTTAAGGGTATCAGTGGGACTTAAATGGTATTAAAACTTTCCAGGGGTCCTGTGCAGTGAAAATGTTGTGGCTTTTGGCAAATGGCACAACAGAACATTGATTGCAGATATAATTAGAAGGAAGAAAAGGTTGATTAAATATGGGGATTTGAATATTCTATGCAGAACACAGGGCACAGCCTCCTCTGCCAGAGCATAAGGCCCCAGATATTGTGGAATTCCATTGCTCCAGGGGCTAGTTGTGGAGTGGCGGCATAAGGAGACTACCTATATGAACACTGTGGCTATCTCCAACAGCAACACAGATTGGGAGAGGCAGGGGCCAAACAAGTGGGTGATCTGTGTAGTGTGGATCCACAGGGTGATAAACCCTTCATCGTGAAACACAGCATAGAGAAACAAAAGAAGTCATTAGAGTGCAAGGACTCTGGTATTTGTATAGATTAATAAAAAAACCCCGATACTATAAGCACTCAACTCAATCTGTGGATGCTTCTTCCAAAACTTAGAATTAATTTTTTTAAAAAAGGAAACACTTACACACAATCAATCCCATATCAAACTATTTAGCTTGAGTGTTAGCACCTCCACAGTCATAAATAATCCATCCCCAGAACTTTCCAGTCCCAGACTAATAAACAACCCCATCCTTTCCAAATGCCCAAGAAAAAAAAGTAATAATATTAGTAACCAAGGTTTGGATTTGTTATTACTCTATAGGTGTTGAAGATTCTCTTCACCTCTGTTAATGTAACCCACCTGTGCCAAGCTTGTCTCCTGATACATATTGATTTCACCCTTACATAGCAAAATACGAATATTGGAATTGACTAGGAACAGATACAAGCCTACAGCTGAGATAAATATGATTATAACCATAAGATAGTGTGAATGCCTAGGAAGCACTCTTAGAAAAACCTCTTTTGTTTATAGAACTTTCTGTATAGGAAGCAAATACATATGCATATACTCAGAATTCATGACTGCATGTTTAAATGGAAAAGCTTTCTGTTCAGCTACCATAGAATATTGTCTCTTTATACTTCTCAAAATGAGTGCTCATTTAAATCAGATATTATGAAAACCCAATGGCTAATCCTAAATTCAGGTATACTACCACTCTAGCTAGGCAGATTGCTACTTGATCATACTAAGATGCTCCCTTATCCATTATTGGATCTGAAAAAGAGGAGGATTAAGAATTATCTGACTTCTCAGTTAATGTGCAAATCATCTAAAAGCTCAGCTTAGGAAGGTCTTAGAATGCTATACAGCACTAAAATAATAGTGTCTTAGAATTTTTAAAGCTATTTATATACACTATCACATTTTAGAGTTTACGTGTTATTGGAAAATAGAGTTTTGTGATTTATATACTTTTATTATCTCGGTGTGTTTTTATAATTATATCTGAAAGTCTTGTAATTCTATTTTTAATTGCCATTTCGTACTGCAATTCAAAGTTGTCACTTGGACAAACTCACGTTGCTGAAACTTAGTATCTAAAATATAATACATTCAATTGTGCAGTGCAGACTAGAATGTTTGCAGTATTTAGTTTTCCATAATGTTAATATCTGGTATTTCCCTTTACCTTTATATATGTTGAAAAAACTACACTTGTAAGATTTAAATACTCTTTTTCCATGTTCTGAAGAGAGGGGAGAGAATATGAACCAGAAGACACGCTCCTAATGTTCCGTCTTTGCATTTTTAGGCTAGCATCGCAGTTTGCTTTTGCAACATTCATTTTATCATTTCCATCATTCAGATATGTATACTTGCCTTTCAGAATCTGTGAAAAGTATTTAAAAAGAAAAGAGAAATTGTTAGTATTTCAAAACCCTATTATAATAAATTTTCAAATATGTCAGACACATCTTTGTTAAAATTAAACCAAGGATTGGTTTTGAGCGAGTAGCCCTATATCCTTACAGATGCTGTGGATGGATGCATCTAAGCTGCTTATTATATTGATGGGTTTTGCTGCTCTGCAGCAAATGAAAACAGGCAGCTGCTTCCTCCATCAAAGCAAAAGCAGCCTGAGTTTTTATTAAACGAGTGTTCATTTCTTCTATTGCCAAAATTCTTACACAAAACAAAAGAGCAGTTTTAGCACATTATTGCTTAACTAGACATGAACAACTGACAGCAAGTGATAAGCCTGTCTGCTTTTCACAACTGGTAATCATTTTTGGAATAGATGTTTTAATATAGTTGAATATAAAATTTTGTAATTTACATCTACAATGGTACGTAAATTTATAGATCCAGTTTGTTGCAGGAGAGTGAAGGCTATAATCACAAAAGGCTTGTTCCAGTGTTGTTTAATTTTTAATGACTATTTGAAAACTGGGTAAAGAAAACTAAATCAAATTCATTCATTTGAAAAAAGGTGTTAAAGACAATCATACAAGTAGGTTTGTACAGTTTGATGTTTTTACATATAGTTGTACATTTACAGCTTTTACTTGTTACTGTATTTCCACATCAGTTCCACACAGCCTCTTAAGTTTGTGCTATAAAAAAAATTTGCAGATTGCAGACCATCATGTTTCCCTCCTATTCATGAATAATAATAAGGATGAAAGTGAGAGATATAACACTGAGGCCATTTTGCCATGGCTGAAGATCTCAGCCAGTGCTTATACATATTTTTCAACGATCTGAATATCATAAATTCCATTTTAGATGGAGAGAAAGACAAGGGTTCATATAAAACGTATGTGGAGAGGAAAAAGTGGGGAGATGTGTTGCTTTTTATAGCCTCAATTTCTCTAGTATTCTTTTACCTTTTGAAACTCACTTGTGGTGGTTTCTGCTGTGGGAAGGGGAATATTGTCCCTCTGATGTAGGCACAAATTGCTCCTCTTCACAGAACTTCACAGAAGTTAAAGTAGGAGGTGGATGAAAGTGGATAGAATTGACATGTAGAAAAGTTCAGGTGCAAGCTAATACTGGTAAATACTATTGAACGCATTTGTTAAAAAAGCCTCTTGCAGTATATTTATCAGCCCGCCCATTTAGTATACTTAGTCTAAAACTTTCAAAACTGGGCAATTAATGTTAGACTCTTGGGACCAGATTTTCAGAAGAGCTTAACTCTTAGTAGTTACCCTTTTGAAAATCTGACCCTAGTTGTTAGTGTTGAGGCCTTGTGAAAATTTGCCTCCTACTTCATATTTAAATACCTTAATGAAAGTGACCCCCTCCTTCATAGATGCCAAGCACCCACGGCTTTCACTGTTGTCTAAATGGGGATGTAAGTGCCTGAATTTAGGCCCCCAGGTTTGAAAATTATGAATTAGAACATTGTAAACATTGACAAAACAACAACAGATGATTAATCATTCCCTTCTCTACATTCCTGACTACTTCATTTTACTATGCTTATCAGACTCCTGTGATTGGGCTAGCATAAAAGGGATTTTGCATGATAAACTTTCTTTTTCTGATTCTAAAATGTTATGATATCTGAAAACTATTCATACCAGTAGTAACTTGATACATGTATTTATCCTGTTTCAGATACAGTCCACTGAAAGTGGGTACCTAGGCATCATGGATTAATGCACTAGCTTTTACTTACTTTCCAATTTTGTGTGATATATGACCTAATTAGAGAAAATGAAGGCTTTTGAGCCTATCAATCTCAGAACACATTTTTGATGACATAACAAAATTAGAGAAAGGCTGAAGCTGTGATATTTGGGCGATGTTTAGATCTTGGAAGATTTTTGGATCCACCACGCAAACTCATCAGACACAGTCAATCATGAGTGGTAGTAATCTTTCCTCAAGAAAGGCCCAAGCTAGGAATACTATTAGGTGTGTTGCTAGTCAGAAATGAGGTGCATTGAAAAAACTGTGTGGGGAAACTTGATCACTCTCTGTCCATTTTGTATTTAGCTCTCACCATGCTGTTCATTCCCCACTTTAATACTTTTTTTTTATTTGTAAGTGAATTTAATTCTCAGTAAACAGAGGGACTGATAGCATTGGCTAAGGCCAGGCATAAGGCTAAGAGGCGTTCTGCAATTTTCCCCATGCAGCACTGCCATTATATCTCAGTGTTGACCTGCACTATCAGTCCTTCTCCGGTCCTAGATCTCTCTTAAGCATACTATACACAGTCTCTCATGCTAAATTGTGTGGCGGTGATGTACACAAAAGGAGATTGGAATGAGATCATCAGACTCATTTTCCATTGTGACCTATTGTAAACTAGGATATGAATGTAAGGCAGGGTCTCTGGAGATGAAAACAAAGAGTTAAACTTTTCATACCTTAAAAGTGCAATTGCATATATGTTACAATAAGAGTAAAAGGACACAGTTGTAAATTACCTAGAATATAAGTATACTAGTAAGCAGACATGTTTGTTTTTCTATATTTTTCTGCAGTTGAGGATAAAAGTATCTTGTAGCAGTTGTAAACCTAGGAATTACAGTGCATCTTCTTCCTTTTTGTGAATGTAGTGCACTTGAAAGGCACTGGATTGACAGCCCTGGAAACTGAAACCTTTTATCCACAGAATAGGTACAGCACAGACAGTAATAAAGTTTCCCCGCATTGCCCCAGCAGTATGCCTCCAACCTGATCTCTAAGGGTGAAAGCGTAGTTAATTCTCTGTGGCTCAATTCAGTCCTTGGTACCTCAGCTGAGATTACCAACACAGTTGCCAGTTAGTACCAATAACTTGGTAATTTTTGTTGTGATAGAGATAGCTGTTCACTATGGACTGGAGTGAGATTATTTGGTGTAGCTGGGAGGTAGCACAGAGTTGCTACAGTTGTGCATGGAAAAGTCCCAGCTAGCTGAATCAGATGGGGTTATAACTCCCTTGTGCCAGTGGAGCAGCGGGAAGAGGCATACTGGCTCCTTCTGTACAGATGTATATGTAAATATACTGGATATTGTATACTGAGAGTATTCTAATAATATGCTACTTTCTTGGAGAAGTCTGCCAGTTTTCAGATGTGTGACACTAGTCTTTAATATAAGTTGTTAAGAACCAAATAAGGGACAAGTAAAAATAGTGGATGAAGGATCTTTAAAAAGTGTTGGATAATCCCTTTTCAGCGGAGATTTCTGTAACCTCCCATTCATGGTTCTTCATTTTTCATGCCAGTAAATGACTGTAGTAGAGTAGGAACAACAGTAGGTTTGGTTTTGTCTGAAATTATGATGTCCCTCACAATGAGATTGAGTTGCAAGTATTCCTTTCAGGCCTGCTTTAAATTCCTATTAGGCCATATACCAGTAAGGCTGCTAAAAGAGCTGCTGTGCTGAAGCAGAAGGAATTGAGGGCACCATTTCAGGGCACTGACTCTGCCATGGGTACTGTGGCAAAGGCAACTCCATTTCAGCATCCCAGGGTAGCATAACTTCTTTAGCTGCTCTTTCTCTAGAGGGGAGGACAGATTTTTGTTGTCATTTAAGCAGAAAACTCTGAACCAGGAAATGTGGGCTTTATTCCAGGCTTTGCCACAGACTTATTGTGTGACCTCCCTGAACAAGTCACCTCATCGGTGCCTCAATTCTCCATCTGTAAAACAGGGATAATAGTACTCATGACTTCAAGGGATTCTTGTGAGCCTAAGTCCAGTAATGTTGGCGAGGTGCTCTGATATGGTATGGCGATGAGTGCTAGAGAAATATGTATAAATAAAATAAAGATCACGTCCTTCACCACCCCTCCCATCTAGTAGGTAAGGTGCTCACGTGCCAGTACAATCATAATGAGCATTGTGTAGATACCTAGAGCCAGTAGTTCTGGCAGTGTAGTGCACCTCTTCTGGCAATCCCTGCAAAAAAATCGGAGTGGAGTGGAGCAATGGACTGTTTTGCATGAGCAAGAAAAGGAAGTTGCATTGTGCATAAAGGCAGCACAGTAGCTGTATTCCTGGGAGGCTTTGTGCCTAGCTGAGGCACAGTCCCTTTCCTAAATCTCACCGAGTACTGTACACCTACACCTGCACAAACACACCCTGACATAAAGGGAAGCTGTAAAGTCCAATAGAGCCATTACCTATTTTTTCATGCACAACTATTCTGATGTGAAGAGGTGCAGTTATTCTCATACATGCAAAGGTGTAAGTTTGTAAACAAGTATTTGCATGTGTAAATGCAGTAGTAATTGCACATCCAAATAGGTGCCCTCCAATTTTATGCATGTAAAATCAGAGGCCTCTTTCTGTTAATTGTCCCCAGAAGTCTTTAGGGTGTTTTTGCATGAAACGAAACCCTTATGCACATGTATGTGTACATTTGTATAGCAGGAAGTAATAGATCATATTTTTGTCTCTGAAAAATTAATAATATATCCTAACTACTGTGGATTTTAACATTGTAGGGTAACAGAACTGAGCATCTGTTTCTTTGTAATCAGAAACTACCATTTTATAGTTCGACTATGTTACAAATGTAGGTCGCAATGCTGAAAAATGTAGGTCAGAGTGAAAGAGTATAAGGCAGAGTGCAAACTCCTCCACCTGGATCTTTAAGCTGATCTCTTTTCTGAAAGCAGTCAAAGAGGCTTACCTACCTGTTCAGGCAAGAGAAGCTTTTCCTTTTACTAAAATTAACAAAGGTATTCTTGCTGCTGGCTTAGTTGGTAGCACAGTGTGCTTCCACGCTTGAGACCTGGGTTCATGAGAGACCTTCTGACTCCTGCTTCTTTAGCTGGCGGTGTCTGGATCATTATGGCGGTGATACTTCTCCCTAAGGGGGAGGAGAAAGGTGCAGTGTGTGTTGCTAGCAGCTGGTTATAGAATGGCACTGTTGTTTCAGAAGATGCCATTTCCTTTCTCCCAGTGATGGGGTAAGTGATGTATAAGCAGCTGCTGCCATGAGGAAGTAGGTAGTAACACTGTGTAGTGGCAGGGTGAAGGAATTGGTGTCCAGTAGTAAAAAATTTGGTGAATACCTTGACTTCCATCAGGCTGTCCTTTCAATCATGGCCACATCAAAGTGAGAAGCATTTGACTTTGGACAATGGGTGACACTCAGGGCCCTGTGCTACAAAAAGTTTTTTTAAGAGTCATTTTGACTCAAGGTTTGCTGTAAACAGTTTTTTTTAATGTGGATTGTGGGATATTACAAATTGTCCTGAATTAACCACTTATCTACTAAACACCAGAAACCACTTTTGTTGCTTGAGTACACACCTATCAGTTGTAAACGGAAACATTCTTATATTATACATGTAAATACTTATTATATTTAATATAAAATCTGTCATTTTAACATATTGCCATGCGCAAAAAAAGACAGAAAGAATCCTCTAGCATCCTTTGTGTACATATTGCTGAGAAATGGGTAATTGTGTATGAATATGTGATTTTAATCCTGGGTATATCTTAGAAAAATAGTAGATTTTCAGACACCATGTAAATCTGAATTACAGTGAACTGTACAAATAATAATGTTCTTTCAATGCTTTTGGTAGGTATGTGAACCAACACTAATTAAAATATTAAATTGTACATATCTGATCTTTTTTTATTCAGACATGGCTTACAAATTGTGGGCCAAATCCTAAAGTTCTCGCTAGGTATTTATTCGTTCCTCACACAGGCAAAACTTTGATAGGTACTCAGCAACCTTAAGGATTTGGCTGTTAGTCTTCACTGACAGCTTTGACTGAGGAAACTGAACAAATCTTTTGGGCTTTGGTGTATCACACACACACACACGCAAGAGTAGCCAGCTCTGGGGAACTGAGGATAGCAACTGAATGGACCGGGATGCTCTTGGGGATGACAGTCATGCTGTACAGTGATTTAGAGAAGGGGAAGTGTTGACCAAGAACACCATGGGGCTAAACTCCATTTTTATAAAATGAGTTATAGTATCTTTTATGACTCTAAAGAGCTGAAAGCATTTTTCAAAATATATGATCCAAAAAATCCACATACATGGTAAATTTGACTACCAATAATAATGGAGGAAAAACACACAAACAAAACTTTGCCACAGAGTCACTGCATATTTCATAATTGAATATAATTCAGTTGAAAAAGGTAGAAGTTATTCTCTATTCTATTTGGGGTTTATGAATGGGAGTAGTGAATAGAAATTTGGAAATGATTTTACCTCTGTATATGGCTTTGGTCAGACCAGTACTGAAATATTGCATCCACTTGTGGTGTTCATGCCTTAAAAAGGAAATTGAAAAATGGAGGGGGTACAGAAAAGAGCCACAAAAATGATTCAAGGACTGAATAAAATGCTTTACAGTGAGAGACTTAAAGAGCTCAACCTGTTTAGTTTATGAAATGGAAGACTGAAAGGTGACTTGAGAACATTGTATAAGTACCTTCATGGGGAGGAAATACAGGGTACTAAAAGACTTTTTAATTTAATGCAGAAAGGCATAATGAGAATCAGTGACTGGAAGCTGAAACCAGACAAACTCAGATTAGAAATTAGATATACACTTTGAACAGTGAGAATGATTAATCACTGGAGCAGACTATCAGAGAAATGCTGGGTTCTTCATCTTTTGATGTCTTTCTGGAAGAGCTGCTTTAGTCAAACAAGTTATTGGTTCAATACAGGGGGAACTGAATGAAATTGAATGGCCTGTGATATACAGGAGGTCAGACAATGATCTTATAGTCCCTTCTGGCCTTAAACTCTATGAATCTATTGCCTACCAATAGTTACTGAGGCTGAAAATGTCAAATATATGGTATAAGACTATGTTTCTTAGAATTTGATTGTATTTAATGTTTATAATGTTGATGCAGGTGCCTAATTTTTAAATGAGTAAATAGCGATGGATTTGCCTTGCCAATATCCATATAAAGTCTGTTGCTGGATATCTTAGGCTTTGTCCACACTGGAACTTTGTTGGCAAAACTTTTGTCGTTCAAGGGTGTTAAAAAAACACACACGTCCAAACAACAAAAGTTTTACCGCCGGTGTGAACAGCGCTTTGTGGGCGGAAGTGCTCTCCTGCTGACAAAGCTGCTACTTCTCATTGGGGGTGAAAGTTTTTTGTTGGCAAGAGAGCGCACCTTTTAGCGGCCTGGCTGTAGTGGCATAGCTGTGTCGCTAAAAGGTGGGCAGTGTAGACAAAGCTTTAGAAGCATTGCTGTTGTAAGTCTTGTTCTTTTCTGTATTCGCCGATACTGTGGCATATTTAAAAAATAAAATAAAAATTAAAAAACAGTTTGGTACAGATCTAAACAACAGCTATTAAATATTACTGACACCTTTCAGAAGAAAAAATATGTATTCTAAAAAAAGCAAATATCTTTATGTTTTATAGGTATCTGGCCTTCTGAAGAGGTGCTAGCTTACTACTGCCTCAAGCAAAATCAAATGTTCAGGTATACAGAATTGAACATAAAAGCTGCTTTCCAATCTGTTAGTTTTATTGTATCTACGTGGTAATGATTGCTATGATTTAAATCTTCAGATTAAATTTTAAAAGTTCAAGGTGAAAGCATGTTGCTCTTAACAAAGAATTTTGAGCTGCCTTTGGGTATTAGTATTGCACAGCAAGCTTTTTGCTATATGTCAAAGACTTTTGATTTCCACTCAAGGCATTTTATTCCACTTTGATTTTTGGGAAACAAAAGTGAAGCTCTGATCGATCATTACTGATTGTGAAGGTCAGGAAAAATAAAAGACACTCTTTAAACTGATTTCTGTTGGGAAAGCAAGCAAAGTATTATCTGATAAAGTACATTCAGATTCATATTATATAGAGATGCGCGTGTACCCTGTTTTTGTGTCATTCTGCATTTTATGTACTTAATTTTTCCCATATTTATATAACACGTCTATGAAACACTCTCTAGCCACACTTACATTGACCCTAGGCTTCATAAGGCAGTGCGAGACCCAAAGAGGTGACTTCAGCCTTGATACTACAGTAGAAGCAACAGAGCTTCTCCATTCTGTCCCCAAGCCTGGCATAAAGGCTTCCTGTCATTTGCCCCACAGAGTCACTGTCCCTCCAATGCCTGGTTCAGCCTGTTACTGATCCATGTTGCACGCTAGGTTCTGCTGTGGGTGTGCGATATGGATCACTGTATTCCATTTTTTAAAAATCTGCCTCTACAAAAGTCTCTGAGGTCTGGTCTTCACTGGGAGGGGGGATCGACTGAAGTTACAGAACTTCAGCTACGTGAATAACGTAGCTGAAGTCGGCGTATCTTCAGCCGACTTACCTGCCGTCCTCATGGCACTGGCGGTCGGCTGCGCACTCCCCCGTCAACTCCAGCTTGCGCCTTGCGGCGAGCCGGAGTTACGGAGTCGATGGGGGCACCTCTAGCGATCGATTTCTCGCGTCTTAACGAGACAGGAGAAATCGAGCACTAAAAGATCAATCGCTACCCGCTGACCCGGCGGGTAGTGAAGACCTACCCTAAGTCTGAGCGTAGTGCTCAAAGCTGCTGAGCAATCAAAACTTCCATTAATGCCAATGGCAGTTTCAGCTAGTCATCTCTTGTCAGGATCAGGCCTACTGTGCAGTAAACTCAGAGCTGATAAGTCTTCCATATAGGTTTTAATTTTCATTTTATAAAAGTCACCCAATCTATATTTACTTGAATGACTGGTTCCAAAAGAGCTGTTAACCCTCTTCATGCATGTTTGAAATATATATATAATATACATTTACATTTTTGGTTCAATAATACCCTTTTTAAAAATTCATTAGGTACATGCTGGATTGTAATTGCTGTCAAGGATAATAACTATTAAATGCAAAATGTGGATTGTACGTTTTTTCATTAAACACTACCTCTTTAAAACCTTAAAGCTAAGGAAAAAGCAGTGAGAAAATAATCCTATAAGATTAAAATAAAATTAAAAACAGTCTTATAAGATTTTATAGCAACCATGAAATATAAATACATTCAGGGTCTAAGCTGCAGACCTTCTCTATTTTTAATTCTACTTGTGCTTAGGCCTTGTTTAGGCTTCCAAATATGTTTATATTTTATAGTGACATTTACATCACTTCCATAAAACAGGTGGTCTTTATGCAAGTGACGTCTACAGGGTCTAAGGGAAACAAATCCATCCCATTCCCAGACTGGGTGTCAAAGTGTGGGGATGCAGCAGAGCGATCTAGATGGGCTGGACTTGTGAATACAGTCCCTAAAAATCACTTGTAGTGTCTGTTGGAAAATTATTTTTTCCCCTCAAGAAACTGAAGTAAAACAAATTTCTTTTTGCTGTTTTCATCAAAAAAAATTCAGGTTTTTCATTTTTTCAACAAACATTTGCAGTTAACTGAAAAGCCACTTTCTGTCAAAAATATTTCAGTGGAAAATTTTCTACCAGCTATAATCACTTGCCTTAGGTGTAATTGGAAATCCCATGATCCCACCCTCAGCACTGCTCTACATGCTGGCCTAAGTGATGTCAGCTCACAGTCACCGTGCCCCCCACTTTCCTCTCGCCAGCATGCCATTGGTTTGGAGACAGCGCTAACGTGAACGTTCTATTGATGGCTCCCCCCATGCAGCTCCTATCATGCAGGTTCACCACACTAAAGTCTATTTCATCCATATAGATAGCACATATGTTGTTATTATTCGTAATGCCGGTGCACAATAGGCTAATTTAAGAACAGTGTGTCACAGCAGATATTTAGCCTTAATTCTGAGTTCTCTTGCCTTTCTGGGTCCAGATTAGGCTCTTGACATTACCTTACCTTAGTTTTCCATGGTTTAACTGTACATTGTTCCAGTGTTGTTTCTAAGAGTATTGTTTGTATATCACTTGCAATTTAAGTGCTACTTGAGAAATCTAAATACTTTACGTGTAAGGTATGTGGCTTGTTTTAAAATTTGTTGTATTTTTTTCAAAATATAAAGAATTTTCTAGATAAAGCTGTGTGTCTATATATAGGTATAAATAATATTAATTTCCCCATTTACTTGTCTAACTGTTTTAGAAAGAATGAATGTGGATTAACAATGTTATCCTTTCCTAACAATTATCTTTCGCTACTCTAGCTAGTTTAGTTCTAAAAGACAGCGCCATTGACAAGGGGAAAAAAGGGAACCTTCTCAGATTTTTCAGCTCAGCGGTGGTAATGTTGCACTGAACACTAATGAGGGAACCCCTACTGATTTGCCTGCTTTGTGACTTTTCTATTTCATAATTATTTTTAAAACGCAAACGACATGAGGTAGCCTAGTCGTGTCTCTACAACTTCCTGGTAGCTCAGTTCGTACTGCAGATGGCAATTTGTTCTTGTAACATATATGTCTCTCTGACCATTTTCATCTAATTTGTATGGGTTCTACCATTTCCTTTCTCTCTTTCAGGGACCTTGCTGTGTGTGAGCTAGGGGGTGGCATGACATGCTTGGCTGGGCTCATGGTAGGTCTTTTCTCAATTCCAATCCCATTCAGAGGGAGGAACAAAAGAAAAAATGTTCCAGTGCCTCCAACTGCTGGGTCAGAGAACTGTCAACAGCATCAGCTGCAGTCAAGCTGCAGAGTCTTGAGAGACCTTCTAGATTGACTTGCTTTCGTATCATATTGATTTTATGGTTGCCTCGATGAGCAGAAACATTTTACCTCAGTGTAGTCAATATCTCTTGTTGTGACATTCCAGGCCACGTACGGTCTGTCTTTCATTGCCATAGCTGAAGCATTTTTTTTTTTTCAGATTATAGTCCCATTTGCTAAGATACAGGAATAGCCTGGCGAATCACAGTTGGAGCACCATGATATAGCTGCTAATGTTTTGCCTGCATTATTACACCAACAAACATGATCCAGAGCTCTCAGTAATTAGATTCTTTTGAATTAGATTGGCCATTCAGGAGCGTCGTTCACTATTCTCTGGGTTCTGAGTCATGTATTCAGGAGATATTATGTAGCAGTGCAGTGCATTAGACAAGTTTTTATGTCTGTACAAATAAAAGCATATTGTTACACTGATTGGCATTTGACAAACCTGTCGCTCTTATACAATGTGTCGAGGTTACAGCCCAATGTGCGAGCATGTCAAAGCTCACAAAAAAATTACCCTTACAAAGCCATCTGCCTGCAATGCAAAGTTATATGAAGGGCATCAGGCAGTCAGACAGAAGCAAGCTGAAAGGCAGAGTGACAGCCTTGTATGATGGCTCTACTAGATAAACAGAAGCCCGCAAATGAAAGCCTCTCAGAATACCATCATCCGCTGTCACAATGCAATTACGGAACAGAATGATAGCAAGATAGAGGCTCCCGCAAATGGAATGATAAAAGTATTGACTGATTTGATTGAATGATTAAAATAATGCAGACATAAAATGAAAAAAGATTGAAGATTGTTACAGAGAAATAGGTGAGGAAGCATGATACTGAAGGCTTGTCACTCCTGTCTTCACTTCCACACAGACAAGCATATTTGCTCATTGTTTGCTGTGCTCTTTTTTTCAGGTTGCTATTTCTGCAGATGTCAAAGAAGTTCTGTTAACTGATGGAAATGAAAAGGCCATCAAAAGTATCCTTATTCAGATAGAAAACTGGTTTGTTGTACTCATTCCTTTTTACTGGCTGAGTAACAATTGATATAAAGAAAGACAGCATGGGGTATATTAAAAAAAAGTCTCCACCATGAGTAATTAAAAAACAGAAAGCTAAAACATTTCCTGAACGAAACTAAAATTTTCCTTGTAACAAATTCCACACTTCCTTCTTGGATTTTTTTAAAAAAAGTACATGTTGTTAGAGAGAAAGCAGCAAGTGCAGTGATATATATTTGTCTAATAGTTAAGTGTTCAGAGAATCCATTTTTTTATGTTCTGCGTTATAGGAAGTACAGTAGTAATCCAAAAAATTAACTTCCTCTTAACATTTATTCTTTTTGCTAGATTTTTTTTTACCAAACCTGCTTTCATATATTAACTATTTACAATATGTCCAATATAGATATATTTTCATAGTATTCACAGTATATACTATTACATGCATAGTACCATTATTACAGCTAACTGATAACTACCTATAAATTATCCACATACTCTATTTAATCAGTTATCAGTTTGGCATTATTTGTCTTAATGTAGGGTTATAAAACCACTCTCTCCTCTATGTACTATTTTATTATATTTCTTATATTATATTAGAATAAATCATTATTATGCCATACCAATATGTACACAGAATTCAGAAATTTGAACTGTCCTTTGGCTAAGTGAGAGGAAAAAGTGAGTATGATTTGTGGCCACATTATATATTTACAATAGTACAAGGGCACTGATGTATATAGTGAATATTAAGACCTGTTAGAAACTGAGAGGATAAAGTGGAAGGTATCTCTGTGCTTTTTTCCCTTGGTGATCTTTAAATTTGCATTTGTAGAAAGAATAGTTATTCAATTTTTGGCCATGACAATGTCAAAATTATTTAGATTTATGATTTGTATGTATGTGAACACTAGCATAATGAGTATTTATTTTTTCATTGTTAAATTCTGTTGTGGATTATTTTAAAAAAATGAAATTTGCAGTTATGTAAGGTTGTTAAAACAGGAGACATGGCAGTGCAAGAATATTAGCTAGCAGCTTTTAGAAACGCTTATGCTCTCAGAGGTAACTCAGACAGCTATAATTGCCTAAAATACTTCAACAGTTTCAGGGAGAATAACAGCCAATCACAAATCATTTCCTTTACAACTTGAAAAATGCTGTATAAAAATACCCCTTTTCTAAAAAAGGTAGGGTTTTAATTATGATTCCAAGATTGTTTCTAAATTCTAAATGTTTATATTAGTGACGATGCTGGGCAATTGCATTGTCCTATATCATTTTATATAATTGTATTATATCATACTTCTAGCCATGTGTCATTGTGGAAATAAAAAATATGAGGGGGAAAAAGGTTTTCAAAACCAACATTGCAAAATAAGTTGATATTTGACAAAAGTATGGCTATTTAACAAAAAAAACCAACATTTTACCATCAAGAGTTTCAGTTTGGGTTTAGTAATCATCGCTTCTGGAAATATTTCATTTAACAGGCCCTATAAGTATCTCTGCATTTCTATGAAATTGTTGAAGGCTTCTGCATCAAGTGTATGAACTGATACGTGCTAAAAACATTCACTTATTGCACTGGATTAAGTTATCAAAGTGTTTGTGTTCCTCAAAAGGATAACAGTTAATATCACTTAATTAAGGAAGTTAAGTGCCCAGACTTTTTTTCAAAGTACCTTATATTTCCTAAAATCCTACAAAAAGCCTTAAAGTCTGTACTGACTCGGTTAGCCTTTTAGAGAAGTGTTTGCTGAAAGCTTCAACAAAGATCTCCCCCCCACCATCCCATTTTCACATTTGGTACTCTGGAGTTCAGTGTTCAAAGTGCTCCTATTGTATTGCATTTCACAATGTCTTTAATATAGCAGGGTGCCAAAGTGAAGTAGATTAAAAACTTTATAGTGTAAGTGGAATGTGTTCTTAAAAGAGTGCATAATAAAATTTATATTGCATGTTACGTATTTTAATGAACTTCAACGATAGTTTTATGTTCTGTCTTATGGTAATTTTATTTTTGCATTCTTTGCTATAGTAACTAACTATAAAACAATCATAGATAAAATTCTGATCTGTTACATCCATGCCATCCCCACTGAAATCAGAGGATTTCTACTGGAGTAACTGAGAACAAAATCGAGCTCCAAATTACCAGAAGTAATGATTTATTTCTAACAACTTTTATGATAGTTTTGGTATATTTTAGTAATTTATTGTTCCAAATTATATTAACATTGCTAAATTATTGTTTCCTTTTCTGGATTCTGCTCTTCAGGAATAGTTATTGTCCAGTATTTTGCTTTATTATTGAGGTATTATTGATTAAAATAACCTTTATTTTAAAAATTACTGTTTACATCTTCCCTTTACATTTCTTAGGAATTTTAAATTACATGGCAGTCATACTATTATATCCAAAAATTACTTTCCAAAAAGTAAAAGTGGTTGTCAACAAAAAGAAGAAAATCACTGTCAGAAACCAGGAAATCACCAAGCAAGCCTGCTAATTATTCCTAATGGGCAAGATAAGCACATTAAGAAACAAATGAATGCATCAGTGAAATGTAATTGAAAATCGACCTGGCAATAGTGCATTGCATCTGAGTATCTGCCTTTGTATTATCATCATCATAATTATTGTTATTGTTGTTATTGCAATTCAGTGAGCGTAACTAACTGCCTTGCTTTGTGTATTCTTAAGCTTTTGAGGATCTGATTTTTCTTTTAATTTTTGACACCATTCATATTATTTTTCAAACTGTTACATGTCTGTTTTATGGCTGGTAGATGCGGAATTCATGCCATTTATTGTGAATGCCTGTATTAGGATAGTATATTCATATTGTGATAGAACTCTGACCTCCCTGTGGGTCCCACGCTTCCAGGCGGTTTCTGCTAGCCTCAGAGGCTCACTGCAACCCTCCACATAGCCCTTCTCTCTCTTGGACCAGGGTTACAGTCTACTGAGTCTTTTTCATCATAAGCCAGCAAGGAGGTTGGTGAGTGAACTCTCACAGTCTCTGTTGTCCCTACGGGCTTATTCCTGAACAGTTTAGCCTCTTGTCCTGACAGGGCCTGTCTTCCCCTTGCAGGAGGTGTTTCTGTAGTGGCAGGTTGGGGGGAACCTGGGCCCATCCTCTACTCTGGATTCTGGCCCAGGGACCCTAATGGCAGCAGCTGTTGACAGCCGACCTTTCATCGTCAGAGTTGCTACATTTCCCTGGGCAATTTCCCCAGAGCTCTCCCGCTTCTTTCTCTTAACGCCTCTTCACCCTTATGTTAGGGCTCCCTTTCTAGTGGCTTGAGGGTGTCTTCATTACCCAGCCCTTCAGCTGTAATTCCTTTCCTCTGGCTCCCTAGCTATCCTCAGCTTGACCAGAGTGAGCCCTTTTATAGTATCAGGGGGGCTTAATTAGCTTAACAGCCTCACCTGACTCTTTGCAGGTTAATTGGAGTCAGGTGTTCAATTAGCCTAACGGCTTCAACTGACTCTTTGAGGGCTAATAGGAGCCATGTGTCCACCCTAGCCTGGAGCAGCCCCTCTCTGGTCAGTCATGGAACAGAAAACTGCTTATCCAGTGGCCAGTATATCTGCCTTCTACTTCTCTGCTGTATCCAACCAGCCTGAGTCTATCACAATATATTATTAGACTATTATATGACTGACGTCCTTAAAATTAAACAAAGCTGTTGGTCTATCACTCTTCACCGTACATGTACATTTGAAGTATTATCCACTTTTATAAAAATATATTCAAAGTGATAAATGAGTGTATGACATGAGTGATGAGAACTTTTAAAATCCTAGATGAACCTCTGACATATACAATTAACTTATTTAAATGGTTTCAATTATTGTGCTTATCACAGGTAGCTCTAAATTGTGTAATAGATCATAACACGGGGTGGCCAACCCGAGCCTGAGAAGGAACCAGAATTTACCAATGTACAGTGCCAAAGAGCCACAGTAATACATCAGCAACCCCCCATCCACTCCATCTGCTCCTGGCACCTCCCACCCACGGGTAGCCACGCCAGTCAGTGCCTTCCCATTTCTCCCGATCAGCTGTTTCCTGGTGTGCAGGAGGCTCTGGAGGGAGGAGTGAGGTCACGGCAGACTCAGGGAGGGGGCAGGAAGGGGTGGAGAGGGGGCAGAGCCTGTGGCAGAGCCAGGAATTGAGCATTGAGCACCCTGCAGCACATTGGAAAGTTGGCACTTGTAGCTCCAGCCCCAGAGTCGGTGCCTATACAAGGAACTGCATATTAACCTCTGAAGAGCCGCATGTGGCTCCAGAGCCACAGGTTATCCATCCCATCGTAATATGTAGTTATATGGAGAATGTGGATACAATCTGATGATGTAAAGACAGATTTCCTTACTTTTGTCAGCTTCAGTCAGAACTTTACCCTTAACTTAGTATGAGTCTAGTTGTCTAATTTAAGTTCCTTTTTAATTCTGTAAATAAAGATAATATAAAAAGAGAAAAGATTAGATCTTTCAAGGAAGAGTTAAAGATGGGCGTGAACTGGGTCATCGGATCTAAGCCCCTTTTTAAACTTTGGGGTAATACTGATCTCAATCTGTATTTTGCCTTAAGATATGGGTTCGTATATATATTTAAAAAACATAATGTTAAAATGTTTACTAAAATTATTAATAGTTTTTCAAAAT
>ML677362.1:21572190-21590383 GCA_007922305.1 Dermatemys mawii
ACATAATGTTAAAATGTTTACTAAAATTATTAATAGTTTTTCAAAATTATATAAATTTACTGCACTGAGGCCAATTTATCAGCTGTGTTATCTCTACTAGCAAAATAACATGTTTTGCTTATGAGATTAGTCATGCCCTTTTGCTCTACAGGTACATGTTGTACCTCATGGGATTCCATTGAATGCCATGGAAATAGTTCTAAAGGTTTGTCCAGAGTGCGGGGAGGTTAATTTAAAACAGTCTTTGGTCAACAATTTTTTGATTTTCTGTTACACAAAATAAATGTCAATTGTCTTTGCTTCCACATTATTCACTTAGAGGTTTTTTATGCTAATTTTATGAATGATTCTTAACAAGTATGTTACAGATGTAAGTGACATCATCATCAGAAATCAAAATGCAGGAGTATTTAAGGCACAGACTGTATCAAGCTGGTAAGATTTTTAAAAGCTGCTGATGAATTGTTTGATGAATTATACTGTGAAGTGTATGTAGAAATGCGAGTTATAATATCTCTATTGGCAAGGAAAATAACTGTACAGTATCAATTATCCAGGCTAGTAATTTGTGGTTCATGGGAAGGAAATTTATTAAACTAAAGGAAGCATCTAGTCTTGAATTCTGAGACCATACCACTCTTCAAGACTAGATTATGTCCTTTAATTTAAGAAATTATGCTCCTGGTTATAAAAGAAAGAAAGAAAGAAAGAATCATAACATCTGGATGGTGGTCCCCAAACTTACATGTTGCCCTCACCTGTGATCAGTCTTAGCAAAGAGCAATTATACATGAATAATACAGTACAATTTTTGCTGACTGCATATATGTGTGTGTCTCCAGGTACGCTGAGAACGCTGGAAAAAAATCTGAATTGATACTGTGATAATAGTACATAAAATATATTTATCTGAACTGTATTGCTTTTTGATCTAGAGAGTACATCATAATTAATCTTGGCCACATGTGACATACTGTTTTTCTTCCTCTTAATTTTATTAAATATACAGTATGTCTTTCAGCATTAGAAAGCTGTTCACTGCTTGGCCAAAAGCTGGCTAGTTGTGAGACATCGTGGTCAGTTATACTGAATGTGCAGCAAAGAGTAAGGGTTAACATTTTCAAAAGCACCTAAATCACTTAAGAGCCTATGCCTTATTTTCAAGACTCCTCCTCACTCCTACTGAAAGTCAGTGGGACTTAGGTTGCTAAGTGACTTTGGTATTGAAAATTTTACTCCAGGAATTATTCATTTCTGCTCTTTAGCTTCAGAAGATTAGCTAAAATACTTCAATATTTTGATGTATCTCATTACAAAATTGCTAGATAATGTTTGGTACTATTAAAAAACTAGGGGTGAAATCCTGTTTTTTCTTTGAGTGCTGCTCTTGTCCATTCCATGCTAGATGTGTGCTCACCATGTGCGCAATTGCCAGAGATTTTTCCCTCAGTGGTATCTGTAGGGTCAGCTCTAGCATCCTCCGTTCCTTTTTACCGCCCATGACAGTTGCTGGAAGATCCTTCTTGCTGTGGCAAGGCTTTTCTTTCCCAGTGGTTGGACTTACTCAGTCATATTCTGTATAGTTGTCATTGTTAGTGTATATAGTTCTTAGAGTTAGTGTATATAGTAGTGTTAATATTTGTCCCTGTTGTTGAGGGACTTTTCACCCCCAGAGCAGGCCATGTCCCAGTCCCAGGGCATCAAGCTGTGTGCCTCTTGCAGCAAGTGATGGTGGCTAGTGACCTGCACTTTGGGTGTTTAAAGTGTCTGAGGGAGTCTGACCCTCAAAGAGAAGTACCAGATCTATAGGGACTTCATACCCTTTACCAAAAAGGACAGGGATATTCGACTGAAAGCCACTCTTTTGGAGGCAGCCCTTCAACCAGCCTCAGAGTTGAGCTGCTCCAAATCAGTGTCGAGTATTTCAGCATTTGTGTGGAGTGCTGCCCCGGCACCATGTTCTTCCCAGCACCGTTCTCCGTCCCCATTGCCAGGGAAGAAACGTAAAAAGCAGCGCACTGAGAAAGGGTGTTCTTCAGTGCCAAAGAAAGATAAGCAGGGAAGGACTGGTGTGGGGAGACCCATGTTGGGCCATTTGTACTCCCCTGAGCCATTGATGGCTCCACAGACTCCACCTAGAGTGCTGAGTTCAGTAGAGGACCTGCCATCTACTCCTAGGAGTAGCCATGGGGCCAGATGGTTCTTGGCCCCCTCAATACTTGAAGGCCTTTTAGGCGGTGAACGATCTGTTGTCTTTCCCGATCCTACTGACCCTCAAGGACCCTCACTAGCTAGGGCGACCACATTAGAAAGGAACAAGGTCCAGGAGGCCTCTTCTGGTGCAGGCCTTCTCATCGTCCCTGGATGAGGCGGTAGCAGGCTCTAGTACCCTGCTCCCTCAAGATGACTTCTAGAGAACTTGGGGCTAGCGTTGAAAGTGTTTAAGGAGTTGTTGCAGAGCCCGATAGACATCCTGGCTGCTGCTGCTCCCTCTAAAATGACCTTACCCATAAATGAAAGTGTTGGGGCCCTTAAAGATACTGTGGCAGATCCCTTCTTCTCTGCCCTCCGCATCAAAGAGGGCAGTGCTCGATTCAGCCCAGGCCAAAGCCTGCCTACTGGAAGCCTGTTTTCAAGCTGTTGGACTTGAGTTCCAAGATTACAATCCACTCACTAGTGACCACTCAGGTCTGCCTCAAGCTGCTGGGTCACATACAGTGGCATGGTGCAGCATGCAAGGCTAGCCTCAGCTGACTCTATGGGTGTTCTGGGGATGGTGCCCCCATGGGGAAAAATTAGTGGATGCTCTGCATCCACTAGCAGCTAAGCTCCCCGCCCTGCCCCCATCCCCCACCTCACCACCTCCTTCTCCACTTCCTCCCTTGAGCGCCACATCTCTGCTCTTCCCTCTCTCCCTCACAGTGCTTGCCACTGCTGCTGCCAAACAGCTGTAGCAAGCTCTGGGAGGGAGGGGGAAGCAGTGGGAATGTGGCACGCTCAGGGGAGGAGATGGGGAAGAGGCAGGATTTGGGGAAGGCGTCAAATAGGGGCAAGGAGGGGGTGGAGTTGGGTTGGGGACTTTGGGGAAGGGGTTGGAATGAGGGCGGAGTGGAGTCGGGGCGGAGCCGAGCACCCACCGGAGCCAGAAGAAGTTGTTTTCTATGAGCCTCAAATCCTTTCAGTAGTGGCTGGCATAAGTCTACTCCCTAAGAAGACACCGCCGGGACTCGATACTTACAATTTCACCTCCAGTCCTCACTTCGCTGATCTGGTGGAGAGACCCAGGATCCGTAATAAAAGGGGTATCCCTCATACATTGGTAACCTTAGTCTCAGATGCATCAAGTCTGGGGTGGGGAGCCCACCTCGGCAGTCTCAGGGCCCCTGTCCCAGAAAGAACTCTCCCTGCTTATAAATGTCAGGTAGCTCAGGGAGATATCCTTGGCTTGCCAGGTCTTCATTCCCCAGATCTCAGGCACAGTGGTGCAGGTCTTAACAGACAACACAGCATCAGTGTTTTGTATCAAAAAGCAGGGAGGGACTGTCCCCAGGTCAGTATATGCAAAGCTGTGATTCTCCTTACTGCCCTCTGGCATGGAGGGGTGGGGTAAGGATGCATCACATGATGCTATGTGGAATGTTAGGGGGATTTCTACATTAACTGCAAAGGGAGGCAATTATTGGACCTGAAGATCAACAAGAGTGTGCAGTATCTGTTTGCTGCCTGAGAAGCCCCCTAATGTCCTGGTGCATCTCTTGCTCTGACTCTTGAACCTTTCTCCTGTTGGATCTTTCCTTCTTCATGCTGCCTGCCATATTCACCCTCCTGGTCCTCTGTTCACGGTTTGATGCAGCACTAATGTGTAGGATCTCACTGAACATGTTGTGCCTTGTCCACACAGTCCAGCAGCTGCAAATAAAACACACAGCTGTATCATTGGATTTACAATCGTGACAGAAAGGGAATGATAAGTTCCTTTCCTTATTTCAAGAAAAAAATTAAATCAGGCATGCTTATTGACACTTCTGCTTTGGAGCATCTCTGCACATCACCATCTCC
Source organism: Dermatemys mawii (assembly GCA_007922305.1). NCBI lineage: Eukaryota > Metazoa > Chordata > Testudines > Dermatemydidae > Dermatemys > Dermatemys mawii. The sequence continues at coordinate 21,576,250 of ML677362.1, forward strand.
AGCACCAGCTATGGTGAATATGGCCTGCAAGAGGAGATGGGGGGAAAATGAGGGAATTTTTCAATTGCATGAAACAATGAAAATTTGGCCTTTATTTCTATGGATAAATAACATAAGAACGGCCATACTGGGTTAGACCAATGGTCCATGTAGCCCAGTATCCTGTCTTCTGACATTGGTCAATGCCAGATTCTTCAAAGGGAATGAACAGAACAGGGAAATTATCCAACCTCAGTTGTCCAGTCCCAGTATCTGGCAGTCAGAGGATTACAGACACCCAGAGCATGCAATTGCATCCTGACCATCTTGGCTAATATCCATTTATGGACCCATCCTCCACAAAGTTATCTAATTATGTTTTGAACCCAGTTATACTTTTAGTCTTCACAGCATCCCCTGGCAATGAGTTCTACAGGTTGACTGTGTGTTGTGTGAAGTACTTCCTTTTGTTTGTTTTAAACCAACTGCTTATTAATTTCATTAGGTGACCCCTGGTTCTTGTGTTATGTGAAGGATAAATTACGCTCTCCTACTTACTTTCTCCACACCATTTCTGATTTTATAGACATCTATCATATCCCCCCTTAACTGTCTCTTTTCCAGATTGAACAGTCCCAGTCTTTTAATCTCTCCTCATATGGAAGCTTTTCCATACTCTTAATCATTTTTGTTGCCCTTCTCTGTACTTTTCGCATTTCTAAAATATCTTTTTTGAGATGGGGCGACCAGAACTACAGAAGGTATGCAATGCCTGGGCATACCATGGATTTATATAGTGGTATTACGATATTTACCATCTTATTATCTATCCCTTTCCTAATAGTTCCTAACATTCTATTAGATTTTCTGACTGATGCTACACATTGAGTGGATGTTTTCAGAGAAATATCCACGATGACTCCAAGATTGCTTTCTTGAGTGGTAACAGCTAATTTTAGTACCCATCATTTTGTATGAATAATTGTGATTTTGTTTTCCAATGTGCATTACTTTGCATTTATCAGTATTGAATTTCATCTGCCATTTTGTTGCCCAGTCATCCAGTTTTGTGAGATCCCTTTGTAACTCTTTGTGGCCTGCTTTGGACTTAACTGTCTTGAGTAAGTTTGTATCATCTCCAGACTTTGCCACCTCACTGTTTACCCCTTTTTCCAGATCATTTATGAGTATGTTGGACAGTACTGATCCTAGTATGGACCCCTAGGGGACATTACTATTTACCTGTTTCCACTCTGAAAGCTGACCATTTAGTCTTAGCCTTTGTTTCCTATCTTTTAACCAGTTACTGATCCATGAGAGGACCTTCCCTCTTATTTCATGAATGCTTAGTTTGCTTAAGAGCCTTTGGTGAGGGACCTTACCTCATCTTGTATGTGTAGAACAATGAAAAGTCAACACACGTTTACTGATAACGTGGAGTTGGGCTGAGTGGCATCTTTACATTTAAACAGTGTAGGGAAATGCACGCACACATTTACCGAAGTTTCCTTCCACTTCTTTGGGCATATCCGGGCTCCATCGGACTGGCTAGACTGTGGTGGAGTCTCAGACAGGACCTATCTCGTTGCATAGCTTGTACCTCATCCATGTGTTCCTCTCCTCATCCTCCTCTTTTTCCTCCATGCTGTTCACAGCAGGGGGCTCCTTGGTGGTATCTAGAGTGATCTGTGGGGTGCTTGTGGGGTGTCTTCCAAGTACATGCAGCATTATAAAAGCGGCAGGTCTGTGGCTCAGTTCTTGTCCACCCTGTTCTTATGGTAAGCCTGCAGCAGTTTGCATTCATGCAGTTAACCCTGACCTACCTGATTGCCTGCGTCTCCTGTACAATCTTTTCATAGATGTCCACATCTACAAGTGGTCCCTAGCTGTATCTGCACAGCCTCTTCTTCCCATAGACACAGGAGATGCAATATCTCCTGTCTTCTCCATGCAGGAGTCCATCTACTCCTGGGGTCGGCAACCTTTCAGAAGTGGTGTGCTGAGTCTTCGTTTATTCAGTCTAATTTAAGGTTCCGCGTGCCAGTAATACATTTTAATGTTTTTAGAAGGTCTCTTTCTATGTCTATAATATATAACTAAACTATTGTTGTACGTAAAGTAAATGAGATTTTAAAAATGTTTAAGAAGCTTCATTTAAAATTAAATTCAAATGCAAAGGCCCCCAGACCAGTGGCCAGAACCCTGACAGTGTAAGTGCCACTGAAAATCAGCTCGTGTGCCACTTTTGGCACCCATGCCATAGGTTGCCTACCCCTGATCTAGTCTATGGAGCTAGCATGATCAGCTGAGCAGTTGCACACAATAAGGGTGGGCTGCTAGATGTGCATGCCAAGTTGGGCAATTAGGAAAAGGCATTTCAAAGATACACTGAGGTTTTAAAAGGGGGTGAGGTGAGGTAGCTTCTGGTCTCCATGACTCCTGCACAGTAGAGCGCGCAATTGTGATCAAATCGGCCACTCTTGGGCATTATGGGACAGCTCCTAGCAAGCTGTTACGGTCAATATAGTGACTCAGTATCAACACTCGCACTCTGTCAACCTCAGTAGGTTGACCATGGCTCAACACTATTTGGAGAGGTGATGTTACTGTATTGCTGTAATGGAGGGCTTTCATTGGCTGGAGATAAATTTGAGCATACACACATACCCAAAGAGATCAACTCAAGATGACTTACGTTGACCTGACTTTGTAGTATAGACCAGGCCAGAATGACATAAGCTAATCTGAAAAAAGGCACTGTTATTCTGGAATAAATATATCCACACAGGGAGTTGTAATGGTATAATAATTGTAGTGGCCTAAATTCACACCTTAGTGTATACTGATATGACTTTCTTGTGCAGACAGGCCCTTAAGGTAGGCACATGCAATTGCTAGAAATTATTTACATTAATTAGAATGTAAATACTCACAGCTTGGCAATATCTGTGCATTACCACAATTGCTTGCCAAAAAGAGTCAGCATATAGATACCCCAGAGATAATCTTTTAGGTTCCAAAACTTGAAGATGCTAAGCATTTCCTGTGAACGTTCTTCTGCACTCGACTACTCCTGGGATGGGTTCCTTCATGTGCTTTGTCTGGCCATAAGATGATACATTCTGGATGTTTCAGATTGCCATTTATTTTGTATAGGACTTCATCCTTTGTCGAGGTTTCAAACCTGGTCTTTTAGATATCAATCAAAAGCACATTTTCCATCCTGTCCTCATTTACATTTATCTAATGCTTAAGGTCATTTGTGATCATTTGAGTGTATTTCAGCATATGGAATCAGTGAATAATAGATTTCAGCTCCATGCTGTGAAGAGAGATTGTGTTTTTACAAGACATAATGTTGTTTACTGGGTGTTAATAATCACTAATTAATAAACATATCTAGACTCCTAAAATGTTGCATTTTAAGGTATAAAAATGTCAAGTGTTTAACTTATTGAGTGCAATAATATTTTCTGCCTTCTCTACATAAAATAATTAAATTATACAAATAAGTGACATAACAAATGCCAAATATGATTTATTGAAAGCTTAAATGTAAATTCTCAGTAAAGTCTTTTCTATGGTTAACACACCTGTTTTATAAAATATTCTATATTATAACAAAAACAAATGTGGGGTTCTCCATCTCAAAGATAATGACTGTTTTTCATTTCATCCATATTAATCAAGCTCAGTTTCTCCTTGCAGTATTAAGTCTAAATACTACTTAGGTGCTTGTACAATAGTAGTGGATGTATGAGCCCTTCAACTCCATGATGTATTAAGAAGATAATTAAGATACTTGCTGCTGTCTCAAAGCTACAAGGAAACTTGAAAGAGTAAATGTAATGGCTTCAGTACGATAACCACTTTTTGTCCTTTCCCACCTCATAGATCGTTAGCCATTTAAAGCTAGACTGGAAAATGTACAAGAAAATATACTCTACTATAGGGAACAATCTACTAGAGGCATTGGGATGTGGACTTAGATAACATACCATACACTTACTTGTTTATTTACTTAGACTAATACAAACTATAAAACAAGCACTCATCCAGTTCTCTGGGAACTCTTGAGAACTCTGTTATATTTTATGACAATACATATTAAGGTAAACAATTTACTCCAGGGGTAACTAATCTACTGTACAGTTATGTATTTATTTGTGGTGTCTAGAAGGGTAGTCAGGATTCCTTGCTGATACTTACTGGTGATATGTAATAATAATGCCACTAAATTACTAAGTGCCTATAGATAGTTGCAAGAGTTGGACAAATTATTCATGCTGCATAATGTATTTGATTACTTTAACCCTTTGTCCTATACACAATTATCCATGAACTCACTTAGATATGCTCTAGAATGTAACATCTGAATTATAATGATATCAGGTGTTATAATATCAACAATTAGTAGTTCTAATAATCTATTTTAGTATTTTGCACTGCTGCCCATCATCATAGTATCTGAACACATTTCTCATTAATTAGATTGGCAATAGCAAAGCCCGTAGTAGTCTTCAGGAAGTCTCTGGCTCTTCTTTTTTTTCACATTACAGAAAGCTCTACCTGAGGTAGGGTTTTGAGTTTGGAGGTGAGCAGGAAGCAATTGTTGCAAATGTTACTCTACTTATGGTGGAAAGTACTTACTTATCAAGGAGGAAGATTTGTATTGTTTTCTGAAGATTAACAGACTCTGGGTTGCTCTAATTTCATGTGAAAATTTGTTTTACAGACAGGTTCTCCTGGCTGAGATGAGTGAATCAGTTCATAAAAGAAAAATAATATTATTACTAATATTATGTATTTATTTATTATTTATGGTAGCACCTATGAACCCTGTCATACCAGGGAATCATTGCGGTAGGTATTACACAAACACATAACAAAGAGGTAGTCCTCTTCCTCAAAGAGTTTACAGTCTAAGAAAAGAGGCAATAAGTTGACACAGCAGAAGGACAATGGAAGCACACATGTCTACACACACCTGAATCTTTACTTGGGTTGGATAATAATGTGCTATATGTTAGTTATATATGTGTATTATTGTGTAGAGACTGCAGTCAAAGATCAAGGCTTTATTGTGCTAGATTCTGTACAAATAAGTGATAAAAAGACAGTCCTTCCCACAAAGAGCTTACAGTTTAAGTTAGTATCTTTCATCTGTGGTTTTTACTCATGTGCGGAACAGTAGGAAAATGACTACAGATGAACAACTGATTCCCACAGGTAATGTGACTTATTCAATGACACACAGCACGTCAGTAGTGGAGCTGGGAGTAGAACCAAGAATTCCTGATTCTGTGCTTTAACCTCTAGTCCACACATCCCTTCTTCCATTACTTGTCTTTTTCCTCTAGACTGCCAACATGACAGTGCTTTTTCTTTCCCACAATGCTTGTCAAATAACCTAGCTTCCCAAACTCTCTTCTTCCCTATGACCATTTCATAGGCTTTATCTATCAGAGAATCTTTATTGATAGGGTGACTATGCTGAATACGGGACACCTGGTAAAATTACTGATATTCAAGTGAGTTCAACAGCAATCAATCAGAACTATGCAGAACAAATGTTCAAATTAACATCCAATTGACTGAGCCCCTGTTAATAAGAAATACTGTGTAGTTGGATTCTTTTTATTTACCTTCTTGTCTTTAAGGCTTTAGGGAGGGGTGACACACACACCCCTACCTCCCATATACACACTGGGAGAGGTGATACACATACACTCCTGTACACCTCTCTAACGTGGCGGGGGGCAGGGAGGAAGGTGACCGACTGACTTTACCCTCTCTGCCTGGCACTCTGCGCCCTTCGTGCCTGGCAGAGCTCATATCTTTTCTCTCCCTCCCCTCCCAATTTCAATTCCTGTGGCTGGAAGCAGCTTTTCCCTTCCTGCCCATACAGTATTGAAAGGCAGCTAACACCTCCAGGCTGCTGCTGGCCACCTACATAACCCGGCCACCTCCTGTCCGTGCCCCCTCCCCCAAGGTTACAGTGCAGACAGGAAGGGGTTAAGTCCCAACGATGCATTGTGCACCAGGGCCCAGGGAACCTGACTGCAGGGGCTTCAGTGAACCCGGCCAGAGAAGTGGCTCAGCAGGGGAAGGTGTCTAAGGGATGGAGCAACCCCGTGCTCCCTGGGGGCTGCACCCCGAGCAGTAGAGGTGAGGGTGCAAAGAGGGTGCTAAGCTCCTGACCGGGAAGCTGCGGTGGAACCTGCAGGTGTGGGGTGGAACAGACTGGAAATCGCTTCCCAACAGTCCAGAACTGAGCAGCTTCCCCGTGCCAGCGCTGTTCAGGCCTTGGCTCCTCCTGGCCAGAGCCCTGGGCCAGAAGGTCTTGGGTGTTCTTAGGGCACCGGCCCAGTCAGAAGCAGTGGGGGAAGGAAGGAGCTGTTGGTGAGCTCAGCACTCCGACCAGAGGCTGGTTCTCCACACAGAGCGGGATATGGCTGCTGGGGGGGCGGGAGCGGGTGGATTTGGAGGAGGGGTGGGGGGGCGGGGTGTGAAGGGGCAAAGCAAGGGGAAGACAGTGAGCAGCAGAGCACATAAAGGGCCAATGAGTGGACAGCAGAGGCAACATGCAACCGGCTCCTGCCTGCCTGCTCACAGGTGCTGGCCTGAAGCTGGATGGGGGCAGAGCTCTGCTGGCTGAGAGCTGACAAGCAGCAGGGGCTGCGCTGATGGACCAGCACAGGGAGCAACTGCCCTCTGCGCTGCATCTTTGCCTGCCACTAGCCTCGCACACCCACCCCCGACGTCGGCCACTGGACCTCCCCACTCACCACGGGTGGGTGAGTGGCTGGCGAGCTGGAATCCGGCCAGCAGCAGGACCTACCAGTACTGATGGGGGGAGACAGGAAATATGGGACAATTTCCTGTTTTTAAGAAGAAGTCAGGACACCCGCAGAAGGGCTTAAATATGGTACTGTCTCTTTAAAAATAAGATGTCTTGTCACCCTATTTATTGAAAATCTCACTGCAACCATGTTGCAGGGGCCTGATTCCTGTCGGAGTCAAATCTTGCTGCCTGTGGGTTGCACAGTGCATCCTGAAGTGCCCAGCCCCAAGATATGGGGAATTTGGAAGTATGGTGACAACAACAGATGTTTTTTAAACTGCTTGGCCTCTGTTAGGATCTTCAGATGCTTGGAAGGGTTTTTTTTGGAGATGTCTACAGGAGGATTGAACATTGTGAATAGGGAGGGGCCCATGTGTGGGATTAGGTTAGGACTGGATTTCTGGGCATGCTGTGGGTAGTAAACCTGCTTTTCTGGAGCAGGGAAGGAATTTTCTTCTTCTTGCCAAATTGGAGATAGTGATGTGGCATTGTCACCTTCCTTGCAGCATCCTGGAGGGCTGTGTTAATAATATTGTACTTCTCACAGCTGCATGGTCCCGTGTTAGTACTCAGTTAAATAAGTGGCCAGGTCCTAGATAAACCCAAGACTGGGAACAGGAATGACCTAAGATGAGACATCTCTTAGGGATGCTGCTTGTGGATGGGGTGGACCTGAACGTATGGTACATGAATGAGTCCTCTTTGCCCTCATCCTGTGTATAAGGGAAGGGTGATGGTAAGTTTCAGTGATGGTGCTTGAACCGCAATTGATCATTTGGGGCTAAGTAAAGTTTCTAACCCTCAAGGAAGGCAGATCCACTCTAGTCAGTCCTTGCTAGTAGTATTGATTTAATAAAACTGCAGCCTGTTTAAAAAGACTTTTTATAATTTGTCTTTCTTTTTTGGTTCTGTACATATTTTGACCAGGACACAGCAGCAAGAGACAGACCTACAAGCCATATGGAGGAAGAAAATATATATATATATATATGGAGGAAGGGAAAAAAGCAATTTCTGCAACTATAGGAGGAACTCTGTAAGGGCATATCTACATTGTGTGCACTACAGCTGTATGTAGCACTGTAGCATCAACTCTTCCTGTAATGATGGAAGGGTTTTTCCATTGCTATAGGTAATCCACCTCTCCGAATGTCAGTAGCTAGGTTGACAAAAGAGTCTTCCCTCAACTTATATGTGTGTACTTACCGGTTTGGGTCACTATAGTTATGTGGCTCAGGGGTGTGAAAAAAATTTTCATGCTATCTTCTCTTGGACCATACAAGTTATGTCTTTAGTAAACTTTCAATTTGCATAATCCTTTGGTAGTTTGTCAGGCTGGAGAGGCAGAGTAGCTGCAGGCAGCTGATATAGGAAAGCTGATGCCTTTCTTTGAAGGAATTTAAGATAAAATGTGGCTGACAGTTTTTTGTATAAAGTTATGGTTCTGTGGTATTTACATCTATTTTCAATAGACATGAACTAAAATTAACTCAGAGAGCTAGACAATTCTTGTTCACAAGATACAAATTTGCCTTTTGTGCTTTGTATCATTGGTGATAATGCTAAGTTCATAAGCCTAAAGAGGATAATGTGTCTGTTTTGTCTTGTTTTCAAATGGAGAGAGCAAGGATGTCATACTACTGCTGTATTTCTATTTTTCAGGTTTGTTTTTAAAGAATAATAGCAAGTGCTTTGTTTTGGAATAAACCATGCTCTTGGCAAGTCCATCAAGTACAGCAGAGAGGTCTGTCTATTTCTTTACCTCTCCTACCCGCCATGTGACGCTGAGTTTACTAAGTGAGAAGTTAGAATTTAATGAGGGCTATTATTCCTGCTCTTGTTGATGCATTTCCATCCTTTTTAACTGTTGTACAGTAGACATTGTCTTTTTTTGGCTCCCATTAGTAACCATGTTCCCATCTTCTCTACGTATCATGGCGCTGCACTGATAGATGGTCAATAGATTAGTTTTCCCCGTTTTCAACATGCTGTTCCTCTTCAACAGTGCTCCCAACTAACCAAATCCACAGACATAAGAAAAATGGGGCAGGCTTTAAATTCTGACAAAATGACATTAGAGAGACACAGAAGAATCTTACATGAGGTGGTTTAACTTTGGATATGTCATTAGTATGATCTTTACTCAAATACTGTGTCCTGTTCTGATGTATACTCTTTAAAAAGGATTATTGAAGAAAATCAAATTGGTTCAGAAAAGAGCAACAAGAATGATTCAAGGTCTAGAAACATGTCTTACAGTGAGAGACTTAAGGATCTTTATTCAGCTAATCAAAGAGAAGGTTAAGAGATAACTTGATCAGGATCCTTAAGTATCTGCATAAGGAGAAGATCTCTAATAGCAGCACCAGAAGATATGGAAATTGAAGCTAGACAAATTCAAATGTTAAATAAGGTACAGATTTTTATCAGTGAAAGTAATTAACCTTTGGAAGAATATATCAAGGGCTGTGGTGGATTCTCAAACACTTGAAGTCTTTAAATCAAAACTGGACATATTTCTAAAAGATATGCCTTAGTTTACTCAGAAGCTATGGGCTTCTTGCAGGAATTACTAAGTGGAATTCTGTGGCATGTGCTAAGCAGGAAGTCAGATAAGATGATCACTGTGGTCTCTTCTGCTCTTTAAATCTAGGAAACTTCTCATCCATGTATGCCTCTCTTGCCATCACCTCCTCCCCTCTCATTCCTTATGGGCCTACCTCTGCTTACTCTTCCCTTCATATCTTTTCTGCTCTGAGTTTTTAATCTTTCATTCTTCCCCCTGTTCATGGAATACCTTCTATTTCCCATCTGGCAAATGCCTGCCTTCCTTTCCTTCAAATTTCTCTTCTAAATCCATTTATGTGAAGCCTTTATGCACTGATCTCATCAGTAACACTGTGCTGTGCCATCCTGTGTTTTGAAATGTATTTTATTATATAATACTTATTCAGACTAGAATTTAAGACTGTAACCACCATCCAGCCTGTGCACTGCCTGAGACAGGGGTCCTGTGGAAATAATAGTGATCATGTAAGTAAAGACTGTATCATAATATATATACACAGGGGGAACAAATTAAGGTTGCACAGGCAACCTTAATTCTGACATTTCCTAACTCCTTAGTGCTTGACTTTGCAACTCCATTGTCATTGTTTTAACAAGTGTTCTGTTTGTAATATTTATATACATAAGTACATTGTTCTTTTTTCTTTTAATGAAATGCACATCAAGTGTGGAACATTTGTGTGTGCAAAATGGAGAATTATATATTAGAAATGGGATATTTATTTTCCAAATGGCCTCTTACTTAAATAGGTGCGTATTTTGATATGCATCTGATGTGTGCACAAATTTCATGAGCACAACCTAGTCAGCCAGTTTGGAAAATCTGGCTCTAAAAATTGTAGCAATGTCTTAATTTAAACGTCTCTCTCCTCTCCATCTGAATTTTATTAGAATATGTTGTAAAGGTAGTCTCCACACCAGCCAGCCCCTCCTAAAAATTCTGATGTTTTTCATTGTTTCTTTGTTATAGATAATCTATTGCCACAATGCTTATAGTCATAGCAGGTTACATCAAAACAAAGACAAAAGTGGACACTGGAACAATGCTGTCTCATTATTTTTGGGGGTGGGGGGGCGGAAGGGGAAGGTTGAGAATTAATTATTTTCTCAGGCACAGTACTCATCATTGAGGGAATTCATCCCATGTGTAGAAAAAGTACAAAACCTAAGCACATTTTAATTCCCAAAGTAGGACCCAAGTGGGATTTCAGTGACCATTGGCCTTGTGCTGGTCCTCTGCAGAAGACTGAATTTCACCTAATATGCCCAAACAAAATAATTTGCCAGTATCATTTTGAAAATATAGTCCTAAGAGTTTTACTCAGCACCACAGGAATGAAGGAGGCAAGCAATTGTGTCCACCAGTTTTAAACTAGCAACTTTTAGCAATTTGGGCTTCCCCTGCTAAAAGTTGCTAGTTTTCACCAAAGCTTGCTTAATTTATTTTAATTGCAGGAACCTAAACCTGATTTTTTTAAATGGTGCCTGTTTGTAGTCACCCAACTGAGGGTATGTCTATACTACCTGCCGGATTGGCGGGTAGCAATCGATCCAGTAGGGATCGATTTATTGTGTCTAGCTTAGATGCAATAAATTGACCCCCAAGCGCTCTCCTGTACTCCATCACCACCAGACACGCAGGCGGAGTCAACAAGGGAACAGCTGACTCACCGCAGTGAAGATGCCATAGTGAGTAGATCTAAGTACGTTGATTTCAGCTAAGTTATTCACGTAGCTGAAGTTGTGTAACTTAGATTGACTCTCCCCTCCCCAGTGTAGACCAAGGCTTAGTTAAATTAGAAAGGATTTCCCTTATACTTATATAAGTCGTAAAGGTTTTATTTTTAGTGAAAAACTCTATTTGGATATAGTTTACTCAAAAGGAACTTCATGGAAAACATACTTTCTTAATCTTACAAAATATTTAGATCTTGCCATCTCATAGTTTCCCCTCACAAGGTCTATAGAGCTTTTTGTAGCTTTCAAAACTTTGTTTTTACTGGAATAACAAGCGAAGTGTAAGCAAACATTTAAAAGTTTCAGAAACTTTCCCAGGAACTCCTTCCTCCTGTGCTCTCATCTCATCCATGATGGCTATTTTGAAGAGGGTAGAGAGAGGACTACGGCTATCAGATATTTGAATGAACAGTACCGCAGAGGATAATGTGTAGAAATGAAGACAAACAAGTACTCTGGATGTAATTCTGAACTTTTGGGTGCCCAAATACAGACCTAAATATTGTGGCTTGGGACCATCTCCAATAATTGGTGACTAAAAACCATTCCTTTGTTCTTTTCACACACTAAAATATAGCATTTCATAGCTGTAAATTTGCACAAAAAGATTATTTATACTGAACACATTTTAAAATTTCAGAAATGTTCAGAGGACTTCCATCTTCCTCAGAGTACAGTCAATATGGTTGACTCTCACAGCTTTAAAAGCTTCTTTATAGCACACTATTTAACATGGCTGTACTTTTAAGATGCGGATACTTTTTTAAAAAAGTTCATTTAATCTGGTATGTTCAAATCTCACAGTGCTGCCCCTTTGTACTTTCTACGAGGGTTTCCTAGTCACTTGTATCCCTTAAGTGCAGAAACAATGGCTTCTTCCTTTAGCCTGCCTCCAATTCCCTCAGCTCTGGGACAGAGGTGAAGAATCATTGATAAAGATGTTTCCTTGCCTGTTAGAAGGTTAGTGCCTGAGATTAACTTGGAAATCTTGAGCCTGTAAATCTCTCACTTGATCATGCCAACAGGAACTTCTCCATCTAATTATTTGTTCAGCACCGGGGTTTCTGAGCGGCTGTTTAACCATGTAAATGCCTGTTTGTGCTTGCAGTAAGTGGATGTGCAAATTTGGCAGGTGCCAACTTTTGATAATTTGTCCCTAAAATTCTTCTGACTACTTAAGGCAAGATGAGACTTTTGCATTCTGTGTGCTCAACAGGCAATAACGTGGGAGAGCTGTTCTCAGGGGAAGGCATCTGTGTCTTCTTCAGCACAGTTTGTATAAGGCGCAAGGTGTGCAGGTTTAAAAAAAATTTCAAACCCTTATTTGCGCTGATCTGATCTCTCTTTCTGTGTCAATTAGAACTAAACATGGCCTTTAAGACTCAGCATTCACCTAACAATTTCCTGTTCTGTTTCAAGAGTCTCACAATTAAAGTGAGAGCAAAAAAACCCACAAAACTTACCTTTACCTTATTTTTCACTTCTCTATCCTAAGTTTCCACGGAAACAGGGTTGAAAAAGCCGCTGGTAGCCAGCAGGCAGCCAGCAGCTGAGAGTGAGAACTCTCCTTTGTCACTTTTCACTACTGGCTGTCTGCTGAGTACTCAAAGTGCCAGTTTGCAAAGCCAGCTAGGATTGTAAAATCTGTACTACATTCAGTTTGAGTGGGAAATAATAAATTAACCAACTCTTTTCCCGCCTTGGATTGGCACAATAAGTTCCAGAAGGGTAAATGGGCTAATGAGTTCTGATCTGTTCAGTTACACTGATACCCACAGAGGCAGAAGCTTTGCCAGTCAATCAGATTTCTCCTTTCATAATTTCCATTTTATAAAGTTTTGTATCTCATTGTCATTTGTGTGTGTGTATTTGTGTGTGTGTGCACATGCACGCTTATCTTGTAGTACTATAATTCTTTGTTTTGTAGGTAGGGTGACCATATGTCTCATTTTAGCCTGGACAGTCCCTTTTTTAAGCCCTGTCCCGGCCATCCTGACTTTTTTGACAAAAGTGGGCATTGGTTCCATTTGCTCTTACTGACACAAATGCCCACTTTTGTGAAAAAAAAAATAGGAGTGCAGTGCACAGGAACGTGGGGAGCAAGCAGCCATGCCAGCCCTGCATGGGGGCGGGGGCAGGATCGGGGAGGCAGGGCTCAGGTGGGCAGCGACGCCAAACCCACAGCGGATGGGGGGATTCAGGCCAGCCTCACACAGTGTTCCGTTTTCCCTTTGGGAAATATGGTCACCCTAATTGTGGGAATATTAGTGTGTGGTTAGGTTGTAGTACTATAATTCTTTGTTTTCCAGGCTCCCATTTCTTGCATGGCATAGGCAATGTGTCCCCTTTTTCTCATATATACAGGGACAGTTTTTCAATGAACATATTATAACTGATCAGGCCCGCTGACAGCAATTCCAGGTCCCAGAGCAGAACAGTCAATGAGCCCCCACCCACGCACAAGCTACACCCATGTGGACGTGGTCTGCCTGACATTTGGGCGGTGGGCATGCTCTTCCAGCACGACCAGGGCTTCCACATGCCCACCCAGTAGGGTTGCCAACTGTCTACTCATGCAGCCCCAAAGACCCTTGCCCTGTCCCTTCCTTGAGACCACGACTTTGTCCCTCCCCTTCTCCGAGCACCCACACTCTGCTCACTCCATCCCGCCTCCCTCAATCGTTGCTGTTCCTCACCCCCACTCATTTTCACCAGGCTGGGGCAGAGGTGGGTGTGTGGGATGCAAGTTCTGGGGGGAGTTCCGGTGCGGATGGGGGTTTGGGCTCTGAGAGGGAGTCTGGGTGTGGGACAGGGTGCGGGCTCTGGCAGGGAATTTGGGTATGGGAGAGAGTGAGGGGTTGGGCTCCGGGAGGGAGTTTGGATGCAGGAGTGGGACCAGGCTCTGGGAGGGAGTTTGGGTGTGGGAGAAGATAAGGGGTCGGACTCTGGGAGAGAGTTTGGTGTGGGAGGGAGTGCGGGCTCTGGGAGGGAGTTTGGGTGTGGGAG
>ML677362.1:21590393-21610393 GCA_007922305.1 Dermatemys mawii
GGGAGTGCGGGCTCTGGGAGGGAGTTTGGGTGTGGGAGGGAGTGCGGACTCTGGGAGGGAGTTTCAGTGTGGGGTTTGGGCTCTAGCTTGGAACAGGGGGTTGGGATGCAGGAGAGGGGTGAGGGAATCAGCACTTACCTCAGGCGGCTCCTGAAAGTGACCGGCACACTCTTCTGGCAGTGGCTCCTGTGGGGAGAGGGGCTGAAGGGTATTCATGAGCCGCTGCCCACAGGAACCGCTCCTGCAGCTCCCATTGATCGCAGTTTCCAGCCAATTGGAGCTGCAGAATCGGTGCTCAGGGCAGGAGCACCATGTGGAGACCTCCCTCCCCAGCGGACACAGGCCTAGGGATGTTCGGGCCACTTCCGGGAGCAGCCTGGAATGAGGGCAGGCAGGAAGTCTGCCTTAGCTGGGCTGCGCTGCTGTCAACATATGGGGAGGCCCCAGGCCTTTTAAATCGCCCAGGCCCTTGGGGAACTCTCCCTTTCCTCTCCCCCACCCACGACACTGTCGGTGGGCCTGTAACTGATTCTCATTTAAATATCAGGAGTAGTCTGTGAATGGAAATGGCTTTTGATCAGAAGTAGAATAGAGCTGCTGGAAAACTGAGGGGTCTGTTTGGTCAAGACCCATACAAAACAAAGATAAGTATGCACAAACTGACATAATCAAAATAGACCGTGCTTACCCCCATCACCACTCCACCCTAGATGTTTTCCCCATAAATCTTTACCTCCTTTCTTTTATGAATTACCAGAAAATGAAAAAGAGGGGAACAGATTCTGTTTTGGTTTTTTTTAAAGAGAAACAGAGATACAGCTTTGAATCTTTGCATAGGGTAATGTTGTTATAAATGTTTCACAAATTCCAATGCTAATTACAGATTTTAATTGGGAGCAAAGTGCTGAAATTCTTCATGATAGCTGCACAATACAGCTGCCTTCATAAACAAAACATAACTTCGGACATATGTGCATTTTTGGCTATTATTAAATGTCTTAGAATTAAATAACTTATCACCTATGAGAGAATAGGTGTTGACAGAATCAGTACTGGTGTGTTTTTAAGCTTGCCTAAGGCAACATAGCTGGCATTGAAGTTAAGCTTGGCATTCTTTCTCCCTCTCTTTTCTCCCTCAAGCCCAAGAGAATGGTCACTTCATCAATGAGACTTGTCTGCCAAACAACAGAAATCCTTGAATTCACTACATTTATTTTGCGATTTTGTATTACTGTCAGCCCAACAATTTGATTTCGCTTAATGATACACAGGTGTTAAGGACTAAAACATATAGAGCCATTCCAATGGCTCTGGTTCAGAATATACTATTTTTTGGTGATCCAGTAATGAGAAGCTGTATAGAGTCTCTTTATGTTTGAATAAAGATACAGTTCTTCAGCTTCAAGATTTCAGAACTAAAGAAAATGCATAATAGTCAAGCATGTTTCAGTATTTTTGTATCTTCCTTTTAAAATGATGTGTATATACTTTTAAAAACAATTTTATATACCACATAACAATAATGTTAATGCTTTAAAAAAAATCTGAAGACGAAAAAATGTAAGTCTAATTTTTTTAATCTTTTTTTTCCTCTAGCGTTTTACGATGGGATAATGAGACAGATGTCTCTCAACTGGAAGGACATTTTGACATTGTTATGTGTGCTGACTGGTAAGTACATAAAAATCATAAAACTCATGTTAGAAAAAATAGCTTTACTGGAGTAATTGTACTGTGCTGCTTACTGATGGCTAAGCAAAGTCAACAAATGAAGCACAAAGCCACCTTAACCTCAACAAATTAATATTCATCTCCATGTGACAGTTATAAGGTAGTCTTCTATCACACAGTAACTTCTACCACATTATTTCCCAAAGATTGATTTTGAGAAGCATTTCCATTTTCTGGAATTGCCTCTGTTTCATGCTTGACGTATCAGCAAATGGACGACTTAGGCAAATTGCAAATAATTATGGCTCAGTGAGGAACAGTCTGGAGAAAAGGGAGTTTATCAACACAAACAGCTCAATTAGCTTACTTCTTAGGAAAGATCTGACTATTGATATAAGAGGATGAATATTTTGATCCCCAGAAAATCTTTGCAAAGGAAAAAGATTTTCAAAATCTTTTTGCATCACATTCTGTTTCTGAAGTCAATTCAACAACAGTATTGATAAGTATACACTGAAAATGATGGTCACATTATTACACAGGTAAATATTGTTAATAATAAGAGAATGCTTAGTAAAAATTAGAGCACAATACTTAATTTGTGACTGAGTGGTTTCATGTTAAAATCTAATATAGATTCTATTTAAATATATCAATAGATTTGGCTGTGGACACAGACCAATTTTCGATATTAATGGTGCAGAATCATCCTGTCCTCTGAGTGACTGCATGCCCACTTTCAAAACAGTGCATTCTTAATTATAAATGAAAAAAGCAAGAAAATGTAGGTGCAAGTTTCAGTTAAAAAGGGGGAAGATACTTTTAAAATAAATCTTTCCTTACCTAATTCATATTTGTTTTTGATTCTTTAGATTGCTGTAACAGAATAAAAATGTTTCTATTATGTGAGGCATGTAATTATTGTAAGAGTCCTAATTCTGAACATAATGACTTCACAGCATAGTTGAATTCAGCAGATTTCTGACTCTTACCAAGAAATAATTAAAAGGAAAAGGGGTCGAGGGATGGGAGAAACTTCCTTTCTAAACAATTCACTTTTAAATTGGCTTCTCAGAAACACTTTCACTGTGTTTGGTGGGGAGAGTTGCTTTTGTTTTTTTAAAGAAAATTGGTGTTTTTTTCAGAAAAAATACTGATTTTCTTTAATCAGGGTTAAAGAGTATTTATTCATCTTTCGTCCTTTATGGCTGCCTACTGTCTGGCTTGTTCTGAATGCAACAGTGCTTTTTTTCCCTTAGCATTTAATTTCATAAAAGTTCTTTGTTCCCAAAAAGGACAGAGATGGGTTTCTAACTAATCGCTGATAATGTGCCTCAGAGATGCATCATCTGATTAAAATAAGGAGCTAAACAACACCATATGATTTCAGCAAGTAATTTAGTAAAAGCCTTCCTCACCAAATATTAGAATGGATACTCCAGGTTTCATTGCACAGATGAAGTTAATGCTGGGCAGGATTAGATCAGATTAAGTATGAAAGTCAGATCAGTGTGCTGGCGGACATGAGCAGGAGGGCAGTAGTCTTCTCGGAGGCTTAGACAAGGCTCGCATATGGATGTTCTCTAGATTATGTGGGTGAAGCAAGGTCTTGCCAAGAGATTTAGAGTTAAATTTGTTCTTCACACAAATATCAAAACAACCTGGCTGTGCCATCTCTTGTATTCTTGATACTCACACCATGTCATCCTATTTGTACTGGGGAGAATAACAGAGGGAGCCAGACTTAAGTCATTTTTTTATTAATATGCTTGCCTAATACTCCACCCAGCCTGTTTGGAAATAGTGTAGTTTCATTAGAAAACAAAGGATCATGCATGACAGATAAAGTACCTAATGCATTTTTCAATCTCTGGGTTTTGTACATTCATTTTGAAGCATTTAAGATACAGGTAAGTGCATAAATATTTATAGATTTGTAATAAATAGCTACATGAGGGTTCATTTAACACAGAGATTTTTATACACAAATTACCTTTATATTTAGTGCTCCTAGTGCCTAAATGCAAATATACATCCATTCTTTAATAAGCATGAAATCATTGTAATGTTTCTCACTTTTTAAAAATCATTGATTCAATAACATAAACCAATAATTTACCTAATATGTTGTCAGAGTTAATTAAAAAATATAGAATACATTTATCAAAGTATCATCTTCTGTTTATTTTCATTGTTTTTCGCTCCCAAAGTAAAGAATCACCTCAGAATTGCTGGAGGTATTTTAGTTTTCTGAGTTTTGGGGCTGCCCTTCCAGAGGAAAAGAAATCACTTTCCACAGAGTTCTTCAGGTGAAACCTAAAGTATGCAGTGATAAAAATAGATAGAATAGATTGCATTTAGACCTAGAACATAAGTCACTGTTGGTTGATAAGATCTGGGATTAGAATAGAGAAATATAAAGTAAAAATCTGAGTTCAAATATTCGGTACATGGATAAAGTCTATGTCTGGTTCTGTGAATAGCTAACCAGTGGTACTGCTTGATCCCATTTACATGAAAACAAGCTCTATTCATTCCAAAACCACACTGAGGTTCAAGTAAAAATATACATGATTACAACGAGCAGCAATTTGTTTATATTCTTAAATCATTCATATATTTACATTCAGACATTCATAAACCGTGTGTGCAGGGGTGGAAAATAAGTTATTTCCCTGAACAGACAGCCTATTAGTTCACAGCTACATTTAGTAGCCCAACTAGATTATAAAATAAATAAGAAGCAAACTGTGAAAGCTAGTTAGTTAACCATTCAGGGTTTTGACAATAAAAATAGTTTCATGGATCAGCAGTTCCTAAATAGCTTGCAAAATGTCACCTCTGAGATAAAAATAAGGGGAAAAATATTGGAGAGGCCATATTTGTGATAAAGATGCTCTTGAAAAAGCATCAATATACTGGAGTATTTTACTCTCGTGTCCCTAACCTCAGGCTCTTGTGGGGGAGAAGAGGACTTCTCAGGCCCACAGGAGTTTCAGTGTCACATGTCTTGGGGTGCAATAAATGCAACCACAGAAATTGTAAAAGTGAGATTGAATAGAATAAAGGAGAGCGGAAGAGCTGGGTTCACTCTGTACAAGCCACAAAGACGACTCTTCTTAGGTTTTTGAGCGCCCCAGATTTCTGGACTTACTGAAAATACAGGATATATTATTTTCCTGATTAAGAAAAAATGAATGTGATGTGTTTTTTTTAAAATTAAATGTCAAAGAGAAACGTGGGGAGGGTGAGGTTGATGTCAGGATAAAGAGAAAAACTGTTGGCCTTTCAATTTTCCATTGTAAGCAACTGTGATTGGACTATAGGTTCAGACTAAACATATGGGTAGTCCCATCAAAATCAGTGAGACTATTCCATGTCTAGGCACATGTGTAAGTACTGTATTTGCCTGATCGAAGCCTAGGGGCCCACATCCACATTCCTTTCACTGCCAGATTTCCCCCTGAAGTCACTGAGGGTTGTGATGCACTGGGAATGCAAGACTGAGCTCCAGTTACTGATTGACTCCATGACGTTGGCGTGTACTGTACTATATTTAACATAAGAATTCCTTTCTACTGTAATGCAGTAAGATCTCTGTCCTTGAGTTTAGAGTAACATGTCATTATTCATTTTAAGATTACCTTTGTACATGCATTTCCATTACAGTGAAATCTGATGGTGTGGAAATCAGAATTTATTTTTTTTTACCTAATGTTTTTCAGAGTATGACAGCTCTACAGTTGAAGCTGTGCAAAAAGATAAATGACTCTATACATTAGGTGCCGCAAATGATTTCAAGTCATGTCTGAAGTACCATTTGTAAACTATCCCATTGTACTTAGCTTTTGCTGCATATTCAAAAGGAAAAGAGAGTTGACCTGATAGCCTATAAAATATAAACATATGCCCACTGTTCAGAAGCACTAGTAATACTAAGACCCTAGAAGATGGGATAAAGCATATCAGCCTTAACCTAACTGAGAGTTCATTACTGTTTTTCTTTGTTGTAGCTTACCATTACTTCCACACAATTTTTGTGTAAGCATTTTTTTCTTTTGTTTTAATGGTAGGTTTTCTTAAAAGGAAAACATGCAGAAAAAAAAAGAATTGTTTTAAAAAAAAGAAAAGAAAAGATGGAGCTGACAATGGTGGCCTATAATTTCATACAGATGTAATACAACCACACTGGCTAAGAGCCAGTATCCCTGTTCCAGCTTCTTTATTGTTTAGACCAAACACTACTGTCCTGACCTGTAAAATGCTTGCTGTTCCTATCCTGGGCCTCTATTTTCATAGACTTCCTATTACAGACATCTGAGGCATTTTGTTATGTGGCCAAAAATCCATTAGGAGCTTTGTTAAGAAGACTACCAAACCACTGATGAGCTAAGCCAGATTAGAAGTGCGGGGTCCAGAAATGAAAGACAAGTGCAATAGACCAGTGTACCACTTAACTCAGGGGTTCTTGCAACTATTATTTGGTGGCCCCGGAGTGCGCCGCACTGACACTTTTTCCTAGAATTTTTTATTTTTTCTAACATTAATAAAATAATATACTTATATATACATCCAAATATTGTAATTTATTTAAGTAAGGTTTGGGGAGGGTTTTCAGACTCAATAATAAAAATAATGCAGTTATTTCTATTCTTTATTGGACCTAAGGGAACAGGAAACACAAATAAGGTGCTTTGTCCATTCTTGTCTTTTGTTTCTTATGCTTTTAAATAAAGTAAATTTAAAAATGCTTTGACATAATAGAAGTTCAAACAATAATGAAAACTGTATCTGGGTGGCTTGGGTTTGGGGAAGGAATGGGAGGCATGGCTGCATCTGGTAGGGTGACCAGATGTCCCACTTTTATAGGGATAGTCCCGATATGTTGGTGCTTTTTCTTATATAGGCACCTGTTGCCCCCACCTCCTGTCACGATTTTTCACATCTGTTGTCTGGTCACCCTAGCTGCTGGCCAAGAGCTTCTCCAGGCATGTGGGGAGGCTTGGGGCTTCAGATGGACCGGAGCTCCTCTGGCTGAGGAGGTCAGGCACTCTGGGCTTCTGCCAGCCTGGAGCTCCTCTGGACAGGTGTCGGGGTGTGGTGGGGAGGTCTTGGTGCTTCAGCCAGCCTGGGGCTCCTCCGGCCAGCGGAGAATGGCACTCAGGATGGTGGGCTTGTGGCTCTAGCCACAGGGAGGGAGGGGGGAATCTCGGGGCTCTGGCTGCTGGGGGGGGGGGGCAGGGGATAAGAGCAGAAGGGGTGGAGTCAGGGGCTAGCCTCCCCAAAGCGGGGCTCCTCCAGCTGCCCATGTGTCTGCCACTCACCTCCTTAGCCGCCGCTCACCTCTGGATCCCTCCTCAGTGCCCCACCCGACTCTTGCCTCCTCACGCCTCTGCCACAGACGTCCCCCTGCCCACCAAGAGAAGCCCCGCTCACTGAGTGGCTCACTGCTCATCTCCTCACTTCCCCACTAGCAGCCAAATCCCCCTGCCCGCCTCATCACCCTGCTGCTGGCTTGTCACTCGCCTCCTTACTCCCCTGCCAGACTTCACCCCGCTACTCACCTGGCCACTTGCCACCTCACCCTACTGTCTGCCCATCAGTCGCCTCGCCGCTCACCTCCTCACTCCCCCACTCACAACCAGACCCACCCCACCCTCCTCTGCTGCTGATTCGTCACTTGCCTCCTTACTTTCCCACCCCGCTCCCCGCCCCCGCTCGCTTCCTTACCACCACCCCACCCGCCACAGGCCCCCCACTCACCTTCTCACCTTGTTCCTTAAGCATTGTGTGTCCCACCTGTGTCTCCAGAGAGGCAGTGCATGCAGGAGCAATAGGGAGGGAGGAGAGGGGCTGAGGCTTCCCCACCCCGCCCAGGAAATTGCTCTGGCCGCAGGGAACATGCCCCCCCACCCGCCTCCAGTGGCCACATGCAAGAAACGGTGACTTAGCTTCACTGAGAGATGCTGAATCTGGAAAAAAAAATTTAGGGGTACAGTTTCAGCATGTAGTGCTGGTAGTTAGCCACATAAATAAATAGAGAAGTTGTGTGACTTAATCCCTATGCATGGTCCAAATCCTGTGCCAGCCCATATCCATGACACAGATCCTCCAGCTGCTCCTTCAGGCTTTGAGGTTAGAGTGACCAGACAGCAAGTGTGAAAAATCAGGATGGAAGTGGAGGGTGATATAAGAAAAAGACCCCAAAATCAGGACTGTCCCTCTAAAATCGGGACATCTTGTCACCCTATTTGAAGTGCTCAGAGTCTGCACTAATGCGGGGTGGGGGAAGAGGGGGAGAGAAGTATTTTCTGGGATGGTTGCATAACACTAACATGGCCTCCCAGTCTCTCCCTTTTCTAGGGTCTGAGTAGGTGGTTTTCTGAGTAACAGATTGGCAGCCAGAGTACTAGGTGACAATGTCAGTGGAAGCTGAGTCTTTATACTGTCCCAGGGGTATTTTTGGGTTGGGGAGAGAGAAGGGGCAGGGACTGTTACTGCAGATATTCCATCCTATCTGACTTTCCCAAGTAAAGATCCATCAGGGCTAAGTTTCTAACACTTACCCAAGTAATCAGAGAAGAGGACAGAGATACCCCCTCCTGCTTCCCTTGCCCCAGTGGGTTGCACAGTTAGGTTATTTAGTAATTTGCACATAAGGAATCCATTACTTACCTGTAAACTAAGACCAGGGTCTGTGTCATTAAGAAAAGTTGCAAATTGACAGTAGGAAGAAGAGCTATGCAAAATGAATTTTATTTCAGGCAAACTCAGCAAAAATTCATGTTTTCACTTACTACTTTAAAAAACAAAAGCAAAATACAATAATAAAGGAAAAAAATTGATGTTTTTCCTCAATGTGCTTCTCTTGTCAAAAATGTCAGCAAGTTTTATAAAGTTTTCACGCATATGTTGGTTCAGGTTGGAAAAAAATTATTTATTTTTAAATAAAGCTTTTTGGGTGGGGGTTTATATACCTATATGCCACCTTTTTATCCTTTAGAAGATTGAATTCCTGATAAACTGCTATGCCCTGCTGTCTATCTTTCTAGTGACCTACCTGAGGTGGCTGTGATTAAAATGCCCAGCAGTCACTAGAGATGTTCTCAGCAGCTTCAGTGATTTTTATTTAGATGGGTGTTTGTTCAAGTATTCCAGTGAAGTTAACTGAGGCTGAAGGGTAGCCATTGTAGCTACTGCAAATTATAAACAACTCATTTTTTGACCCTCTACTAGCTAGACTAATACAAGCCAACACCTGGCTACCTGAAGCAGGAATTTCAGAAGGATGGTACAAACAAAATGTTTTCATTTCCAGCCAAGATCTGTAAGGACCAAAATTATTCAACAAAAGATGCTTCATGAACTCCTTGCAGCAGGAGGGACAGTGGTTATGATGCAGAGTCTTGGGTAAAAGGTATCATATTTAGGAAAAATAAAGGCTTGGAGATCTGTATGTAGTTATCTGCTCATAATAAGTTCCTTAAGGAGTTTCTTCTTCAATTTGTATGTGAGATTTTATGATTAAATGTCGAGGATGTCCAGTATACATACATGTTATATGTTAGCTGTAAGTCTTTTCTAAACATTCAGCTTTCAGTATAAAATCCACGCTCACATCACTTGCTATCACTTTAAAAATGCAGCAGATTCTTACATGTTCTACTCCAGTGTGCAACTACTTGAAAGTAGTTGGGGGGCCCAGTAACTGGAGATGTATTGGTCCTAACGCCAGACAGAATGACCACAAACAGGATAGTGTGAGGGAATTGTCTTCCTCATTCCTTCCCCAGCGCTTGCACTGTTGATAGGTGCAATTTTGGATTCACTCATCTGAAGAAAACTCACATGGCTACTGCTGAAGCTTTAAAAGCTTTGTTTCTCTTGGTGTGATGCTTTTATGGCTTCAAAATAGTCCACAAGCTTTCATGCCTCTGACAAGCAATTCTAGAGGCATCCCACAAACTCTGGAGTTTGCCCTGCAGGCCCAACTCCAGTGTAGTCTGACTGAACCATACTTTACTCACTGAATCAGGAACAGACTCTTCAGCCTCTCAGCCACATAGTGAATTCTTAATTTCCTGCATCTCCTCTACTGAGTTCTAATAAAACCTTTAAGAGTGGGGCTAATGGCGGCGGGGATTGGTAATGGGAATGAATAGTTTTGTCACTTCTCAGATGCTCAG
The DNA here is from genome assembly GCA_007922305.1 of Dermatemys mawii. NCBI lineage: Eukaryota > Metazoa > Chordata > Testudines > Dermatemydidae > Dermatemys > Dermatemys mawii. The sequence continues at coordinate 21,600,251 of ML677362.1, forward strand.
CCTCAGTTCTTCTTCTGAATTTCACTACAGTCCGCAGCTCTATTTCTGCAGAATTTAAGCTTTCATTTTTTAAAAAGGACAATGTTAGAAACTGAAGGCCTAAGGTATCTAAGGTAATTATATGCTCCTCATTACGGTATCGTTAGCCTCATCTGGGTACTTCATCATCTTTAATGTATTTATCCTCACAACACCCCTGTAAAGTACAGAAGTTTTACAGATGTGGCACAGAGAGACAAAGGTTCAGGTTCTCAAAGGTACTTAACTCCCTACATCTTTGCCTACAGAGTAATTAAATGTCTATGGCTGGCCTGGTTCAGCTGATGCCAGCTGATGGGACTGTAAAATTGCTGTGTAGACATTCTGGCTCAGGCTGGATTCTGTGTAGACATTCTGGCTCTGGTTTTCATGGGGCAGGAGGAGGGAATGTCCCAGAGCTTGGGCTCCAGCCCAAGGCTTAAGGGCTACACAGCAATTTTTAGCCCTGCAGTCTGAGCCTGTGAGTTTGAGTCAGCTGACCCAAGTCAGCTGCAGCTGTGCTGTGAGTCTTTTATTCCAGTGTAGATGTACACTTTGTAACTTTCCCAAGGTCATATAGAAAGGCTGGGGACAGCACTGAATTGAACCCAGGTCTCATTCCCAGGTCCCTAACCACTGGATCGTAATTCTGCTCTATCCTTCCTATAAGTAAGGCACCCAAATACTACTATAACCTGATTTTCAGAATGCTTGGTACTTCTAGAAATCAGGCCACTTTTATGCATGTACATAACAGATGTGAGAATTATGGCCAAAGTTCCTAGTGCTGAGAGTTTTGAAAAAAAACTCTTTGTATGTGAACTGATTCAAGGCTATCTGCCTATATCTACAGACACAAAAATAACAGCTCTGAAAGCCTTGTGAACTGCCCCCCTTCAGCTCAATGGGGTGTTGACTCTGAAGCCTAATGATGATTCAATGTCAACATTATTAACTATGTTGTCATTGATAATTTTAGCAGAAATATCTAGCTAAGCTGGGATTGTGGGCAGAGTATGCGGTCATAGATGGTGTCTGAGTACAATGCCATCATCTTTTATTATCTTTTCTGCACCTTCTCTAATTTTTCAACTCGTCTGTTGTAACCATTTCCTCCTGCAGGGAGTTGAATGGAACTTCAGTGAAGTTGCTGAAATCAGTAAGAATTGTTGAAATTAGGAGGAAAAATATAACATTTTCTGTGACCTGCCTGGCACAGTTCTTTAGACAGGAGCCTTTCATATCTAGGTCACCAATATGAATGCAGGCCAAGTTAGTAATGACTGAAAAGCATTACCATCTGATGGCCATTAGGGGCCATGGGAATTGCACTTGCAGTCTCAGTTTATCTCTAATACACAGATATCGAGTATAAGTGATTGGCACCCTTTTTGGCTCTCTCAACACATACGCTAAGGAATTAACGGGCATGCAGAATGAAGTACCTCTCAGCTTTAGGGGTAGTCCCTCTAGAACAGTGCTGAAGCACATTGGTAGCACCTTGTGGGGAAGCTGTCTTTGCTGTACCCATTCTATTGGTAAATAGAGGACTCCAGTGGTGAGATATGACAATTCTGCACTATCTCTTTGTTCTGTTTGAACATTCCCTGTCACAATGGGGCCCTGGCCTCTAGAAGCTCCTGTAGCATAAATAAATAAATTAAATAAACTCACTGTAAATATTTTAAAAGAAAAGGGGAAAAGCGATAAGAGTAGGACGCTAAATGCAATGTAGAGTAAACTTAAAAAAACAAACCAACCCTCTAGTTGCTAGTCAGACCTTTCTATACAAAAGAGCATGTGAAATGCTAACCTTGCATTACAGTATATTGATCCTGATTTCTGATATCCTAGCTATTAAAAGACTAGCGTATATGATCAGTGAATTCCTATCACATAAAGAACTCTTTCATGCCAATAGTTTGGCTTTAGCTTTAGATAACATTTGCTGCAAGCTTCAGTTATGTTTGTTTGTTTTCTGTTAAAAAGTACATGAATTGGAAAGCAAATTAGACCTCAGTTCCTCCTTTTCAGCATTGTGTAAACATATGTAATTAGCCTTGTACTTATCTACATTAGTATCATTAGAATTGAAAACCCATTTTAATCTGGATTCTGTTCCCTTCTCAATGTCAGCCTGTTTCTGGACCGGTACAGAGCTAGCCTTGTTGATGCAATAAAAAGATTACTCCAGCCCACTGTAAGTATGTTTCTATTTTCTCCTGAACACTGGCTTCAGAATAATTAGTCTGTGCACAATGATTGAGGGAGTAATGGAATGGCAGGATTAATGTCATGTAATACTTTAATACTTATTATGTCCAACTTCAATTGAGTCTTCTAATCTATCAGATTCTTTCCTAATCATAAACTAGGAAACTTCTTATACTTGGCCTTCTGATAAGGAACACAGTGGGTAGTAAAATAAATGAAACCGCTTCAAAGATAGCATGAGATTATTTTTATCAAAGCGTTTCTTGAGTATTTTCCTTTGATAACAATGTCTTCATATTAAAGTAAAAGTACAATATTGAAAGTTTTTATGTTAGCTTCTGTCATTTATAATCCCTTCAAGAGTAACCTTTGCCACTGTGTATGTATTTATTGTGAAAGAACATTTTTCTTTTCATTTCTGTTTATATTAAATGAATAAAACCTTTAAATATAGCAATAGCACACAACTTGTTTTCTTCATGACATAAGCTGTGTATTTACATATTATAAATGTTGGGAAAATTAAACTGAAACACTGTATGAAATACTACACACATTTCTACATTTAATTTATGTGGGTGAGGAAACTGCTCTGTGTATGTAAAAGCTTAGTCTAACAGGTTGTTATACTAAACGAGGAAGACCTAGAATCAAAAGGAGGAATTAATATGCATATACTTAAAATAAACTTTAATCTCAAGAATTAAAAGCCCCAGTTCTACAATATAAAATATATATGGTGAATGCTTTCCATGGGCATTCAAAACAGGATCTAACTGCTTGCATTTAACATGCTAATCTTCCGTAAGGGAAACCTCCCATTTTAACATGAAAACCAATGCATGTGAACAAGGCTTTTCTAAACTGTATTTTAAAAACTCTATTCTGCTTATTTTTCATATTACAAACAATTTCCTCTATTAAAAAATAGACACACAAATGTGATAAGACAAAAGAAAGTGAATAATTTTAGTCACGTAAGTAATCCCATTCATGTCTAAGAGTCACTGGGGTTCTATTCTTGGCTTTGTCACAGACTTTCTCAGTGACCTTGGGCAAGTCACTTAGGACTAAATCTTTCTGCTGCAAGTAAACCAGTGGGGCTGTGTGTCCAGGAGCAGAGAAGGAATGTGATCACTGTGAAACCATTGGACTGGCTGCAATATGAGCACTCTCTACCTTGTGAGGCCAGTGTTGGTGGCATGGAAGGATGACCATTGCTTTGTCCCCCTTCTAGGGAATCTGGCATTGCTAGCCTTAGTGTCTGGTCCCTGCATGGGTAAGTAAGGGGTAGGAGCTCTTTTTTCCCTGCTGTCCCAGTTTTGTGCACCTGCCTAGGTTCTGGTCACAGTGTATCCCTTAACCTCTCTTTTTGTGTCTCAGTTTCCTATGTATAACATAGAGATAATACTACTTACCTCAAAGGAATGTTGTGAGGTTTAACTCATGATGAGTCCAGTTCAGCAAAGCATTTAAGCATGTACTTAACCCCATTCCTGTTCAGCAAAGCACTTAGGCGGAATCCCAAATTCCATTGAGCCAACGGCACTTTTACACATGCTGAGTGGGGAAGGACATGCTTACATGCTTGACTTAGTCACCATTCTAAACAACGTTGTTTCCATGTAAAGAAAAACAAAATGAACCATTCATTCTTTCATCAGTTATAATACTTAATATTGTAGCCCTGAAATATGAGTCTCATGCACAAGCTATCCTGCATTTCACAGGGTTTCTTTAAGTTCAGTATTACTCTTTCTCTTAAGTCCCTTAAATTAATTAGTCTGTTTCAATTAAGAAAACCACCATTTACTTAAAGTTTATGAGTGGCCAAGCTGATAAAGACTCAAGCTAGAATTACATCAAGATGGAAAATAAGAAACATCTTTAATAGCGTCCAGGTGAACCAGCAGCACACATCAGAGATACAAGAGTTTCATGTTGTATGTTAAGCCATATGTCATCACATTATTCCTTCTATAACTTTTAATAAAGGACTTCAGGGACAATAGAGCTAAAATGAAAATTGAGGTAAGCACAAAATATGAGTATCCCTGTTAAGCTGACTGAAGGGGGAGTTCAGCATAAGCAATAAATCCTAATTTACCTTTTAGAAAAAGTCTTTTCCCCCTTTGTGAATTCCCCTGGCACTTCCTGGTTCATTAAACACATCCCAATATCCCTCATTCTTTAATAATACTTGTATTAGAAAGATTCATGGTATCAATCATTCACAGAATGATGCATTGTGGGACAACTTTAATATTGTCAAGAAATATTAGCAGATTTCATGGGGTGGGTGGGATAATTTTTTTTAAAAAAAATTCATGGTATTGGATGATAAAACATATAGACTAACACAAACCATTCTGAGTTTAGCTAACTCTCACAAAAATCTTTTCCCATACTGGGGTCCAGATGGTAGTCCCTTTTGTCTATTTGGAAATGAGAACTAAAACAAAGAGTGATAGATAAGGCACAAGGGCACATAATAATTATACAATAAATTATTTCCTTGCTGTTGGAATTCATTTATAAGAAGGACATTCTGTAGCACATTGTAACAGAGGGAAAACTAGAAACAAATTTCAGAAGGAGTCTGATCAGCAAATTGTGTTCCATACAGCAGTCCTTCATATTTTATAATCAACTCCTTATTGATAATAGAATGCTTCACAAATGGTGATGTGACACCAATTTCTTAGCAAAATATGAGTATCCCTCTTATGAGTGTCCATGGATGTCAGACACTGGAAGCCAAAGATGTAATATAAACTGGCATTATTCATACTTAAATACTATCTTTAAACTCCAACCAACAAGCTGTCTTTCAAATTCTGATTTAGATGGTTGGGTTATAAGTACGGTACACTAAGGAAAGCTACAGATTTGTGGGTTCTGCAATATTGAAAAGCTAAGGAACCTGCATTGCTGCAGAATTGTTAAGAATTCAGGAATCTTGTAAAATGTATGTTATTTTACTTCAGAAACTAACCACAACTTACTGCACGATTTCAAGAACCCTGGTTATATCTAAAAACACTGGAAATGTAAATGAATGATCTCAGAGCATACTTCTTCTTTACACTAAGGCCACTTTGCACTACTCTGGAAGTGTAAAGTGGCCATAAATTACATTTACACTCACTTCAAAGCCCTTTAGCAGTGCCAGAGCAGTGTAAAATGGTCACAGTGTGACTGAGAATTAGGATATGTCTATACTTAAAATGCTACGGTTAGTGGCTGTAGTCCACCTCCACAAAGGGTGGTAGCTAGCTCAAGGAAAGAATTCTTCCACTGACCTTGCACTGTCTACATCAGGGATAAGGTCGGCATAGTTGCATCTCTCAGGGGTGTGAATTTTTCGCACCCAAGAGATATAGTTTTGCGGATGTTAGTTTTCAGCGTAGACCAGCCTTTAGGCTCTCTGTTTTTATGTTGGAAAATTTCTTTTGAATGGATAGGTTTTAATTTAATTCCAATAAATGGCTTTATTTTACCACTTTTTTGGCTTGCATTGAAATATGCTTTAATTTCACTGTCAGAACATTTATTTGCCTGTAGATTTCCTCAATAACATTGCAGTTATTTAGACTCTGATCCAGCTATGGTCTGTTCCTTTGGAGCCCCAGTGAAGTCCATGGAACTCTATGTCAATGTAAGATTCTGCTTGGACAGAGCAGGAAGGCGTAGGACCTTAATAACTAGTGACAAATAAACCAGTAATTAGTTACAGGGACAGTGATCATGAAAATCACACTTCTATCTTGTTTTTATCTACTTGCATTATAGTAACACCTAAGATAATTATAACTGAAGGAGATTAGAGAGGCGGAAGTATGTTTTCTGTTTTTTTCAATTTTTCTCCTCTTGAATTTGCTAGCACTTTGGTCCTAATTCAGGAAAACATTTAAGCAAGTGCTTAACTCTAAAGACACTTCGTGAATTGGGGCCTTTGCATCTAACCTATTTCCCTTCTTCCCCTATATGATCAGTCAATTCCCATTGTTGTTTTTGTTTAGGAATAGAAGAGAGAGAAAACATATTTTTTTTTTAATTAGCAGGATGGCTCAGGTCATTTTATGTGAAGCTACTTTTTAACCCATTTTTTTAAACTGCCTAGATTTCAGTGATTATTCTGGTTGTAATGCTAATCAATGTTTTGTTGTAGCATTTATCAGACCAGATGCTCAGCTAGAATAAATTGGGGTAGACGCATTGAAATCAACTGAGCTATCCTGATTTACACCAGGGGAAGCTTTGGCCTGAAAAGTAAAAAGTACCATGATTTAGATAAAATGTCATTCACATTTTTGAACTTGTATGGTACAATTTTTCAAACCAATTCGGATAGGTTTTTAATATGGTGTTTAGTTCTAGTATGTTCATTCTAATATTTTTTTTCAGATTTAATTTTAAAGGGATTAGTCGACACAGAATGTGAAAGGGAATGTCTTCATAGAATGCTGAGTCTAATTTTAAACTATACTGATAGCATTATTGTGCGAGTATTGCATTCTCATAAAAATTGCTGGAGGATAGGCTGAGGGAAAGAGTATGTTGAGGTCTGGCTGTGGCCAGTCCTCTGTACAAGAGGTTCTGCCTTTCTTTCAATGTGCCCGCTAGCATGTTCTGCGGTCAGCAGGCTCAAACCCTGAGCGGAGGTAGTGCTTTGCAATCAGTACCCCAATGGTGAAGGACCTCAAGAAGATAATGAGTTCCAAAGGGTGTCCCTGTTTTCTGTAACATGGATCATTAGCAGGGTGGGAAGATCTTCAGTTGAAGACCCCCCTGAAGAGAAGACTATTTAAATGTATAACACTGAAGAGTCTCATGTAATGCTAGTGTTAGGAAGGTTTGGTACATTTCACTCTGATTGTGCATTTCCTCTTGTTTAATGTTTTACATCATAATCTGGGCTCATATTCTGACCTAAACTTTGCCAGAGCAATTCCACTGACTTTCTCTGCACCCAGTTACACCTAATTGTTAATCATGGAATAATAGAAGAAGTTCTAAAAGACTCCGTAGGTCCACTAGTCCATCTCCTTGCTGATTGAAAATTATTCCTTACAGTACATTTTCTAGCGCACTGGCTGATCTAATCTGATTCTCTCCAGAGTTGGGGCAGTCACTCCTTAACTTGGGAGACTATTTACTATTTTGTAGACCTTGCTGTGAGGATGTTTCCTTGATATGTGACCTAAACATTCCTTTTCTTAATTTCATCCCCTTTTTTCTACTTATACCATAACATATTATGCTAAATAATTCCCTCCTTAGTATTTACACCCTTTAAATATTTGTAGACATTGTTTTTGTTCATCTTAATTGTCACAAGACCTAGTTAACCATTTATCGATCCCCTCCACACCACTACACCCTCTCTTCTGAACTCCTTCGAGTTTCTGGTAATGTGGTTCCCAGAACTAAATCCAGCATCAGAGTTGCCTAGAGTTGTAGAAAGAGAGGAATAATAGTCCTGTGGCTAGAGCGCTAGCCTAGTCTATAGGAGACCTGAAGTCAAGTCCCTACTCTTTCACAAACTTCATGTATGACTTTGGGCAGGTCACCTCAGCTCTCTGTGCTTCAGTTCCCCCCTCAGTAAAATGGGAATACCTTATGGGGTGCTAGAGGATAAGTACATTACAGAGTATGAGATGCGAAATAGGTATCTTAGCTATCTAGATAGATAAAAACTTCGTTTCCATGATGTGTTGTCTTTGAATATGTGTGTATGCACCCCAAAGTTACATGAGCCACGTTACACTGCAAGCACATATCTAATTTGACGGCCATTATCACCATGAAGTATCTTTCAGTGTTACAGCTTTCCAGGATCCTTCCATTCTATTGAATTGTTTTGATCATTTTTCCACAGACATGCTAGCATACATTTCTCAAGCTGATTATCAATTTGTTATGTCCTGCTCATTTTTCTAACTTATCTAGATCTCCATACATTATTTCTTTGTCTCCTTGGTGATTACTACACCCACCTCTCAATTTAGCATCATCTGTGAATTTCATTAACATGCTCTTTAACCTCCCATTAGTATCAATGTTAAATAAAACAGGACCTATCACTGAACCTTGTGGCACCCAACCAAATAGCTTCCTTCAGTTCAATACATTGTTGTTTAATGTTAACCTTTGTTTACAGTGATTCAGTCAGTTTTCATTCCATGTGACAGAATTCATATTGAGCCAATTTGAATTAATTTTGCAGGCAAGATTTCAAGAGCTATTTTAGCAAGTGTCATAGCCTGTGGACTAAAATTTTGTGTTGCTGTGGGGGCAGAGGAAGACTGTCTAAAATCCATCATGTCGGAGTAAAGTCTTTTGTGTTCTCTTTATACAAAAAGATGAACAAAAATTTAGTTAATGGACCTTATTGTATTGCCCGGACATGAAAAATGGCCAGATCATCTTGAATGATTCAACATTTCTGTGCATGAACATTTTTGTTGGCAGTATTGTTATAGTATGTTGGTCCAGGATATTAGAGACAAGGTGAATGAGGTAATATTTTTAATTGGACAAAGTTCTTGAGCTTACACAGAGCTCTTCTTCAGATCTGGGAAAGGTCCTGGGGGAGGTAGAGGTTCTTTCCCAGAGCTGAAAAAGAGCTCTATGTAAGCTTGAAAGCTTACTGCTTTCACCCACAAAAAGTTGGTCCAGTTAAAGATGTTACCTCACTGATCTTGTCTCTCTGTATGAACAGTAAGCTGTGTTTGAAATGTGATGTGCAGGTATTTGGCCAAATTGTTGAGGTGCACAGGTGGTATAAAGTACATATTTTTATACAAAGATTGAATCTGATTCACTTCTATATTCTGCCAGTTTTACACTGTTGTAATTCCAAAGGGGTATTCCTAATTTAACCGGAAATAAGAGAGAGAAAAATCACTCCTGGTGTTTGTATGATGCCTTGCTAAATCAAATTAATGGATTTTGTGCTGTATGTATGTGGTAAATGATTTTTCTGTGTTTTATGTAAATAACATAGAGTAACAGTATTGTGTGAAAAGGCTCAAAGTTATTGCTATTGGCCATTTTCAGATGAAAATGTTTAGTTGTGGCCTTCTATTTTGTAGCCCTTTAATCACAGAAATCATGCACATTCTGAATAGTTAGTTTTATGAATACTATATAAATGCTTTTCCCAGGGAAAAATTACTTTTTCAGCAGGAATATATTAAAAGATTAGTCAGGGGTATGTTATATGTGGTTCCTTTCCAATTTTAAAAATGTGTAAATTCTCTTTTTAATGTTCTAGGGGAAAGCAATGGTATTTGCTCCACTCAGAGGGAATACTTTAAACCAGTTTTGCAATCTAGCTGAAAAAGCTGGTTTCTCTGTCCAAAGACATGAAAATTATGATGAACATATTTTGAACTTCCACTCCAAGGTTAGTTTTCTGCTTGTGTTAGATAACACTTTAATCCGCATTGCATTTTGAAGAGATCATGGTCCTTTTGGCAGGTAACCTAAATGTTTGATGAAAGTACTCCTTAGGTGTGCTGTTTCTGAACAGCTATTTGGTATCTGATTATTTTGTGTGGTAGAGCCATCCTTTATCTTTGCCTGTCTAGAATAGTTTTAAGAAGCAACTCCTGTTTACGTTTTTTTATATAACCAGTCTTTTCATTCAGAAGAGTCTAATTTATGAGATTCATTTCTTATTTTTATTTGTTGGTTAGTCGCCTATATATACCGCAAACTAACATTTACATTTTAATATAAAGCTTGCAACTTTTAACTTGGTTAAATACTGAAATAAATAGGAGGTAAATGTCTAATTGTATCATATCATAACTTAAATCCTTATCTCTGGTTGCTTTATGGCTGGGTCAGTTGGCAGCTTCAAACTGCTAAATCTCATACAGAATTTCACAGTTATGGGGTTAT
>ML677362.1:21615393-21620393 GCA_007922305.1 Dermatemys mawii
ATTTAAAAAAATATTTTGAGTATGTATCAGAAGCGCTCACATAACCTAGCCCTAGCAGTACAAATGGTTCTGCTCTAATTACTGGTGCTGCTATAATTCTGTATTAGTAAAAGAATTTTTGAATTGCACATCATTAATAAATAAGACCATCAGAAGCTGCATTATAGCCTTTGAAATGGCTTAGGCCCACGTAAACCTTCCTGTTGTGTCAACGTATTACAGGGGTCCCCAAACAGTTGGTGATCTTAAATACTAAATCTGCTGCAATACTGAGGCACTACAGGGTAGATTCAGGATGAAGTTTCAGCCTTCATTCTGAATGTCCTTGCTTTGTGGATTTAAGTCAGACCCTAAATCTTATTTGAATCTAGTTTAATTAATTGAGTAATGCAGTAATTTGTGAATATATAACTCAGGCATTTTTATAAGCAACATGCCACTTTTTCTTCCTTGGTAGGGAAGAATGAATTTACAAACCTGTGATAACTATTTTGATATACAATCCTGTAACTGTGATAGTATTTGACATTAAGCTTTTTGGCGGTTTTAAGCTGTTTAATCAGTTGTAATGTTGTTCACACTAAGAAATATAGTTAGCTAAGAAGTAAACATCATTTTGTGTCAATAGTTTAAAAATGTGTTAATACTGGTTTGCTTACTTGTTCTGTTTTTTATTTGCAGTTGAAAAAAGAAGAAAAGGATACATATGAAGAAAACATCCATTACCCCTTTCTTCTTGTTTTAACCAAACATGAATAGAAGATTAAATCATTTTTTAAAAAAGGACAAACAAAAGCTAATTGTATGTGTGTCTGATTTTTTTTTCTGAGGGGCTATCATAAAATATGAGAAGGAAAATTTGTTTCATTTACTGCAGTGAGGAAACCTTGTGAAACATTCTGTATGTCATTTTAGGAACTTATTTTTCTCAGTTATATTTCCACCTTAAAAATGATATGTGTATATTTACAAAGCTCTACAGCTAGTTTTCCTTCTCTCTTATGCCTTTCAGCATGCATGTTTGTTAATCTCTCTAAACATGATTTCTTTGTTTGTATTTGAAAACACATACATCATATGCTTTGTGGTTGTATTTGACCAGTTGAAAGTGCTAAAGCTTTCTCATTCAGTTAGGGAGCAAATAGTTTCCTCAAGATCTTTAAAAAGTGCACACATCACCTCACAGATTTTTCTTTTGCCTTTCTTGAATTTTCCCTGTTGATTTTTCTATCCATGCAAAAATGAAATGTTCTAACTTGTTTTGGTGATTTCTTAATTTTTTTTGATTATTTTTTTGCAACAGGGTACTTTTTTCCACTGTCGATATACAAGAAATTATGCGTCAGACAAAAGCCTCATAAACTGACCATTTGTCCTTTGGACACAATAGCTTACCCAGCCCTCTGCTCCTCCTCTCCAATTATGTGTGATTAGTCTCAGTGTGTTGTGTCAAGGAGGGGGAGTGTGCTGAGTGCTTATTATCTGGTTAGGTACAAGAAGAGCACATTTAGGCTCTGACTATGGATGAAAAGTGAGCCTTTATCAGGACTAAAATCTAACTGCTGCTGTTCTACAAACCTCTCTTTAAAAATAGATCTTATCCTAAGACATTCTGAACGCTATGGCAACTAGGGAGTTTTCTTTTAAATGCAATCAAACAATCATCTTATTCAAACTAGGTGTGTATTGTGATATACTGTGGTCAAATGTTTTGTAAATGTTTAATATTACACTGAGAGAGGGCAGCTGTCCTACAGAGAAACATGATCATATTCTTCGTTTCTAATGGTTTAATAAAATGTTCTAATGATTTCTTGAAATAGCAAGCTGGATCTTTGAGGAATCCTGCACAATCTCTTTAACCAAAATACTTTTAGAATGGTAAAAAACCCTAATCAGATACTTAGTATTGTTAAATGTGCAGTTTCCTATTGAAATACATTAAAAGAATTACATTTGGTCAATTCTCTTCCTCTCACATTTAACAAACTGATCTATATGTAAACCACTAGCTCATACAAGTTCTTTTCTCTTCAGTACTATCCTCAAACAAATTTTTTCACCACCAGTTTGCATGTCCTTGTATTCAGCACTTTTTATGCTCCATTAGAGTACCTAGATGGATCTCAGAAGGCATAGGTCAAGTCGCAGTTAGATCATACATTTCTTTCTCACAAAAACTTGAATTGCAATGCCAAGTGATGGGCTAACATCACAATAACAGCAATTTATTCCTCTTTTGATAAAACAGCAGTCTATTCTCCGTATTAGATAAAGACCAGGGGCAATGCAAACCAGCCATTTATCCTAGTAGTTCAGCAGTAGATCTCCTTTATGGATGTTGTGGGTTTCATGTTCAAACTCTTAACAGAAGAATATTTTCTGATAAGAAATAAGGAGCATTTAGGAATAGTTTAAGGCCATTGTAAAGACACTTTTCAACAGTTTTTGTTCTGTTTGGACATACAGCAAAGGATGTGTTTTCCCTAAGGAATGGATACAAGGAAATCTTTGTAACCAACAAAGAAAAGCCAAAGACATAGTGAAATATGAAAATATATACATCCTGGCTGTCTGCCTTTGTAAGAGGGCTTAAGAATATTCTCTACAATAAAATCTAATAAAGACATGTAGTTGCCAGAAATAAAACTATTGTAATTGGAAATGGCATATTTTCTTGTTTATTCCTCCAGGAAATAAGCAAGTTTACTAAAATGAACAGCTAGTTATTGCTCTTTTTTTAATAAAAAAAAAAAAAAAAAAGGTTATCTGTAGCGTTTGTACAAGCTGTTGCAGTAGGTGTTGGCTAACTTCCTTTAAGAGTGTACTTGATGGAGTTTTACCAAAGAATACATCTGGGGTTTGATTCTACGAACACTTACACACTAGAACTCAGTAGTGAGTGCAGCTACTCATGTGCATAAAAGTTTATAGGATTGGGTCCCTAATTTGTAATTTTTCACTGATAATCAATGTTAGCTCAAATATTTATTAATTTCAAAATCTGTACTGTAAAGGCAGACAGTTGGAGGGGCTTCTTGTGTGTGTATTTTAAGTATTGTTTTTTAAAGGACATCTCTCAGATTTATAGGCTTTAGAAGGTACAGTTGACTGGAAAAACTTTCTGATTTCTCAAATTTTAGTAAAAAAGGCAATGATTTTTTAATTAAGATACTAAAGATCTCTGCTTAAAGAAAGTTATGTTCATAGGTCACCAAAAGAAGCTTATTAAAAATAAATGTGTCAAAGTCCTGTGTGTGTCCTGCTTTAATTGCGGTCTAACTGGCCTCTGATACTCTGTGTATTTTTAATGTGATACAGATTGCTTCATTCTTTAAAGGAATATTAGGAATGCGTAGTCGATGTTTGTAAGGGACTCTGAAGATGAAAAGCATGGTATAAATGCTAAGTATTATTATTTCTATGTTATCTTTGGCAGCCAATGGGAACATTTTCCGGTTATACCAAAAGGAGGACAGGAGACACTTGATGTGGTCTGGGGCTACTCAGCAGATAAAAATGTACAGTGTAGCTAACTACATGATCATTTCAACATCTACCCACGAGACCCTCTGTCAGCCCCTCTGTTTTTCCATCCAGGTCCCCCAGCCTGGGACCTTACCATTCCCCTTTTTATTCCCCCCCACACAAATAAGAGCTAAGGTGGGTTATAAGAAAGGGGGTTGGCTCCCTGCCATACCAGTCATAGGAGCCCCCCACTTCCACCATTCCACTCTTTAAACCAGCACCAGATCTAAGTCCTTTACCAGGCCATTTATGTGATCACTGTATCCCTTCCCTATGGAGTACCTGCACTGGGCAGCTTACATAGTGAGTTGCAACACATAACCTGACTCCCTTCCCTACTCACCATAACAAAGCCCTCCCTGAACCAGCTGTGGGGAGGCAAAAAAAAAAAAAAAAAAGCCCCACTCCCACCTTGGCTGATCTGGTGGTGAGGGAAAAATTTCTTCCTAGCCCCAGGAGAAAGGAGCGGCTAGTGTGATGCCCAGAGCAGGTCCTGACCACACATGGTATTTTGCCACCTCCAAGAGGACGAAGGGTGGGTGCTGCTCTGCCTGACCTGGGAAAAATGGACTTCTCCCACCAGGCTTGTCCCTTTTCAACTCCCCAGCCCTTCCAGTCCCTGGGGATGAGTGAGGGCTGACCCATGTCCCCTTTTGGAACTGCTTCTGAGCTTTGCTCCCTCTACCAGCCATAAAGCACTATTCCCTCTTCCCCAGCAAGCCAGAAAACTCCACCCCGCATCCTCTGCTTAAAGGTGCAGTGTGCAGTCTCAGCAGTGTGATCATTAGACTGATGTAAGTTTTCCTTTACATATATAATGAACTTCTGATGGAGATCACGTCTTCCTCCTTAATCAGATTAAAATGGCTACTTGCGATCCTTGTCATATAATAATCTGTTGCAATGGGAATGGTTTTGTATTTCCTGGCAGCCAGCTATAATCTTGAGACTATGAAATGCAAAAACCAATAGCTGCTTACATGAAAGAAAAGTCTACTTCATCCAAAATATGTAATATATCTGTATTTGCATTGGAGATCTTGACAAAGGTAAATGAAAGAAGGGGTGCTGGAACAATTTGCATAGTGGGGGGTGCTGAGAGCCATTGAACCAAACTGTGACCCTTATTTATGAAGGAAACCACTTCAAGCCAGGGGGTGAGGCAGCACGTAGGCGTGAAAGGTTATAATGCCAATCTTTTTGTTAACATTTTGATAGAGCGTAAAAATAAAGCTTTAAGTGAGAGGAGCGTACTGAATTTGTGAGGCAGGATGGTCTCATGGAGTCAAGAAACGTTACAACTGATACCAGCTCAGTTGTAGAATTGCTGTGTGGCCTTGGGTGGGTCATATAGGGTGGCCTGGCTGCCATGTCTGTGTTGGGAGGGAAGGGGGAGTAAGATCCTGTACAGCCTTTCTAGATCTCGACCGTGGCAATCTATGGGTAAGCAAGTGCTTTGTGCCCATTGCAGC
>ML677362.1:21625393-21655527 GCA_007922305.1 Dermatemys mawii
TCACAGAAGACATAATGTCAGAGCTGAGATTAGAATTCAGGATTTCCTGATTCCCAGTCTTGTGCCTAAATCACAGAACCACATCTTTCTCAGATTTTTTATACAAGCCACGTACTTGTTTTAGCCTGAAAGCTGTAATTTACGCAATGACAGACTTTATTTAGTATATACTGACCAAGTCAATGCTTTCTGAGAGGTGTTACTACTTTTGACTTTAGCAAGAGAAGTAAGTACAAAATATAAACTGGCATGTAAAGTGCCTATTTCCAGAAGTGTTTTAGTGCTCTTTCTAGTGTGTTTCAATGGGTCAGACATCCATCTTCTAGGTGTTGGGGAAGGACATTGGAAATATTGTGGGGAACTTTGTCATATTTTTGTGGAAAAACTAACTGGAGTTTTCTGTTCTGGGGGAAGGCTGGATCTTCTGCATTCATTTGTTTGAGATTTTTTAACTAACTCCTTGACTGCTGGTTTAACAGAAATCTATAGAAAAACAAGACTGACAGTTTTGGAATAGACACCATCTATCTCTAGATTCCTGTAGATGGTTCATTGTATGTCAGAGGTACAGGCCATAATTAAAACATGTTGAGAGTGTATTTTTTTAAAGAAGGGTATACATGAAACATAGGAAATATACTAATAATGTGCAAGTGTATTTACCTTTTGTAACAATTCAAATGAGACCAAAAGAGGAAGCAAAGTGGGTGAGTTAGTCTTCTGCTTTTAAGGGGCAAGACATTGAGAATTCAGCAGGTAGCTTTGCAGAGGTCAGGTGCTGGTAGCGTGACTCCTCAGCACCTCATAACAGGATATATGTAACCATGCTTTTGTACGTCCATCCTCCAGCCTGGAGGCAAGACACTACCCTGGAATTACATAGAAATCGAAATATTGGGAAAGAAAAAGGAAATAGGGCATGGTAAACCCCATCTCCTTCCTGCTTATGTATTGTGACAGGAATGCTAAAAACTTGTGAGCGTAGAGTCCATCCTGGAATAAAGAGCCCAGGAAAGTATAGAGACAACAGGCCATGTTGTACTGGGATTTTCATGATGGAGAGCAAAGATATGGGAAGGAAGATACCAATAATAGAGGCGGTGGACCGAAGCCTGAGCCCAACTGCTCTAGACAGGGGGGCCAAATCCAAAGTCTGAGCCCCACCCCCTGGGGGCAGGAAAGCCAAAGCTTGAGGGCTTCAGCTCTGGGCAGGTTTCAGCCTTGGGGCCCCAGCAAGTCTAATGACAATCCTGGTGACCCCATTAAAACAGGGTCACGACCAACAGTTTGAGAACTGCTGCATTAAGCAATACGAGAACTTCAGGTTGGTCATGACCCCTGATGCAAAGCCCCTTTCAGCACCTACTCACTGCCTCTTTCCAAACCCTGGTATCAATACCCATTATTTTGATAATTGTCTTAAAATTGCTTTGAACTTGGGAATCATCAAAAAGAAGCATTAAACCAGAGCCCACGGAAATTGCTTATGTAGCAAAGGCCTGTTTGTATAAGATGGTTGGATGTATGCCTTGGTTAGACCTCTTTGTGGCTTTCCTCTGGGCCGCCTTAGGCAGTTCCTTCTAGGCAGCCATGAGTTAAATAGGACCTTACTACCCTGTGACTGGTATATCTTATCTTAATCAACATGTTCCACAGCAACTCACTTGTCACCTTTTATCTTAGGATACCACTTTGTTGTGTGTCCTTCCCTCTGCCCCATCCCACTTTTTACAAAGTGTGGTTGCTCCTCTGCTGCTGTAACTTCATCTGAAAGGTGGACTGCAAATGAAGCAAAATTGGGGAAGACCGAGGGACCGAGTGGGGGAGGGAACAGGCACAGCCCTTTATTATTCCTTATGATCTGTAAAGAGTGTCCCTCTGGTTTAAAAGCAAAAGGTAACAACATTAGCCCTTCCCCCCACCCCACATTCTTTTCTCTCATCACTGAAACATCAAGTTCTTCACTTCCACTTCTTTCCAGAAGTACTAGAAGGGAACTAGATATGTCAGAGGAGCTGTAGCAATTCCACCTTCTGCTGAGTGGCAAGAGATGCTGTCTTAGATGGCATACCTCATGAAACCAGTAGCTTACCTAAAACTCAGCAACCCCTACCCCTCAGAAGCACTGAAGCTGAGGTAACAGTCTCACCCGACATCATCCCCATGCCCTTCAAATATCTTGCCACGGTCCTCCTGAAAAAGGAAGCAATGAATTGGGGTGAAATCCCGGACTTGTTGAAGTCAACAGGAGTTTTGCCACTCACAGCAATGGAGCCAGGGTTTCACCTCAGACATCTCAAATGCCAAAGGCAATAGGGATGGTGGAAGGAGACAATGGCCATTTTTATACAGCACAAAGGAGCACTATAGGGCACAAGCAAAAAGAAAGTTTGTGTTTATAGTTTAAGTAACACTGAGCTAGGAAGTAGCGTACAAATCACTTAGGCCTCTATTCTGCAAGATACTTAAGCATGTGCTTATCTGTAAGCTTGTGAATAATACCATTGACTTCATTTGTACTATTCACATGCTTAAAGTTATACATGTGCATAAGTACCTTGTGCTGGGGCCTAAAAAGCTTGGCATCCTGAAGCACTGGGTCATACTTTACTCCTCCTCACTTTCCCTGGAAATCAATTATACTAATTGGCAGATAGTCTGCTTCTTTAGATATCTAAGAGGTACCTTTAATGTTACTTGTTTGCATGAAAAATATCACATATTTAGCATTCAGATGTTCTGATCTCTAGTCCCTGGTTCCTTACGTTGTCACATGTGAAACAAGAGGAAAAAAAACTGTTCTTTGTGAGAGATACAGGAGACTAACTCCTGTTCTGAGTTGGAAACATAAAGTTATTACATAGGGTGCTGTGGTGTGAACATGGGAGATAATCACACACACACACAGTGATCCTCATGCAGTCACAAAGAACAAGAACAAGGAAGGAGTGAGGTGTTATCTTAGCAGCTTTGGGGGCTATCTTAGCCTGTCACCTTTGGTCTATTGCAATAGGGCACTCTGTATCAACTCCAGGCTTTAATGTTTAGAGGTCAAGAGATGGATAGGTTTAATAAGAGAAGTAGGTTTAATAAGTTAACAAGAGAAGTAGGTTTCATAAGTTAATACATCGAGGGGCTCAGGAAACAGCACTGCGCCATGTTGTTCACACATCCCCATACATGCCTGGTAGTGGAGACAGCACTCTCCTTGCTTTTCTGAAGGATAATGAAAGTGAGGAATTGTACACAGACTTATCACTTCTTACTCTCCACACTTAACAAGTAAGCTTTATTGAATGAAATAAATCGTGATTTACCCATTACCCACCTGCTGCTTGCTGGGACTGTCCTGAGGTAGTGGGATGAATTAAAGAATTAGGAGCTGAACACAGTGTGGGTGGATCCTGAATAGTTCACCACGAGAGTTGTGATGCTGCTGCTGAGAACAGACAACCTTCAAATGCATGCTGTGGTTTTGTTTTCAATTTCTGTAATCCCCCCCAGGTGAAATACCTTGACGAATGACCCAGGTGCTGTCAATAGCTACTTCTCCTAGCATTGCTGGTTTCTTCACCTTTAGTTTCTGTGCAGTGCAGAGACAGTAAAAACACTTAGCCATATGAATTGTTGGACTGGTAGAAATTTCCTGCTAAGAGTTGCCTACCGTGGATTTTTAGTAATATTTCCTCCTTGTCACTGATACGATATAGTGCTTGCTATTGATACTATGCTGGTTACTTTTTGAGGGATAGTGTCACTGTGTCTTTTGCTACTTTCTAGCCACAAGGTCAGGAGTACAACCTCCTAATAATACTCAGCATGTATATAGTGCTTTGTGTTTCTAAAATATTATGCAAACATTAACTAATTAGTTCTCACAGCAGCAATTAGTGGTGAGTAATTGTGAGTATCCCTCTTTAAAAGCAAGGGAGACTAACACAGAGAGCTATAGTAGCTCGCCTAAGGCCACACACTGAGTCAGTGGCAAAGCCAAGATCAGCCTTCAGGAATTGTTCTTGGCTCCTGGGCCAGTGCATAACCACTAGCCAATGATGCCTTTGGCAAGCAGCCAACATAGCCACTGGAGACAAAATTTGCAAATTTGCAGAAACGAAGGTTGGAGATCACATTCAATTGTGGCAACTTTACATACAAATTATATATTTGTATGTCCAAATGGTGAGTTAGGTATCTAAATGACTATTTTTTCTGGCTCTTACCACTTGCATGTGTGCCAGTGATAACTGTGTAGAAATATAATTGAGAAAATATAATTGGAAAATATCTTGATTTTAAGCTTAAATGTTCCTTTTCTTAATTTAATCTCATTACTTCTAGCTATACCCACTTCTACAAACATAAATAACTCCTTCCTAACTTTGGTGTTTGTGCCCTTTAAATATTTCTGTTCCCCACTCCTAGCTAGACAGTGCCTGTTCTTGTAATCTTTCCCCATAGCTCAATCCCAATTTGTCTGAATTAAGATGATCTTCTTTATATATCTGCTACATCCAGAGGCTAAGAAGCAAGGTGCCTCCTCTCACAACCAAGAAAGACACCGCTCTGCAGACAACGACTTACACCAGTGGTCTTCAAACTGGGGTGCATGGCCCCAGCAGCTGGAGGAGCCATGCGGCTTCTCCGCAAGCGCCATGGCGGCAGGAGGAGCAGGGCGGCTCCTCCTGCCGCTGGGGGTTGCTGCAGCGTTTGCAGAGGAGTTGCTGGGGCAGCCCGGCTCCTCCTGTCTTGCTGGAAACTCGGGAAGTTTCCAATAAGGCAGGAGGAGCTGGGCTGCCCCGGCAGCTCCTCAGCAAGGGCTGCGGCAGCCCCGGCCACAGGAGCCGGGCACCGCGGCTGAGACTTGGGAGCCGGGCCCCACGCGCCGCAGCTGAGACCTGGCTCTGGGAGCCAGGAGCCATATGCCACGGCTGACACCCGGGCCGGGAGCCAGGCGCTGTGGCTAGCCCACGAAAGCTTATTCCCAAATAAATTTGTCAGTCTCTAAGATGCCACAAGGCCTTCTCATTGTTTTTGCTAATACAGACTAACACAGCGACCCCTCTGAAATCTGTAAACTCAGAGTAAGTGAGAGAAGAGATTGAAGATGACAATATACAAAAGATGTTAGAAGTTAAACATGTGAATAAGAGCTTTGCTGGATCAGGGCCTCTATGCTTGAGGATGATGGTGGGCAAGCAGGGGAAATAGCATCAGCTATGGGTCTGCAGACAATGCAGAGCTGTTGCCAAAGACTCTCTGTGTGTGTGCATACTACCTCTGTCCCTTCTGCTTCATACCACATAGTAGCAGCTGGAGTTTGGGTGCACCCAGCTGCTGCTAGTCAGATCTGTGGATTCCAGTAGATTTTACAATATACATCCTGTTGGATCTTGTATCATCCCAGAATTTGGCGTTAAGTGAGGAGGGAGATATTGCTTTGCTGCGTCTTCCCATTCCATTAACTACAGCTCTTTCCCAGGTTCTCACCCTGGCTCCTAGCATGAGTCTCCTAGCCATAAGTCTTGGAGCCTGGAATGTGATACATACCTTGCTCATGTGGAAGCAGCTCAAATTTCATGAGGAGAGACTGATCCCTCCTGCAGGCAACATGCTCTCCATCCTATTAATCCCCAGTGCAGGTCTTTGTTTCTACCCCATGGGAGTAAAATAATGCTCCATTCCTGACCACACCTGGATTTGGAAACAACAAATCTCCACGTCCAATCTGGCATCTTTAAAAGTAGCTGATTTGCTAACCCTCTCACAAGGACTAAAGCCAGGCTGAATAGGGCTAAAGACTGCAACTTTAATTAGTTTGCAAGTTATCAAGCAGAAACCTCACCTATTGCAAAAAGAAAACGACTGCACTTATTAAAAAACCACGTGACAATCACAGCTACTGGCAGGTCAGGTGCTGAGCAGAAGACACTAACCAGTGCACATGGGGCTGAGGCCTAGGCATTCATGGAGGGCCAGGCATGGGGGCTGTCATCAAGCAATCTCTCTCGCATTCTCATTGGCTCACTGAGGCTACCATAAGCAGGCTGATCTACTGTGAAATATTTGCTGGATGAGTCAGGCAAATATATTCCTTCTGAATGGCACATTATTTAGGTTTGTTTGTTTATTTATTTAGAGAACTGCCCAGAAAAGGCTTTGAAATTCAGGGTGTGCTAAGAAAGCACCCATGGGCAGAACACCATGATACATCAGCTCTGGCCAAATCTGGGGAAGACCAGCTATTTCCTGTGGCTACATTTGGTTACACAGAAAAAAAGGGCTGCTCTTATCCCATTGAAATAGAGGATCGGGCCCAAAGTGTTTATGTAGGGCATTCTCAGCTCCTCCTATACAGAGATCCCTGAGCATGGGAACACTAGACTTAGAGCCTTTGAGTAAATCACAGCAGTCTCTATGTTTGAAACTCTCATACTGATTAACAACGCTTAGTAAATAAGTTTGAGAGAAAAATTAAATGTGTGAGTCATTGTTGAGCAGTCTAATTAGGATCTGTCTAACCACATACGCAGTTTGCAGAGAAAAAGGAAATTAAAAAACAAAAAAGAGTATCTAGAGTGAGAGTAAACCTTTATTATTTGATTTACTACTTGTATTACAGTGGTCCCAACTGAGATCAGGGCCCCAAAACAATAAGGTCCAGATAAATAAGGTCCAGATAAATACTTAAAATACCTATAAGGTCCAGATAAGTACATAAAATACCTGCAATTCAATTCTTACCACATCTCAAGTGAAGATCAGGAGAAAAGAATAAATAGGTGGTGAAGGAAACCGCAGCACATTGGAAGCAGGTTAGATTGTATTTTATTACTTTATCTGGCATTTTTATTTTATTTTACAGTTGCAATGCCAAGGTTCAGTCCCACAACTATTACTCATGAAATAAGGGCTGCAGAATCAGGGCCTCTCATTGTAGTACAAATCGTTAGGAAAATATAGCTAGGAGATTATCAGCGTTTCTCCAAAGCGGATGAAAAAACCCTGCACAGCAAGTTTGCTTGGACAAAGCGAAGATAAATACACAAAAAACTCTGTTTACTCACAAAGAGGCACACATTCATTGAAGCAAGAATCTAACTGGTGCTGTGCCCTCTGTGTAGGCCTTTCGGATTCTAGACATCAGTCTGAACCAGGGCACGCATTTTAGGATGTGAATTTTCTCTCAGTCACAGATCTTGCACTCGGAAATCCTCCCTCAAGAAAGTTATGACCCAATACTGCTTCCACTTAAGTAAAATCACCATTGATTCAAAGGGGAACAAGATCATGCTACGAGTGTTATGTTCAGCAGCTACAATTCCAGCTACTTTATAAAATCAAAGAAAAAAGCACCCCTTTATCTTCTGATATGAGAACTCGGATGTCACCATGTGGAATGAGTATGAGAAATGAACTAAAACAGAATAGAATTAGCTGCATATCATCATCAATCCTCAATTTGTGAATGTTCCTAATAGATTAGAATTTGAGAGAGTTTAATTGTTAACCACTTTAGTGTTTAGATTTCCTAAGAATGTGAACACTTATTCATATTCTATACTGTTTAAAAAAAACTTTCCCTAACATCTCGTTGAAATTCCCACATTCTGACTATTGAATTTGTATTTTTATTTTTTAATCCGAGGAAGACCAGGGCTTTAATTTCAGATTAACGACATTCTTCATTTGAATGAGAATTTCACTAGATTAGCTTGTGAACTTTTAAAGCAGGTTGTATTATATGTCTAGAGGAAACAATTTGTGTGACAGACTATCCTTCATAATCTCCCTCTTCAGACTTCTGGTAACAAAAGACCCTAAATACTGAAGATGTTTTGTGGGAGGGGAAACACTTTCCAAACAAGTAGTCTCTATTCCAGCCCAGGTAACAAAGAGGCCTAGGGAATTGTCAGAGGCCTTGTCAGAATTACCCTATAGGTTTTAGAGCCACCTGCTGTTTAAGCCATTGGTCAATAGATTAACGGCTGCTAGTACTAGGTGTTTAGAAAAGCAAGTTATGTGGCAGAACAAACAAAATCAACCCACACTTAACACATGTTAATTCAAAATTTAATAGATCTGCACTAGGCACCGTAAAGCAATCACAAAAGGAAGGGGGAGTGGCGGGGGGAAAGCTTTTTGCATACACTCGCTCTTCAAGCAAAGGATCAGCTAAAAATACTTCATGGCATCTGAAACAACAGGAAAATACTCTATTTACTGTGCAAAACTCCCTTGACACTTTTACCTGCCAGTCGCCCTTCCTTCCCTCTAGTTTCTTCATGCTGTTTTTGAATATGCACCTTTTGGGTGATTTCAAAACCACATTTATAAGGGGCACTATTATAAAGGCACTGGAGTAAATCCACACTAAACTGCTTTTAGGGGGTGATCCATTGCTAAAGGACTTAGCTAGTCACAAAAGTAGGTGAGTGCAAATGCATGTATGTGCCACAACCTAGTATACAACAAGCCAAAAGATTCAACAAACCACAGCACACACAAAAATAAATGTTTTCCGTCCCTCACTTCTGTATGAAGGCCCTGTGTTGCTGCTGTTGGAGACTTCCCATTGATGTCACTGTGGGGTTGGGCTTACGGGAATATCTGAGGATGACTTCATAAAGGGTGAATTTCTTGAGTTCCACATATGTAACACTGCTCTACAGCCAAAATGCTTCTGAAATAAATGTATTCAAACTTGACTAATTCTGGGTCACTGAGACCCACTTAAGCAAATGATGCTTAAAATTGTTGATTGGCTCTAGTTTTCAAGATATGCTATTGGGTCAGTATATACAACCCTTGACATGGGAATGGTGGAGGATAAGTGAGTTATAAAGGGAAGGGATCTCAATTTAAACCAGAAATGACTAAAATACATCTTTGACAGAATCTATGAATAAATCTGTGACTGGGTTTGGACAGTACTTGCTTTTTAGGCAAAACAATGAATGATGCAATCTGAAGCTGGTATTGCGTCATACATGATACGAATTGCATCATGTTATTCCTAGAAGTCATGGATGATGCAATCATAACGAAGCTTACATCACTCTGCTGAACAAATTGCCCTGTATCAGCTCTAGAAATCATACAGTGTTGTGCTCTTTTATTTGTCAGTGTTTGATTTTGCAAAGGGACACATTTCTGTTTAGCCAAAGTGAGCAGAGATGCCTTGTACTTGTGTGAACAGTGCAGATAACTTCTGCTATGTTTGTGGTGAAGTGACTTTTGCATTACAAAAGCGCAGTATAACCACTATGGTTAAGAAAGCCTATCACCTTTCTTTTGGCTGCAAAACTGGAGATCAGGACAAGAGGTGGGCCCCACACATATGCTGCAACACTTGTGCAACAAATCTTCGCCAGTGGTTGAACAGGAAAAGGAAATCTATGCCTTTTGCAGTGCCAATGATTTGGAGAGAGCCAACAGATCATACCAGCAATTGTTACTTCTGCATGGTGCCTCCAGTTGGGAAACGTGTGTCAAAGAAGAAAAAGTGGACTGTGCATTATCCAAACATTCCATCAGCTATACGCCCAATACCCCACGGAGAAGGACTGCCGGTTCCTGATGCACCAGAATCATTCTCACTTGAGTCAGACGAGGAGGAGGAAGAGGATGAAATTTCTGGTCCTGAACCATCAATGTCACAGGACCCACATTTTCTCCCATCCTCCTCCTCTGAACCACACCTCATAACACAAGCTGAACTGAATGACCTTGTCAGGGATTTGGAACTACCCAAGAGTAAGGCAGAGCTGTTGGGCTCCAGACTACAGCAGTGGAATCTCCTGGTAGGTGATGTTAGGGTTTCCATGTTCCGTGACTGTCAAAAGGATATTGTCCCATTCTTCTTCATGGAAGGTGATCTTGTAGCCTGCAACAACATCGATGGTGTGATGGAAGCCCTCAACATCGTTCACGATCCAGATGAGTGGAGACTCTTCATTGATTCATCGAAGATGAGTCTTAAAGCTGTTTTGCTGCATAATGGCAATGTTTTGCCATCAATTCCAGTTGGTCATGCAGTCCATATGAAGGAAACCTATGACAACATGAAACAACTTTTGAGGTGCATAAACTATGACCAACATCAGTGGCAGCTTTGTGGCGATTTGAAGGTTGTTGCTCTCTTGCTTGGTCTGCAGACTGGATACACAAAGTACTGCTGTTTTCTCTGCGAATGGGATAGTCGTGCAAGAGATTCCCACTACATCAAGAAAGATTGGCCACTCCGACAGTCATTGGAGCCTGGGAGGAAAAGTGTTCAGCATCCACCCCTTGTTGAATCAAGGAAGATTTTGTTACCACCTTACACATCAAGCTGTGTCTGATGAAGAACTTTGTCAAGGCCATTGACAAAACACAAGCAGCTTTCAAGTACCTCCGTGGAAAATTTCCAAGGTTGAGTGAAGCTAAGATAAAAGAAGGTGTCTTTGTTGGTCCTCAGATTCGTGAACTTCTTCGAGATGATGCATTTGACCATGCACTGCGTGGCAAGGAAAAGACGGCATGGAAAGCCTTCCAGTCAGTGGCAATACATTTTCTCGGAAACAACAAGGCAGAAAACTACAGGTTGTTGGTGGAAAACCTCCTCAAGGCATACAAAAGCCTTGGTTGCAACATGTCACTAAAGATACATTTTTTGCACTCTCCTCTAGATTTTTTTCCACCGAACTGCGGAGCAGTGAGCGACGAGCACGGCGAGCGATTTCAGCAGGACATTGCAACAATGGAGAAACGCTATCAGGGCAAATGGAGCCCATCAATGCTTGCAGACTATTGCTGGACAGTGTCAAGAGATGCTCCATTTAATGAATACAAGAGACAAGCCAAGAAGTGCCGAGTAGACACTGAATAGGACTAAACTATGTACATAATAGTTTTTTGCCTTTTGTTTCATAATGCATTTTATTTATATAACCCTTTTGCTGATTTTTAAAGTGTTACATAAACAGGACAGGTGAAATATTATCATGTAAAGCAACCATAAACACATGAGAAGACCTAGGTTTACAATTTATGATTAAAACTACTATCTACACAATATATATAGACATAAAATGTAAAAACTTAAATATCTTAGAAACAGTAGCCAATCAGTTGTTTTAATTGTCATATTTGAATTCAGCACATCAAAATACATAATAAATATCATATTTTATCTCTGAAGCAGACGACTTCTAAAAAATTGTAGACCAGTGTAATCTGAGGAACTGAGATTTGTGTGGCTGTCTTGTGCGATGGTTGGAAGAGGAGCAAAATCCAACCATAGGGCAACTCTGCTTCCTTTATGCAAATGTAACTGACTGCTAGACTGGGATAAGCACAGCTATCATGCCCCCACAGCCCTAATGCCCTCGTCTGTGCTGGCATATTCTGAACTGCCATGGAGGTCATATCCCAGCATGCAGAAGGTGCACGAGACTTTGAATGGCTGCTCCACTCAAGTCCATTCTCCCCATATGTCGCCATCACAGTGGTTCCATGGCACAGAGGGCCCGGTGTGGACCTCCCACCACTTGGAGGAATGGAATGGGGTGGGATTAGAAATGGAGGTTTGTGGTTGCACAGCTGGGCAAGCCTGTGCCCTCATTTGCACACATGCAACCCTATTGACTTCAGTAGGGATTGTCAGCTTAAACCCAGGACAGAACATGGAACACAGTGCAATAAAGATGGCAGTGCTGTTTTGTGAGAGACTGGTGCTGAATTCAGACTGAAATAAAGCACAGAATAACAGCAGCATGCGTCTCTGTCATGATGGGCTATGATAAAGTCTTCTATTTGCTGTAAGTACGAAGCCAAACATCTAAGTGATAAAACACATCAGAAATGTCTATGTCCCAGCACTGCATGCCCTGTGATAAAAACCTTTTAAATACAATTTGTAAGGGTCCTATGTCAATATAATTAGGAAGAAAAATAAAAGGAGGGAATTTATTAGCATCGTAATGCCACTAAAAATAGCTCAGTATAATGAAATGAAATGTAAATTAGGTGTTAATATAAACTTTCAAAAACAAAAACATATTTAGTGGCATGTTTTTCAGGTTTCCTCTTCTTGGTTAACAAAGGGACCCTCCCCACAAACTGCCACCTGTCACATTCCTTATCTTAGTGGCAGTTATTTGTGTCCTGTGGTGGGAGACTGGGGCTCTGGGATTTTCTTATGCCTTTTGACAGTGGAAGATAAAGGTACAGTCTCCATTTTTGCATCTAAACAAACACATGCCTGGAGCAGTACAAGAAAAACTTGGATAGCAAAGTCTCACGCTGAAAGGGCACCTCCAGTTAACCCAGATGCAAAATGGGTATCTTATCAATTGGGTTAGGGCTGTCAAAGGCGGTTGGATGTGATGCTGGCCACATCATTCTCTTATGTACTTTTGACTAGGAACCTGATTTGCCTTAACTGCATCAGCCTGATGAGACATCAATTCAGTAGACATTAGAGTTTGACTATATGGTTTCAGGACCTTATCTTGTCATAGGAGCCAAAGCTACTGCTATTTATCTGTCTCATTGGCCAGGCTTCCAGTGGATTTTGGAAAGGTCTGGAGAGGCTGTCATTGGAATACTTTCCCATTTTCGCAGGTAATCTTCTTTTCTCAACTTAGACCCTTTCCCTCTCTTATATTTCAATCTTCTGACAAATCAGTGATTGGTTTATGATGTTCCCCACTGGGTTTATAATCATGGGAGACAGGCTCTTGTAGGCTGTGTGAGGTGCAGCTTAGAGAAGTTTCCAGATTAACAGAAGTAAGGCGCAGTATCAGTCCAGTGAAACCTTGCCATGCACTTGGGGGTTCAGGGAAGAGTGCTGGGATGGAGGTAATCATCTTTTTAACATGCCCTACTCCCTCCAACAACTGGTGCATTTCTAGTCAGTTAACGCTGCTCCAAACAAGAGTCATATTATTGTTTGTTTTTATCCTAGCAGCACCCATAATGAACTGGGATCAGTAGAAAAGGCAAAGAAAACATAGTCTCGGCCCCAAAGAGCTGACAATCTAAGGGGACAGGAAATACATAAAGGGAGGGGGAAAGGGATAAAACTCATCCAAAATATATACTTAGTCCAAAACAGTCAGCTGCCCCTAAGGGCACACATACAACAAGGCACCCCAATGGCAGTACCATTTTCAAGGGGCAGGGAAAAACAGGGAACAGCATGGAGGATCAAATCTACTGTGTGGATTGCCCAGGATCCAACCGGTTGGAGCATAGTTTCCATGTGGACATTTAGGCCTTGATCTGATAGACACTTACTTAACGTACATGCAAAACCCTACTGGGTCACAATGGAGCCTCCATGTTGTTCTAAGGGTTTGAGGGCTGCGCCCTTCTCCCATCCCCAAGGCTGCAAACCTCCTGAGGGAAGAATGCAGCTACAATGCTATGAAATGCTCCTTGCAGACATTGTCAAATTGTTTCCCGCCTACCATGGGTTTTTTTCCACAGTAGGGGAGCATTTAGCCCTGCATAAACACAGATAAGATAAATTATGTATTGTAGCACAGTATGTATTGCTCTTCTATCAGCTGTCATTATGAAGCTAGAGCTGATGGTTGTAGCAAGATATTTTAATGTTAGGAATATCTTTAAAAATACATTTTGGACTCCTAAGCTATGTCAAAGCCCTCTACATTTCTGCAAATATCTGGGGTCAGCAAAGTGCTAAGAATTTTTCAAACTCCCTGCCTGCCATCTCAGTAAAGGAAGGCAGATGGAGAGTTACAATCAGAGGTCTGTGCACAAAACGAATCTGTCAGGGATCTGATCAGGAGCAGGTCTGAATTGTCTTTAACTCCAAGATATCGTCTCTGGAGGGGAAACATAGCATGGAACCACGATCATCACATGTCTTGTAATAAACACACATAACACTGGTGTATCTCTGTCATTTGTAGCAACCCTTTCCAGGAATGTGGATAAGCATCTGTCTTTGCAGCTGACACCAATGCTGGTTTTCAGCCAGTTATTTAGCAAGGTAGTGAATAGCATCTCCTTTGACAGGTCTAAACTCCAGCTAGACCTGGAATGCAGTATTAAAGTGGTAAACATTAAAAGAGATACAAAATGCAGCATCTCTGGTTTGTTGGTTAGTGTCCCTGGATTTCCCCAGCTTGTCAAACTGGTATGAACAGTGTTAGAAATGGATATTATCTGAATATTCCACCTTCCCTTACTGCAACATTTGCCTTCTAAACATGTCAATTAATGACAATAGCCAAGACAAATGTAGAGTAAATAAATACATTTTAGATACTTCTTGGTTTGGAAGCAGAAAACAGCCTGTTCTTGAATTTGTTATTTGTGGGTCTTAATTTTTTCTATATTTCCTAGAAGTAAAGAAACCTACATTCAATATGCTGTATTCTCTCAAAAGCCTGCTGATTCTAATATTATTCCCCCTGGAGGATGTAAATTTAAGTTATCTTTACAAACAAGCCGATTTTGGATCATTTCATATTCTGCTTTGTGTGCTTGGTATTTTAGAAGGCACAAAGGCAGCACAAAACATAACATGACACTTCGCTTGCATTTTTTAAAAAAAATCTACAATCATTCATAGTCAATGTAGAAGAGCATTTTCCCCAATGCCACACGTATGTTTTGTTTGTTTCCCCTTGAATATGAGGCAGTGAGGCTGGGGGAGGACGGTGTGATGGAAAAGTGACCTAGATCATCAAGGTCTGCTTAACTGTTCAGCAGTGGGAAAGAATCAGAATGCACTAAAAAAAAAGAAGAAAGAGAGAGAAAACAAACCCCAGCTGATGACTGTCCTTCTAAGCCTTTCCAATCACAGGCTAGCAGTTAAAATAATACTCACCTACTGGGCATCCAGTGGAGTTGATCTACCTTTTCTGCTGGGAGGTTCATGTCTAGTCAAGCCTGATTAATCTGATGCAAGCCCTGAATGATCCCAAATATAACGCATAACAGCTACACCTGTTTATCAAGCCAGTTCATTTCCCTTCCCCTATTTCACACTGAAAAGGAGCTTTAATTAAAACAGTAAACAAACGAGCTCCTAGTCTAAATCAGAGCTGCAGGCAAAGGAGAGATAACTTAGGCTCTTGAGAAGGGGGATTTTCAGTTAATTTATGGAATCTACTGTCACTCTCAAGGCAAGGGAGCTTACTTAGCTGGGAAATTGAAGCAGACAGGCTTTGTCTAAACACTTCTTTTTTGCAGAGTATCTTTTTTTTCCTATTTGAATTTTTAATAAGATTCTCATTACATTTTAGGAAGGAAATTGCTAGATTTTTCCAATTTTCTCATGACTCATGCAGCTTCTTTGTAAAAGGAAAATAAAATCAGCGTGTTAAACACTGGAGATATAAAACTGAAGGGTGAATGTGCTTACATACTTCTGTTACTAGAGGAAATGTTCCTGCATCTATTAGCAAATTATTCCAAACTATGTTGATATGATGTGGATACAGCTGCATCTTTTATCTTTATTTAGTATTTCAGTAGCACCATAAGTGTGCATATTGCTTTCCAGATGTAGCTCCTGATCCTGGAATGACATCCATGTGGGTTGAACCCTCAGCCCATTTTGAAACCCATCCAGAGAGACCCACATGGGTGATGGAGTCTGAGTAGATGTAGTTGCAGGATGGAGTCAAAGAGAGGAGCTTACAGTCTAAGGCAGGCCTGCACAACATGCAGCCCGGGGGCCACATGCGGCTTGCACGGGCTCACTGTGCAGCTCGCGGGGGGTTAGTAGGGGTGGGGCAAGCCAAGCGGTGGGGTGGGGAGCAGCGGATGGGGGCGGGGAGAAAGCAGGGCTTTTCAG
This sequence comes from Dermatemys mawii, assembly GCA_007922305.1. Classification (NCBI taxonomy): domain Eukaryota; kingdom Metazoa; phylum Chordata; order Testudines; family Dermatemydidae; genus Dermatemys; species Dermatemys mawii. Next base: position 21,641,208 of record ML677362.1, read on the forward strand.
CCCACATCTGGTTTTTTTGCGGTAATATGGCCCTCGCTGCTTTCTGAGTTGTGCAGGCCTGGTCTAAGGCTCTGATCTTGCAGACTGTTCTGCATTAGGGTGACCAGACATCAGTGTGAAAAATCAGGACAGGGAGTAGGGGACAATAGGAGCCTATATAAGAAAAAGACCCCAAAATTGGGACTGTCCCTATAAAATCAGGACATCTGGTCACCCTATTCAGCATATATGGACTGCTGTGCCTGAAAGGGTCTGCCCCTATGGATCAGCTTGAAGCACTGGAGACAAAGGGTCCAGTCCAATTTGTCTTTTTCCCTCCAGAACTCACAATTAAGATAATGAGAGTGCTGACTGGAATAAGGCAGGCAGGATAAGGCCTGATTCTGGCAATGCCACAGACCCTCTGTGCACAGAACTCTCAGGTCCAGTGAGAGACAACAACTTGCAGGGCTGATCCTCCACTGATCACACTGGCAAATCTCCCACACTAATGAGGTTGCAGGTCAAGGCTTCAATTAGTCTATACATTATTACCATGATTAAAATGAAGACACACAAATATATCCAATTTGTTATTTAGTAAACATAGAGAAGCAAAGATGAAGAGGGAGAGTTCCCAAGGCCCAAAGAGGACTTACGTGTCAAGTTTCCATTGAAAATTAAGGGGAACTTTTCCCCTTTTTTGTTTGAAACATCATCCACCAAATAGCTGCAAAACAACCTAGAATTTGACTTACTCTGCTATGTTATGAGGTGCTTTTCAAACCCCGGGCATGGTGGAAAGTCTTTATACTATGTACAAAACAAATTAATACTGAAATGGAAGATGATTTAATTTTCTATCATCAAGTATTTGTCATGTAGAGGGCTGTCTCTCTCTCTGGAATCAAACTATTATTTTGCAACTTACAGTGCTGTTGGGACTCACTACTTAGGCTAATTAATATATTTGATAGATGTTTTATTTTATTCCAATCTGCGATTTACAATTCTTCAGTTTGTGAAATCACATTAAAATTGTAGTTTTCATAAAATTATAGACAGTCCAAGAAAAAAATTCTGTAAATCTTTGTCATTTCCTATGTAAACCTACTTTAAAAATACAGGAATGTCTTGTACATATTTCAAGTCATCCTGCTTTTCCTTGTGGCATATCCAGTAATCATGTTGACAAATTAATGGTAGAGAATTAGTTGTACATTAAAGATTTAAATTATATTATGTAGCACATTGTCATAAAATGATATAAAACAATAGGAAAATAAATGTAAATTAATTCAAGTTACTGACATGTAAAACACTAGACTGACATCTGTACACTTAACAACGTGCACAGCTGCCATACTTTAAAACATAAAGTAAATGTTAGGTACAAACTCACTGGGAAAGTAGTAAAGCAAAATCTGTGTTCTGCTGCAAATGAAGAGTGAGGCAAAAATCTCCCCAGTGTTTATGAATTTTACTGGGCTGGCTAAACTGCAATTCGTGAGCTAAATAAACAAATGTGTCTAGAATCATTCCATTCTAACTTCAAGGGAACCCTACCGAAGTTTCTTTTATCAAATAGAATGAATAACTTGTAATGACAATACTTAGGGGTTTGTATTATCCCACCGTGAACTAAAAACGGAGTTCCTGTAAATACCAAAGTGAAATTGCTTCCAGGGGCACAGCCCTCAGACTTACAAGGGGTTTGCAGACTACTGTGCAAACTAATTATAAGGATTCAGTTTCCTGGTATGAAGGAATGTATTACCTGCAGCAAAGGATGCATAAAATATCAGGAACCAGAAGCACTAGGAGGAAGCCCACTGCCATAGTGAATTCAAGCCCTAGCTCTAGGTTTATACCCACAATCCAGGCTCATGCTGAGAGACTAATCACTTGGCCATTCTTAGTGCTGTTGTCCAATCAGTCCCTGAATAGCAAAACTTCACAATGCAGAGTATGAATTAGAAATGTGGGTGCAGACTTTTTTTGCAACAATACCTAACTGGGCCTTTCAGCGAGGACAACTAATGGACAAAAGCAGGGCGGAAATTGGAGTAACTTTTGGAGGCCCTTGCAGCTCTTGTCAATAAGAGTTAGCTCAATAATGGTAGCATTGGCCTCTTTTTTGTGAGCTGGATCAATTGTTCACAGCGAAAAAAGTCATAAAAATTGAACATTTTTGTTGTGCTTGCCTTGGAAATTATGGCAATTCCCTGAAGCAAACCAAATCTATTTGTCTCCTTCTAATCTTTTGGTAGATTTGGTCATTGTTTAGGACACGGGAAAGTATTTACATTTTTTTTCCTCCCAAAAGAATAAAAAAGCTTCTTAAGCTATACAAATGTCAGGTCTGTGTTTTAAAATTTAGCTTTGTTTACCCAACAAAATGGAATTCATTATTGTGTAAAAGTGGTTCGATTTTCTGACCTTTTTATTCAAAATGTTGAGAGTATCAAAAAGCTCATTTGAAGGTCACAGGTTTATGTATCTATTCTCTTAAGTGTTTTAGAAATTCATATGGAGGACACAAAAGGTGGAATATGTGAAAACATACTGTTCATTGTTTACCCTAACCTTGCCATGATTATTAGATAAATGAATGTAGCAAAATGGCATTAAAAGCCATTGTGAACAGTGGATTCTTTTTTTTTTTTTTTTTTGGCCCGAAGACTGTTCATTTTAGCCTCTGATTTACAAAGGTCAATTTCTAATTCTTTTCCTTGGGTGGTTTATATAACTTCTGCATTTCAAGTCTATAAAAAGCTTTTGCGGCGTTTTTATGCTGTAAATAGCAATTTGTTTCATTATCGTTTGTATTTTTATATGTTATTCCTATAGATTTTTGATAATATTGTCAGGCTTAAAGTTGAAAATCTTTTCAGTTATATTTTAAACCAAGAGCCATTCTCTGGATAATTCAAAATTAGTAGAATTAATGAATCAAGGATTTAAAAAAACCCACACCTTTCTTAGAAAGAGGTTTAATGCAAAATTTTATTTTTATATCTACAGATGATTTGAAAAGCTTTTGTAGCTAGTTATCTGAAGCTGATATTTAACTGTTACTTATTCCACTAATTTCTATCTTTTGTTAAAAGAACTTTCTTAGCTAGATCTTGTTGCTCTGTTCCATGCTAATTGCAGCTTACATTATATAAATGGCTTTGTAAAGAAAACTATAACCCTAAGCCTTGAAAGTTGCATGTTTCTATTTGCTCAAACTTGATGCACTTATTTTGAGAGGGTCATTGCAAGGAAAGCTGTGTAGGCACTGAGAATGTCCTGTATAATAAGCTTAAACAGAACCTTTTGTTAAGCCTAGTATTCTCAGGCCTGAAAATTAGGCCTCCTTTTTCTAACTGCAAGCTGAAGTGGTTCATTACTGCAGCTTCCTTCTCTAGGCCTTGGCCCAGCCATTCCCAGTACTCAAGGTCTGTAACTTCCTTAAAAAGGAAGAAGGAAAACATGGCACACAAAGGTCTTGTTAGCACTTCCTATGTGAAATTAGCAGCTTTCTAAAAGGTACAACTCCAATTACCTCACATTGTGGGGACGCGCATAAACCTAACAATGAGCCCAGTCTTGCAAGTGACATTCTGTCTTTCTAGAGTTACTTCCCTAATTAGGAAAGAAGAAGTTCTATTCTAGTGAGTGCATCTATTTACAGTGGGCCACAATGCTTTAACTTGAGCATCCTTCTGAAAGACCAGTGTTAAAAAACACAAGTGCTCTTTTAGCAGAGTTGTCTATGGAGAAGCACCACATTCCTAACGGTTACACCCTCTAAAAAAGTGTAGCTGCTTTTCCAGTATTGTTCACACTTCAGGATTCATTTTAGACAATAAAGCTTCTGCCCAGTGAGCTCTGGGAATTACAGTGGACAATAGGGAGGCATTCTTAGGAGAGTCTAATGATGGAAAAAAAGAAAAATATTTATTGCTTTTGACAGTTCCACAAGGGGCAAAAATCCTTGTCGTGGCTAAAGTTTCCACAGCTGTTGGAGGAAGGGTGGTCATATGGACTAAACAGTTCAACTCCTTTGTTAAGAGGCTGAGCACAAGGGCCAAGCTGTGAAATTAAAGATTAAGTTCATTAAGGTAAGATAATTGTGCCTGCATTGTTGTTGATACAGGTGTAGCAACAGGGCCCTGAATCAGTGAAGCTATTTACATGCAGTGCTCTTGTTAAGTAAATTAGCTTACAGGAATATTTTTTTTTAAAAGATGTTTATTATTTGCACAGTATAAGATCTGAGCCTTCATGACTGTATTGCAAACCTAAAGCTTCTGTCGAACAATGCTGCATGCTGGGGTTTAGATGGGGGTTGAGGACAGAAAGTTAGAAAATATACATGGGCATAGAGAAATGTACCTATTGCCCAGAAAAGAAATGTTCACAGATTTCTGGCTACAATATGCATCAGCTGTTTTTCTCAGCATAGAAACTGAAATGCCATTGTTGAGCAAGTGAGTTGGAATTATTAGCATCAATACCCTTGCAGCTTATTTGACATGAAAGTATTACTGATTATTAGTCTGCAACTGTTAGGCATTTGGAGTCTTCACTCATATTGTGTTATTTGTATTTTTTTACAGTTCAAAAGGTAGAGAGTTCATAATATTATGGTTCCAATATTATATGACTATGGGCTAATAATAAAAAGTTATAGCTTCTTAAATTAATTTTAAAAACATGAATTAACCCAAATGTATAACTTTTATTTTGATATAGTGAATCAATTATCTATTGTGCTGTTGGTGTTAGGATTAAGAATGATAATTTTTAAATGATTAAAAATACCATAATTTATTTTTAATATAGCATGAGAATTAAAATTTTAAAAAATCAGTGATGTGTCTGTATCCAGCATTTTACTATATTTAACACTATGGTCATCTGGTACAGAATATCTTATTTTAATTTTTACATGCATATTACATATACAAATGAACAATTAGATGTGCAAAATTGTTTTTCAAAAGTGGTGTTTTTAAAATATTCTTGCATAAGTGTACCCTAGAGGAGCACACGATTTAATTCATTGCTGTTTTACCTGATATGATGCCATTCCTATATTCAGTGCTGTGTGCATTTCAGAATGTAAGATGGTTTTAAGATAGTACAGTGTAATTAGAACATAAGGCATATGTCTAGCATATTCTTCCTTACAATTTTAATACAGGTGAAAAACAACATTAATGCCATCATGTGAATGTGTTAACAACCTTTTCTAGATCAGAATTTCTAGTTTCTAATGTTCTGTCTCTACCTTTTGGAGTCAGGCCTGTTCTGAATGCCATTATCTGTCTCAGTCTATCTGGGCAAGCAAATAGGTTCACTTAAAATCCATTTGGAATGCACTGTGAAGCAAAATACTGGTCAAAGACAACTTATTCATCCAAAGCAGAAATGGTTTGCATATTATCAGTCTGTGTAAAGTATACAAGTTTCCCCTTGTTGGAACCAACAATACATTGGACCCAATCCTGCTCACACTGAAGTAAATGGCAAAACTCTCATTAACTTCAGGAAGGAGGATCAGTGCTTTTTGACTGTTTTAATCTATTTTCTACATATATGTACCTAAGGAGCAAATCGTAGATGAGGTTAAAAATGTGGAGAGCAATAGATATGCTAAATAGCAGAAACCCTGCTCTTTGGCAGAGATTCCTGTTTATATGCCAGTTCTGAGGAATATAAACAACATATCAGTGTTTTTGTGAAGTGAGTCATTCAAATAACATGTAACCTATTTGTGCCATCTTTAAAACTGAGGATGTAGGCCTATTCTCCTTGGATAGATAATTAATTCACTTTTGTCACATAAAGAAATCTGTTATATCGTTGGAAAATACATTCCATTAAATCTAGCATAGTGTTTTCTCATTTGGACCTTTTACTACTTACAAAAAAATTGTATGCAGATTTTAAAATTTTATTAGAGTCCATTATTTTTATATAGGAGAATAATCATTAGAAGAATGAGGTTTGTTTTTGTCCAAAAAAAGATGAATGGGTATGAGTTTATTGAATGGGTATGAGTTTATTATTTAGCTTTACTATTTTTTTAACACTGAATGTTTTTCCAGCATAATCTTAAATAGATGTCAAATGAGCTAGAAACGTCTAGAAAATAGTCATATTTTCATTCCCAATTTTAGTTTATATATGCTTTAATATAATTTAAGATATAAACATTCAAATTGTTCTATTTTAATGTTGTAAAAGAGTATTGAAAATCAAATTAACAATTCAAATGGCAATTGGCATATAGATTATAACATAAGTTTAACTATATTTGCTGCATGTAGAAATAGCTCATCAAAGAGCAGAATTTACAGTTTTTATTAAAGAAATTTCCGAGGACACAAATGGGGTGAGGAGGGAGAGAATGAGAAAGTAATGACAAACTATCTAACTACACACAAAAATATGCACAGCATACAAGCATAGAGTAGTATAGATGAAAGACAGCATCCACCTAAAATGATTGTCCATTTTGGAAATAATGTTGCTTCTTGACATATTTCAGTGTGTCTATGCTGTATACATGTTATATACACACACACATATATGTGTTTATACTGATGTGTCTATGTAATATATATGTGTGTCTGTGCATCTACAATACATGTGTATATGTATTATATATATATGTAGTGTGTTTACATATGTATGTGTGTATAGATACAAACACATATGGAATATAAATTAATATTACCTGAAAAAGAGAATTTCCTGGATGTTATATTAATTACCATTTTCTCCAGTTTGCATAAAGGTTTAGCGGTTCTAGTAATAATAAACTACTGTACTTTGAGTTAAAGGTCTTTTTAAGTGCTGTTTCCATTTTTCTGTTTTGTCACCACATTGTCATAAAAAAGGCAGGCTGTAATTTTTAGAACCTTTTCTGAAATTTTTGTTTTAGGTATTAGTTGCTTAATTTTCAGTTGAGCTTAAAGTTTGTAAGATTCCATTTGTTCTATAATTGACCACTCTTCTTGTGGAACAATTTCATCCCTTGGGAAAATATATCAAATAACTTCTCTGTTTTGTTAAAAAAAACCAAACCACTGAATATATTACAGTCCAGGTGCATGTTAGTTTCTACTGATGCTATTCTTTTGGAGCTCAAATAATAGAACTATGAAACAACTTCTTCAAGTGCATGTGATAATCATTGGTGTGCTATATTGCTAAGCTGAATATTTTTTTACCTGAAGTTTTATACAAAATTACCTTTTTCTTTTTAAGATGCAGCATGTTTTTTAATAATGCTTATGGATTATAAGAAGTATTTATGCACACCTGGAGTGTGTTTTCCTAGTTTACAGGTAAAGCTTTTTTGTAGCAGAAAAACAAATATGTGGTGAATATTAATAAGAAATCTGTGAGCTAAATTTCCCCCTGTCCTCTATAGTATGTCCGATAACTGTAATCTCGCTCAGCTGCGGATTCTGCCTCCTGTTCTCTGTGGATTAGTTATTTAGCTTGGATATTAAGTATATGAAAAACCCCTAATCTAAGAATCATTATAAATATTTTAATAATAAAATGTAATTTTGACAAATAAAATATTAATATTCAAAAAATATGCTCATTGCTCTTAATAGCATGATTAACAAATGTACTTGGAGTTGAAATAGTTGGGCAAATTCAGTACACTGTTTTCATATAACCCATTCTCCTATCATGTGGGTAGTAAAATACTCCAAAATTTTTCATGATTTGAAATATTCTCAGAAGGGATTAAGCCAAACTTTCTAGGAAGCAACCTTCATTCGACAGAAAAGCTATTGCTAAGTGCCACTGGCCAAATTCCCCAACCTAACCCCTTGTAGAAGTAACATAGCCCTCAAAATAGGGTTAAAAGGCCTTGGATGCTATGGTGGGCCCTGATCCTACAAAAACACACATCCTAGGGTTACCTAGGGAAGTGGCAGAATCTTCTTCCTTAGAGGTTTTTAAGGTTAGGCTTGACAAAACCCTGGCTAGGATGATTTAGTTGGGGATTGGTCCTGCTTTGAGCAGGGGGTTGAACTAGGTGACCTCCTGAGTTTCCTTCCAACCCTGATATTCTATGATTCTATGATCTTTACTTGTGAGTAATTCCCTTTGAAGCCCACGAGATTACTCATGTGTATAATGTAGTCATGTGCATAAGTGGTGGCAGGATAGAGGCCTTACTGACTGACCTGTTCAATCGATTAGTAAGAAGATGTTGAACAACCATTAATCTAACTGTCACCTGGCTGAAAAACTCTTGGCAGAACAGGCTGTGGGCACATCCATGCCCCTGTCCATTTGAAGATGTAGCATTTTATGCAGTTAGCCCTAGGTGAAAATTTCAGAGAGCTTGACTAAGATATCACAAATATGGAGTAACCTTTAGAGGCCCATGTAGCAGAATGGTGGCACTGGCTTCCTTTTGTGAGAGAGATGAATTGCTGAAAGGCAAAAGTCATGAATTTTTGTTGTACTTTCTTTGGAACGGTATTCCCAGAATCTGACCAAATGGATTTGTCTCTTTCTCATGTGAATTGTAGAATAGAAGTTCCTCAGGGTAGGTTCTGATCTTTGGTTTGCTTCAGTACCCTGGCTTGAATATCATTTTTCATGTCTGTTTTTGCCTACCCACTTTTAGATGTTGCCAATCCTACCCCTCTTGACTTGGAAGCTGAGAGACAGGGACTGGGAACTGAGCCCAGTTCTCATACAAGAAAGTGCAGAGTATTGTCCATGCTATGTCCCCAGCCCAACCTCTAAGCTGGTTAGTTCAAATTTGTTACGTCACTGTATAGCTTATCAGGCTCTTATTCCACAAGACATTGAAAAATGCTGAAGATGTTCATGATTTAATCAACTTTATGCACAAATTTCAGAGTGGTAGCTGTGTTAGTCTGTATCCGCAAAAAGAACGAGGAATCCTTGTGGCACCTTAGAGACTAACAAATTGATTTGGGCATAAACTAAAACCCTCTCTGTATATATAGTAAAAATAATCTTCCTACTGTATGTTCCACTCTATGCATCTGATGAAGTGGTGTTTAGCCCATGAAAGCTTATGCCCAAATAAATTTGTTAGTCTCTAAGGTGCCGCAAGTACATCTTGGTTTTTTTATGCACAGAGTTAATATCATCACATTCTCTGAAGACCCTTCACTCTTCTGATACATTCACATGCAATATTGTTTCTTCTGTATCTTTCCTTTTTAGGAAAGAGTAGAGTGAAGATATTAGGAATTATGATTAAAAAGGGGTTAGGAGTTGCTTACCTGAAGGAAGATATGAAGAAAGCGATGAAGGATGAGACTTGACAAGACTGTTTCCAGAATGAAAACATGAAAAGGCTTAAAGCCATGGGTGGAGAAAAGAGATGAAGGGAACAGTAAAATGTTTAAGAAGAACATAAAGAGGGAGCAGGAGGAAATAAGAGGAGAAAGGTAAATGGAGGCATGGATGTTGTATTGACTTGAAGGTGAAGATAATGAGTTTAAATTTCATGAGGTAGGAGACGGAAAGCCAAGGGAGGGATTCAAAAACAGGGATTTGGTCAGAACAGGAAGAGATGAAATCGACTAGGCATCGATTCAGCAAGGTATTCATACATGTGTATGATTTTAAGCATGTAAGTAGTTTCATTGAAATCAATGAGATTTTTCATGTGTGTAGCAATGTGTGTGCTTAGGCACCTTGCTAAACTGGAGCTTTCAGCTGTGGCATTTTCAATAGATTGGAGTAAGAAGAGGGATTGAAATCAGACAAAAGATGATGCAACAATAAACATGAGAGGTGACAAGCACATGGAGGAGGAGTAGGGGACAGGATCAAGAGCTGTTATGAGACTGGTTCATTTTACTCTGTGGGGGGTTCACACAAACATTTTCTGTGGTTTCATTCCACACCCAGATCTCAAAACAAACACCAGTTCTCTCTGAAGCCTTATGTACACAGCAAGATAATGCATGGCAAGCCAGGTGTGTGAATACATTGTATTAGCTTGCAGCACAGTAACTGGCAGTGTGGATCCAGCTACCATGCACTAGAAGTTCCATGGTGTGTATGTGACATAATGATGTTTGACATGTCAATGCACATCACAAGTCTTTCAGTGCACAGTAGCACAGTCCATGTGGCAAGCTAGTGTGCTGTTGATTCAAACCCTGGGTTGGTGATCTCTAACTTGCCATGTAGACAAGCCCCTAGTTCAGTACTGGAGTCCGGTGAAGTTGTACTTATAACTCAACATCATAAATTGGCCAAGGTTTGCTTGAAAGGACCTTGAACCAGAGCACGTCTTTTGACAAAAATAGGGTTTTTAACTTCAGTGGGTCAGTAGGTGCAGGGATGCATGCAGACTGGCCCATGTGCAGGATCTAGACCTAGGTTGGGTTGTTGCTCTAACTTTTGGAATAGTTCTAATTAGAATAATTTACGTTATAAATCACATCAGGCACATTTTAAAGAGCTATAACTTCTTCTCTGGGGGAAGATTTGCTCTCCTGGTTTATATAGTATTATTATTATATTTGTTCCGCAGTAACAAGTGTGCATGGTGCTTTATGGAACACACAATGGGACCACTCACAGTCGTAAAATTAAGAGCTTGCGTAAGTGTTTGGAAGATCAAGGCCTGAACAAGTCTCTAACACAACAACCAAAGGGGCAAAAAGTATAACAAAGAGTGTGCAGTTGTTTAGACAGTTATGCACACTTGAATATTTTTGCATTTTGTAGGTTTTTTATAAAAACTTTCACCCCTCCCCACCTCACACTTTTTTCTCATTTACTGAATGACTGCCAGTTATCTATTGCCCCATAATCCTCTTTCTCCCTCAGTTCTCATAGTTACCCATAGTCAATTACCCAACCTTATCTGTATCTCCTTTTTCTACTTTGCACTCAAATCCCCCTTTACCTATAAGATGAACAACAGGCCAATTAATGCGGTCTTCAGTGATGTCAGTGAAGTGCAATGCTTGTGGTGGTTTGAGGATGTGCTACCACTTCTGCCAGCATAGTTGTCCCCACTCCTGATTTTATGTATTTGGGCCTTTATCATCTGCTCCCCACCCACTAGGTATGTAACCACCTGATAAAATCACCAACTGTGATTTATATTATTTTAAAATCTGTCATATTGGACATATTTAGTAGACATACGAGCAGTATAAATGCCACTTCTAGATAAAGCACAGGTGCTTACACTTTCTGAAACCAAGAACTCTGGGTGATATCCCAGCCACCTTAAGGCAATGACAAAATTCCTATTAGCTTCAGTATGGCTGCGATTTCGTACCCTCTGTGTCTAATTTTTGTTGAAGTCACAGATCTCTGTCAGAAGTGCTACCACTGTAAAAGTAGAAAATTGAGGCTGTTTGGAGTTCCCACAAAAGCCTTCACAGAAACCATGCAGATCCACAGTCCATTTTGAGACCCTCTTATTGCTGTGGCCATATCACAGAACTATTAATGGTTCCCTCCAGTTTCTCTTTCTTGTAGCTGAGGAGAAGTTTTTCATGGGAAAGAAAACAAGAGAAGGAAGAAAAATTGTAACTGGAAACTTAAGAATTCCCTGCAGAACAGTGGTGTCTCTTAGTCCATGTGGTTTGGAAAAAGTCACATTCAAAGGACAGGCTGGTGGTTGTTGCACTTGTGATCAAACTAAAGGTCCATTTCCCAGTATCTTGGTATAGTAAAAGGCTACCAAAGCCAAAAGACACCTGCAAATTCCTGAAATCCACCCTTTAGGTCCCCTGAAGAACTGAACGTGGGCTCCCAGTGCAATACTGTAGCAAAAATGACGAATGACATCTGGATGTCTATTACTGATAAGCGAATATCATGTTAAGCAGAGAAGTGATACTATCTCTATGTGAAGGAGTACTGGTGGGGCCTACTGGAATACCATATCCAGTTCTGTTGTCCATGCTTTTAAAAGTATGTTAAGAAACTGGGTATCATTCAGGAAAGAGCTACAATGACTCCAGGTATGGAAAACACACTTTACAATGAGGCTTACAATCTATTTGACTCATTGGAGAAAAAGCTAGAAGATGGTTTGATCACATTCAGTGCTCTAGAGGTATCTACACAGAGAGAATATTTCTGATACTAGTTGGATCTTTAAACTAGCAAAGGGTAACAAAACCCAGTGGCTGGAAATTGAAGCTAGAAGTATTCAGACTAGAGACACAGGTTTTCAATAGCAAGAATAGTGAGCACTAGATTAGCTTACCAAGAGGTGGTGTGATACATTTTCCATCATTTGGAGTCTTTGCATTGAGATGGGATATTTTTCTAAAGACTTATTCTAGTTCAAGCACAAGTTATCAGGTTCAATTCAGGAATGACTGGGTAAAACCTGCACTCCCAATTCCTTCACCCTTACTCCCAGAGCCCTGTAGTCACTTCTGATCTGCTGAGGGTCATACCTCGCAGTATCATTAGTGCCCACATGGATAAGTAGCATGGGGTAGTAGTCAGAGGGCCGGATGATGCTTGACAATCCCTCCTTAATGTCTGAGATACGGGCCCCTGGCAGGCAGCATAGCTCCCAGGATGCCATGTCAGGGCAACAGATGGGTGCCTCCGTGCCCCTCAGAAGAGAATCATCCACCACCACTACCCTATGTTTCCTCCTGGGAGTGGCTGTGACCCTCCCACCCTTGGGGGTACATGGCTTCTCCTCCTACTCCGGGGGGTGATTCCTCATCGCTCGTTGCCAGGGTTTTCCATCACCATGGTGGGTGGGTTGGTACTAGGGCTGGCTGCTGCCAGAAATAATCAGCTACCAGTGTCCTCCTCTGACAGAGCCATATCCTCCTCCCCTGGTAGTGTAACAGCAGTCCTCTGTAACCCGGATAGCCTCCTCAGCGTTGGATGTTTCCATATGAATACTCTCGAGGAATTCTTCATGGGCATGGATGCTCTTCATCCTAGCCACCTCCTCCTGTAGCTCTCCTACCTGTTTCCTGAGAGATTCCACCAGCAGGCACCTTTCACCCTGGATGGTCCCCCCAGTCTGGCTTTCTGTGAGTGGGAAATGCAGGCCACAGTCTGCAAGTCCACACCAGGATCTGGGTAGAAGCATCTAGGGTTAGGTTGTCTGTCTGGATACAGGTGCAGGTGGAGGAGAGGGAGCAGTGTTGGCACTGGTGATGCGGCCCTTCCTAACCATAGTGATTATATGATGTCTCCCTCCCATAAACTCCCTCCCAAACTCCTGTGGGTGTGGTCCCCTTAGTAGCTTAGCCTCTGGCTTTTAAGGCCTTCTCTTCTACCTCTCAGCCCTACCCCCCTCATTAATCACATGGGGAGGGTGATCACAAGGCTGATTGAGGCTGATCAAAAATGATCAAGGATGATCCAAGGAACAAAGGCTCAGACAGTCCCCAGATACACAATCCCAAATGACCCAATAACTGAAATAACCTGAAAGTAAAAGAAACACACAAACAGCCGAACAAACTCACTCACCCCAAGGTTAGTACTCGCACCTTGTTGGTTCAGCAGGGGGATTTCCTTCTCTCCCTCTCAGTGCCACTGTTTGTGGTCCCCTGTTCCCTAGCTACACTAGATTATAGTCTATAAGTACCTACATGAGGAACAAATCTAATACTGGGTTTGTCAACCTAGCAGAAGGAGGTATAAGATGATTCAATGGCTCCAAGGTGAAGCCAGACAAATTCAGACTGGGAAAAAATCACAATTTTTTAACAGTAACAATAAGTAACCAATGATCATGGGGGATTGTCCATCACTGACAATTTTTAAATCAAGATCTAGGATCTTGATTTAAGATCTAGGAATTAGTTTGTGGAAGTTCTATGGCCCGTGTTATACAGGATGTCAGATTCACCAGAAGTCCCTTCTCTCCTTGGAAGCTGTGAAAGGGCCTGAACCTCAGAGATGCTGAACACCAGCAGCTCCAATTGAGTTCTGGCATCTATAAATCAACCCCCCTGCCAGAACCCATATTTGGGAGGAAAGTATGTAATGATTATAATGATAATATTATATAGGGCTCGCATATCTCTATTAGCATTACCTCTCCATTTACAGAAAGGGACTAATAATTAGGTTAAGGGCTGTGAATCGGTGAAGCATCTCTTTGAATGCCTTTTCCTTCTTCTGTACTGGTGTTTTTCACTTGATTGACTTAATAAAATGAAGCACTGGGATAACTACGGCAATAAAGGGCCAGATGCTAAATGGAAAATAGTGCAAAATGAAATCATATTTCCATCTTTACCCTGGTTCTCAAAACAGGTCGTGGGACTTCCCCAAGCCGTGAGGATGGTGGCCGGCCTGGGAAATGCATGATATT
>ML677362.1:21655537-21793223 GCA_007922305.1 Dermatemys mawii
GGATTCTTGTCTGATTTTGAAAAGGGCATTTCCCATGGCCATAAGTGACACTCTGAGTATGAATTTACATATATCTGGACCTAGGAGCCCAATACTCAATGAAAATATCAGAAAAGGAGTCCTTTGTGCAGGGATTGCAGACATTTGTTTGTCTTCTGTTTTATTTATTTATGCACATTTGCATAGTTGTATCAAACAATGGCATACATCAAATAGGAAATAAAAAATTAAAAGGAAAATTTAAAATATGGAAAGAAAACAAGAGCAAGAATAGAATTCACAGTCGGACTCCTATAAGTCTTTAGTATGGGCATGAAGTTAAGACACAAAAGCATTAGCAATAACAACATTGTTGTGGGGAGAGTATAAAAGAGAGACCATAAAGCCATTAAAGCAATTAAGAAAAGATTGCGGTTGCTTGTTGTGGAAAGACCCATTAATCAATAGGCCAGAAATCACAGCATGTTGTAAAATATAAGTCACAAAAAGAGAGAACAAACAGGCTAAATATATCCCAAACCAAAGGATACAGCGTTCTCATTAGAGAGAAATCATATTAATCACACAAGGAAATTAGATTATGTTATTGGCACAGATAGCTCCTTTAAGAGCTCGATTTTCTCAGACAGTTCTGGCCAGTTAGCGCTTACAGAACACATCCTTACCTGACATAAAAATAAAGACATCTAAAAGCGATTGTCAACAGTTGGCCCCAGACATTGATATAACACTAAAAAGCCTACACATAATAAGAATGCAGAAACATCCTTGATTCCAGTGGGAATAGAGGGCACTCGGCACTTTGCATGATGGGGCCAGTTATTATTATTCATAGAATAATTACTCTCAAGCTACCATTCATATAAATCAGGCTGCAATACAAAGCTGACATGATGTCTGTCAGGACAGAACACTGAAAATCCCTGGGTTTACAAAATGCCTTTAGGCATCTGATGGGGGGTCTTAATATGCTAATGAGGAATGGAAGCAGAGTGGGAGGGCTACTTGCACATGTTAAAACCTGCACCTGAAATAATTGAAAATTGGCTTAGAGTGCGGGCATGTAACCTGATTGATACCAGCTCTAGGGCACTTTGCTTCATCTTTAGCAATAGGGTCATCATGGAGTCCCAAACAAACAGCTGCACTTTGAGACGGAACAGCCACTGTTAGCATGGAAATGACAGCTTAAAGGTTCACAGAAATGTCTAGAGTGGATCACGAATTTTTCAGCAGAGTGTTTTCCCTTTAAAAAAATGGCATTTCAGCAAAATGAAAACTATTTCAACAAATTTATTGACCTGAAAATAGGTGGAAAAACAAATTTTGAAATTGTTGAACCATCCCTTTTTGATGTTTCCAGTTTCCCATTTCAAAATGGTGTTTCTGTTCAAACTTTGAGCTAATACCCTTTTTAAAAATAAAAAATAAATATGGTCAAAAATCTAAACGAAATGTTTTAGAATTGTTGAAACAAAAAGCTTTGATTGTCCTAAATAAAAAAAAGAAGGGCTGTTGAGTAATTACAGTTAACTCACTTGCTTAATGCAAAAAATTAATCACAATTATTTGCAGTTTTAATCGCACTATTAAACAATAGCATACCAACTGAAATTTATTAAATATTTTGGATATTTTCTATATTTTCAAATGTATTGCTTTCTGTTGTAACACAGAATACAAAGTGTACAGTGTTCACTTTATAATTTTTATTACAAATATTTGCACTGTAAAATGATAAAAGAAATAGTATTTTTCTGTTCATTTCGTACAATGCTGCAGTGTAATCTGTATTGTGAAAGTGCAGTTTACAAATGTAGGGGTTTTTTTTACATAACTGCACTCAAAAACCATGTAAAATTTTAGATCCTAGAAGTCTACTAAGTACTACTTCTTGTTCAGCCAGTTGCTTAGACAAACAAGTTTATTTACATTTATGAGAGATAATTCTACCTGCTTATTATTTACAATGTCCCTTGAAAGTGAGAATAGTCATTCACATGGCACTCTTGTAGTCGGCATTGCAAGGTATTTACATTCCATATATGCTAAACATTTGTATGTCCCGTCAAGCTTTGGCCACAATTCCAGAGGACATGCTTCCATGCTGAGGCGCTTGTTAAAAAAATAATGTACTAATTAAATTTGTGACTCAACTCCTAGGGGGACAATTATATGTCTCCTGCTTTGTTTTACCCTATATTTCATGTTATAGCAGTCTTGGATGATGACTCAGCACATGTTGTTCATCCTAAAAACCCTTTCACTGCAGATTTGACAAAACACAAAGAAGGTACCAATGTGAGATTTCTAAAGAGAGCTACAGCACTCGACCCAAGGTTTAAAAATCTGAAGTGCCTTCCAAAATCTGAGAGGGATGAAGTGTGGAGCATGCTTCCATAGAATCATAGAATATCAGGGTTGGAAGAGACCTCAGGATGTCATCTAGTCCAACCCCCTGCTCAAAGCAGGACCAACCCCAACTACATCATCCCAGCCAGGGCTTTGTCAAGCTGGGTCTTAAAAATCTCTAAGGATGGAGATTCCATTACCTCCCTAGGTAACCCATTCCAATGCTTCACCACCTTCCTAATATCCAACCTAGACCTTCCTCACTGCAACTTGAGACCACTGCTCCTTGTTCGGTCATCTGTCACCACTGAGAACAGCCGAGCTCCATCCTCTTTGGAACCCCGCTTCAGGTAGTTGAAGGGTGCTATCAAATCCCTCCTCACTCTTCTCTTCTGCAGACTAAATAAGCCCAGTTCCCTCAGCCTCTTCTCATAAGTCATGTGCCACAGCTCCCTAATCATTTTCATTGCCCTCCACTGGACTTTCTCCAATTTGTCCACATCCTTTCTATATGGGGGTGGGGGCAAAACTTGACACAATACTCCAGATGTGACTTCACCAGGGCTGAATAGCGGGGAATAATTACTTCCCTTGATCTGATGGCAGTGCTCTTACTAATGCAGCCCAATATGCCATTAGCCTTCTTGGCAAGAAGGGCACACTGTTGACTCATATCCAGCTTCTCATTCACTGTAATCTCCAGGTCCTTTTCTGCAGAACTGTTGCTTAGCCAGTTGGTTCCCAGCCTGTAATGGTGCATGGGATTCTTCCGTCCTAAGTGCAGGACTCAGATTTCTTTTTGGCCCAATCCTCCAATTTGTCTAGGTCACTCTGGACCCTATCTCTAAACTCCGGCTTATCTATTTCTCCCTCCAGTTTAGCGTCATCCATGAACTTGCTGAGGGTACAAGTTATCCCATCATCCAGACCATTAGTGAAGGTGTTGAACAAAATCAGCCCCAGTACCAAGCCCTGGGGCACTCTGCTTGGTACCGGCTGCCAACTAGATACTGAGCCGTTGATCACTACCCATTGAACCCGACAATCTAGACAGTTTTCTATCCACCTTATAGTCCGTTCATCCAATCCATACTTTTTTAACTTACTGGCAAGAATACTGTGGGAGACCATATGAAAAGCTTTGCTAAAGTCAAGGTATATTACGTCCACCGCTTTCCCCATATCCTCAGAGCCACTTATCACATCATAGAAGGCAATCAGGTTGGTCAGGCATGACGTGCCCTTGGTGAATCCATGTTGACTGTTCCTGATCACCTGTCTCTCCTCTAAGTGCTTCAAAATGGATTCCTTGAGGATCTGCTCCATGATTTTTCCAGGGACTGAGGTGAGACTGACTGGTCTGTAGTTCTCCGGATTCTCCTTCCTCCCTGTTTTAAAGATGGGCACTATACATGCCTTTTTTCAGTTGTCCAGGATCTCCCCCGATCACCACAAGTTTTCAACGATAATGACCAATGGCTCTGCAATCACATCAGCTAGTTCCCTCAGCACCCTCAGATGCATTGCATCCATTCCCATGGCCTTTTGCATGTCCAGCTTTTCTAAATGGCCTTTAACCATTTCTTTCACCACTGAGGGCTGCTCACCTCCTCCCCATGCTGTGTTGCCCAGTGCAGCAGTCTGAGAGCTGACCTTGTCTGTGAAGACCGAGGCAAAAAAAGCATTGAGTAGTTCAACTTTTTCCACATCATCTGTCATTAGGTTGCCTCCCCCATTCAGTAAGAGTCCCACTCTTTCCATGATCATCTTCTTGTGCTAACATACCTGTAGAAACCTTCTTGTTACCCTTCACATCCCTTGCTAGCTGCAATTCCAATTGTGTTTTGGCCTCCCTGATTATACCCCTGCATGCTCAAGCACATTTTTATACTCCTCCCTAGTCATCTGTCCAAGTTTCCTCTTCTTCTTAGCTTCCTTTTTGTGTTTAAGGTCACCGAAGATTTCTCTTTTAAGCCAAGCTGGTTACCTGCTATATTTGCTATTCTTTCTGCACACTGGGATGGTTTGTCCCTATGCCCTCAATAAGGCTTCTTTAAAATGCAGAAGTCCTAAGTAAGCAACACTGCAATGCAGAAACTACAGAACCCAAATCACCAAAACAGAAAATCATCCTTCTGGTGGTGGTATCTGACTCAGATGATGAAAATGAACACGTGTCATTCCGCACTGTTTCGGATTGTTATCAAGCATAACCCGTCATCAGCATGGATGCATGTCCTCTGGAATGATGGTTGAAGCATGAAGGGACATATGAATCTGGCACGTAAATATCTTGTGATGCCGGCTACAACAGTGCCATGAAAAATCTGTTCTTACTTTCAAGTGACATTGTAAACAAGATGTGGGGCAGCATTATCTCCTGCAAATGTAAACAAACTTGTTTGTCTTAACAATTAGCTGAACAAGAAGAAGGTGTGAATGGACTTGTAAGCTCTCAAATTTTACATTGTTTTACTTTTGAATGCAGTTATTTTTTGTTCCCAATTGTATATTTGTAAGTTCAACTTTCATGATAAAAAGATTATACCACAGTACTTGTATTAGGTGAATTGAAAAATACTTATTTCTTATGTTTTTTACAATAGAAATATTTGTAGTAAAAAATAAATATAAATTGAGCACTGTACACTTTGTATTCTGTGTTGTAACTGAAATCAATATATTTGAAAATGTAGAAAACATCCAAAAATATTTAAATAAATGGTATTCTATTGTTTAACAGCGCAATTAATCATGATTTTATTTAATTTTTTTTGATTGCTTCACAGCCCTAAAAAAATAGATGTTTTGGAGATTTTGACTTTTTGTCAGGATGGAGAAGTATTTTTTTAAATCTCATAAAGATGGTCAGCATCATCTCAATAGAGTGTGAGCTAAAAAGGAAGAAGGATTAGGAAATGAAAAGTGTTCTTGTGCTTAGATTGTAGGAGCTTTGGGTTAGGTGCTCAGGTCACATAGATAGAATGAATGTTACCAGTGCTCCCATGGGCTTTCTGTGTAACCTTGGGCAAGCCACTTAGGATCTGATTTCCAGACATGCTACGTACCCAGAACTCCCCATTCACTTCAGCTAGACCTATGAATGTTCAGCACTTCTGAAAATCAAGCCCTTAACCGTTGTGCTTCATATGTTACATACATTACAAAATTACCTACAGAATTAATAGAGGTGCTGTCTTAAATCATGAACGTTTGCAAAGAGCTTTAAATTGGAATATGCTGCAAAGGATCATTATCTGATGCATTTTGATCTGCTCCCACTTCTAATGCTCATTTGGAAATGTGCTACTGTATTTTATTTCTGTATTACAAGTCAGAGCTGATAATCAACAGGTCTTCGGTCACCATGAGGTTTATGTCTCTGCCATAGGTTACAGTGTGGGCAGCTAAGTTCATGTGACAGAGCTCTCATGGCAAATATTAATGAACTATCAACACTGACAATAAGAACTATACAAGTTATTCTAGTGGCCTCCAGATATTGGCTGATTGCTTAAAAGGGTATGCACCCTTTTCTTCATTCAGGTGCTACACTACATAGTTGCCCAAGTACATTACAGTAGCTTTCAGCTTTCAGCAAGCTTTCAGCAAGTGGCAGTGTCATAGACTATAGAACAATTACCTTATCTTATATGGCTACTCCTTTGTGCCTAAGAATACCTAGGATTCTATTTTGATACATATATTGTTAATTGCTTGTTGGAGACAAGGGATCAATGAAAGCCAGTTGTCTGCACCAACAGATGGTAGGGTTCTATGTCATCTGGTTTGGATCTCATCTATATTCAAGTCCTAATTGTTCCTAGTCAAGGTGTAAACACAGATTTTATTGTTGATGTGACTGGGAATATCAGTCCATTTTTAGCTGCGGTTCTTCTGTTTCCTGCTGTTCGTCTTCCATTGACTGTCACCTTGCTCTTCTTCCATTGCAGTTTTACTGCATAAACACATCATCGATCATTGTTTATCCATGCATGGAACAAGAGCATAATATGGCTGTGCTATTCTGAACCTGTTAACATTTAGAGAGAGTTGGGATTTACAAAGACCACAAAAGGAGGAATAGTGGTTAAGACATGAACAAGAATTTAAGCAGAAACAAGATCAAAGGAAGTATGAACTTTGGCAGTATGTTAGAGTTGAGGATGGGTAGCAGAGAGGGAAAACGTAGTTGGATCCCTGAAAAAGGGACACCCCAATATTTAGATGGGGAAATATCTAAAACCCTTTGACTTAATTCCCACTTTTGCTCTCTTTCTCCTCTCTACCCCTCAATGAAGTTGTGTCGCTCTCAGTAACTGTCAGGTATTTGGTGTGGATGGTTTGTTGACACTGGAAGAATCCTCAGTCTTGCTTTCTTGCAGACAAAAATATATTATGCCTCTTCTGGGGACTGAAGGGGTGAGGTAAGGAGGGAGGGAAAGGAAGCTGATTTATCTCACAGTAGCTTGACAGTCCCATTTTTTGGGTAGGATTTCCTTCTTTTATTTAAAATGTGACTATTTACTTAAACATATCAGTAATTACCACTTTAAGGTGCTTAATAAAAATCAAATCCTGGTATGATAAACACCTTCAGGTTTATTTGCTATAAATACCCTAGCTTTTAGCCTCAGCATTTCTTCAGCCTATGACAGGCATGGGCAAACTTTTTGGCCCACGGGCCACATTGGGGTTGCAAAATTGTGTGGAGGGCCAGGTAGAGAAGGCTGTGCCTCCTCAAACAGCCTGGCCCTTCCCTCTATCAGACTGCCCCCTGACTGCCCCCGTCAGAACTCCCAACCCATCCAATCCCCCCTGCTCCTTGTCCCCTGACCGTCCCCTCCAGAGACTCCCCCCGATCCCTAACCACCCCCTCCCAGGACCTTCCCCCTTACCATGCCACTCAGAGCAGCAGGAGCTTAGGCCCCACCGGAGCCAGCCACACCATTGCAGTGCTATCCCGCAGGAGCGGCAGGCCAGAGCACTGCCCATGTGGTGGCGTGGCTCCGGGTGAGGGGGAACAGTGGGAGTGGGGCAGGGGGCAGCCTCCCCAGCTGGGAGCTCAGGGGCCAGACAGGATGGTCCCTTCGGTCCAATGTGGCCCATGGGCCGTAGTTTGCCCACCCCTGGCCTAGGATATAGCTGTTAGTTAGCTTATAATTGAGAAGCACTCTCAAGTTATAATGCAGTTATTATATCCTGCTCCATTGTCTGAGAGAGTTAACATTCATGAAGCACATAGGGCATCTCAGAGTTTATACGGGATGATTGCTTGTTTTGGTTGTGCGTTCTGTTTGGGTGGTAAGGTTCAGTTTATTAGAAAGCTCATAGGCAGCTGAAGGGTAGACTGAAGGAACATCATAATGCTGCTGATGCATGACAGGGTGATAGATCTGCCTCTCTCAAAAACTTTTGAAGCTCAGGACTAGACATTTATAAAGTGATGGCCAAGCTGTGGAGACTGCCCGCATGGATGATGATGATTCTTTTGTTTTACTGAAGCTTAAGTGAGGGTCCTAGAAAAATGGTGTAAAACAAAACAAGGTGATTGAAGTGTTGTTGTTCTGTTGAAATTATGAATTAGTATTGAATAACTATGGGTGCAATTTCATCCTGTCTCGATTGCTTCAGCGCTCTTTTGATAGCATTATGATATCTCCAGAATAAATGTCAAAATAATTCTACATCTATAAATATGAGCCAAACTATTTCATTTAAGAAATAATAATAGCCAACTCCACATAGAGAACATAAAACTCCACAAAACAAACAGGCCGTCATGTAATTTTAATCTGTCAATATCATCTGGAAGTAGGGTTGACAATTTAGGTTGGACGTATTCCTGGATGTTTCATCACATGACATAATCTTTAATTAAGATTAATTTTAAATTCCTGGAAACTCCAGGGCAATCCTGGAGGGCTGGCAAACCTGTCCAGAAGTCCTTTCTTCCCCTCTACCCCCTGCCATTTCCTGGTTTCTTCCACTGAGGGCATTACTAGGGATCGACGCTGCAGAGATCGATGCACTGGGGGGAGTCAATTTAGCGGGTCTAAGACCCACTAAATTGACTGCAGATCACTCTCCCATCAACCTGGTACTCCATTGGAATGAGAAGCATAAGGTAAGTCGACGGGAGAGTATCTCCTATTGACCTAGCACAGTGTAGACACTACAGTAAATCAAGCAAAGCTACGTCGACTCCAGCTGGAGTTGTGTAACTTAGGTCGATTTACCCCTGTAGTATAAACAAGGCCTTAGATACGCTATAAACTCCTTTTTCCTATTGAGTTGAGTTGAGCTAATGATAATTGAATGTGGTTATAGTAGTTCCTTCTTGTTGTGTTACGACATTAAAACTGTATGTTATTACACTTTTATGATACAGGGTATATGTTACAATATACATTTTCTAATTTTAAACTTGGTGGTTTTGACAGCTATGTGGTCTGAAATGTTCTGTTCCAAAAGCAGATCGCATATGGGCAGATAATTCAAGCTTACTCCACAATTCATTGTCAGTGAGATGTAAGAAGAGTTCTGCTCGGCAGTAGTAGAACTCTTAGATATTATGGCAATAGATGTTCTGCAAAAACCTAAGAGATAAATATCTGTGTCCTTGGTTTGGTCAGTCTTTGGCTTCTGTGCTGAGACTACCAGCAAGATTGTCAATTGTTTACTTTATTTCAATTTATATATCAAACAAAAATATATGAATTTCAGGGCTCTGTGCACCTTTGAAATTTTCTTGAAATTTTCAGGTTTCATTCCTAATTAGAACAAAAACAAATTTTGAAACTCAAATTCTTGAAATTCTCAAAACAGAATTTCCTTTCTGTGCACAGTTCTGTTTAATAGGTTTGGGAATTTTTCACCAGTGAAGAAGGGAATGAATTCCAGAGTTCAGAAACCCAGACAGAGAATGGCCTGATGCCATCACCTATTCCAGCCTTCACTGATTACAGCTGTTGACGTAAAGCATAGACAGAGAGGCGATGTCTAGAGAGGCAGGTGCCAAGCTATTTAGGGCTATATTGGTCAACAACCTTAAACTCCATTAGGAAACCAATAGGCAGCCAGTGTAGATAACCAATGAGACAAACTGTTTGCAAGTTTGCCGCATTCTGCAACAGTTACCAAATGGATTTGATGTATACCCCTAGTAAGTAGTCTGGACTGGAGGTGATAAAGGTATGGACGATGGTAGGAAGGTTCATGTTTGCGAGAAAAGCTTGCACCTCATGGCTGGGAGCAATGACAAAGAAGTTGCCTCTGCTACCTAACCATCCAACAACAGCTGGAGACACACAAAGAGCCACCCAAATTATCAACCCAAATAACCCAAACCATAAAAGAGCACATATTCTTTCAAAGGGGCAGATATAATTCTAGCCATGCTATATCCTCCAGTTACCTCCCCAATTCTTGTTAACATAAATTTCAAATAATCTAGATTAAGTTACAGACAGGTAGTCTTCACTCATGAACTTCTTTCAGTCAGATGCCAGATAAGGTCTTCAACTATATCAGCTGAAATGATAACATATAGCTGGCTGTGGTCACATCTGAAGTTATGGTAGCCCAGGGGTGGCCAACCTGTGGCTCTGGAGCTGTATGGGGCTCTTCAGAGGGTAATATGTGGCTCCTTGCATAGGCGCTGACTCCAAGACTGGAGCTACAGATGCTGACTTTCCAATGTGCTGTGGGGTGCTCACTGCTCAACCCCCTGCTCTGCCCCAGGTCCTGTCACCACTTCACCCCTTTCCCCAAGGCTTCTGCCTCTGAGCCTGCCATGCCCTCGCTCCTTCCCCATCCCCACCAGAGCCTCCTGAACACTGCAAAACAGCTGACTGAGGTGGGCAGAAGGAGTGGGAAGGAAGGGGGAAGTGCTGATTGGCAGGGCTACTGGTGGGCAGGAGGCGCAGGGGGCTGGAGGGAGGTAGTGGATGGGGGGCTGCTGACATATTACTGTAGCTCTTTGGCAATGTTCATTGATAAATTCTGGCTCCTTCTCAGGCTCAGGTTGGCCACCCCTGCTGTAGCCCATACTTAGTTACTAAATCTCCCTGTGACTATATATAGGACAAGAGGGGACACAAGATGGGACACTGAGGAACCTTATAAAAGAGCTTTCTAGGGGAAGAAGAGCTGTTGTTAATAGGGATGTTCAGCAAGAAAGGAATGGCGCCACCAGAGAGCTGGCCAACCCACTCCTGCTACAGTCATCGGGTAAGTGACCAGAATCTCACGATCCACCATGTTCATCTATTTTTATTCTAAATGCCACCTACTTCTTCCTGAACACAATGCACAGTCAACCTGGGGAACTCATTGCCAGGCCAAAAGTATAACTTGGTTTAAAAAAGAATTAGATCAGTTCATGAATGATAAGTCCATAAATAGCTATTAGCCAAGGTGATCAGGGACACAGCACCATGTGCTGAGTGTCCGTAAACTCTGGCTGCCAGACTCTGGGACTGGATGACAATAGATGGATCATTAGATAATGGCCCTATTCAGTTAATGCCCTCTGAAACATCTGGCACTGGCCGCTGTTGGAAGACAAGATACTGGGTTAGATGGACTATTGGTTTGACCCAATATGGCTGTTCTTATGTTCTTATCCCAGAGAAAGCAAATACATACAGAATTATTTTTTAAGGAGTTAAACAAATTATGTGGATTGACTTGGACCAGAAGTAAGAGAGGTAGCAGTAGGTTTGTTTTTAATACCTTATGTCTAACCAGGAAGGAGAGCTGTTTCCTCCTCCCCCGTCTTCCTCTTCTTCCTCTTCTTGTTTTTTGTTTTGACATTACAATGTATATAAATCAGTTTAAATAACTCATTAGTTGTATGTGAAGTATTCACACCTGAGTCTCTTAAAGAAGAGTTCAGTATCAGAGAACAGAGGAAAATTTAATAATTATTCTATCATCACCTTGCATATGATATAAGCCCTAGTTCAGCAAGTATATGCCTGACTTGAAGCATGTGAATAATTTCATTGAAATCAGTGGAGCTACTTGTATTCTTAAAATCTTAAAGGATTAGATCAATAGTTCTCTAAAGACTTGCACGGTTTCTCTGTGAGACTTGTATGGTCAGTTTTACAATGGGGTCATTTTAGCATTTCTGGCTTTTTAATTATTAATGTGTAATTAAATAAGTATGCATATCCATATTTGACTCACTAAAGTAATATTATTTATATAAGCAGCTGTAAGGAATGTTAAGATATGCAGGGAATGAAAGCAAACCTAAGAATACAGTGCACTCTTGGTCATGCCATGAAAAATTTACATTTGTTCTTTGTTCATTGATCAATATTCAATATTTTATAGCAAATGAGGCATGAAGGATGCCAATAAAAAAATCCCTCCCTAGACGTGACACAATGAAATACTGTAATCTTTGTGGGTTTCATATGTATATTTATCTACCATCATTATACATAATTTAAAATCTCAAAGAATAAGAGATTGAGGTGCACACCATAGATGGCTTTTTGAGAAGACATTTTACCTCCTGAAGCTAGTGGGGTCTGCTCTTATTTCCTCGAGTTGATTCTTATTCCAAATGCAAAAGCATTTAGAATTAAGGCTCTTTTGATTGTTGAGCTATCCTATTGTTTTATTTGAAATTTGACTCTGGAACTGCATGGGTCTGATTCTAGCTCCAGAGGAAGTTGGACATCCCTCTGCAGGGAAAGAGAAGAGACAGGAATTTCAGGATAAAAGGAGATAATGAAGGGAGACTTATAATGGATGGTAGCAAAACTGTGATCATGGAGTCCCAATCATTCGATCAGATCTGTGGAGGTAGATCCCTGAGCCTAGATAGAGCCCCATGTACTTCAACAACATTCTGCCTAGAAAGACTCTTCTTCTCCACCACTGAACGATTGAAAGGCATAGCCATTTCAAAACAGAGACTATCAAAATGGATTTCAACTTGCATCCACCTATGTTATGAACAACAAAGAGAGAACCCCCAACAGGGATCAGAGCCCATTCAATGGGAGACATTTCTACCTCGACTGCTTTTCTACATAACGTCCCAATCAAAGAAATATGCCAGGCTGCCAGTTGGGCTTCAATATACACATTCATAAACCTCTATGCAATAACAAAAAGCTCTGAGAATGATGCAATACTCGGCCTTATGGTATTATCATCAACTGTGCAACCTACTCCAAAACCCAACCTTCCATAACTAGGTGACTGCAAAGCACTACCCCAAGTGGAAAACCTATAGGGACAGCACTTTAAGAAAAAGAGGTTACTCACGTTGTGCAATAAGTGAGATTCTTCGAGATATGTGTCCCTATGGGTGCTCCATTACCCATCCTCCTCCATTCTACTCCTGAGTTTGCTATATGAGCTTTATGGTAGGTAGAACTGAGAGGGTCAGGACGCACGAATGCCGACAGTACCACAAGGCGGCTACTGCGCACATGCGTCCCAACAAGGCACTGCTACCAAAAGTCTCCAATCGGCAGTGCCTAGACACACCGACACCTAAAGTGGAGCACCCACAGGGATACATATTTTGAAGAACCTCAATTACTGCACAAGGTGAGTAACCTTCTATTTCTGTTTGTTTGTCTTAAACTTGCTATCAGTTTCATTTGGTGACCTCTAATTCTTGTGTTATGAGGAGTAAATAACACTTCCTTATTTACTTTCTCCACACCAGTCATGATTTTATACACCTCTATCACATCCCCCCTTACTCGTCTCTTTTTCAAGCTGAAAAGCCCAAGTCTTATTCATCTCTCCTCATATGGCAGCTGTTCCATATCCCTAATAATTTTTGTTGCCCTTTTCTGAACCTTTTCTAGTTCTAATATTTTTTTTTTGAGATGGGGCGACAACATCTTCATGCAGTATTCAAGATGTGGGCGTACCATGGATTTGTTCTTGTCTGCATTTCTGATGAAATACTGGTCTCAAAACAGTTAATGGCAAAGGTCCAGGTTTTATAGAACTGAATGTAATATCTGCACAATGAGAGAGCTTTTTATATATAAAACTTGGTAGTGGATCAGAATTCTGGTAATGTTAACACAATTTATGATGCTTCTCACAAAGGTTTCATTGATGCAATGGTTTAAGTTCATTTTGGTGGTCTCAACCTAGTTCCCAGTGGACAGGAGACCATAATAGGCATTCCTACAGTGGCGCAGCTCTAAGCTCTCTACTGAGAGCAGTAGCCGCATTAAGCCGGCAGGAGAGAGCTCTCCCATTGACTTAGTTATGCCACCCCCAACAAGTGGCAGTAGCTATGTTCCTGAGAGAAGCACTGTCCACATCAGTGCTTAGGTCAGTGTAACTTACATCCCTCAGGGGGGCAGCTTATTCACACCCCTGAGCAACATAAGTTATATTGACATAGCATAGACAGAACCTCAGACTACAAAGGAAGAATGTGTTTTAACAGAGCAGGGTTTCCAGAAACTCTTGGTAAAACAATAGCCTGATGGATGAGGAAAGGGAATTTACAAATTAGTCAGAAAATGAGCTAGGGACAAGGGGAAGCGTCAGAGCTCCCCTGTGAACTATTCAGGTCTGAGGGAAACTCAAAGGAGAGTAATCTACAAAATGTCATGGAAATTTCTGAACCGTTCTCCATACATAGTTTATTCTATAAAAATGTTGGAAGGATAAAAATGTTCCACGACACGTTCCAGTCTGCTGTCTGGATTGCCAGTAATCAATACACTCTTGCCTACCTCCCCCTTGGCTTTGCAGACTTTTCTGTTCACCTTCTCTAGTGTTTTGCTCTTATTTATAACTAAAAGGACTGACTTTTAGAGACCAGGCCTGTCATCCTTGATCCTCTGCAGTGATTGTGCAACAGCAAAACAACTTAATAATGTTTGACAAGAGCATTGGCCTACTATATACAATAACATGTAACCACAAAAGTTCACATACTTCCAAACACAGGGCTACTTTCCTAAAAATAGGAGCTTGAATATTAAAGACACTTTCAGATATTATGGGGATGGGCGGGGGGCGGGGGGGGGTTCATGAAAATACCTAAGTTGGTGGATACATAGAGTGAATATGTTTGTTACGCTATTTCTTACCTGCTGGCTGGCTGGACCCGTATCTCCTGCTGCTCTGAATCACTAGATTGAAACTTCTGGCTTCCCAGAAGAATCCTACAATTGTAGCAGTTAGAGATGGAAAAAGACCTAGTGGGTCATTTGGGACTGTCACAGTTCAGGGCAGCTGCTCCTCACTGATTCAACAGGAGCATCCACTCTTGGCTTCCAGCTCCAGTTACCTTGCTGGGTGGAGGCCTGTGTTTTTCTCCCTTCTGACTGGGGTATTCCCGGGATGCACAGTTCCCTGCTTTCATGGTCTATTTCCCAGCACAGACCAGTTGCCCAAGGATGTGCTTGCTTTCTCTTCAGAGACTGATAACAGAGTGATTGTCAGTAGATATAAGTTACCATGTGGCACTTCCTATTCAAGCCTAATTTTTTTCTTACACTAAAAAGTATTACAGAGAAAACATATTAACAACAATAAAACATTTTAACAACTTACATGCATGCTAATAAGCTCAGCAGAATTAATCCCAACCCTGATGTGGGTTCTGGCAGACCCAGTCTTTCCAACCATGTCCTAAGGATTGGGGCCCTCAATGGACCAGGTGTCCTGCCCATTTGCTGGATCAGGAAGAAACCCTGGAGCCAGTTTAGAATCACACTATTTATTCAAAACACCTTTCTTTGTCTGATGCTCCCTAAGGAATCCAGTGTGAATTAGTATATGTGTACCTCTCCAGGGAGGTGGCTTCTTTGAGGATGTTACAACCTGAGTGAATTTGCCTAATCACCTCCCGCCGTTCTCCTACTTAGCCTTCCCATGAAAAGACATACAATTCCACAATAACACATACGCAACTGCGTTTTGTGTAGTGAACTCTAGAGATGTCAAAACTATTTCCATGATGTTTAACTTTATTGAATTAAGTTCATTTTGGATATTTCAGGAAATTGTCAGTGTTACTCGGACATCCCCTTGCCAATGCAAGATAATTCCCTACATTTCTTTGTCACTATCTGGTGATCAGCATTCCTGGTGCTGAAGGATCATATTCAGAAATGAGGCGATATTGCCTGCAAGCTTAGATATGCAGGAGATATTCACAGGTGCGTAAGGGTAAGCAGGTACTTTAATTTCTACATATTTCTACTCCATAAAATCCTTTTGACATCTTTCTTGACACTAGAATAATGGAAATAGGCAGATTTGCTTGAGAAGCGTCAAAAGCAAACCAACTGCTGAATACTGGAGAATTTGTATTGCTTTCATTTTGTTTGAGTATTTAGGAGTGATCTAATGTGCTAATGTTCATATGGCTCAAAGGTGGCTTTGTTCCTTATAACGTGCAGAAATTATCAGGAAATTATTTCTGCAACATGTCCTGTTTATCAGGGTAGCAGCCGTGTTAGTCTATAGCTGTAAAAAGAACAGGAATACTTGTGGCACCTTAGAGACTAATTTGTTAGTATTCCCATTCTTTTTATGTTCTGTTTATGAGTATTTTGTATTTTGTGATGTTCTTTCAGCCAACTGCTCACTTATCTATTAGTTTCCCACTAACATATATTCAGTTATTTATCTGACATATATCATATACGCACACCAATTTTTAAAGGAGTATTTACCTTCCTCTCCCAGTCTCCCATCCCCCACAAGAAAGTGATCAAACAGAAATGTCAAAGCAGAAGATATTAAAAAGTTTCTGGACATTAAAAGCACAGTTCACTCTTTCTTGCTGTGAAGAGTTTTTGTGAAACTTTATGGGTAAAATTATTTGAACCTGGGATGAACTCCCAGCTTCTGTAGTAATGGAATCATTTCTGGACAGGACAACAAACATGAGGTCTTCTCCATTTGAGTTTCAGCCAGTTTCAGACACCAAGGCACTGAAAATGCTGGGAGAACTTTGATACCTCATCTGAAAATTGAAGGCCTTGCTAGTAAAACCTTGTAGGTCCATGCATGGAAGGCACTGTCAATGCTACTCTTTAGCTTCCTTTAAAAAAGTCTTCCCAAGCTTCATTATCCATGTCCATAGTCTAGAGGTCCTTTAGAATCCTTATGTGTGTCTAGATGACTAGGTCATGGCAGTAGCTAAAAGGATTTTGTATCTACTTTGCTTGATGAGACTGTATTCTTTTCTTTCGGTTGCAGACCTTGCCACAGAGATCCATGTCTCTTTCACCTTATGAGTGTCTCATTGCAATACATCCTACACAGAGCTGCATCTCAACACCAGTCATAAACCAGCTGATATTGAATTGTGAATGCGCGTTTGTTGATGGGTGTTTCTCATGAAGCACTCACAAGACCTATGCTTTGATCTCTGAATTGGGGACTGGCTTCCAGTTTGCTTCTGGCTGCAAATGAAGATGTTGATTTTAATTAGCCTTAAACAGTTGGATCCTTATAATCACAGGATCCACTTCTCTTCTTATGTGATTCTGTGGCTGTTAAATTAACTGAGGTGCCCAGACTAACAGTGGAGAGTCAACAGATTCCTGACACTCTGGGAGAGGGTTCCTTCACTGGAATTGTTTTCCCCATCGGCTTCTCAGAGGACAGATTTATTTACTTTCAGATGATGTTATCAGGCTCAACAGTTCTCCCAAGTTTTTGGGGGAGAGAGATTCCAGCTGCATGGGGATTCCAGGTTATCTTTATGTTCTGAGCCAGGCAGATTTGAGAAGAGCCTTGTTTTGAGGATAGTTACTGATGACTGTACAGGAGCCAAGACTATTGGACAGATGCATTTTAATATGTTGAAATAATTAATAAATCAGGAACATATTCTGCCAGACCAAGAGACCTATTTAATATATCCCTGTAATGTATCCGCCTATGCTCTATCTACAGCATCTTGGGATATCGCTTTGGTATATGCCAGCATGTTGTACTGAAAGAAAATCAAAATATAAGTGAGTGAATGCAGAGAGAGAATTATTGTCTGTTGTTTATAGGTAGGACAGACTCTCATTCTTGAATTTCAATTTTCAAATATATGTATTTATTTTACTAGAGGATAAATATGAGAGTGGACTGTCCCTGTATTCTAAGCATAATAAACCAGACTGGCTGCCTTTTTGTGTAACTTTTGTTGTTTCTTTGGCAGAGGATGGCAGGGATATGTGCTGAGTATCTTCAAGAGGGCCCAAAGCTAAGGAAAATTGCTGCTGAATATGAAATCCCTTCCTCAACTGCACTTAGTTTCCCTGAATCTCAGAAAGAATCAGCTTCTCTGTAGTTGGTGAAAGAATTGCATGTAAACACTGCTGAAGTCAGTGGGATTTAAACATGTGCTTCACAACTGTCTTGATTTGGAGTGCTTTCCTGAATTGGGGCTCAAATGAAGTCAAATGGAGAGAGGACACAATGGGCTAGTATGATCATGTGCTGGTAATTCAGGTGATGTGAAGAGGAGACAGCAGTGTCCACTCAGCATGACTTCCAGATTGGTTATAGCTTGCAAGCATTGCTAATTAGATCAGACATCTGTAAGGAATTATGGAGCTGATCCTACTCCCATCAAGCTCAGTGGCAAAATTTCCAATGAATTTAATAGGAACAGAATCACCCCTCAGTTTTGTAACATTTAGGAGCATTCTTCTCATATATGCTATACAAAGAGAGGGGTCCCTTAACATTTTGTATGATTTCTCTGAACTTGTTATTCCTCCAATTTCTCGTGCAGAGTTTCCTGCTCTTCCCAATGCATGTAGACAAAGTATCTTTTCTTTTCTTTTTTAAGGAGTCTTCTGTCAGCATGTTTTATTTGGGAAATAGCATGTGATCCTGTTGGATCTTCCCCCTCCTTTCTTGTTCTAATGAAAAACACCTGCAGCAAAGAACAGATTTGGCGAAGTCAATTTGGAGCCTATCTGCTAGTGTAGTTAAAATGCTTTAGCATATTGAACAGTATAAATATTGAAATATTATATAGAATGTATATTTACATATCTTACCAAATTTTCCTTGCATAAGAGTACACTTAAAAAGAAATAAATTGGGTTATATGGGTTATGTTTGATGGTTGCAAACACTGCTCTGTTGATAATATTGACTATGTAAATTCCTTTTTTTAACAGCCAGTGCTTTAGGTTGCATTTACTGTAAACAAAGATGTATTTTCGGGGCAGTTTGGTTTGAGTTTATGGTTTATGTAAATCTCTCAGAATGTGACATAGCCAGATAGCTTCCTATGTTGCGCTGATCCACATTTTAGGCCAGCAGCCAAAGTATTTTATCTTTTACTTCATTATAGTGATCTTCCAATTAGCTGTGGTCTGTAATACCCTGATTTTGGTGGCAGTGGTTTGGGGAGGATTGTTTGATAGTTCTGCTTGAGAGGCAAAATGAGGGGCCTTATTATAGAAAGTGCAGAGGTTGTGCAGTAGCTGAGTTCTGTTGCAAAGTTTGCCGATAAGGGAAAACTGGCCCTTGAGCATCCATTCTATTCTGTATATTAACACTTCTAATCTGCACTGCTGATAAAACTGCAAGCCATTTGCCTTTGGAGGAATTAGTTCTGCCTCACTTGTGTAACCAGGCGATGGTGATTAACCTTTAAACTGTCCAATATTCTCAGCAGACTCCTGCTCCAGATTAGAAACTATTTAGTTATGACCAACTAAATTAACAATATTGCCTCCTCTGAAGAATAAGATTTGGAAGGTATGCATTTTAAGGTGGAATTGTGTTTGGAATTTATGTAACATGCTTATTTGCTTGTCACAGATGCAGTATTGCCAGACAAATATATATATACTTGGCATTTACAAAGGGGGAAGAAAAGAAGAAGAAGGTAGAAGAAGAAGAGAGGAATATATTAATTTCAGATCAAAGCAGTTTGCAATTACTTATGTACATGAGTACATTTAATTGATGACTATACATTTGGTTATAAAGGTTTCAGAGGGGTAGCCGTGTTAATCTGTATCAGCAAAAACAGTGAGGAGCCCTTGTGGCACCTTAGAGGCTAACAAATTTATTTGAGCATAAGCCCACGAAAGCTGATGCCCAAATAAATTTGGTTTTAAAGAATCCAGCATTTATTTAGATGGCCTACATCCATTCTCAATCCAGGTTACAAAATAAACTTTTAGTTCTTCAGTAAGATTTAAGATACAAAGGATGGACTGAGCAGGATTCTATAACTGTGAATTTGTAAAGGGGAGATTAGTAAGTAATATGGGAAAAGAACAACTTCCTTTAAAAGGAAGCATAATTTTCCCAATTTTTCCTGAGGATGATTATCAGAAATTTACAAACCTTATGTTAGAACCAGACAAAACAAAAGATTTTTTACATGTTGGTTACAAATCAATGTATCCAATGGACTTTAGCTGTTGTGATAACCTACCACTGTACTATTGTATCTACACATTTTAAATGTGTAATTTATCAATTGAAATATGCCCTCCAATACCTATTTCATACAAGAAAAGAGCATGGGCAATTATGTAATAGTGTAGTGTTTGTCTAACATGCCTTAAATCCCCATATTGTTATTCCTCGCTGGATAACAAATACAAAATCCCTGTTAGCAATGTTTTCTGTTTTACCAGTTTTATATTAGCTGCCTCCTTAAAAATTGCTAATCTAGATACTACATTAGTAGGATGTCAGTCAAACTGCAATCCACAGTGAAGCCTTCTTCATATACCAATTTAAATCATTCATGGTCCTTTCTTTGGCATTATTCAAAAGATCATAATAATTTTCTTGTGCCCACAGCACAAAAAAATCAATTATTTCCCCACAAAGACTTGAAAGTACTTAGCGAGTGCTGTAAGAAAAGCTGAGGGTTATATCAAATTGAAATTGCACTCATTACACACAACACAATTAGTTGCCACTAGTCTGGCCGGTGCTTTAATTCTGAATGGCATATCTTTATTATTACAGAAACAAGCATGCAAATGGCATTGTTCAGGATTTGCAGAAATCAATAGGATATAGTGCTGTGTGTTTGGTGGCCACTGTCACTCAGTCTGCTGTGGATTTGAGATAATGTGTGTATTTGAATTAATGAAGGGAACGTGAGACATCATAAGTGACACCCAAATAAAAGAAATGGGTACATGATATTTGTAATTATTCTACTTGTGTTTTTGTTGTAAATACTTGTGCTTTTTGTTTTTTAATCAAAGGATTAATTGCATTTTAATAAGGCATTATGATTTTCAGAGCTTTAGTTAATTAAAACTCGTAGTATATAATTATGAAGTGATGCCGAGATTTTCTAAAGATCACCCATATATTTAGAATATGTATTTTTTCTTGTTAAGCCCTTGCTACATTTTTTTATATGAATTATATTAAATGTTTGAGAGTTGATGGCAATTCCAGATAGATTTCTATAAAAGGTGGGGAGAAACTTAGATTATGTTATTGGGAAAACTGAAGTGGATGATATCTGTGGTTAAAATATTTTTGGACTATATTACTGAAATGATCATTTACACAGATATTGGTTGTCAGACACAATAGTGATAACAAATGAGTTAATTCAACATATAATATAACTATTCATTAAGTCCCACCTTTGTTGCTGCAGTTTGAGATTCTAAATACAGGCCACAAATACTCAGCAGTGTCATATAGTAAAGATCATCTCTCATATGGTAGCAGAGGAACTCAAAAGAGGGAGAAAAAGTGTGTGTGTGTGCATATGTGGGAGAGCAATAAGTGATTTTCTATATCCACTCCCTTGATATAAATAAATGTTCCAGGTGTAAAGCTTTAGTCACTGACAACACAACCCACTATCAAGAAATATAGGAGTTTTTCCTGTGGGCGTATATTATGTATGGATTGATAGATTAATTACCAGACAGATAAAACAGAATTAGAGTGACACATTATTAAAAAGTTAAAAATCTGAATGTTACATTTGAAATTTCCCTCTAGGAATATTAAAAAGTTCTGTCTCTACTTTTATTTATTCACTGTTGGTCATCAGTAAGAAAACTCCATTTTGCTTTTAAAAATATACAAACAGGGCAAAATGTTATTTAGCTTTTGGACATACTCAGTAAAAGCCTATAAATTCATGTGTATACAAAGCACTCCAAGGCGATCATGTATTCCCACTGCATAATACCATGAACTAGGAGGGTTTCTGATGTCCTCACTCTAAGGATGAATCTCAAATTAGACACAGCATTTGCCACTTTGAAACCCTGCTGTGGAGATTCACAAATGTTGGTTGTTTGGGGGTTTTTTTTGCCTACTTAGAATTTTCTGATACTTTTTGAAGCAAATCTACTCAAATACTTAAAATATCCAAGGCAAGGTGGAGAGATGAGGTTTGAAGAGGAGGGAGAAAGGAAGCACAAGAATTCTCAAAAAAAAAAAAAAATCACGTCAACTTCAGCACTCCCAACAGGATTTTATTAGGTGTCTATAAATGGATTTTAAGTTGGATTTCCCCATGTTTTCTTCCAGAACTGATTTAAAATCTAATATTGTTAGATTGGTCACAGCCTTCATATTTTAACTGTCAAACCCAAAGCCTGAAAGGTGATTCATTCAAAGCTTGCTAAAATATTTGCTCAGTAGCACAATAGTGTGTGATGGAAAATAAACTCCTCTAGAGCATCTCACCCTATCAGCCATGGCCTGAAGCAGGAAAAGAATGAGGGAAGGTCAGTCAATTATGTGTGGTAATCACCGTAAGCATATTATCTGAGACACAGATGTCTTCCCTGACCCCACACGACATAGCTATTAACCCCACAGCAGTATAAAAATGGGGAGGAGGAGGAGCTGGTCCCCTAGGTAAACCAGACCTTTTCAGTCAAGACTTGTCCACCAGATCAGAAAAGTTCCAGACATGAAGACTGTTTTTCAGGGAGCTGTCCAACAACCTGACCTTTTGTCACTGCAGTCAGTGCGATGGCCTCTCCTCTTTGGGGACCTTTCTATAGACTTAGTCATGTGTGATAAAGAGTTGCATCATCTGAAAATGAGACTGACAAATTGACTTGTGAGATATCTCAAGAACATAATAGTCTTGGAATGCTACTTTCCATTTGTTTAAAAAAAGCAATTTTTGTGTTCCTGTCTACATTTAAATAGTTGGTGTATTAATGTTGATAAAGTATAATAATACCAATATCATGCAATTTCCTGTGTTAAGAAAAGAGATACTTTTCTCATTACACTGAATAATTGTACTGATTACCACAAACAATTTTTTAAATTTAGGATTTGTTCTATATTCACTTAATGAAACTTATCGTCTTGGATGCATACATCATATTCATGCAAAAGGAATTTTCCCTATGTGATTTTTCAATAAACTAAATACGCAAAGAGGAATTTTGACTTGCTTACTGGCCTGTGCTACAAACTTTTTTTTAAAAAAGGTAACATTTTAAATGAGGTTAATAAGAAAGAAATACATTTTGGTATGAGACGCAATGCCCCTTACAGGACTGCAAAGTACCTAATATGGGGCATTGCATGTCTGTTTCTTTGACTAACCTTTTAAAAATTACTTTTTTCTTTGTTTTGATTTCTTAAATCTTAGAATGCCATTTTGTATTTCATTAACAACAAGATGCATGAATCGTAAGTGATATATCTTTTCATAGTACATGACATTCAATGCATAACCTGTGATGAGCCAGATTTGGCTGTCCGGTATAAATCACTGCTTTCAATGGCATTACATTAGTGGAAAACTGATGTAACTGGGATCAGATTCAGGCCCAATGAATTCCAATGTAGTTGCATAGCTGTCGTCACGCATTCATATATCAAACTCAGCAAATGATACAACAGAAGAATCCTCTGTGATCTTTTTTTCAAAGAATGGAGTTATTAAAAGATATTGACCTGATACTACTGTCCTCACTAAAGCAAAATTCCCTTGGGCTCACTGCAGAGGAGTTTGAATAATCATTGTGTGAGCTAACAGTTTAATACTTTGGTATCATATTAGCTCAATGAATGGGCCAGATTCCGAGCTGGTGCAGACCCTGCTATACAGTCCACAGGAAAACCTGTCGGGGTTGCAATTGCACAAGGTGCATGCGATCTCCACTCTTCCTGGAACACCACAGACTTGATAGCACAACCTGAAAAATAGACAGAATATGGAGGCAAGGTATGTGGCTACGACAGCTTGGGATGTGTTCATTTAGCACAGCCCCAGTGCAGCCTCCAAAGGCAGGACTTGGATAGAGCCATGGCAGAGATGAAAGATGCTCTTCCTTGTAAATTTCCCTTTGGATGTAGTGTGCCTTACTGGTACAGGAATGTACAGTTTATACTCCCATGAACCATGGTGGTACATCTGGTCTGTCGTATTAACTTATTACACTTTCCCCACATTTTCATCTTGACCTTATTTCTAAGGGATTGTCTACACTTTGAGCTGGAGATGTAATCTCCACCTTGAGAGAGACATACATGTGCTAGCTCTGATCAAGCTAGTACACTAAAAATAGAAGTGTAATAACCATGGTGCTAGAAGTGGGTGGGGCTAGTCGCCCTTAATATGTACTGATCCAAGATGCTAGGTGCATACTCGAGGCAGCCTCACTCCTTGAGGCAGGCTCATGCCATCATGGGTACACTATTTTTAGCACACTAGTTCAATGAGAACTGGTGCAGGTATGTGCCCTATAACTGGAAATTACATCTCTAGCTTGAGTGTAGACATACTCTAAAAGTTGCTAAATAAATTCCTGCATCAAATGTTTTGCTATTGGATGCAGATCTTGCAACAGTCATCCAAAGCTCTGTCACCTCCAGATTAGATACTTCATTCTGCTGTTCATGGGATTGTATCTTACATCTAGATGAGAACAGCAGCAGGTGCAGAATTTAGTGGCCTGCTTATTAAGTGGTGTGTCTACTATGAGAATGTTAAACCTGTGTTCTATAACCTGCACTGGCTGCTTTTTGGTCCATGGATTGTGTCTAAGGTGTTGGTTTTGATCTCTAAAGTCCTGGGACTTACCTATTTAAGAGCCCATGTTTCTCCTGTGAAATATTGCCTCATCTACATCTGGTGGCTTCTGAACTGAAGACCCCTTGACATAAATGAGAGGGGGCAGCTGGCAGCACATTCACAGAATATCAGGGTTAGAAGGGACCTCAGGAGGTCATCTAGTCTAACCCCCTGCTCAAAGCAGGACCAATCCCCAGTTAAATCATCCAACAGATTTTTGTCCCATGTCCCCAAATGGTCCCCTCAAGGGCTGAACTCACAACTCTCGGTTTAAGCAGGCCAATGCTCAAACCACTGAGCTATCCTCCTCACTGCCTTAGGGTGTTCTCCATTAGGGCCCCAGCCCTTTGGAATAGATTACTCAGATCCAAAACAGTCTGACTTTGTTAGCCTTTATGGCATCCCTGGCTCTTGAGGACATGGGAGTTGGAGCGCAGTACTCTGGAGACTGTGAGAGAGGTCATTTAACTTCAGTTATATGGATATTGCTGTTTGTTTGAGTTGATCTGAAGGAACTGATGAGCCTGTTTAGATTAGTGTATTATTTAAAAATTGTCAAGGAAACCCTGAGCATGGGGGCGTGTATGTGAGGGGTGCTCTTTTATCACATGTTGTCTGAATATAAATAAAAAGTAAACTATATCTATATAGAACTGGTTCTGATCTTACTCACATGATTATAAATCAGGAATAACGCCACTGAAACCAACCATTTAATGAAATTGATAAGGGTCAGATTAATGTAAATGAGATTGAAGAACAGGGGCCCATTAAACAATTTCTCCGTTCTGATATGAAAATGTTTAAGCAATCCCATGTTTTAACGTATCTCAAACATTATAAACGTATGTTAAAAATAAATTACCCAAGAGCCAAATTCAGCATCCCTTACTCAATGTAGATGCAGGCAAAATTTCAGTGATCTTTTGCGTGCATGAGCACTGAGTAGAAACAGTTGGATTTGGCCCCACAGTTGTAAAATATTATCAAATTCTACATGCAGAAATGTGACTGCTCCAGTAGCAACCGAGAAACAGCATTTTGTCCATCAACCTTTCCTTCTGTGATAGTTTATTTTTCCAGAGGAATCATTTGATAAAACCCATAGTAATTTTAAATACATGATTTACGATGTTAATACTTGTCACTTATCACTTGCTCTTCAGTTCTGCCTTACTGACATTCTGTTAACCTTCTATGTCACAGCAACAGCAAAGCATTTTCGGTTTGCCTGGGAACAATCTGAATTTAAATAGGGGTTTCTCCTCTAAAATTTATCCTAATTAAAAAAAAGTTTAATGACAGATTTAAAAATATAAACAAACCTTACACTGCCATTTTATCATCTATCTAAAACCCCTGCCTGAATCACATTCTGGGAATTGGACAATTTTTATCCATAGAGATAAAATATATGGCAGTCTTCTGTGCCAAGGAAGCTCAAAAGAACTGATTTCTTGATGGTACAGAAGTTACAATAAATCTATCCATATATGGTTCAAAAATGTATTTGTTACAGTGAAATTATTATTTATTAGTATATGCTCTACATACACATGTAAGAAATTGCACATCATTGAGATAAATTACATTTATCGCGCACATTTACCCACTTCCCTTGCACTCTGCTGACTAATCCCTCAGTACTAGGACAACTGACATTTTAGACCCTTAGAGAGCTTTAAAAAATTGCCTTTGAAAATAAAATGTGAATTTTTCCCAAAATTGCATTGATCTAAAGTGCAGGCTGGATAATATTTGTTCCTGAATCGGTGACGGATTTAAGATTGGAGAACCCCATTTCAGGGCTCTCTCTGCCCAATATTTGGTCCTGTGTGGGAACGGTTGAGGAACAAAGGTGGGGTTATACCACCTTCAAAGCCTTCTGATTCTGTAGTTGTCCAGGGACCATGGCAGTCCCCAGTTTAAGTTAGAGAAGCCTGAGAGCTCCTCTAACTTATGTTAAGCAGCTTGTGGCCTCTCAGGAAGCTGTTCCAGCAGGTGAAGCTTTCCAAGGCCTAGAGATATCCCAGCCATGCCCTTCTTTGGCCTTACCCTGCATTGCAAGCATCAGGAGGAAGGCTGCGGGGAGGAACTCCTACAGCAGTTCTATGTTACTCATGCTGGAGAAGTCCTCTAGCAGTCAGTTAAACCAACATTACGGCTGCCTTGCTCCTCCAGAGCAGAACAGTACTGTCATAGTGAGGCCAGTTATCTAGCCTGATATCTCTTGAACCATGAGGGTTAGCAGAGTTGGAGTCACTTCTGTGGTTTGGAAAATTTTACCTAGTGTGGATTTACAGGTTTAGGGATCCTAAATATAGTGTAGGTAACATTTCCTAAACTGTTCTAAAATATTTTTTTCTGTAAACTATATGGCTTTGTGGTAAGAGATTTCATTGGAATCCATATGGGCACTCATGGAAATTTCAAACGCAAAACAGCAAATTTAAAAATTAATAAATATAGTGCCAATAAAAACCTTATATCACACCCGTGCATGCACATACACATTTTAAGTGTTTAGTCCGACACCTGAACCAAAGCATTTTTATATCAAATATGCCCCAACCCAAATGCAAAAGTCATATCAGATTTACCTGGAATAAACTAGAAGGATGGGTATGCCGCTTATGACATTTTTTCATCCTAAGAAGTTATTGAAGAACATTTGAAAAATGCATGCAGAGTTACTATATATTCAGACATCTCTATCATGTACTTAATATGTGTAACTTCAGAAAAATATTTGTGTACTGTAACAAACTTTAAATGCATATATATTTGAGATCTAGTTGTTGATAATGATATGCATGATATGCTTATACTTTTTAATGTTTATGTTATGTTTGTTTGCAATATGCGTTTAAAGGAATATGATAAACAGCGTAGCTTATGTGCTGCCCTTTCTATCTCTGGAGAGCAGTGTTGCTAACACATCCACATAGGAAGAAAAGTGTGATTTTAATATAGCAACAAGGGATGTTTTGGTTATCCCCTGCTGATCTGTAATCAAATGCAATAAATATGTGTGTGTGCTTGGTCGTAAACCTCCTGTGACGTCAAGACTGCAGTTCTGATTGTGAATCAGACTCAAAGCGTCCCAGCTTTTTCTCCATAAGTGTAATTCCATTTTGAGTATATAATCCATTTTACATGAAGTGGGCCCAAAGTATGCCTAATTTTTGAAAAAGATAAGGTCAGTTTTGTGGCATGATTCATTTGGACTTTGAGACAGGTGTTGACAGAATAAATGATAATGTTTTGTTAGTGTAACCCTTCTGCCAGGCCGGGTTAAAGCAGCAAGGGCCGGGTTCAGTACCTAGGGGTCCCCTCTTAACAACACAAGACAAAACTGGCTCGAGCCCCCACCCAGTGACCTGGGAAAAATCCTAACACCCCCCCTGGGTGCCTCAAAGAGGCAATACTTCCCCTCTCGCAAGCACAGATTGGTGTATCAGAAATTTTTATTAACAGGAGATAAATGACATCATGAAATTGGGAAAAAAACACCACAACTAGGGTCATACACCAACCCCTGAGCAAACCGCCACCCCAGCCGATTGGGCTGTGTCCCCTTCTTTAGGTTTGTGATTCCAGTAGCCCAAAAATCACCCAAAGTCCCCAAAATGTCCCACAGCCCAAAAGTCTCTGGAGCCCAGCAATCCAAAATTCACCCAATAGTCCCGAAATGTCCCACAGCCCAAAAGTCTCTGGAGCCCAGCAATCCAAAAATCACCCAAAAGTCCCTCAGCCCAAGAGTCTCTGTTCCTGGTCAGTGCAGAGTTCTGGAGTTAATCTGCAGAGTCTTACCTCCCAGCCTGGGTGGAAATGGAGGGTAGGGCAAGGGGCACCTTACGTGGTCCGAAGCCGACTGCGCCGCCTCTCTGTGAGGTTCCGCTGCAGCTCTCCCCGCAATCGGCTCTGCTCCGCTCCGCTGGCTGTCCCACGAACCGCTTTGCCCGTTGATCCGCTAGCTGCTCTGCTAACCGACACACAGACAGCTGTGCCGCGCCGGTCACTCTGCCCGCAGCACCAACGCCTCCGCTAGTCAACAGACAGCTCTGCTGCACCGGTCACTCTGCCCGCGGCACCAACGGCTCTGCTAGTTGACATACAGACAGCTCTGCCGCACCAGCCACTCCGCAGCACCAACAACTCCGCTAGCCGTCCTGCTAGCTGACACGCAGACTGCTCTGCTGCACCAGCCACGCTGCACTTTTTTCTGGCCCCCCTACTTAAGACAGTGCTCAGTGATTTCTTTAGCTCTTAGGTGATTTCAGCTCTTAAGTGATTTCAGCTCACAGTAGGGGAGCCTTAGTGCAGGTGTACCAGCAAGCCCAAAGCAATTTTCAGCTCAGCAGCCTGAAACCAGGCTCCTAATGGAAGCAAAACTCAATTCTGACATTCCACAG
This sequence comes from Dermatemys mawii, assembly GCA_007922305.1. Lineage (NCBI taxonomy): Eukaryota > Metazoa > Chordata > Testudines > Dermatemydidae > Dermatemys > Dermatemys mawii. Next base: position 21,684,329 of record ML677362.1, read on the forward strand.
TGGAGAGAGGCAGGGTGCAATAGGCCTGGGAGGCCCTCAGACAGAGCCCTCATCAAAAGGTATAGGTGCTTGTCCACCACCTCTGTTCTGAAAATGCATGGCCCTTGCCCAGTGAGTGCTACCTAGATGATGGCGAGTCCCTCCATCATAACAAGGGCCAAGTACATGTCCATAGTCCTTCATTCACATAATCACAGTAACATCACTTTATCATTCCTGCCCCAATAACATAGAAACTGGGGCTCCCTCATCAGCCGAAGTGGCCATGTGGGCTGCTGTGGGCTCAGGCTAGGCGCAGTGGGTGTGTCTATGCAAATTGATCAGCCCCAGACTTATTTTCTAAGGCTCACTGCAATTCCCATAGTTCGCCACCAGATGTCAGAATATATCTCATTCCTGACACTGCTTACATTAGGGTGAGCAGTGAGGGATTGGAAGGATGATAATAGAGTTCAGAGGCTTCAGTGTTGTTTTTTTTTTAACTGCTAAAAGTTTGAAACAATGTACTTGGGAAACTTCTGGGTCGAATGCAGTATCAGTGTGACATCTTTTCTCTGTTCTCTCTTTAATGTCAATACGGCGTTTGTTATGTTGATAGTCAAAGACTGCTTCATGTCTCATGATGTCTTTTATTACAATTTAACTTTAATAAGGGAAATTGTAACAGTAGCTATGCCAGCAGTCATTTTACTATGAGAAGTAAGATTGTATTGGAGAAAGATGGTCTGGAAGTGAAGGCACAGTATGGGAGTCAAGAGATCAGGCTTCTGTTCTTGTGTGATGCTGTCTAAGAGAAAGACACCTGGGTCTCAGTCTGGTCAGCTTCTGGGTGCTGTTGAAAAGAATTCCGAGCAGCACAGCTTTAGCCCTGAACAAAGACTTCCATTTAGGGCCTGAAACAGCAAGATATTGATTACTTTTGGAGAGATCCTGTGAGCACCCTCTGATCCTATTAACTTCCATGAAGATCAGGACTTTGCAAGACCAGGCCCACAAAGCAGAGAAAGGTGCATGATGCTCAGGCTATGGAGCTTCATAAAGTCTGGATGATCAGGATTGGGCACTCAATCTTCCCATGCCTCAGTTTCTTCCTCTGTAAAATGGGGATAAGAATACCCATCTCATGGCGTTGTTGTTAGACTAGATTTATTAGTGTTTGTAAAGAGCTTTGCCTACAATGTGTTTTAGAAATGGCAAGTATTATTAATTCTCAGCGCAGTGCTCAGAGAATCAAAAGTCTTGTTGGTGAACCTCAAAAGGGTCAGTGTTTCAGTTCAGTTTGTGTAAGCCCCCCCCCCAAAAGGCTGGGTATTATCCGTAGTGTATTCAAACTCTCCAAAATTCTTGTGTCTGCAGGATTGAGCTAGTTGAAGTCATAAGTGGCACGTAGAAATATGTGTTCTTGTAATCTCCAACTTATGCCTGACAATTTACATGTGTTTATCTATAAAGAATAGCTTGCTACTTTTGCCAGTATACAGTACCAGTGATGGTGGAAGAGAGAATCAGAAGGATATTTAAACTGGAAAAAAGTGAATTATTGACATTACATTAATCATGAGTACTTTATAAGACACTGTTTTGGAACGTCATTTGTTAGAAAATCTTTTTTGCTGAAAGTCATCCATCATTACCAGATAGAACATGAAGCCCTATCAGAACTACTCATAACCAAATACCACCTGTTGCTGTTTTGATGTTTGTTAATTTGATATTATAGACATTTTATGTTCTTGAGTAGAAACTGAAAGTGCAATTGGTCTGATTAAAAAATGTTTTTCCTGGCTGCTGTATGGACTTCAGGTGTGCAGAAATATTCATTTGCCAGAACTCCACCCACATGCCACTTATGTATCCATGTAACTGAGTTTTTCTTTATTAACTGTACTCTGTGCACAATATTCATATGATGAAGATCCTCAGCTAGAGCTTGTACTGCCCATGTAAGTGTTTTTAAAGAATCAAGCTCTTACTTTTCAAAATTACATTCATATGGCATTGTTCAAATATGTAAGACTGACTACTACAAAAAGCTGCAACAATGGGATACAATGCACTAATTTTATCCCACTTTGACTCTGAAAATATAATCGGTACTTATAAAAATTGTAAATACTACAGTGTCATGCTAGTAGGATTATTTTAAAATGGAAGTGCTAATACATCAAGAAAAATAGCTTTTGCTAGTCTTAACTGGCTCCCATTATCAGAGAAGATATACATCTGGCAACAATATTGTGCAGGAGCAAAAATGAATATATATGCAGGACAGCCAAAATTTAGGGTGACGTTTTTCTGTAACAGAAAATGAACTTTGTTCTTTTGAGCACCAAAGCTAAGATAACAAGTACAAGCTCATGTCCAGTGACTAAGTCATCTAGCTAATAAAATGGTAATACAACAAAATAAAAATAATTACCCATTATGGTACTACATCATTTCTTTTTGCATTCTCTAGCAAAGTACAAGTCATTCTTGATGCATTATGTATTTATAATATTACCTATAAGTGCCAGTTGTAAACAAGCTGTTAGATTAACTGGTGTAGTTTATGAAGTATCATTATAAAGTAATCATTCAATCAATCAGTCAATCACAACCATCACTGGGTTTTTTCCATATGAAAGACAATCTCTGATTTGTGTTGTTTCTTCAAATTATGCAATAAAACCCCCCTTTAATGCCCACAGTTCTGAATAATAAGTAAATTGCTTATCTCAAGAGATTTGATTCAGAAAGGGGTGGTGAAATGGGCACTGTTTTGAGGAAAAAGGGACTACACAAGAATATTTGATTTAGCATCAGGCTAAGGTGGTATAAATACAATCACCCATATGCTAATGAGAATCTTGAAAATTCATACCATGACCCACTTCAAATGACACACAGTAGCTATGCTTCAGACTTTTGCAACCAGGGCTGTGCTGGGCTGAAAGTTGTGTGTCCTAGACATATTAAGGTGTAGTGTCAGCATTGTCAAAGCATCTGAAGCCTCAACATCACCTCGAAAATCCTATCAGATTTAATTGCATACAGTCATCGCTCCCTGGTCTCTCTGGGGATACATCTAATCTTCATCAAGATGACACAGTGTCAACTTTTGGACTGTCATAGCATCACATAGTAATAGTATGGCAGCCACCCAAGCAAAAAGAAAAGGAAAACTAAAAATCCTTCCTATATTAATCATGATTAATAAAATAAATCAAAATGACACAAGCACAACATCATTTCTCTGTTTAGATAACATTTCATATAAAATCCTGGCACGAGAACCCACATAAATTACTACGATCTTCTTTGTCTGCTAAAATATCACTTTTACTTAGACCCTGACAATGCAATAGTGCAATGAAAAACCTTAATCTCTCTCCTCATGCAAACCAAAAGGTTACATATAAATTATCTCTCTGTCAATACATTCTGAAAGGAAATGTAGTTAGACAATAAGCTGTCTGGGCAGGGACCATCTTTGGGTTATGGGAGGTCAGTGCCTACAAAATGGGACCCCAATCCGGATTGGTACTGCGAAGCATGAGCATACGGCAAATAATAATTATGTGAGGATTTCAGCTCCTCTTTCCCCGTGGTGGTGGGCGGGTGAGACAAGGCCATGACAGATTTTTGTCTAGGAAGGAAACCCAAAGGAAGACATTTAGCCTCAGTGCTTACTGGTTTCTTGTCTTATATCTCAGAAGGACAACGTGTTAAATGGGGGGGTCCCATTCTTCAATTCATGTTGTTGAGTGTAAGGTCCATGATTGATAAAACATCATCTCTCTGTAATTTGAAAAGGGATGAAATTACTGACCTTGACTCCATCTCTTAGACTTGACCGAAAGACACTGCAGGATTAGTTTTGGATTAGTTGCCTGTGTTTGAGTATGTATGAAACACGAATCAAAGAAGGATATGTAGGCAGGTGGTGTAACTTGGTAGTTTTTGCCTGATTTAAAGTGTAAGGGGTCTCCTGCTCCAAAACAAGGTCTGTTGGAGTGTGAGATTCCTAAAATAAAATTAAGGCAAGACTAGCGCTGTTGTACACGTTGTCTTGTTGGGCCGCAAAGTTCCCAAACAAGCTGATTAAGTTCCTTGCTGTGGTATGAGCAGAATTGCAGAGGCAGATAGTGCTGGATGACTGTAATATCCTTGCAGGCCATACATTTCATCAGCTGGCTCAGGACTGCCTGGCCACTATTCTGATTCAGCCCTGTGCTGGCCATATTCTGCACCTGGTATCTGGGTTAGAATTAGAGATGGGAGGGAGGGATGTTACACCAATGCAAGCCCAGTCATTGTCTCCTGTGGTTTGAGGTCAGGATCACCTGTCTTGTTGGGGCAAGAGACCTGATTGGATGGTTCACTCTCTGGATATTGCGCTTGAAGCTGTGCCTGCAGCATGTGTGCATATACCTCAGAGAGCTCTGATCTACCTATCTTAAATAACAATGGCCATGAAGCTACAGCAGTACAGGTGGCGGCTTAGGCTAGTTGCTCAAATACACACCCAGGGTCCCAGGTGGGATTGTACAGCCTGTGCTGCCACCACTATTCACTGCTATTGATATATGAGCTCGATCAAAGGTAGCTCGGGTGAAAAGCATGAAGGAGATCTGGGGTGTGGACATATTCTGTGTGTTCCCACAGATACTCATCCTGAACATACCCTTCCCAAACAATTAAATAGTGGAACCTTGCCCATAATCAGCGAGAATCAAGAATTTGCCAAACCACATGTTCTTCTTTCCTCTGGTTATGGGCAGTAGCAGGGGAGTGGTACAACGTGGGAAGGGATTCTCAGTATGCATCTTCAACCAGGAGATATGGAATATGGGATGGATCTTAAAGGATTCTGGTAGCTGTTGCCTGAAGGTTACCAATTAGTCTGTTCTGTAATCTGAAAGGACGCCAACTAGTGTGTTCAGCTTCAGGGATAGGCAAGTAGTTCTAAGGCTCTGGGTAGCCAGCCAGATATTATCCCCTACTGAGAATCTGGGGGCTGGCTGATGGTGCCAATCATAGTACAATCTGAATACTGCTTTAACTTCTTCTAACTGGTGCTTAAGCTCTTGGTGCACCTGGTGAATGCAAGTGCTGAGGTCAGAAACAGTGGGAGTTGCCAAGTTGGTGTGGATCATGGGTAAAAGTGAAGATGGAACCCATAATTAGCATCAAAAAGGGGAGAGAGTCTGTTGGGTGGCAACATGCTTGGTATCTTGTAGGCAAATTCTGTGGGGGGATAAGTGACATCCAACCATCCTGATGATAATGAAGAAAGCAACATAGGTGTTGCTCCAGGACCTGATTGACCCATTCTGTCTGACCCTTGGTGTTTGAGTGTAAGCGGTTGCGTTATGGGCATTGATTTCCAGGGGACCAGGAATTCCTGCCAGAAATGGGAAACGAACTGGGATGCCCAGTTGGACATTATGCTTGTTGATAAGCCCTAGAGGTGAAATAAGTTTTCTTCAAAAAGTGTATCTTTGGCAGTGGGAAGATCTCAACATGGTATGAAATGTGCCATCTTCATAAGAAGATCTACTATCACTAGAAGATCCACTATCACTATCTACTATCACTAGAATTATGGTGCGTCCTTGGAGTGTAGCAGTCTGTGGAAATGATGGAGCAAGGGCTGGAGGAGCAAGGGCTGGAGGAGACCTAGTGGTCCCATGGGAGTGATGGGGCTCTTGTCAGGCACAGAGATTGCAGGACCTCATCAGAGCTGCTACAGAGGCAGCAGAGCCAGCCACCAAATCCAGGGTCTTGAATCAGCTGAAGGGGCCTGCCAGAGAAGCATCGTGACAGAGTCTTAGGAGGAGTCTGGCGCCTGTGTGGGCCCTCTGGTGCATATTTGTGCCCCTTGACATAGAGGATTCCATCCTGGAGTGTAACTGCAGAGTTGGACTAAACTTTGGCATCACCTAGGGCCTCAAGGATTTGAGTCTCAAACAGATCATTGGGCAGCAGGGACTGTGGTGCCGGCAATAAAATAAATAGGTTTCAGGATGGGGTTTCTGAGTCAAGTTCGCAATACTCGTCCTTTTAGGATAGCATGTCTGCCTTCCCATTCCTTATTCTGGGGAAATTGAAATATGTAAAGAAGAGGGTCTAGCAGGCTTGTCACTGGTTTAGGTGTTAGGCTATTTTTAAGAATCCCAGGTTCTTATGATCAGTAAGAACTTGGACTGGGAACTTAGTGCCTTCCAGGAAATGCCACCTCTTCTTAAAGGCCATTTTAATGAGCAATAGCTCTTTATTTAGAATGTCATAATTCTGCTCTGGTGGAATAAGACAGAATGGAAAACACAAAGGTTAAAGAGAATCAGAGGGGTAGCCGTGTTAGTCTGGAATTGCAGAAGTGACAAAGAGTCCTGTGGCACCTTAAAGACTAACTAAAATTTTTTTTAGAGCATAAGCTTTCGTGGGCTAATACCCACTTCGTCGGATGCAACCGGTTAAAATGACCATTGGAGTCAGCTAGCTGGGAGAGGATTACTCCCAGTGCAAAGTTTGAAACATCTGCCTCCAAATGGTTTAGCTTGGTCTGGGTAAATCAAGATGGGGGTAATGAGGAATCTGTGCTGTAGATGATCAAACGGTCTGTGCTTCTGAGGACCAAACAAACCAAGTTCCCTTCCACAGGGTGAGGTAGATAGGGGTGAACAACCAGATCACTTTTTGATAAATCACCTGGAGAAATTGGCAAAGCCCATGAAGCATTGTATTCTGCGCAGGTCTTTTGGTACTGTCCAGTCTGTGATGACTGTTGCTTTGTGAGTCCATACCCAGAGCCTTAGGAGAGATCACATAAGCAATAAACTCCATTATGTCCTGGCCTATCTGGAATTTCTCTAGCTTGGTAGGCAGATGGTTCAGATAAAGTGTTTCCAAGATACTTCATATGTGCTGATCATGACATATTTGATCCTCCAAAAAGAGGGGAAAAAAGATATTATCAAGGTTAATAATGATGAGCTAATCCAGCATGTCCCATAAGATGTCATAACAAAATGCTGGAAGGTCACTGGGGCATTTCACAGTTGGAATTACATGACGAAATACCCAACAAGGCCATACCAGGTGTGGAAGGCAGTCTTCCATTTGTTTCCCTCTCACACATCTACCCAGTTATAGACCCCATGTAGATCTAGCTTTGTAAAAATGTGAGTGGACTGCAGATGGTCTAAGAGCTCATGAATGAGGAAGCAGATAGCAATTCCTAGCAGTCACCTTGCTAAGTGTCCAATAGTCACTGCAGAACCTCAAAGACCATCCTTCCTAGCAATGAAGACCAGAGCCTGGACACAAATGGATGAATCCCTTGCAGGTTTTCCTGCAGATAAGTGCAAAGAGCCTGCAGTTCCAGTTCAGCGAGAGCATATAGATGACCAAAAGGAATTTCAGCTCTTGACTGGAGGTTGGTAGGACAGTTGTACCTCTGGTGTGGGGGCATGATGCCCACATTCCTTGGTTGAATACATTGGTAGGGTCATGGTATTTGAGCAGTATCTTGACAGTGTCAGATGGGAAACTGCTTTGGGCTCCTTAGTGTAGAGATTCCCTAGGTCATGGAACAAGCTGCAGAGGATAACACTTGTCTTACTGGCTTCTGGGGAAAAAATATATCATTCCCTTCTGCCAGTGATACAGTAGTCATGTGCAGTGAACCATGGCATGCCAAGGATGACCATAGAGTGGGGGCCCCTAATTAACTTGATCTGATGTCCTTAGAGAGAAATGACTTCTTGGGGAATGGTCAAGTTGGCTACTGGGCCTGAGGACAGGAGCAAACTATTGATGGTATCCATTAGATGCAGAGAGTTCTTGCACAGGATGGGAATCCCTGAGGCCTTAGCAAAGTCCTAGTCCATAAAATTGTCCAAGGCCCTAAAGTCAGCTCAGGGCTTATTGGAAATGGGATCTGAAGGGGCAGCTCATGTTGGACCATAGAATATCAGGGTTGGAAGGGACCTCAGAAGGTCATATAGTCCAACCCGCTGCTCAAAGCAAGACCAATCCCCTATTAAATCAACCAACAGATTTTTGCCCCATATCCCTAAATAGCCCCCTCAAGGATTGAACTCACAAGCCTGCGTCTAGCAGGCTAATGGTCAAACCACTGAGCTATCCCTCCTCCCAAAATATATGGCCTTGAATGACTTGTGCAAGATCACCCAGAAAGTTTGGGACAGAATAGAGACTTGAACCCAGACTGCCAGAGTTGTAGACTAGTACTCTAGTCACTCAACCAACTTTCTCCTCAAATCACAGTTGATGCTGAGAATTTCAAAAATAGGCAATCAGTCCAACAGATTCCTTAATTGGGGTTGGGGCTTAGACTCTGCCTGACCCAAAGGCCAGCCCATTCTTTCTCAGACATAATGCTCCAAAGAGTTTGGGTTCCTCACAATATAAGCACATCCCAGATGCTCAGCTTCTATGCTTCTCTGCATCCGGTAGATGTGAGAGGACCTGGTCAAGTTGCCTGGGTTCCATGTCCCAGAGAAAACTTCACAATTGATAAGTCGCAGTCTGGGGTGTTGGCAGATTTTGGGGGGCTGAGCCATGGTGCTGCTTAGTCAGGTGGATGTCAATTTCAATGCATAAATCAATTAGTTGATCCAGAATGGGCAGAGGTTTGACTCACCTCAGCACATCTTTAATGTCTTCATTCAATTCTAGTCAGAAATGGTGATGCTGGGCTACCTTGTTCCATACAGTGTCTGTGGACAGGCAACAGAATTTGTCATTTGGCCATGGATCTATGCCCCTTTCATAGCACTTAAGTGTGACCTCAGCGCTTTGGGAGAAATGAGAGTCATCAGAGACCACAGACGTTGCTCTAATAAACTTCTCCATCTGGCCTAGGAAGAGCTGGACTGTTCCAAGAAGGGAAATGCCCAAGCCAACGCTTCCCCAGCCAAGGTACTAATGATAAGCCTAACCTGGGCCTGGTTAGTAGGGAACAAATGGGGACATAACAAAACAGGAGCCAGAAGTGGAACAAGTGGGGACATAACAAAACAGGAGCCAGTCAAATTTTTCTGGCAGCGGGTTCTTCAGTTCCAGGAGGACTGGAACCATGGCAGTTGGCGATGCCACCTGTGTATGCTGGGCAGACTCCTGACCGTGCAAATTGGTACGGCCCTTACCAACTCTGTCAGAGAGACATTGGCCTGGGTGGGTTCCATTCTGGAGAGCTGGACCCAGACCCTTACTGGTTTTCATGGGCTACTCAAACTGTTAGAGGCCAGGCTGTGAGCGGTTGTGCCTAATGGATGGAGCACGAGTCAGGCCTAGTGGGTGGAGCAGAAGCCAGGATGCAGATCCAAACCAAAGGTCAGGGCTGGAGCTGTAACCATGCTGGGAGTCAGAGCCAGAGTCAGGAACTAATAGCCAAGCCAAGGGTCAGAGAGAGGATCAAGAACCAGGATCAGGTGAGGAAGTCAGACCCAGGAGCAAAGTGAATTAGCAGGAACTGAGCAGGAGCAAATTGGGGGAACAAGGTAAGAACAGGACTAGGACAGGGCAGGACCAAGACAGGAACAAAGTGAGGAGTAGCAGTCACAAGGAGGATCACAGGTGCAGGCGTAAACATATTCAGATGTTTCTATCTCATCTAGCCCAGATAATGTGGTTCAAAGTCTTTCCTAACCTAGCAAATTTTGGGACATGAATCATTCCTTCTGGATAAGACTGAGGTGGTGGCGGTGGGTTCGGGGAAGCACATGAAGGACATGACTACGCTTATATCCTTCTCCCCTTGGATATTTGTTCATTTGCTATCAAGGTTTACACTGAGTCCTTAAGTATTACCTCTTCAAAGGGAAAAACTGGCTGAAAAATGCAAAATGATCACAAATGTGTCAGATGAGACATAAAATCTATCCTTGTGATTGATGCTAATGAAGACCTAGCTATCTTTTATTCATCCCGTCATTAAAACCCAAAAACTTCTCATCAGTAAGGTAGAACTTGTAAAGGCTACATTTCAGTGGTATTTGAGCACCAAGAAGCCTCATCCACAAATTTGGATCCAGATTCTTAAGTTCAAGAGTGTTCAGAGGTGGATTTTTGTTCAGGTCTATCTCTATTGATTACCTTTTAATAATGTGTCCATGCCACTCTAACAGCCACTAATCCACAAGCGGATTGAATATTTAGGATACTGTTTTAGGACCTGAATTGCAACTGAAAGCACTCAGCACCTTCCAGGAGGTGTTCAGCACTTTTCTGAATCAGAGCAGGAAAAGATGAATGCTAGTCTTTGTAGGGGACATTGTTCCTCCCCAAAGATTTTATTTTAATACTACAGAAAATTGAAAAGAAAGTAATATACGGATTATCCTAAATTAAGAATTACTTGAGCCAGTCTCTACCCTTTCAAGACCTTTACAAATCATGCTCAGAGAAATATCAGTTTAAGGAGCATGACAAACAGGTTCTTTATGCCTGAGTAAATGGTCTAATCTTCAAGGTGCTTCTGAGCACCCAATAGGTGCTGGATCTAGGGGACGCTACCACACGCCTTGGCTTGAAGTAGAATTAACAACCCAAACACATTGTTTCCGTCGTCAGTACCCTACCATAAACATGATTCCACCACCACTTCAGCACCATTAGCTACCATTGTCTCTGCTGGGGTGTGCTTAGCACCTGGCAGGATCAAGCCACGTATCTGGAAAAAAAGATCATAGATGAAAAGCTATATTAATTTAAACAAACTATCACAGGATTTGCTTCATTTAAATGTAATGTGTCTACAGGTAAATTCACAAAACCAACACATAAAACAGTTAATCTTTACAATTTTTGTACAATAAAATAATACAATTGTATGCATAACAGAATCTATGATCATGCTGGAGATTATAGTATCTCATTTCTAGAGCTTTGAGATACTAATGTATTAAAAGAAAAATCTCTGGTAAACGTCCACTATATTATCTTGGAATGATTGAACAGGCAGAAGGTTACAGTGGAACGCAAAGCCATCTTCTTGTCTGAATTACTGTCACCATGGAACAAATTGAAAGAAAATATTATTTTGTGTCAACCAGTTGCACCCCACTGCACACATGGATGTCTCCTAAAGCCATCAAGATAGTATCTGGGTATGTAATCATAGCTGGAACAGTAAGGAATCCTCTTTTCTGCAACAACCAAATAGCACATAGAGCCCACAAAGACATGGCCAACAATGCCAGCTGTAGCCAAAGTTAGAAACAAGATTTCTACCTTATGGCCTTTGAGATATATCATATTTTTAAATGTGCAGGCAGGAAACTTTTGATGTGACCCCAGCGTACGAAATAACTTGGGTAGCTGAGAATTAAATTGCAAGCTTCTAAAGTCACTGGAGCTTCTAAAAATATAAAATAAAAACAAAGTGATCTAAATTTGGATTAGGTGTTTCCAAGTTTACACAACTCTGCACTATATGTTTTTTTAAAATCTTGATTGTTTCCAACAACCTACTATTCTGAGGATTCAAGATTTAAATGATCATACTTGAAAAGATCTGATTGCTTCAAACATGGTTATCTGCCTATATATGTATTATCCATAGTCCCTTGTGTTACTCCCATATAGAGCTAACAACAACATACCATGTGTTTCTAATGTTAGGCCCCTGCTTCCAGGAATGCAAAGCACTTTTTTGTTCTTATGTAAGGGCCTGACACTGCAAGGTTCCTCAACACTCAACATCCACAGGAAGTTAAGGATGTTCAATGCCTCACAGAAGGCTCTCTCTTGCTCACAGGATACTTGATCCAAAGCCCGCTGAAGTCAGTGGGAGTCTTTTCATTGATTTCAGTGGGCTTTGGGCTGGGTCCAGGTTTATAGGGCCTGATGCTTTGAGGTAATGAGAACATCATACCAGGTATTCATCATCCTCAACTTATAATGCCTAAAGTTAAGCACATGTTTAAGTTCTGTGCTGTACAGGGATGGTCTTCACAGCTGCAGTGCTCAAAGACAGCCTACGCTGATCCCTGCATTGTGTTGTCTTGTAAACCAGAGACACAGTAGGAACCATATTTTCCCCAGTGAATGCTGTTCAAAGTATTCATTTGCCAAAGCTCAATACCAAAATTCAAGTAGATTCTTTTCATGGCTGTCTTGGGAAGGGTTGGTATCATAGGCTTGAAATCCTGGCAGCTTATTTGTTTGCATACAGGATGTTAACATTAATAATAGAAAGCTCTGTAAAGAAATGATACGGCATAAGATGACAGAACATTCTGTCCAAAGAAAATTCATTTATTTACGCTTCCATCAACAAACTTTCTGCCAGCTCAAAAAACCTGAGTTGAATGTTTCTGGGTTGTTTTTTTTTTTAAATTTTAAAATAACCATGTTCAGCCAGCTGTGCTTTGTAGAAGAAGAAGCAAATATCCAGCTAGGAACCATAGAGATGCCACAATTTTGACTATTTGCTAGTCTGCAGGGCTAACATCAAATAAAACTTGCGTGACTTAGTTTTTCATATTTTCAAGGTAAACTCAACCAATCATCCCACAATCAAAGCTGCACTTATAATCTCAATACCCATTCCTGACCAAAGAACAATCCAGTAAATTCATTTTTGTGGTCATTTTCCTAAAAGCACACTAAGATGTGATTTACACTGGTTTTCAAAAAAAATATCATTTTTGTGCATAGCATCATGTTCATGAATGATGACTTGTCTACAGCAGAATATAGTGTTTTTCCGTACAGGCAATTGCTTTTTTGCGCAGCCTGATTGCCAGAACTAAAAATTAAAATGAACTCTGAGCAATTCCAATGGACCTTAATCTATTAGTATATTGTAGATTCATTTCAAAATGCACTGGCTGGGAGTGCAGGGAGAGATGATCATCTCATTGCTCTTGAGTGACCCCTTCCAGCCTAGAGCACAGGCCTTATCTACTCTGTTGAATTTGGGTTAAGTTTAATGAACTATTTACAAACTCAATTTAAACATGAGTCCAGCTAAACTGGTTCAGAGTCTCACATAAATTGGATGGTAACACTACTTTCAAGACCTAGTAAGGGGCAGCATGTAACTCCACTGTCCCAGGAACAAGACGGTGTCTCTGAGTCATGTGAAATACTGCATGTGTTACACTAGGAAAATTACCCATTGTGGACAAGAGTTATCTACAATGGTCCTCCTTTCTAGATTACCTCTCTGACCAGTTGATAATGATTTCATTTGACAATCAAATGGAGTTTAACATTCATAAAAAGAAATTTGCTAGACTCTTAATTCTCCATTGGTATGTTTACACTAGCAGAATTCAGACTAGAATTCTCAAGTGGTGCAGTTGTTAGCAGGGCTATTCTACAAAATGTTAAAATGTTTGTCCCTTATCTACAAACTAGCACTCCCACTGTTGCTACAATCAGCAGAGCCACACCAGTGAAGAATTATGGCTCCTTATGTTACTAGTGCAGCTGAAACTCCAGAATCTAGCATGCTTTATGTAATGGCTTTACAAAAAGCTTTTTACTCTATTGACACTCTTGGTCAAATTGTTTTTATTTCCCACTTGATGTGTGTCTGTGTATCCACTTGTTGCCAATAATGGATTATTTTCCTAGTGCAGCCAGGGCCTTGGTGGTTTCACAGGTTTTTGACAAAAAAATAGGAAAAACTCAGCAGTTTGGGCTGATTTATAAAGTCACTTTTAGGATTTCTTCAAGCAAAATTCAGATGATGTGAAACCACATAGAGTAAAGCAAAGAAGCCGAAATGCTTTGCAAGATCCCCTGTGAACTTAAATGGGCGAATCCTTCCCAGTGCTCCTAGCCACCTATTTTCAAACATCTTCCTTGTATGCATTATTGGAAACACCCACATTTAGAAGATAAGTGGCTATATCCCACAAGCCCTTCTTGTGCTAATCTTCTAATAATAATCCTTAGTATGCATACAGTATTTCATACTTGGTTTTGCTATACAAATAATTAATGTTGCATTGCATTTTTACGTCATTTCCCATAAGTAGCCTTGTATTACATAGCATATCAGAAGGTAGCATAATGTGGAATGACCATAAATGTAATTGTTCTACTCAAGTTGAGTAAGGTCAGTAGGAATTTAATTAGCTGCTTCACAGGGCAGATGTTGATTATAACATCAGATGTGTGCCTGCAACTCTGAAGTTTCTACCATCCACAGCACAAGAACAGTATCAAAACACAAACCGAACGAATTGACTGGGGTAGTCCAAGTCTGAGGGCCTTCATTTGGCTCCAGTTACACAAATAGTAAACTGCACAAAAGGTAGGACATAAGAGAGGTGTGTTTGTGGTGATGCGGAATTTATTTTGTTGAACTAATAAAACAAAAAGAGATATCTTGCCTGTTGTTACTATTGTGAAAATTGAATCTTCACAAAATAACTTCTAAAATTTATTCGATCAAAGCAATATATTTTAGTTTATGAAGTTTCATTTTAATTTAATAGACACAAAAGCAAGCAGATTGAAGGTTCTCATCATCATAGTATGTAAGGTGGGGCAATGATATCCCCATTTTACAGGTGAGAAAACTGAGGTCTGGAGTTGTTAAGTGATGTGCCCATGGTTTCACAGAAAGTTTGTGGCAGGTCTGGGAATAAACCTGAGACCTCCCAGTTTTCCTTCTTAATGATAAGACCATCCTTCTTCCTGAAAAGCACTGGCATTGGAATATGGTAATATTAATGGGCTTATAACTGTGATGGAATATAACAATGGCATGGAATATAGCAAGTGTCTAAAAAAAAAAAAAAAGATCCAGAAGGAGGGATGTGGTGGTCCCAAGCCTGACAGTACACAATTTCCAATTCCAGTTCCAGATCAAATGTCCAAATTTCTTCTTTGCTACATACTTCTTAGTATTCAAGAATAATCCCACCACCACCACCACCACATAGAGTAAAGCAAAGAAGCAAAGTAGATAGATGACCAGGCACTGTTACCACTGTTATGAGTGATTCATGAGTGTGCAGTTCACTTTTTGAACTAATTAATTGTGTCTTGGAAAGGAGATTTACTTCCCGCCCCACCTTTCCTAATCCTTGCTAATCTTGCTTTCTGGATAGCAGGGGGAAAATGAGGAAGGTGTTTAGCAAGCTCACTTGTCTATGGGATTCAGCTCACGAAATGAAGCAAAACAAGGACAGATCAAGAAAAGGATGCCTGAAACGCTTGAGCTTTCTCGGCAAGAATCGGTTTCAAATGTTAGTTTGTTTTTTTTTCTGTTGCAATTAACTAAGAAAAATATTTCAAAGCTATATAATTAAAGGACAGCATTTTATTAGTGTTTAAAACAGTCTTTATGAAATCTACTCCTGCCACTGGTAATTACAATGTACATCTTAATATACCTCTGCTAGGCCTGAGCTGGAGATAACAGTCCTGTGTGTATTGCATTTGGCTTGCGCATAGAAGGTAAAATCCTTTATCTTATCTCAATCTCCACACAACAACCAGCCTCTCTTCCAATTCAGCCCTAATCTTCTTAGTAAATAATACTGATATTTTTCACCATAACAAAAATGGAGCTGCCAGATTCAGTGTGATAACACCTCTCATTTACACACCATTCTCTGTCAAAATCTGCCTGATTTTTCTTAATCTCTTTAACTCATCAAAAAAGACTTTTTTACATTCAGCCATGGTAAGTTCCTTGATACCAAATAATATTATTATAAATAAATCCCGTTGCCTACAGCTGTCTCTTTGAATAGATATTGGAACCCCTCTCTTTCCTGGCCTGTTTCCTCAACTGATGAGAAATTATTGTTATGCCATTGAATTTTGCTGTAAAACTGGTGTTCTAACAAAAGTGCCTTAAAATGAGTGTTTAACTGAAAATGTGCCCAAAAGGCATCTTATTTTTTTTTCCATGGAATGGCATTTTAGTTCAGTACTCCTGAGGATGCTGTCTTTGCACACTCATCCTTTCCCTAGCAAATGCTTATCTGTAAAACAAAAAGGGATACCATAACCCAAGTCCTTGGGTTTTTACAGCCTATTAATTATCTCTGTATGATTTCTTAAATTGCAAGAAAATACTGCCATGAGAATGGCAGAATAAAAGATGAATAGCAAGGTGTTTCCTCACTGTGACTAAATGAAAACAAACCCCTGCAGTGGGTATAGTTTATTTCTGCTGCCGCCTTCCCTGAATGTGAGAGGGACATTCGGGTAGCTGTCATGAAACAGTGTACAGCCCATGTAAGTTAACTTTATGCTAAGTAATTTTTACCAAACCTGCTTTGCTCAGCTTGTCTGAGCTGCCATGCAACAAACAGAGGGATATTTCATATCGTTGGTTTTTAAGAACTCCTGGGCCAAGGAAAACGGCCTGAAAACCGATAGCACAACATAGCCCATGTGTCGGGGCTGTTATAGCTGGGGAAAGTGGTAGTCCTTCAAAATGGGGTGGATAATAAGGATGTAAGTAGGAAGGTTCTCCAGGGATAAAGAGCTCATATGGAAGGAACCTGTGGAATTGAATAGAGAAATCTATCCCTACCATAAGATGCTTTTTTAAAAAACTCCAGAAAAGATATCATTCTCTATTAACTGTTGTATAGGTTTTTAGAGAAATTTCAAGAGCACTGTATTAGTTTCTTCCCTATCAGATTTTATAGTAATTTTTCTAGAAGGGAAGTTTCGTCCATTCATTTAAAAATAATAAGATCATATCTGAATTTTTTGTATACTCATTAAATGTGCTGTAATTAACCCTTTGTTAGCAAATGGCTCATAGTGACACTATCCATGGCGGGAGTACAAAAGGCGATGAGCCATATTGTCTTCTGTAAACTGGCCCATTTGCACCACTCTGGCAGTGCCAAGGTCCCAGAAAGCAATCTAGTGTCACTAGTGGGCATTAACCTGGCAAAACCATCTCCTACACCACCCCTCTCTTGCAGCCCCGGCAGGGGTAGGAGGATGTGGGCAGAGTGCTACTCTGGTCTCCTATTTTCAGCTGCTGGATTGCTCCTTTGAGGCTATAGCAATCTGGTATAATGTGTGACAGCCCCAAGACTGCTCTACGCTATTCCAGAATATAGAATTGGCCCCACAATTAGGAAGCGCCATCTGTGGCCCTCCTTTTTCACTGTGCTCAGTGAATACTGGGCATTGCTGAGAGTCAGAGCAGATATGCACACAAGACGGAATTGCAGTCTGTTTACTTGGCACAAATAGGTTTACTCCAACTTTAGACATGTATGTTTCTTATCTACCAATATCTATTTATTATCCTAACATACTTGGGGCAACATAAAGGAAATTCTACAACCCTTATTTTAAGGTCTCTAGTGTTCCTAAAATATCCCAGGTGACTTCAATGGCATTTTCTTAACCCCAGCATAGTGAAAATCCTTGTTGCCTAACATTAAGCACTGACAGGAAAATAAGATGATAGCAGAGTGACTTATAGTGTTGTTTTAGCGATTTAAAAGGTATTAAAATTAAATGTACTGATCTGTAATTCCTTTTGCCTCTATTTAAAACTAGATAGTATGTTTACCCATTCCTCTGGGTTCTCACTAGACTTCTGCAAGTTCTCAAAAGGAATTACTAATAGTTCCAATAGGTCTTCTCCTGATGACAGATTCACTTATAGTGAGTTTCATTGGGCTTTACAGAGCTGAGTATGTTCAAGCTACTTAAGTATTCTTTTACCATATAGGGTAAATGAGATACCACAAATTTCTTGTAGGCTTAGAGAGTGAAATAGATGTTCTAAGTATGACTTTTTGCAAACATACCCTTTCTAATGGCAATCCCTGTACCCTTGGTAGAATAGAGATCTTGCTTTGGGATTTTCTATAATCATTTTGAGGATAAGACCAGCAGTTTAATGCACGTTTAATGATGCTCCATATGACATCTTGCTGTGGTCTTTTCTTCTGTGTTTATTTGTGTACACAGTATAAGACTTCCTGTTTGTCTGTCTAGTTTATGTTTTCCCACTGAAATAAAGGTAATTGTCCAACAACATACATCCTTGAAACAGAATGATAAATCAGGAGTACTTAATCCAAACCCGTCAATAATAGGATAATGTGTATATTGTCAAAGAAAAGCTAAATGAAACCACAAAACATCTTCAGAAACATGCTAGAAAAGTGAGAATATCCACAATGAATGAACAAGTTGAGAATTTGCAAAAAATATATTAAATACATGCAAGAGAGATGTATACAAAAATAAATAAATATTCACAAATTATAGAGCATGGACTGTGTTAGAGAGTGCTCTATGGACTTCCAGGGCACTTAATTCCCTTTACATAGAAAACCAAAAGAAGCAAGGGGAAAAGAAACCTTTTTGCCGATCTTTTTTTAAACTCTCCAGTGTAACACACACTGGTAAATATATTGCGCAACCCCATCGCTTTTCTTGTGCATGGAAAGTGGTACAGCTACCAAGGAGCAAACAGAAGAAGAAACATTGGACGAATTAACACAAATAACAAAAATACATAGCATACAGAAGAACGGTACATGAAATTATAACAAATACAGTGTTACCAAAAAATACAGTATACATTTAAAAGCCAGTTGTTGCATTTCTAAAATCTTGAACATGATCACAAATTGTCTTTGAATGCTTCCTGTATCAATTTCCAAGATAAAACTGCTTATTGAACAGAATTTTCTTGAAATTAAAATTCACAGGTCAAATCTGTCCCAGGCATAACTCTGCTGATTTCAATGCCCA
This sequence comes from Dermatemys mawii, assembly GCA_007922305.1. NCBI lineage: Eukaryota > Metazoa > Chordata > Testudines > Dermatemydidae > Dermatemys > Dermatemys mawii. The sequence continues at coordinate 21,703,049 of ML677362.1, forward strand.
AGCATTTCTGAAAATGAAACAACTGTACAAGAAAGTTTTTAGCCACTAAGTCGCTGATACTATGGGCAGATCCTTGTGTCTGCGCAGGTCTGACTGAGGAATTAGTGGCTAAAATGGCCAAATGAAACAAGATACAATTTAAGCCAAATGATTTCCTTTCCAAATTCTGACCTGCCACATGTTGATTCAGAAAAAGAGCCAAGATAGCTCTACTGTGTTTTGGTTAACTTTGTTTCAAGAGATATCATCATCTGGAAATCAGCCAAGTTCCCCAAAATAAGTTAAAAGTTGCTTCTTGTACTGTAGTGGCCACTGAGCTCCTGTATTAATTTTTGTTTTACAATCATATTTTCCTGTTTTAAAAATGATTTTCTCTCCTGGGTTGTCATGTGGAAGAGCCCCTGAGCAGGAGAAACTGATCAACTAACTAGACTATGCAAAGGAAACAGTGACACTGACAATAGACAAAACGTTGTCAAAGACATAAAATAAACAAACTGAAAAACCAGAGATTTTTTTTCCTTATAAATCTCTTTTGGATATAGTAATGTTACTTGTAACTATATTAGGCTTTAAAAAATCAGAGCTAAGTGGGATTTTTGAGTTTTTCAAAATACTAACACATTTCTAGCATGGATACTCGTCTTGATATTGAATCATGTGGTTGAACTAACTTCTTTTTTTCTAATTTGCCTTGTTTTAACTTATAAAATATGTTGGATCATCTAAAAATACACAGCTAGAGCATCTTCTTTTTCCCGATGCTATATATTTTCAGCCGAATGGAAAATGCATAAATATTCAGATTGTTCCACTGACAGTGCATAATTTTACATCAAAAGATCATCTTGCTTTTATTACAGGGCTTTTTGAAACCCTTTGGAACAGCAGGCAGCTAATATGTACTAATTATGTACAGTGCTAGCCTATTTACATTATAAAAACTTTTATCATACTAAATATTAAAAACTGATTACTATATAATCTATATAGGGGCCTGTGAGAAATAACCCTGAGAGAACAGGGCAGCGACTATTACAGATGTTCTAGGCAAGAGGGGCTGGGAGAGACCCTGCTTAAACAGGGAACAAGCTGAGGACCCAAGAAGCTGATATGACAGAATGGGAAGCAGCCTGGGGCAGAAGCCAGTAGGCACTAGTAAAGGAAACAGTAGGTGACTGCTAGTCATAGGGCCCCTGGGTTGGGACCCAGAGTAGTGGGTGGGCCCGGGTCCCCCCACTGGCTACTGGCAGAGTGACCGAGGAGGTAAAAAGTTTCGTCTGCAGCCCAGGAAGGGGGCAAGTGCTTAAGAAGGCCCAGAGACAGGACTCAGGACCTCAGGGAGGGCCAACTGTTCTTTAGACAGTGTTACCCCGGAAGAAGTTTGCTTTCCATTTGTTTCACATACAGACTGGGGGTGACTCAGCAGAGGGCTGAGTCACTGAAAACCCAGCTGAAAAGTGAAGTTGCCGGCAGAGAGCACCACAAAAGCAGCGAATGCAGGCATGCACCCGGCCAGCAGGAGGTGCTCGTGAGAGGCAAGTGGCCACACCATTATAAGCACCACCTCTGCAAAGATCTCAGATATCTTACTGGTATTAATTTAATCTTGCCATGTCCCATGAGATACCACAGGTGAATATTACCACCCTCATTTTTACAGATTTGGAAACTTAGAAGAGGTTAAATAACTTGTCCAAGTCCACACAGGAAGTCTGCAGCAGTGTTGGGAACAAAACCCAGAACAATGCCTCCTTCCCAGTCTTGAGCCTTAGGCACGAGACTTAATGTGCTGTACATGTAGATTAGCCCATGCAAATACACACACATTTAGAACACTGAAACTGCTATGAACAGTTGTTAAAAATTGTTGCATTTCCATGTGCAAAATGAACACAATCTCTGTGTGACTGTAAATTGCGAATGGCCAGAATTGGAGGTGATGCAAACTGCGACGTAAGGTGCACTTTGGTAAGACTGTGTGTGTCTGTGTATGTGTGTGTGTGTAAACTAACTGATGTAACATATAGACCAAGGGGGCCCAAGAGGTAGGAAGTAACAAGAAAAGCAAGCAAAAAGATACTTCATCTTACCTTGTAACAGTGTACTGGCCACGAGGTCCTGAGCCAGGCCCTTGTTAGCCCAGCTCCAGTTAAGAAGTATTAATTGGGCTGGTAGAGTATGCCATGCCTAATTGCTAGAAGAGAAGCACCTGTGGGCCTTATTAGCCATGGGACTATATAAGGCTGGCAGGAAGGAAGGAGAGGGGGAAGGAAAGGGAGAAGCCAAGGGCTGGAGAAGCTAGCAGTCCCCCAGGTTGCTGTTGGGGAGCAGACACTGAAAATAAAAAGCAATGATGACTGCACTCAGAAGAGGGCTCTGGCTGATCTATTGTGAGGACACGCGAAGGCCTCGTTACACACCTTTAGTCAAAACCTCCCACTGATTATTTTTCCTGCTACAACCCTTCTTTTCCGCTCCCTTGCCATGTAAGTTACACCCCCCTATCCTGACTTCGTATTTTCAGACAAAATAGTCAGGAAATGGAGCACCAAGCCCTGAGAATTTGAGCTCATTGCACTCAACTGTAGGCTGAGCTTTTGATTTAAGTACATGTGAGTATCATTGCATGAGAAAGTATTTGCTTATCAGCTCTATTGTTCCTTACCTAACTCTGTGCACCAGGATTACATCTTGCAAGGTGCTGAGCACCCTCAGCACCTTCTGCCATCAGTGGTAATTGAGGACATAGCACCTTGCAGGACTCAGACCCAAGAGCTCAGTTTAGCAAATCATCAGTGGAATGGATACTGAGCCACCAAGCCCCAAAAAGGCTTTCTAGCTGAGCACCCACAGAGCCTGTTCACATTCAGCTGTCATAAAACTGTTAGTAGAATTCTACCTGCCCTGGGTCCTCAAGCTGATCCATTGGATATGCCTACTGTAGTAGGAAGAAAGCTTGAAACATGAGCCCTTGTATCATAGGCCTGGTATAAGGCAGGACCTGCTCACAGAATCCAACAAGAACAGGGCCGATATTGCAAAAATACACATTTCTAAAAAGAGCGAAGTACAGAGTACTCACATAAACACATCCCAATATCAAGTGGTACCAGAACATCCTGATATCAAGGATGGTACAAAATATTTCCCAAGAAAAACAGGAATACACTGACCGCTCCTAAAAGATAAGGCCAGGATGACAGTATGTTACTTGTTTATATTAGGGTCTAAAAATGTATCTTGGAGGGAGCATCTTTGACCAGCCTAGAGGACAGTGGAAAGTCCTGCCACCAACTGAGCTGTGTCCATTGTAACAGGCACACATGTCTTAGTCCTGGTCTACACTGCGAGGGAGGTGGGGGGGGATCGACCTAAGATATGCAACTTCAGCTACGAGAATAGTGTAGCTATTCTCTACTTCAGCTACAAGAATAATGTAGCTGAAGTCGACGTATTTAGGGCAACTTACTGCGGCATCTTCACGGCACTGAGTCAACTGCTGCCACTCCCCCATCAACTCCACCTGTGCCTCTCACAGCGGTGGAGTACCAGAGTCGATGGGAGAGCGCTTGGGGATCGATTTATCGCGTCTAGATTAGACACGATAAATCGACTCCTGATAGATCGATTGCTACCCACTGATCCAGCGGGTAGTGTAGACCTGTCCTTATTATCCTTGTAGAGTCTGCCAGATACTATTACCGTGTTTTGTGGACAATAAACCTGCCTTTGTACCTTTGTACCTTAACCTCGCTTGTGGCCATTGGGCAGTTCACTCGAGGTCTGCTGTGCCAGCTGTCTGCACAGAGCTGGGACAGCACACGAGGAGAACACACACATACACAGCCAAATGTCTAACCACACCTACTACCCTTGGCCATACTTTATATTAAATGTGTCTTTAGTAATGACACTGAAGGACTACACTGCACTTGCGCAAAATGAACGCTAATCTCTTTTGGTTCAGTATACCAATGTTTCTGCATACAAATCATTCCCTTGCCTGTACAACCTGTAAAATCTTCATTTCCCCTAGAATTTAGTACCTGAACAAACATGGCAGTCCCAATGGCTAGAGTTATTTGTTTAAAAAGTGAATCTTTAAAAGCTGCAAGTAGAACCATGTAACAAAGTGGTAGAGTCTAGTATTCTTCATGGAGATACAAGACTCTTCTATTGATTTAGCCCTGTGAGGATATTTGTACTGTCTTATAGCATAAAGCCAGTGAGGAAGGATGGGGGAAGCTTCAAGGCATATATGCTACAGTAAAGCAGAGGGAGCCTTGGGGCTAGGGTTACCAACTTTCTAACCACACAAAACCAAACACCCAGCCCTGCCCCTTCCCTGAGGCTCCTCCCCCTCCCCACCCCTTTCCCTGAGGTCCTGCCCCCTGCTCTCTACATTCTCTTTCCCTTGGTGACTCGCTTTTCCCCACCCTCACTCACTTTCACTGGGCTGGGGAAGGGAACTGGGGTGTGGGAATGGGTGAGGGCTCTAACTGGGGGTGCGGACTCTGGGGTGGGGATTAGAAATGTGGGGTTGCGGCAGGGAGTTGAGACATGGGAAGGGGTGAGGGTTCTGGCTAGAGGGTGCAAGCTCTGGGGTGGGGCATGGGATCAGGGGGTTGCGGGAGCAGGAGGGAGCTCCAGACTTCGGAATTGGTCTATTGCCGTAGCTCTACTGATGTGTGTCATCTCCCGCATGGGTTAATCAAAAAGTGTTTCTTGCAGCAGTAATGAATTTTATCTCTCACGACACACAATCATGAATTTATTGACATCTCGTTAGTCTTCTTCATATGTCTTGGAAAAACAAACTGCTGCAAAACATTGTGTTTTTCACGTTATTCTTTAATAATAATATTCTTTATTTTTCAATAAAGACCAGTTTGAGTGTTCTTTACTCAATTTGTTAGTGTACCAGTGATGTGCTTTGCAAATGCCCTCCCTCTTTGGCTAAAACAACTTGTGATTTGATTTATGAAATGTTTTTAACAATTTACATTTCTTGCTTAATTAAAAAGGAATATGTGTTTTCAATACTGACAGAAATATCAGTGTCAAAAGCTTCCCTTCTTAACTGATATTGAAGGATCCATTTCTGCCCTCAGTTATTCTAGCCATATATTTTTACATTGACCTCGTTAGATAACAAATAAAGCAGTTAGGACTTGCGTGTGTTCAGATGTCTTCTGTTGATGCTATGTGGTTTTTGAAGTTTCTGTTGCCTGCACATTGAACACAGTATGTTCAAGTAAAACATGAAGTTGGTATATAAATACTACACTTTAGTTAGATCCTAGAAACATGATTGTACTGCACTATTGTCTAAGTCCCCAGGAAGTTAGGTGTTCTTATATCAAATATTCTGAATTTCTGCTAACCACCAACTGCACAAGTCTTCATCTCATGATTAGCAGACACCAGTTAAATTGACCCTTTATTTACTTTTAAATTTGTCTGTAGTTTTTTTTAGTGATAATTCTGGTATAGCATCATAGCTGCTGCAATTACTGCCCTAAGATGCCCAGCCACTTTGATGATAAATAAATACTCTTCTTCTGGGGATTAAAAATCACATTTTTCATTTGTTTTGCCCTAGGTAAGGTATGCAGGGCTGTTTTCTGATCTCAGGGATAGGAGAGAGGCTTAAGAACACACATGGGAACTATCCAGGGGAAAATTCTGCCCCCTACCTCCTTGGACACAGTAGTGAAACTGTACGTTTGGGGTGGAGGATTTGGAGGTGTTTTGTAGAGCTCAGCATGATAACATGTGTGCGTGAGTGCGTGCGTCTGTGTGTTGCCTTTGTGCTTCATGCTTCCTGTTTATTTCCTGCTTCCTGGTCCTAGAACTCAGTGTTCCTATTTCTATTTGTATGTGTGAGAACATAGCATTAGGTGTGTGCAGTTACTCAGGGCCTGCTGCTACATACCCGCTATTTGGACCCTGTTTTTATGCTTTGTTCAGACTATTGTTGACTTAACTGGTTCAAGGTTATTATCTGTTTTGACTGACCATCTACCTGAATGTTTTACTTCAATTTCATTATGTTTTGGGATAACTGTTCTGGGATGCATCAGAGCGTAACTCTCAGCTCTGAGGATGGCTCCCTGTCTCCCAACATGCGAGGGTTAGAAGGGGTCATAGGCAGAGTATCTCTGGGAATAGTATCATAGCTGTATCTCCGAGAAGTGATGCATTAGTATTACAGTAGCTACTGCAGTAGCCACAAAGCAGGCCCACAGAAACATCTCGGAAGTGCAGATTCATTTTCCCAGCACCTCTCTCCAGTTCCTAGCACAGCTGCTTGGACTGGGCCCCAAGTATATATTGTGGGCCCTATGGGTATGTCTACACTGCAGCTAGACATCTGTCGGTGACCTGTGCCAGCCAACTTAGGTTCGCAGGGCTCGAGCTGTGGAACGGTTTCATTTTCTGTGTAGACTTCTGGGCTTGGACTGGAGCCTGAGCTCTGGGACCCTCCCACATTGGAGAATCCTAGAGCCCAGGCTCCAGCTCAAACCTGAAAGTCTACACTACAATTAAACAGTCAGCTGTCATGGTCCAGCCATGGGTTTTCATTGCAGTCTTGACATACCCTATAAGGACTATATCCAGAGCCCACTGAAGTCAATGGTAGTCTTTCCAGTGAGTTTAGCAACCTTTGCATTAATTTCAAGTGATGAACTTCCATCCACTTTAATGGGAATGTTGTGGCCAAGTGTGATAGAATGCACCCCAATATTCATACCCTACACGCGATTTGTACAAAATGTGCTTTGTAAGATATCATTTAAAAACTAATAACTTGTTGGTGAATAATATCATGGTAGAATGTATGTAGCAACATTACATATAAAGTTATGAATTTCCTCCGAATGATGATGGTGGCAGGTCTTAAACAAAGGAGTGTATGTTTGCCTTAATTTACATATAAGCTGTCAACATGGTCCTCAGACAGCAAAATGGAAGACAGGAGACAAGGAAGATCCACATTTCAGCAACAGAGGTGAGAAGAAACAGCATGCAACCTCTTTCATTACCAGACACCATGTCGTCTTCTTTACTGTTTGAATAAACTTTTCGCTTTGTGGGGTAGCCTTCTGGAAAATATATCTCAAAGGGGGACTGGACTATAAAAGTGAGGGGCAAAAACATCCCAAGTTATCTCTCTCTGTCTCTCTTTTCACTTAAGAGGACAATATACACTTTGTGGAGTTTTGTCAGCAGTGTTACTGGAAACATGTAGTATGGGACGTCATCTTGAACCAAGTCTAGTTTGTTAAGTTTAGAAAGCATTTTATCTTTATTTCTCTTGTAACCATTTCTGATGTTAATACCTCATTATTTTAACTCACTTAAAATCTCTCTCTTTGTAAGTAAATAAACTTGTTTTAGTCTTTAATGGAAACTAATCCAGTGTTGAGAATTGTTTGGGTAACTCCATTTAAGGTAGCAGACTGTTGAGGTTGAGCCATTAGAGGGGCAACATGCCTAATATATCTGGACAGTCTAGGTGAGGGCAGGATAGTGCAGAACACATGATTTCTGGGAGTGTGTTGTGGTCACCCTGAAAAGTAGTAACCAAGACTGCTTGAAGTCAGTGTGTGGCTGGTGTCTACTGACATGCTACTGGGGTCAGAGCTTCTGGATCAGGGCTGTGGCTATGCTCAGTGTGACCTGCATACAGTTTGTGAGGAGCCCAGGATGGGCGCTATAGCAGCAAAGCATTGTGAGGCACCCCGTATTGCATGGCAAGTGGTTACAGAGCCCTCACATTGGTCTAGATTGTACCCCGGAATATCAGAGCAGAATCTAATCCTTTCTCTAGCATTCTAATACTTGAGTGACATTGGGTGAAATTCTATGACTTGTGTTATGCAAGTGGTCAGATTAGATGATCCTAATGGTTGGTTCTGGCCTTAAAATCTATTCATCTATCATTCAGACTTGATGATCTCCCTCTGAGGATTCTTGAGCAATTGAACTGTTGAAGCCAAATATGGTCATGGCAGAATAACTCCTCCTCCACTCCCCCAATTTCGTGATGGTTTTAATACCAATGTATTTTACATTAGGGTCTTGTTATGCACCTGTATAAATTATGCTGTTAAACTGCCAATGTTTTTTAAAACAGTTTGGCTGTCAAATACTGGTGTAATGGCAAATTTTGTATTACTATCATATGACACAGAAGATGTTAAATTACAGTCAAAAGTATTAAAGATAATTACACTATAATTAAATGACAATAGTAATGAGACCAATATTAGATACTGCATCATTTCTGTTAACTATTTAGGATGGAATATTTATTGTATTATTGCACAAGTTTTTCTTCAGTTATGGTTGAGAAGGCACTCATTCAAAACCCCTCTGGTATTTTACCACTCCAAAAACATTAACCTCTGGATTGATATTTCATATACGTATCCCATGCCCAGAAGTGAAATTTTATACTTGAAACTCTGAGAAAATTAAGCAAGGTCCTTCCGGAGGGTTTGAAAAAAAACTAATTAAATTTTTATACTGCTTGCTTTGCACTTAGATCGTTCAAAAACTGCTCTTTTAAAAACTTTGGGCTACTTCTGTAGCTGGTGTAAATTAATATAACTCCACTCATTGCCATGAAGTTATTTTGATTTTCACCAGTTGAGGATCTATCCATTATTCTTTGCATGGAATTATCCCTTGATGGAGGACAAGCGCTCTGACATGATTGGAAAAATGTGCTATATAAATAAGTAAAGTATAACAGTTTAAACACTGTGTATCAGTATGTGCAGAACACTATTTTCTATTAATTTTTTAACAACCCACGAACCAGCAATGCACATAGCTGCTAGCATATGTTTACAACTGGAACATCAACACACATTTTTTTCTGTGCTGTTATCAATTTCTGTGTACCCCTTACAGTTTCAATAGGGTCCAATTCTGCCCTCAGTTACAGAAGTGTAACTCTGGCTGAGATGCACCCATGTAACTGAATGCAAATTGGGCCCATAGTACATTAGTTTGGGTGTGTGATCATATTTAATAAACATGCTGTTATTTGTATGTGTGATCATTCAATACAATGCAAAACCCTACATTAACGCAATATGAGCCGTTATGCTGTGGTTCTTCAGGGACACGTCTTTGTACAGGGAACAGATATGCACTGCTCTAATTGGGAGGCATTCTTGCTGACTCAGACTGGTAGGTAAACATGGGCCAGATCAACTCCCTGCCCCACTGGACCCTCTGAAAAGATGTATTCTACACTTACTATCCAGTCTCCACAGGCAGAAGGGAAAGCATAGGCCATTTTCCCATCAGTTTTAGGGAGAATAGCACAGTAATGCCAGCCTTGAACAAGCCTTGGTCTGAGAAGGAGAAATCTACCTCAGCATCAGTAAGCGAGACCAGAACAACTTCATTGTGTTTGCTATTTCCTCTACACTAGTTTGCAAGGTATGGAGACCATGGAATAGGTCAATGCCTTTGACAGCAGGGATATGGGCTATGTCAATGCCTTTGCAAGGGGAGGGATCGCTCAGTGGTTTGAGCATTGGCCTGCTAAACTGAGGGTTGTGGGTTCAATCTTTGAGGGGGCATTTAGGAATGGAGGCAAAGACTTTGTTGGATGATTTAATTGGGGATTGGTCCTGCTTTGAGCAGGGGATTGGACTAGATGATCTCCTGAGGTCCCTTGCAACCCTGATATTCTATATAGCAGGTCAAGCTCTTTGGGACATAAGTAGCCATTGTGGTGAAAAATTAATTTTAATCCGGTGTGAGTGGTAGGAGATTGACTAATTCTAAAGCATCAGAGAAGATTACTTGACTAATAGGCAAGTAGAATTAAATGTTACAATCAGATTATTTCCCCTGACAGGTATTTGTCCAACCTATTCTTAGAAACCTCCAAGGATGGGTATTCCACAACCTCCCTTGGAGGTTAAATATGCTTATAATTACAAAGTTTTTCCTAATATCTAACCTAAATCTCTTTTGCAGCAGAGTAAGCCCATTACTTCTTGTCCTAAATTCAGTGAACATGTAGAACAACTGATCACAGTCCCCTTTAATAACAGCCCTTTTGAAAACTGTTATCCGGTCTCTCCTCAGTCATTTTTTGCTCAAGACTAAACATGCTCCGTTATTTTAACTTTTCCTCATAGATCAGGTTTTCTAAACCTTTAATAATTTTTGTTGCTTTCCTCTGGATACTCTCCAATTTGTCCACATCTTTTCTAGAGTGTGGTGCCCAGAACTGGACAAACTACTCCAACTGAGGTCTGACCGGTGCTGGGTAGTATAGGACAATTACCTCCGTGTGTCTCACATACAGCACTCTGGTTAATGCACACTAGAATTATATTTGTCCTTTTTGTAACTGCATCACATTGCTGACTCTCATGCAATTTGTGCTCCACTTTAATCCCCAGATCCTTTTCAGCAGTACTGTCACTTAACCAGTTATTCCCCATTTTGTAGTTGCACCTTTGATTTTTTCCATCCTAAACAATGTACTTTGCAGTTATCTTTATTAAATATCATTCTGTTGAATTCTGACAAATTCTCCAATTTGTCAAGGTCCTTTCGAATACTAATGCTGTCCTCCAAAGTGCTTGCAACTCCTCCCAGCTTCTTGTCATCAGCAGATTCTATATGCACACTCTCCACTCTATTATCTAAGTCATTAATGAAAATAGTGAATAGTACCAGACCCAGGACTGATTTCATGGGATCCCAGTGGATATATCCTCCCAGTTTGACCATTGATAATTACTGACTGAGTATGGTCTTTCAATCAGTTGTGCACTCACCTTATAATAATTTCATCTAGACTATATTTCCCTAATTTGCTTATGAGAATGTCATGTGAGACTGTTCCAAAATCAAGATGTATCACGTCTACTGCTTCCCCCCATTCGCTAGGCTGGTAACCCTGCCATAGAAGGAAATTAGATTGGTTTGGTATGATTAATTCTGGATAAATCCATGCTGGGCATTTCTTATAACCCTGCTAACCTCTTGGTGCTTACAAACTTGTAGTTTAATAATTTGTTACAGTATCTTTCCAGGTATCATAGTTAGACTGACTGGTTGGTAATTCCCTGGGACCTCTTTGTTCCCCTTTTTAAAGACTGGTGCTATGTTCACCTTTCTCCAGTTCTCTGGGACTTTACCCATCTACCATGAGTTCTCAAAGATAATTGCTGGTGGTTCCAAAATTGCTTCAGCTAGTGTCTTAAGTATCATAGGATGAATTTCATCAGGTCCTGCCAACTTGAATATATCTAATTTATCTAAATATTCTTTAACCCGTTCTTTCCCTATTTTGACCTGTTTTTCTTCCCCCTTGTTGTTAATATAAATTGTGTTGAGTATCTGATCACCATTAACCTTTTTAGTGAAGATATGCAAAATAGGCATTAAAGGCCTTCTTGCTCCTGTCGGTTATTAGCTCTCCTTCCTCATTATAAGTGATGATTTCAAGGTAAAGTGGCGGCAATTGGAGAGAGAATGCGTGGGTCATGTATGAAAGCTAGAATACATTTACAAGAGTAGAAATGTTGATGTAAAGCCTAAGTATAAATGTTGATATAAAGCCTAAGATGGTCCCTTCTTTAAACCTTGTGAAAGTAGCAAATTGTTAATGAGAATTGGCAAAGAAAAGCCAGCCTTGGAACGTTGCTGCTGTTCTCAAACAAAACACTTCAGCAGGAAAAGTTCCACATGAAAATAAATTAAAACAATAATATCAGAGCATTATGGATGTAAAAGGGAAAAAACCAGGTGAAAACCTAGGAATTCAACACGAAGTCAGTGTGAAAATCAAATGATTGAATGTCAGAATATTCTTTCATAAGTGTCCACAAAGAGCCTGAGCCTACTTCATATCTTTAAAAAACAAGGAAATAAATCGTTATACTTGAAGTAGTTGTATACTGTCCTGCAAACACTTACAGGTAACTGGAGAGTTTCACAGACTCCCAGCGCTTTTGCCCATCCCTCACTATTGCCCCTTCCCAGGATAAAGGTCAGAAAGTTCTTTGGCAATATTTAATATTTTTAAAATTGGACAAGAGAGGGCCCCAGGGTTCTGTCCAGATCTTGTTATGCTGTTGCTCATTCCTTTGGCGCCTGATTTTCTTGAACAATGTCTTTCAAGAGTGTTTGTATGAAACTCATCCCCTGTGGGAATGTCGTCATCATATGTGTATCATGTATGTTCTATCGCAAAGCAAGGCTGCCCTATGTATATTCTGCTATTTTTGTTTGGCCCTTGACAATGTGTAATCTTTGAAGTGTTATTGCCTTAACCTTTCATTATGTTTGGGGTGCCAGTGTGGATTGAAGCCACCTCAGAAAGGATGTGCATTTGACTGACAAGGACAGAATGACTCTGGGCCCTTATTCTGTCAAAGCTCAAGCATATCATCGTGTGATGAAGTTATTCTGTTGAATGCCATCCACTCCTAGAATACTGTATATGCCATGTTAGGACATTACAACTCAGTGTCAAGAACAGCTTAATAATTTATATCACTAATGAATGATAAAATGGGAATGTATCGGTAATCAGTAATGCAAATAGCTATGCTTAAGATATTAAATAAAATATTATATATAAGAAACTGGACCTGAAATTAATTCCTAATTAGGAAATGTTAAGCCTTATTAATACCTAACTATGTCCTGAGTCTTTATTCTTTATGTAGCTTTCCCTGATGTTACTGGGAGGTTTCCCATGTGTAAGTGCTGCAGGTTCAAATATCAGTACCATTGTTTTAGATGCCTCAGAAATTCAAAAATGCAAATTTCCCTGGATTGTCATTCTTATTTTTATCTCATTATCTTCACTTTTTGCCTTAAAAGTATAAAGATCTCCATGTCTAATCATTAAAGTTTCTAAATACCAGTGTAGGTATTGAAGTAATTTCACTTCTAAAGTTGACTACACGCTCTCATTTGATGGTTTAATATGTATGCTTTTCATGCTGTTCAGTGAGGGTTGTTCTATCATCTTTCAAGTGGGAGGAATCCTTTCCTAAATTCTCCCTATAATTTCAACTGGACATATTATAATTCTCCATATTCTTTATAAAGGCTTACGTATACCATTGTTTTGTGCCATAAAGCAATAGGGCTCCACTCTAGAGATAGCTGCACTTCATGGCCAGCAAAATGGTCCTTTCTCTTCATTCATATACAGAATGAGATTGTCTCTGTTGGATGGTTATGCAAACCAAACCCACACTTCAAACCTTTTGAGGTTTGCCCATCTTTAAATTAAGCTATGGATTCCGATTATCCTCTACCTCCTGGACGCTGAAGTCTAATATATTGTATATATGAATACTTCTGTATGGACTAGTATCTGCCTACCAGCTCAACCACACTCATTCTTGTCCCGAATGCTTAAGTCAATAAATATAAAGGCAGAGGACACCTTTGAAACTTGCCAGTTGCCTTAAATAACTAAATAACTTTCCAACCATAGTTGCAGTATTCTGTATATTCCCTATAAGACTTATTTAGACACATTTAGCTAGTATTGCAGATTCTGAGGTAACTTATCTATTTATCCAAGGCAATGCAGGCAAGTTTTGCTGTAGCTAGCCCATCTGTGACATTCACTTCACCCTCTCCAGACCATACAAATACTATTGCCAAAATATTCTCTCCCCTCCATCGTCCTGAACGTATCACGCACCCTTTTAATCTCTACACTATCTACTCTTCCTCCTCTGCATCAAATTCAAAACTTTCTGGTCCTTGCTTTTGAAGTCCTGACCCTTCATACTTATCTACCCTAATCTTTTCATGTTGAATCCCCGCTGTCCTAACAAGCTACATACTGCCCTGTTTCAGTGCTTCCACTCATGGTCCACAAAGCTGCTATCTTGAGCTTGGTCCACAAAGCTGCTATCCTGTCTTCATGGCTAGTTGGTTCCACCTCACATTACTTGTTTGTTGTACCTCTTTTCCCTTCCCTCCATCACTCTGTCCATTTTGTTCATTTACAGTATGCATTCTTCAGGGTCAGGGACCACGCCTTTGTGTTTGTATAGCACCTAGCACACAGTGGGAACTTTTGAAATGAAAATAAATACAAATATTATTAATTTGTAATAATAGCAATAGTATTTGAGTCATAATTATTCATTCCTCAGCAGAATCCCACATTACTTATCTGTTCTTAAAGATCTTAAATAATAGTAGCTTCAGAGGAAAATAAAAATGATTTCCTAATTAAAATATACTTTTCAAAACAAGGAATAAGAATGTTTTAAAATATTTTATTATAGTTATTAGGAATATAACAAAAATTGTTTTATTATTCAAATCAATACCAAATGGTCTATCATATTATTACTAATTACCATTACTATTAATTATATTATATTATATTAATTAAATATAAATACAGATAATTTAGAACATCGCTTTTGCAGTGGATACTGCTAATTTAAAATCCATATAGGAAGCATTTTAAGATAAAATTTAATGAACAGTGGAATAAAATCCTAAATCAGTTTATTGCTCAGCTAGAGACCTCAACCAATATTTAATTCAATTTAAAGTTATCCATCAAATACAGACATACTCTTTAACAAGGGCCTCTTTGAAGGCAACTGTGATTGGACGCTTTAAGTATGCAGTTGTGATACTAAGCATATTATGTGGTTGAATCCCATCTATTCAAATAGTATGAAAGCAGGTGCTATAGGTAATGGACAGGGTGGTGGGAAGAACAATACCTAGATCTGACAGCTTAATACTGTTACATGATTTTCAGGATTTAAACAATCTGTCACACCCAACTAAGAAATGGCTTGTTTTAACAATGCTGTTCATGATGAGAGTATTGCTGTGCTGATGGCAAAATACACTCATATACGATTAAGGATTGATGTGTATGTATAGGGGAAGATACTATCTGATGAGGAGCTAATAATTATGAGCTTTATGATAATCTGACAAAGGCTCAAGATATCAGTGAAAATTTCTTGGAAAAGAAAAGCAGGTCAAATGCAGAAAAAAATTGTCAGTGATTCTAAAGAGAGAAGATCTCACACATTCTCTCAACCTGTTTGATAAGAATTTTGGCGAAGGCTGAGGATATGCTTCCCAGAACAATGAAGGGGTGGAAAGGAGTTTTAATAGTGGCTGGCTGGCTGAGTTCCTGATTACAGTATTGCTGCTAGGAATTAGTTGTATTACTGATTATGTATTAGGGTGCCTAGATACTTGAATAGACAATTTTTATTATTTAAATCTAAATAAAATAAATTACAATTATATTCCTCCCATTTTCCCCTTCATTCTTTGTCCTTCCCTGCTATAGCTCATTCTCGTCTATTTCCTTTTGTGTTTGACTGCTAATAGGATAGTCTGTACTAATCTCAAAATGTAGTTCTTGCCAAAACTAGTATTAATTAGAACTGGCTAAAAATCATTGTACTAATAAACTTTACATCCGAAAATGGCCTTTTTTTCAATGGCCATCTCATGAAAAACTGTGACTATTATAGAAATCCTCTGCCTTTTGCAGTATTTTCAGTGCTTTTCTTAACCAAAGTGTTGCCAATATCACTATAGACATTTTTAAATACCAAAAACAGTTGTTTTGGCAAATAGGAACAATGTTCAAAAATTATTTTGGTAAAACATATCATACGAAAGGGTCCGTTTTAAGCCCTGTGAAACAAAAACAACTTTGAAATTTCAAACATTTGTGCAAAATTGCTTAGCTGTTTTCCAGCCCATTCTAGTATTAATGCACTCAATAGGAAATGCAGAGTTAAGATTTAAAGCTTATGGGCTGGAAAACCTCTGCTTTTGGCGTCATGCTTCACAGAATGCCCATGTAGTTATCTGCTCAACCGTGAATTAACAGTGGCCTTCTTACACCAGCTATTTAAAAGGAGAACAAACACCCTCTTTTATTCATGATGTACCAGCAATTCTGTCAGGGGAAACTTTCCCATTAGCTTTTTGTCTCTCTTTTTATAAGTACAACATCCATTTCTAATAGAGAAAGAAGAATAATGAGGAATGAAAATAAAGAAGTCATGCTACATCTTCATTGTAGTGAAGATTTTTGCTTTTGTCCATTTGTTTCTTTCTACAAATCCTTCAATCTGAATCATTCATTCATTTACACTTCAATATAAGTTTAATTTACCTTTGGTTAATGATTCATTTTTGATTCAGTCACTGACTTTCTCCCACCCAAGCACAGCTTTTTATAAATTATTGAGACTTGCAACATTACCATTAGCTTTGCAAACCTAAGCAGCTTCTCTTCCTAACTGAGTCTCTTGATCTGCCTTTGGCTGAAGCAACCTTCAAAGCAACCTCCAGCTCTTCTCCCTGGCCCTGTCTTCCAGCTTTTTTGGTCCATTGAGCTCTCTGTTCCTTCTCTGCAGTCTCACTATGCTCCAGGGCCACGGCAGTCACCACCCCCATGTCAAATTTCCATTTTGCTTTCCCCCATCCCACCATACTTTCTGCTCTAACTGACCGTTCATCCATTTCCCCATAGAGGCTCCACCTACTAGCCTCCATGCCACCATTCCACCTGTCCATTGCTATCTCTCCCTGCCACTTCACAAAAAACTCTGTCTATGCTAGAATTGCTACAGGGCTGCAGCTGCCGCGATGCGACACTGCAGTATACACATTTCTACAGCAATGAAAGGAGTTCTTCCATTCTTTCAGTAAGTCCACCTCATCCAGAGGTGGTAGCTAGATTGATGGAAGAGTTCTTCCACTGACCTAGCAGTATCTCACTGAGGCTTAGGTTGCCTTTACTGCATTTCACTGAGTGTGAGCAATGTAGTTAAGCAGACCTAACTTTGTCATGTAGACCAGCCCCACTGCTCTTCTAATCTGTGCTGGCCTCCTTGCTTGCTGTTTTGACTTTCTCCTTAACTGTTCCTGCTCTGACATCCTGCTCCCTAGCTCCACCCACACTGTGCTGCCTCATTTGACATCCAGCTGGAATATCAGGAAACATTCCATTGTTATGTGTTATTTAAGGTCTGCGGGAGTAAACACAATAGCACCAGCACAACATTTTTCATATTAATAGGCCTTGCTGGGGTCAAATTCAAAGCTTCCATTGTTCAGCTCTGTTCAGATAAGCATAGCCAAACTGATGCAATCATTTTTAAGTGAGCAAGCTTACAAGAATAGACTTCTTGCAAGGTACCAGTGCTTCCTGGTTTGGGCTAGATAGAAATATTATAAAAATAATTTATTGTAGTATTTCAGGATTTCCATTTCCTGTATTGGCAAAACACAAGAAATGCAGAAGCATGGGAATTTTTAAGTTTTGACAAACATTTTCAAACATCATAAAAAGGCTCAGATAGATACCTGTTAAAAAAGACAATTTTCCATTTGCCATTTTTGCCAAATTTGCCATTTCCAATTGCCAAATTTGCCATTTCTATCTAAACTAGTTCACCTGCGTTCTTTATCCACTTCCAAAACAAATACTGATTAGGATAACCCACATGTTAGTCATGGCCAAAGAGGATTCAGAGCCGGCATAATAAGATCTTATTGATGGACAGTGGGCAAGGACACACTGGAGGTTCAGGATCATTGTGGAAAGGTATGAATGAATAGCCTCACATTCAATCATTTGTTTGTCACATTAACTTTACATTGAATTCCTAGATTTTCATCTCCAGCTGAGGCCTAATCTGTGCCGGGTACAGTGGGATAGTTACCTTCTGTCTTACGTACAACACACCTGTTAAGACATGCTAGAATAATATTAGCCCTCCCCCACTCCCACAGGAGAAAAAATTTCTAATACACACACACACACTCTCTTTCACTTTGGGTTCACAATGAAGTTTTCTTTTCTCTCCACCTTTTTCCAGTCTCATCTTAATAAAATGCAATCAAGTTGGAGTCACACCTGTGAAGAGTGGGTTTGTAATTAGGCAAAATAAGTTTGCCTATCTCTAGTCATCAGCCAAAGAGCAGATGGAATTGTGCCTCTTTTCCCTTCTAGATTTTTGGCCTTCTTGGTAGGTGGGCCAGAATCTCAGCTAGTGTAAATCAGCATCACTCCATTGACTCCAGTTAAGGTCTGGTGATTTCCACCAGCTAAAGATCTGGCATGGTATGTCTTACTTATTGCTTTGTTAGGTATGACGAAAAGTGCTGTTTAAAGATACCACAGAGAACATAAGATGAATGATTTAAGAAGAAAACAATGTATCTAATGATAGAAGAGGGAGCATTTTCAGAATAACGTTCTGAGGGAACAAGATGTGAATGAAGCGTTTGATTCTTAACATGAATTATGTTTAAAATAACTGAGAATGGTTAATGGTAGATTGGCTATCAAAAGATGCTGTAATGCAATGTGGTTCTTTCTCTGGAAAAACAACTGTAGTGTTCAAAGGCTGTCCTTTTTGAGTCTGCGCCCTGGTCTACACTACTATGTAAAGTCGAATTTAGCTGCATTAGGCTGATTTTATAATCAATGTGTCTACACAACCAACCCCGTTCTGTCAACCTAAAGGGCCCTTAAAATCGACTGCTGTACGCCGCCCCAGTGAAGGGAGTAGTGCTTAAAATCTACTTTGCTGGGTCGAATTGGGGAAGTAAGCAAGTAAGATGAGAGCGTCATGCACCTTGCCCAGTCATCCCAGTAGCTCTGGGTTACAGCCCATACATGCTGCTTCTATGATCAGCTGCATGGCATTCTGGGGGGACCTTATCACTACCCCACCACTGTCCAAGGACACCTGCAAGGGGGGAGTCTCATGCAACAGGGAGGGGGATTTTGTGGATGAGGAAGAAGGGGAGGAGGAGAATCCACAGCAGGCAAGTGGAGAATCCATTCTCCCTGGCAGCCAGGACCTTTTCATCACCCTGGAGACAATACCTTCCCAAGGTGGGTTCCCGGATCCTGGAGCCAGATGAGACACATCTGGTGAATGCGTCTTTGTAAATAGGGTTTAAAAGCAATTGTGTTTAATGTTAGATTTTCTCTGAAGACTTGGGATGCATTCACGGCCAGTACAGCTACTGGAAAAGTCTGCTAACATGTCTGGAGATGCAGCGGGAATCCTCCATGACTATAGCCTGGCCAGTCATGAAACTGGTTTTCAAAGCTTCTCCGATGCGCAGCGTGCCTAGCTGTGCTCTTCTAATCACCTGGTGTCTGGCTGTTCAAAATCAGCCACCAGGCATTTTGCCTCAACCTCCCACCCTGACATAAATGTCTCCCCCTTACTCTCACAGATATTATGGAGCACACAGCAAGCAGCAATAACAATGGGAAAACTGGTTTCGCGGAGGTCTAACCTAGTCAGCAAACAGTGCCAGCGAGCTTTTATACATCTAAATGCATGTTCTACCACCATTCTGCACTTGCTCAGCCTGTAGCTGAACTGCTCCTTGCTATTGTCCAGGCTGCCTGTATATGGCCTCATGAGCCATGGGAGCAAGGGGTAGGTTTGGTCTCCAAAGATAATTAGTGGCATTTCAATATCCCCAAAAGTAATTTTCTAGTCCGGGAAGTAAGTAAATAAGAAGAGAGCATCATGCACCTTTCCCAGCCATCCCACGTTGATGTCGGTGAAACATCCCTTGTGATCCACCAGTGCTGAAGCACCATTGAGAAGTACCACTTCTAGTTTACGTACTGGTTGGCAAGGTGGTCAGGTGCCAAGACCAGACCAGGGGCATTCCGTTTATTGCCCCACCACAGTTAGGAACCCCATTGCAGCAAAGTCATCCACTATGACTTGCACATTTCCAGGAGTCACTACCCTTCGCAGCAGAAGGTTAGTGATTGTATTGGCTACTTGGATCACAGCAGCCCTCACAGTTGATTTGCCCACTCCGAACTGAATCCTGACTGAACGGTAGCAGTCAGGCATTGCAAGCTTCCACAGGGCTACAGCCACTCGCTTCTCAACTGACAGGGCAGCTCTCATCTTGGTATTTCTGTGCTTCAGGGAGAGGGAAAGCAACTCACAAAGTTCCAGGAAAGTTGCCTTACACATGCGAAAGTTTCACAGCCATTGGGAATCATCCCATACCTGCAACACTATGCGGTCCCACCAGTCTGTGCTTGTTTGCCAGGCCCAGAATAATCATTCTAGTATATCAACTTAGCCCTTTGCCGCCATGATGTCCCAGTTGCTACATCTCATGCTTTCAGGGAAGTCTATGTTCATGTCCTCCTCACAATCATTTTCGTGCTGGCATATCCTAGCCAGGTTCTGCACATACTGCATGATAATGCGTGAGGTATTTACAATGCTCACAACAGCAGCGGTGAGCTGAGTGAGCTCCATGCTTGTCATGCTAAGGCGTCTGCATGGGTAACCTAGGAAAAAAGGTGCATAATGATTGTCTGCTGTTGCTTCCATGGAGGAAGGAAGGGGAGACTGATGACGTACCCAAAACCACCCACGACGATGTTTTTGCCCCATCAGGCATTGGGAGCTTAACCCAGAATTCCAATGGGCAGCAGAGACTGCAGGGACTGTGGGATAGCTACTCACAGTGCACTGCTCCATGAGTCAATGCTAGCAACAGTATTGAGGACGCACTCCGCTGACTTATAATCGACTGTATAAAATCACTTTCTAAAAATTGACTTCTATAAAATCGACCTAATTTCGTAGTGTAGACAGGAGTCTACTTTAATTGACAACAGTAGTAAACTTCCATTGACTTCAATAGGAGCAGGCTTGGGCTCTCTATAAAGCTACTAATGTTGTGTCCCGCATAGCCAAATGACATGCCAGAGACTGCACATTACTGGGGAAAGTTCTGAATACCCATCTATTTCCTTTGCTCCATCAAAGGATTTTTAATGAAAACATTTAAAAATATCATTTCAGTTCTGACATTTCTTAAGTGAAACTAGCGATGAGCATAAACCAGATGTCCTGATCTAAATGTCTTCATCACAGTCTCTGTTCAGCAAAATGTCAGAAAGCAGTAGTTTTCCTTGGGTATTCCATAAACTACTTCATCTTACTCTTCCAGCTGGTAGTCTATAGCAATGCCTTGTTTATGTAATGTCTTGATCTACAGAATATACTGATTTCTTTTTACCTTAACAATCAGTTTTAACTTGGCGCCGCATTGCAATCAGGGGGAGAGCTCTCCAATGAAACTGCTTTTATTTATTACTCGTCTTGTTGAACACACTTAATAGCATAAAACTAGCATGCCACTAACTTGCTTTTGAAAAGAAATGTGAAAAAATCTGTGTAGTGTGCGAATATTACATTATACTAGTTTTTACTTTGACGAAGTGAAAAAAATATTGTTATGCTTAGTATTTTCATTTGGCTAATAACTATTCCAAATACAGTACTTGTTAAATATATGTGATTGCAAGCTTTATACACAAGGTATTTCTTTTAAAATTGCTGAGGCATAGATAAGATTAGCTTATTCTACAGACTAGAAGCCAGATAATTCGGAACACATCTCCTGCAAATTAGCATTAATTAATACTATTTTTATTCAGCCTGCATAACAATTTTTTCTGTGCATAGGGAAAATGCATGTAAAATAAAAACACTAACTTAGGGAGATGCTACATGCAAAATGCATCACAAGGTCAAATTCAGTCTAAGCTTCACTTTCCCTTTTCATTAATGGTTTTAGAAGGAGTCTTCAAACTTGAAGGTGGTGACTCAATGGGATTTGATATGAAGATGTGACACCTCATCTTAAATTTCTTAGCCACATTTCTTAAGTTGACAGAAATGTCAGGAAGTGTGCCTGATAAGGCTTGCTGTCCTCTCCAAGCTGACTAATCATACATGAAGTCTTGGCAAGAGATAACCAGGTTACAGTAGAGCCAAAATGACATCACATCAACTCAATTTCATATCCTGTAGACACCAGTGCCTATCACCACTCCAGGTTGCTAACATCCTTGACATACAAATGGTATTTTCAGTCTCAGATGTCCCCCTTCTACCCTGTGTCTGTCATTCTGGTGTAAATCAGGAACAAATTCATCACCAAATGTAAAGAACCATTAACTCATGGGCACTTTGTCAGCTGAAGCATAATTCTCTGTGCTCTACTCACCTATCCCAGAATTCTAGCTATTTGCATAGCAGTTTGCCATATGAATTTATGACGGAGAATAGTGCTGAACTTGTTAAAATTCCATGTGAATCTCAGCACAGAAAATGGACTGGTGCTTTAAATCTTGGAGAGTTGTTCACATCAATAATGAATTTCAAATAATTTATTCACTTCAGGAGTAAGTGGTTGGCATACAGTCCTTACATCTGGTTTGTTGAGATAATTGATTTCCATATAGTTTAAAAATGGGGGAAAGAAACATATGACAACTACAGTGGGTTCTGAGGCAATTGTGAATGCCGTATCAGTCTAATTATAGCTCTATCTTTAGCTGACATGGGTTCTTTCCTGTTGGAATTAAAATATCCCAGCAACTTGAAATGTTACAGTGATGAATTTTTTATGTTCATCTACCTACCTTGTGTGCTAGCTTAGGGCACTGTTACAAGTACTCTTCTAGCTTTTTTCAGCAGATAGTTAACATGACATGCAAGACTGGTCTGCATGACACAGATAACTCAAGGGAATAGCAACAAAATAAATGAGATGCATTAGTATCTGGATGTGAACTGGGGGATATAAGTTCTCAGAACTTCTTGTTTAATTTATAGAATTGGTTTTTTCGCCTGTGCATAAGATTTCAAAATGGTAATCATATTCAGGAAATGAGATGTTCCCACTTCAGGTACTAATATCAATATGTAAAAGAAAATAATTAACTAGATGTACCACTCGACAGTACCTATTATATGTCAACAAGCTAACTGAGGTGATAAAACAAGCCTTTATTTGAAATTTAATTATATCAATCACTCACTGAGATATTGGATTTTTTTTTATTTGACCACTGCAGTACATGCAACATGCTTGTAGCATGCATTGAAACAAAGTGTGTAATAAACATTTTCATTCCATCTAAACTAGGCTGTGGCAGTTAGTACATATAACCCAAATTAAGGACTTGTAAACATATGATCATTCAACAGGAAGTGGCATGAATGTTTTCAGGTAGCGTGTTTTACAGACCTAATATAATACTAGGAACTAGATTTATCCAAATAAGACTCTATTTTTTCTAACACTAAACTTGCATGAAATAATTTGTAAATGAAGAGCTCCATTCTGTCCTCAGCTATGCAGACTTATATCTTAGGTTTTTGAGTGTAAAAGGAGGTAATAAATGGCTGTTCTACTCAACTCTCATGAATTTAGTAGGCCTGATTTCTCCATTGTGTTTTTCCAGTTTTTACTCATTGTAGCTCCATTGATTTCAGTCAATTTACAATCATGTAAAACTAACATAATTCACTGAAAAATCAGTTCCAGCATTATGTTTTTGAATCTGAAGAAGATTTTATTATATATCTCAGATACACCCAGGCACAAGAGGGCCAAATAAGAATGGTCTCTTCTCTGAAATGATTTGATACATTTTAAAAACTGCAAGCCAAGGGTTTTGTGCCAAACTTCATGCCTTCAATTACCCTCTTGGTAGGCATGGCCCAGCTCCTCAAAGATATTTAGGCACCTAAATATCAATGAAATCAATGGGAGTTAGGTGTGTAAATACTTTTGAGGATCTGGGCCTATTTCTTTAGTAGTGCCAGAGGCCATCCCATAATTAAAAACTGGGGGCTTTGGTGTAAACAAATAGAATAGCAGCTGTACATTTTAAAACCTATAAATAATACATGGGCATATTAATGAGTTCTTTGCTATTTTGAAGATGTGTTCAAAAGGCTAACTCTACATAGCATTGTATTCCCATTTTAAGGACAAAACTCCCATTAACATCAGTGGTACAAAATTAAGTTCCATGTTTCTTATTCGTAGGACTGTTGATTAATCACAGTTAACTCATGCAATTAACTCACAAAAATTAATCGTGATTAAAAAAAATTAATTTTGATTAATCGCACTGTTAAACAACAGAATACCAAATGAAATTTATTAAATATTTTGGATATAGAAAATTTTTCAAATATATCTATTTCAATTACAATACAGAATGCAAAGTGTAGAGTGCTCACTTTATATTATTTTTTATTACAAATATTTGCACTGTAAAAATTATAAACAAAATAAATAGTATTTTTCAATTCACATCATACAAGTACTGTAGGGCAATCTCTTTATCATGAAAGTGAAAATTACAAATGTAATGTTTTTTGTTACATAACTGCACTCAAAACCAAAACAATGTAAAACTTGATAGCCTTCAAGTCCACTCAGTCCTACTTCTTGTTCAGCCAATCCCTAAGAGAACTAAGTTTGTTTACATGTACAGGAAATAATGCTGCCCACTTCTTAATTACAATGCCACCTGAAAGTGAGAAGAGGCATTTGCATGGCATTGTTGTAGCTGGCATCACAAAATATTTATGTGCCAGATGTGCTAAAGATTCATATGCTGCTTCATGCTTTTGCCATTGTTCCAAAGGACATGCTTCCATGCTGATGATGTTGTTAAAAAAATAATGCATATATTTCATGTTTTAGCAGTCTTAGATGATGACTCAGCACGTGTTGTTCATTTTAAGAACACTTTCACTGCAGATTTCATAAAACACAAAGAAGGTACCAATGTGAAATTTCTAAAGATAGCTACAGCACTGGACCCAATGTTTAAGAATCTAAAGTGCCTTCCAAAATCTGAAAGGAATGAGGTGTGGTGCCTGCTTTCAGAAGTCTTAAAAGAGCAACACTCTGATGCAGAAACTACACAACCCAAATCACCAAAAAAGAAAATCAACCTGCTGCTGGTGGCATCTGACTCATGATGATGAATATGAACATGCGTCTGTCTATGCTTCTTTGGATGGTTATCAAGAAGAACCCATCATCAGCATGGATGAACGTCCTCTGGAATGGTTTGTTGATGCATGAAGGGACATATGAATCTTTAGTGGATCTGGCATGTAAATATCTTGTGACAGTGCCATGCAAACACCTATTCTCACTTTCAGATGACCTTGTGAACAAAAAGCAGGCAACATTATCTTCTGAAAATGTAAACAAACTTGTCTGAGTGATTGGTTGAACAAGGAGTAGGACTGATTAGACTTGTAGGCTCTAAAGTTTTACATTGTTTTATTTTTGAATGCAGGTTTTTTTTGTACATAATTCTACATTTGTAAGTTCAATTTTCATGATAAAGAGATTGCACTACAGTACTTGTATTAGGTGAATTGAAAAATACTATTCATTTTGTTTTTTACAGTGCAAATAATTGTAATAAAAAATAAAGTGAGCATTTTACGTTTTGTATTCCGTGTTGTAATTGAAATCAATATATTTGAAAATGTAGAAAATGTACAAAAGTGTTTAAATAAATAGTATTCTAATATTATTTAACAGCGTGAATAATCATGATTAATTTTTTTATCGCTTGACAGCCATACTTATTAGTATTATTATGTTTATGACCAATTTTGGGTACATTGGACCTGTATTCTGTGGAAGAACCCTTCCCTCAATATGTTTAGAAGAAATGCACTGAATTTTGTGGCAAACTGGAAATTATTAGCCACCTTAATGGACTGGGAAATCATTCAATATCTGTCAGTTTTATTGAAATTTAAAAAATTGATCACAAAGTGAGATCATAACTCACATTATTATTTGTTTGCATTGTAGAATTCTGCCTGCCATCAGTTGTCATTTGAAAGACACTGACATTGATCAGAGAAGGACCAGACATGCACTGGAGCTTCATTCTGCAGTAATAAGTCAGCCTTGATTTTCTGTCCCAAGCAAATTTTCCAGACATAATGAAGGCTTTACTAAATGAAATGTTGCTCTTGGCCACATAGTTTTGTCCAAATATTTTTGTGTGCACATAAATTTCTTCCAGTGGACAAGCACCACACTTTGTTATTTCAGTGCAGATGTTCTTGCTATGTGGAAGGAATGTGATCTTTGTGGGACTGAAACAAGTAGTTTAGCAAAGCACAACATAATGCTGTGAAAATCTTGGTGTGCAATCTCTCTCATCACAAAGAATCAGTGCTGGTGGTCTTGCTTCTGTCTTGAATTGTGTAGAGATCTCTACACCATCCTTTTTTGCAGCCATGTAGAAGCAGGTGCAAGAAATCCATTGAGCTCTACTTTGTGGGGAAAGCACTGAACCATATGTAGAAAGGTGGAAACAGGCAAAACAGGAACTGGACATGGTAAAGATGACAGTAAAATATCCATTGGCTATATATTACTTTTTATTGCTCTTATTTTCCAATTTTCAAATTCTCAGCCATTTTGACATGAGGAATTACACCTATGCAGTATACAGTGATTGTCCGGCATGTAACTATGCTATGTCAAGAGTCCCAGAACATTGTGACATCAGAGGTAACTCAGCCAGTCACTACCCCATTCTACAGATAATTTGTACATAACAGTTTCATTTGTTGTATGAGGGAGACTGCAGAGATAGTGGATTACTTGACCCAATAGCCACACCCGTGCATTCAATTGCCACTCACACAAATCCCCACACATCTCCCAGTGCAACTCCTCTAAACACAAATCAACACAACCACCCACACAGCAATACAACCAGCAAACACAGTAACCCTAAACATTAATATGAAGCCTAGAATGTCTACTGTGTCAGTGTAAAGCAATGGAAACAGTTACAATCACGGCTGAAACTCTTTTTGTTTGTCAGAGAGGTAGCTGTGTTAGTCTGGAATTGCAGAAGTGACAAAGAGTCCTATGGCACCTTAAAGACTAACTAAAGTATTAAGGTATAAGCTTTCGTGGGCTAATGCCCACTTCGTCAGATGCATGCAGTGGAAGTATCCAGAGGCAGGAATATAATTCTTTTTTGTTTGGAATGCAATAGATTCAACCACCAGTGGGATTCACAGTCTGTTACAGTCCAGTTTTAAGTTCTCTGTCATTTCTGGCTTTTTTATACATACAACTTTACAAACTGCACCTGAGTGACAATACAGGCTTTCAGTGATAAATTTACAGTGATAAATGTAATACATACAATACTTAGTCTTAGGGTAACTGTTCCATTTATTTTAGATTGCATGTATTTTCTGCCATAGTGTGTCTATGTGTGTGTAACAGTCAATCCCTTTTTTGCATTCTCCTTATTTTTAAATTAATACAATATAATTTTAAAAATAGGTAACTGAAAGATATAATAGGCAGGTCAAATTATTAATAGAATGTTTGAAATTCATGTTAACTTTCACATATAACTACCATTTTTCAAACAAGTTCACATTGTACATCACAGTGAGCAGGTGGCTTTGAACTCAACACTAATTTTTTTTATTAAAGAAAAAAAAATGGACTAGAAACCAAACAAATGAACCTAAGCCTGCCACCCTTACTCATGAACCTAGGCCTTGCTCATTTGGTTTAGCACTGAAGGCAATGGCCCAGGAACTGGTTGCAGTGACATCCGTGTAACCATTCCAGAGTAACCTAATTAATTTTTTTGGAAAAGACTGACTCCTCCCAGACTGTCTTTGAAGGATTTTCCTGTCTGTTATGGGGTTGAGTAGGCTGGGGACATTTTCCCAAACCCCATGAAACAACCCTTGATGGTCACTTCACATAACCTTCAAAAGGTGACACACGTTCTCCTCATTACAATTTCTTAGCTTTCTTCATTCATTGCTGCCTCTGGAAACTCCATTAAAGATCCCATGGCATAGAGGGGGATATATGGAAAAGTTTGCAGTCTCAGACTGCATTAGCCTTCTTGTGCATCCTTTAAGGGATGGATCATGTACATTTGCCTTTCTTCAGCCATCACACTCTTGCTCAGTCCCCGCAAATGATACCACAGAGCCTCTCTCCACAAAGGGAGAAATCAACATGTAGAAGGTGTCCTCTGCAGGCAGATTTTTGGGTGGAAGGTGATTGAGCCCTTAATTGTCACATGTACACTGTCCATAGTCTAAACTGCACGTCACATTTATCAACAATTTGCATCACTATGTGATTTCTGATAAGACAGAAGCTTAATATCACATGTAAATATCAGCTGGATATATAAGCTAAACTGAAATGAATGCCCCTCTTTCATACATTTATATGACAGCTTATTGAGAATCATTTCAGTGTGCAGTTTATTACACCAGTAGTTTTTGTTACAACTACACAGGGTCTAATCCTCAACCTTTTCTCTGTGAATAGTCCCATTGAAGTTAACGGGCCTGATTCTGATCTCAGGTCTACTAGTGTAAATCCGGAGAGATCCCATTTACTCCTTCTGAATGGTTTATACAACTAAGTTTTCATAACAAAAAAACTCCTGAAAATAATATCTAGAATTATACAGAAAGAAGGCATACTTTAGTCATCCGGTGAAGACGCAGAAATAGCTTCATTCCGGAACATTTTTCATGAAGTTACATCACATTGTAGGCTTAGAACCAATATTATTGGTGTGTTGGGTAACACCAGGAGCGACATACTTGACATGTAAACTCTTGTACTATCTCTTTTCAAAATAAATGCTACATGCACAGACTCCACCTCTTTTTCTCTCTCTCACACACACAACTTTGCTTTTGTTTTTAAACTATGTTTTCACATGAAATTCTACAGACACAGAGACTTTCTCGCATAGGCACACAATAGGTAATTCTTTTTTTCTAAAGTCACCACTGTGACAATGCCAATTTTTAAAAAATGGATTTTATTAACATGTTTAGCTAAAATTAGAACAAGGACCTGCACTACCTAAATCAGGAATTTATATTATCATTCTGCTTTGGCATCTCATTCACTTCCTGTACTCTACCTTCACAGCCATATTTAAATACTAACCTTATACTAAGAAGCTGAAAACTTCTCCCTGGACTCTGATTTTGCTCTTTTGCCAGCTGCAGAAGTAAGCTGATGTACTCCGAAGTGGTGATGAACTATGCTGATGTGACCTTTTTGGCTCTGAAGACTAAGAACACCAGATCTCAGGCATAGTGTGTGATACATTTAGCAATTTTTCTCCAGAACACTTACTTAAATTAAAAAATGTTAGTTGACTGAATTTGTGCCCAGTTATCTCCTTATGAAGAAAAAAGTGCAAAAGGAAGTAATTTCTCTGTGTGATCAAGACAATGGGATTACTTTACTCTTTTGTTTGTATATCTCTATACTAGGTAGAATTCTATTTTTATTTTTTGTAATTTGAACAGATAATATTGATGTTCATTTTTAAGCATTTTTCCTATTTTTATTGATTAAATTTTCATAGTTACACAACATTATTGGTTTTAATAATTTTTTTGTTTACCTATTTGAATTTTAACATTTGCAGGAAATATGGGGTGGGCCAGACAGTAGAGTGGTTCGAACAATAATTATTCAAAGATAATAGATGCTGACATCCAAAAGTTAAAACTTTATGATTATTAAAACCCAAATTGTTAACATTACATGTCAAAACAGACAAAGAAAATATGCTTAAATCAAACTCTACTAAGCTCTCAAGGAGCATTTCTCTTACTTTGCCTATCTATAATTTTTGATTATTATAGATGGAAATATTTTTCATCTATTTATAAGTACATGGTGAAATTGACGTTTACCAGTATTTACAAGTAAAAGTCTAATCCTCTGAAGCCTACATGTACCTAGGTGTAGCTATTTATTGAGATTATTTATCTCCTGACCTGTGCAAACACCTACCATCTATAAAACCAGTGAATGTGTGTGTACTTAAGTATTTTTATGTCTGTAGTCTGTCGGATTCTGACTGGCCAATCCAAAAAAAGTCTCAGAATCTCTTAATTCATGAAATTAAAATAGCTCTATGGTTAGGGACTAAATCCTGAAGTCTTTACTCCATTTTTACTCAGTCCTTTCTCTGGCAAACACCTATAGACTTCAGTGTAATGTCCCCAAGATTTCATCCATTGAAATTGCAGTGTGCAAACATATATTAAGAACATAAAATATAAATGATTTCTCCCCATTTCTTCATGGCCAATGTATTTGTTTTGATCATAAAATACATACAACTCAATATTTACCTGATCAATATGAATTCCGTCTCATTTATATAAGAAATTTCTAGTTTGCTGTATTCTTTTATAGCTAATATTCTGTGAGAACTAAGTATATGAAGAATAGTTTTCACTTCCTTCATTAATTTGCAGCCATTTATTCTTAGTGAAGAATATTGAATTAAAATGAGGGATATGATCAATACGGTATGTGTCAAAAATGACAAAAACGACATATATTGAGAAGTGTGAACTGTTTATTGGTTAATAGACACAGAGTCCTCCGGGGAGTGCTACAAATCCACACAACATCCCTGAGTGTTCGATGTTGCATTTAGAGCATTGATTTAGCTGAAATATGTGTAAAAACTCATGTAGGCAGACAGCTCTCTAGTGACTACACATCTGCAAAGACTCAAGAACATTATTATTCCAGCATGGGTCTGAAATAAATTATGCTCAGTAAACAAGCTCTAGATCTGTTTATTTCAGACAGTAGCATTGGGAAAACTGTTGTATTTAAGACAGTCGGGGATGACAATCTTATTTGGCTGTTGTGTGTGTGTATATGTGTGTTTGAACTGCATGATTTTGAAAATTGTATAAACCAATGAAATTAGTGAAGAAAAGCAGGTTTTAATTTGTGCAGAGTGGGGCTTTAATTGATGTTAGACTGTCCTAAAACATCAGTTTCCACAGGCTACATCAAAGCAGAGGGCTAGTACAGCTACTTCCCCCTTTGGAATAAAACTGAATCAAGCTCTTCTTCAGTGTCCTCTTCCAAATAGGATCCCTTCAAGCTACTCCTTTCCTTGACAAGGTAGAAACATTGTGCTACTTTTGTCTCTCAGGTAGTATTTCAGTCAGGTCACTCTTGAAGATAAACATACCCAGTTTGTCTATAAAAATCAAGCATCCTTAGTATTGTAACGTTATGACTAAAAACATTGTTTTAAATAAGAAAATATGTATCATACTGAGTCTCACATGCTATTTATCTTTTCTTCTCTTTTTTCTTTTCTTATGTTACATCTTGGCGTATCTCTTCTTTCATCATCCTGTCTCTTTTTTCTCCACTCTCCCTCCATTCTTTTCCTGTTTTACTCTCACTTCCTCCTTCCTTTTCTCTTTCAACCTTTTCCTCAGTTTTGCCTTCCTTTTCTCTCATTTCTCATTCCTCACTCTCTGCACATCTCTTCACTCAAATCTACTCAGTGACTGCACGTGCACATCTCTTCTCTCCTGGCCTTATCCAGCAATCTTTCTTTAGGATGGAGCCCATCTGCAGGCATTCTAGGTGTGGTCCAAAGCCTGTTGACGTCAGTGGGATTCTCTCTACTTCAATGGAATTTGAGTCAAGCTCTCTATGAAAATGGCCTAGATTGGGAGGATGCTCTTAGTGGTGGACAGAAGGTGGCCATTCTTCTTCAGATGGTAGCAAACGTAGGTGTTAGGGTCTACTGCAAAACTGGTTGTTGGCCTGCTCACTTTGAATGGATGATCAGGTGCATGTTGTTATAAAGCAAAATTGTGAATAGTGCCTGTTAGTGACAAATCAGGATACAGGGGGCCCGATTGACCAGATTGCCCAGAATATAGCAGGGGCTGTTGCTGTCTTTTACCAACTGATCTCATGCCTTAGGGAACCATAGGGCAGTGGGGAATAGCATCCAATGGAAATAGCTGTTTCATTGTTTCTGAAGCTTGAGCTGTGTAAACCTTACCTAATGTGTAGTGACTGGTGGGCAGAGGGAGAAAGGCACTGTCAGCACATATAGAAAAGAATTAACAGATCACCCCGACAGGCAAATGCTTGCTTACCTGGCCTGGTCTAGCTGCAATTGTCTACAGAGGCAGTGAAGGCAAAACACTAGGAGACTTGCACAGCCTGAGGCTTGAGGGAGGGAGAGCAACCAGAATATTTAAGCCGATTTTAACAGATTTGGAGCAGTGCTCCTCCCTTGCACTCCAGCCTGCTCTGACCACTAGTACTGCCGGAGGAGCACATTGCACTGCTTTGGAGCTCCTCTTTTCCCACGCCCCAGATCTTAATCTTCTTATACAAGGTTTCTGTAAAGACTGTGGTCTGCTGTTCCTTCCCTCCCTCATGTTTAGAACATCCTGGGTTTTCCTCGCCCTAGTGAGCTCTATGGGGTTCAAGGTTATTGGATTCCCAGTATCTGAAATGTTTTGTGAGGAGGGGAAATGAGGTGTTTTCTGGTTGTGTGGGAGGAGATGGACTACATGACCTTATAGGTGTTTTCAATGTATCTCATTCCTATGACACTTTGTTATTTCACCTTTCCCAGCTCCTAATGCATAGGCCTAAGTCTTCAGATAACATAGGGCCTAGTTCTGACACCTTTAGAATGAAGAATCCCTTGCTCCTCAAGTAGCCCCTCTGGACTTTATTCTGCCCCCGTTGTTCACACTGAGTGTTACTTTAGCCCTTGACTAGTTACATTGAAACACACATTTTTTGCACAGTAAGATACTATTCACCATGAGTAAGGATGGCAGAAACTGAGCGTATTAATCACAGTGAAGCTACTTGCACTGTAGACTCGTAGAGTACTACTCAAGAGAGCAAAGGTGGTGGAATCAGGCCCATAGATATTTTAGTGCAACTAACTGGATGGGCCAGTTTTAACTGTTGTAGAGAACCCTCCTGTCACCCACAATTAATGTCTCCCACATGTAACTTAATACAGTATATCAAAAGTGATAACCACCAGGCCCTGCCCTTCTCCTTTGTACATGATCACCCCATATCAGCTCTCTCCCCTATTGAGTAGAACGGATGACTTTGTTGTTGCAAAGTCATTCTCATCCATCCTTCCCAAGGTAATTAGTATATTTTACATAAAGGTACATCATTCCAAATACCATGATACTAATCCTCTGGATAATTGTCGTTGTTATTTTGTGCACAACCCTAATACATTACGCTAAATCCACCTACTTCCCATCCTTATTTCAGATCTGGCATCATACCTACAAAAAAGACAGCTACGCTATCTGGAGGATGGTAGGCTATATGAGATAGGATGCATATGAAGACAGAATCAAGCTCTTCCTTCACAATAGCTTCTTTCATATGGCAGACTATAAATCACAATGGTCTACTGTTGAATAGTCTATGTGCTAAGGAATTAAAAACCCACAAATTAAACAGTCCTCAGCTATGTTGTAAAGTAACAATCTATAAAGGTTCCAAAAAAGCCTGTGTAGTATAATAGAGCATAATAATAGTTACTGTAGATTCTCTATATAGTGAATTAGGCACACTCTAAACAATAATCTGCACACATTTATAGTCTTAAAAATAAGATTAAATTATCTACTTTTATTATGGGAGGGAATCATAAAGCATTTTAAGAAAGTGAATTGAAAATTTTATCTGTAGACAGAAGTGTGCATTCCTTGCATCGTCCCCAAACTATTTTGAACTTCAATTTACTTCACTGAGAGTTGCCTGTGTGTGTTGAGAATATAGAACCAGGCCTTAGATAGCAACACAACACTGAATTTAAATCACATTGCGGCTTTAGCTACAGTAACAATCAGTTTTCATGTCCTAGTGCTGCATGAATCACACTATTTAACTAGATCACACAAACTTTTTTCTAAAATATATCATCAATAAATATGCCATTTTACATTAGCTTTCTTTGATGGTACAGGATTTAGTAGGCTATTCCATAACTGTCTTTCTGTTTATTTTGTAAAAGTATACTTGTAGAGCACACATTTTTATGCCAGACTTGTTTTGCATTTTTACAGTCTGCTAATTAGACCATTTTAACTAATTTGTTTGCATTTTGTATGAGCAAGTTGGGCTTTTGGATTGACTAATGTAATTGCAGCCAGTTTCTGCCAAATACAAATTACTCTTTCTAGTGTGAGCTAGAGAGAAAAGTAAATATTTAATAGACATCAATACCCTTGCAGCATTTTAGGGGTTTTTTCCTCCTATGGAAAGCTTACATAAATTCTTCAGTGCTTGGTTGCACTATAATGTTAAAAAATTATTTTTTAATCTTTTTTTAAATAATAATGAATTAGACATTTTAGTTACCCCACAAGGGTATTATTCCTGTACCATTTGCAGTTTTAAATTCAGAGTTGCTTTAAGGTCTTTTAATTCCACATGTAAAGTTGACACACACAACTTTTTGCATACTGGGTACTGTTTCCTGGAACTGTTCTCCTGGTATGGACTTGGGTTTTTATATTTCTAACTGTTTACTGTTCAATCCCCTTAGAGTAAAGTCAGTTTGTGGTGGGGAGGTTGTAGAGGGTGTTTTTTATTTTTGTTTTGATAGATAGCAACATTATTATTATTATTATTATTATTATTTATTTGTATTATGGTAGGGCCTAGAAGTCCCAAATCAGGATCAGACCCCTGCCCTTTGTGCTAGGCACTGTACAGACATACAACAAAAGACAATTTAAACCAGATGCTGCTGTGGTTGTACAATGACCAAAGGAAGTAGAGAGTGAGCTGCAGAGAGACCATGCAAGGGCAGGGGTGGCTGGGTGGGTGTCCCTCTATACCATGTATACCATAGACTTTTCCTCTAAGGGTGGTATGAAGAGAGAAAATCTTGAGGTGTGTAGGGGAACAGCCGGTGTATTATCTTCAGCCTAATTTCTCTTAGCGCTGAAAGGAAGAGAAGAGGTCCCAGCTACTACTGCAGTCCATGGAATCCTTTTTTGATGTGGCATCTTCTCAACAGACTTGCATAAAATTCTCAGAATTGCTCAAGTGCCAGGAGGGAATTTATTAAGATATATCCATAGAAGCTGTTGCTTTCCAGGGTGGTTTGAGGAAATTTCTACATGTAATTGTAAAAAAAGTAATATTTCTTCAGCTAGATAGTAGCTAAGTTCTGCCCTTTGCTGTGCTAGTGTATAAGGGCAGTAAGAAGGTGTAAAGAGGCTCTTCTCTGCTACAGGAAATGTGTCTAGTTCCCGAGCAGTAGACAGTGCAAGCTGACAACAGGTTGTGGACCATTTTGTCCATGATGGGTGAAATTCACCTCTTTGCACAAAGCAAACATAACATCTGTGCACCACATTGCAGTCAATGAAGCGATGCCAGTTTATACCAGCTGAGGATCTGGACTTCAAAACAGGATTTAAGTGATGTATGGGCACTCTGCTGGCCCTCAGCAAAGGGGGTGAATTTCACTCAGTAGGAATAACAGCAAAATGCTCCCTGCACTACATCCTTTGAAATCCTGCTCTGACTAGTTAGATTGTTGTGGCAGAGCATGCAAACTTGTATCGCTTCTCTCCATAGCTATGTTGGTTAGGGCGGGACATGTCTGCAAAATTTTAAGATAAAAAAAATTGCTTTTAAAAATCAGTTCAAGGCTTTTCACACATCAAATTACTCTAGAGATTTTGTAAATAGAATTGTTTTCATTGTTGTTGCTGACTTTATAGAAAACATAAAAATAAGTCAGTATAATTTAACTAAGGATCATCTACTCCAGAGGTCGGCAATCTTTCAGAAGTTGTGTGCTGAATCTTCATTTATTTACTCTAATTTAAGGTTTTGCGTGCCAGTAATACATGTTAACTTTTTTAGAAGGTCTCTTTCTAGAAGTCTATGATATGTAACTAAACTATTATTGTATGTAAAGTAAATAAGGTTTTGAAAATGTTTAAGAAACTTCATTTAAAATTAAATTAAAATGCAGAGCGTCCCAGACCGGTGGCCAGGACCCGGGCAGTGTGAGTGCCACTGAAAATCAGCTTGTGTGCCGCGTTTGGCACATGTATCATAGGTTGTCTACCCCTGATTACTCATTTCCATTAGCTATCACCAGCTATCAAGTTTATTATTTTTATGAATAGACTGTGCTTAAGAATGATCTAGTGCCCACTGAGGTCCGTAGGAGTCTTTGCATTGACTTGAATAGGAGCTACATTGGGACCTATACAAATAAATGGATGTTCTAAAGTACTTTAAATTAAACTCTTGGGACATATGAGAATGTCAGCCATCCCTTGTAGAGGTGTAACATTTGGAGATATTTATGTGTTTAATTTGCATTAGATTGGCAGAGTGGAAGGTGCTTTCCCAATTTTCATCCTCACTAGTTTAATAGCATCTCCCATCGAAAAATGATAAATCTCCTTTTCTTCATGTTTCTCGTGTTTTTCTTTTGCGATCCTGAAAAAGGGAGTATGATCTGTCAAAAAGTGGCAAATAAAAATATTCGCACTGAACCATACTATCCAAAACGGATGTGTATATACAAAAATGTGTCTCACAATCCAGAGTCCCTAGGTGGGATTAGTTATGCTCTTTAGGATCTGTTTGTGTTAGTCATTAGGGAGCTCTGTGGCTACTTGTGCTTTTCTAAGCTTTCTTACCTCTCAAACATCATCCTTTGTATGTGATATCAGTGCCACACTGCCCTAGAAAGAAGACCCTCTCTGGCTATCTCACAGTTTTGTCTGGTGAAGCTGAAATAATAAAATATAAACAGTCGGACTCTGCTAAATCATCAACACCTTTCATTTAAGTCCATGACATGTCAATACTCATTTCCTCTTCAGATAGGATAAGACTGCAGATGACATTAACTCACACATCATTATTAATAAATAGGATGACTACGTATTCACTGTGAAGTGACAATAGTGGTCTACGTCATCATCAGGATATATCATCAGCCTCCAACCATAACCACCACAATCAAATTCCTCCTATCAATCCCAGCACTACGACTGTATCAATTTTGTCCAGGAAAATGGAACAACATCCTATTTATGGATCCCTCACAATCCTCCCATCTGTTTATTAGGAAATTCTGTCGGGTTATGGATGTGACAGTCCTTTTGTTTCTGGCATTTGTTTCATCTGGATAGATGGATGAGCAAACCTCACAATGTGGTTAACCTGGCAGTCTCTAAGCAAGCAGAGCTTCTACTGACTTCAGTAAAAGGTCTTCCTGCTTGGGGGCTCCAGGATCATCCCTTGTGTTTTTTGCCTGATGATATTTTGCTAGTAACCCTAATCCTGTCGTCCACCCATGTGTGAAACTCTCCGTGAGGTCAATAGCAATTCTGAATGTGGATCTTTGATAAGATCTGGCCATTAGCATTCAGCTGTTTATCCACAAGTGATATGTTAAATCTCTGACATGCATTTTCCATTATGGTCACAGACACTCTTTTGGAATAAGTAGTGGCTGAATATCCAATTTTTAGAAGATGTGGCCGTAGCTCTCAGAAGGTGAAATTGGCTGCTTCCATTAGTTCTATACAGTCCAGTTGTTATACTAGCACCAGCATTTAAGATATAATAAGAGAAAATTTTCAAACTGGATTTAAAAAATGCACCCAATAAGGTTTGACCACATAAAACCATTTTGTGCACAAAAGCATGTTTTCTCGTATTGGTGTCTATTTGCTTATGCAGGGGCAGGTTGCCCATGCACATTTTGCAGATGTACCTTTTAGAGCTCTGAAATGATCACTTTAAAATTGTATGCAGTTTTAATTTTTCTATGTTTATTTGGCATTTGTGTAAGTGTACTGCTCGTGAAAGGTGATGTATAGACAGCCTGGAGATGGAAGCCTCTTACTTATCCATAAAAGTAGATGCTCCCTCAGAAAAGTTCCTTCTGAAGTATCTGCAGAGACCATCTCTAGGAGTGAGAGGGAGCTTCATATTATATGCTCATTCCTGGCCAAACTGCAATTTCCTTACCTCTGTCTATGCTCCACTGCTATTAACAGGCCTACTCACATGAATACTGCAATTGTATTTTAGTTTTCAGCGCTTGGCCGCCATGCAGATCCTTATAGGAATGTCAGTCGATTAGTACTCGCTATGACTGGGTATGTCCATTGTGAACTAGGCTGACTCTAATTAAAAGTGTTTTAGGTCACAGTTAGTTGAAATCCATTTGAATTAACCTGTCATGCAAAATATTTCATAAATGTGTATTTTAAAATGTAAACAAAAGGGCAATGTAGTCAAAGGGACACATTTTATGGTATTGTAAATCCAGAGTAACTACTGCAC
This sequence comes from Dermatemys mawii, assembly GCA_007922305.1. Lineage (NCBI taxonomy): Eukaryota > Metazoa > Chordata > Testudines > Dermatemydidae > Dermatemys > Dermatemys mawii. Next base: position 21,741,170 of record ML677362.1, read on the forward strand.
ACAAGCTTCTGTTCTTAAATGTTTATGTCCTACACCTAACTCAAGGTGCACTACAAAGATATGCAATAATTAATGATACACTTCATTATAATGTCACACATACTTACCTCTTCATTGAACACCTAGTTCCCTGCTATTTTAATGTTTTAAAAAATTCTGGCACCTACCCAGAGGTTTAAGCACCTCTCAGAATGTAACGTACTCAAGTAGCCAGTCTCACCGTTTTTAATATAATACTTTGGTTCATCCAGTTTCTATTTTTTTTCTAATTTAATAGACTCTCTGAGGAAAAATTATACTTTCTAACCATCTATATCAAAATATTTCACCTACACGATGCTTCAGTCTCCAGCTGTCTTCTCATAAACCCCTAAATACCCTAAATGTGTCTGAAGAAAAAGATGGCCATTCACAATACAGCTCTAGCAGAATAATCAGGGAAACAAACTCCAATGCCTTTGACCCCTCATATAAAGTGCCCTACAACAGCTCTGTCTCGTTTACACTGGGGAGTTCTAGCTCGAGTGCTTCCACTGCTTCATCTGTGGCAGCATGGCACTGGGAGTGGCAGTCCTCCATGTAACTGGGTACCAAACCATATTAGCCTATGAAAATGTCTGAAATCATGCATAATGAAGCACATATATTTGCTTTCTATGATATGTACATTATATTCCAACAGTAGTGAAGAGTCAAGAGAGAGCCTGCTCCTAACAAAGTCAATGGCACTGTTTTCAGTGGGACCAGGAAAGGTTCTATCATGTTGGCCTGCAAATGTTCTTTTTCCAATGTCTGAATTAACTCATTTTGTTTTTCACTTGTGATTTTCTCTCGTCCATTCTGTGAATATACAGCCCGGTTCTGAGCCTGTTGACATGGTGGTGCTAGGGTCAGATGCCCCAGAAAAAGCATCTTTTCCCCCCATTCTGGTGTCTGAAGCGGCTGAGGAGCTGTGTGGCCCTACTGCAACCCCTCAGCATGTCACATAAACCCAGCCTTTTTACTTAGGTTTCGTTTGCTTTTTCAGGATTGGGTCTGATGGATTTAACCTGCATTAGAGCTATGGAGAGATGCTTTTTGATCCTAGGTCTCGATCTGCAGAGTGTGAACCCACATAGCTTATATTACAAATCTGAATAGCCCCCTATTGTAGGCACTGAATCATAATCTGAATTAGCTTGCAAATTCTTCATAGACCCAATCAGTTTTATGTTCATAATAGTTCTGTTACATCCAGGATGGGCACATGCCTGTGAGGCAGTAGCTCCAGGAGACAGAGTGTCTTTGTTCTGGAGGCATAAAGATGTTTATTACACTAGACACAACTAATGATGAACTGATAGAAATGCAGGGTCTGATTCTCCTCTTACTTACATTGATTTGGTATTGACTTCAGTGGAGTTACTCCGGATTTACACTGGTGTAAACAAAGTCAGAATCAGGTCCCCACACTTGAAATGATTTTTCAAATGGGTAAAGCCATTTGGATAAACTCACTCAATTCACTAGCATTATATGACACAGCATACCTGAGCGGTCTGCCAAGAAGCCAGATGACACAACATTTGCATGTTTCACAGCTTGACTTCTTGTTCCAATGGTTATCTGAAAAGGAGGAGTACTAGTAAGATGCTCTGACATGAATGAACCCTAGGCTCCTCCAATTGGTTTTTGGGTTGTTGTTGGGTTTTTTTTGTATTGTCACAGTTTCTTAAAGACTCATGGGCAGTGCTGCAATTCCCCAACTAGCCCCACTAGGAGGTTCTTATTTAATTTTTCTTCAGGAAAACGTCTACTGAACCTACAGGTACGTCTATGGTGTGAAAATATATCAAATTTATAGAAGTTGATTTTTCAGAAGAGATTTTATACAGTCGATCGTGTGTGTCCCCACTAAGCCTGTTAAGTCTGCGGAGTGCGTCCACAGTACCGTGGCTAGCACTGACTCTCGGAGCGGGGCACTGTGGGTGGCTATCCCACAGTCTCCGCAGTCTCTGCTGCCCATTGGCATTCCCTCTTTTTTAACAGAGTTCTGCCTTCACATATTCTTCTCCCCATACTGCGATCACATCCAGTACCTCCCGTTTGGTCCATGCTAGAACTCTTTTGCGATTCTAGGACTGCAGGAAATGAAATTCAAAAGTTCCTGGGGCTTTTACTGACTATCTGGCTAGTCCATCTGAGTTGAAAGTGTTGTCGAGAGTGGTCACAATGGAGCATTCTGGGATAGCTCCTGGAGGCCAATACTGTCAAATTATGTCTATAGTACCTCAAATCCAGAACAGCGATGTCGATTTTAGCGCTACTCTCCTTGCTGAGGTGGAGTACAGAAATCAGATTTAAGTCGACAAAATCGGGGTGGTTGTGTGGACGGATTTAGTTTTAATTCGACCTAATGCGGCTAATGTGATATAATCGCATACTGTAGACCAGGCCTAAGAGAGATTACCTAAGTAGGGAGTAAGTGAATCTGACTACACTGGTCCATTGACTTCAGTGTAAGTTGCAGGCTCTCCATTTAGGTTCTTACATGGCACCTGTTGCTGTAATATCTGAGCACCTCACAAATGTTAATGAATTTGCCCTCACAGTGCTCCTGAAAGGTAGGTAAATACTATTATTCATTATCCCCATTTTATAGATAAGGAACTGAGGCACAGAGAAAACCTCAGGCAACTTTGCTAAGGTCACAGAGAAGGTCACATTGGAACAGGGACTGGAACCCAGGTCTCCGGAGTTCCACTTGAGTGTTTTAACCACAAGGTAATCCATGTGTGACAGGGGCCAAGTGAGAAGAGATCAAACAGAGCAGTAGCTGGACTAAGCAGCCCCACCACAAGTGCTGCCAGTAGTAGGGAAGAAGGAGGGACAGTCGTTGCTGATAACTGGCTCTGTAGCCTGGGAAATATGCTGCTGCTTCTTTTGGTACTGTACAGGTGATGGGTCACTTGCAGCTAATAGGAAGGGTCGGGAAGGTGATTTTATGGATGAGCCTGACGTTGAAGGATTTGGGGGTCCCTGCCTGATCAGTGCATTTCCAGCATTGAGGGATGATGGAGGGCAACTGGAACTGGCCACAAAATGAAAAGAAAATGTCATTTAAATGCTCCCTTTTCAGGCGAGCTGTCAACATTTGAAAATTCAATGAAAAATGTCAATGACAAATCAAATTTCAGAAGCTTTGGGGCATTTCCAATCACAGTGCTTCTGTGAAAGAAGAATCAGCCTGGATTTTAACATATTTTGTATTGTCAGAATGTACCAACAGGAAAACAATTGTCCAGAATTAACATGTACAGGGCTTTGCAATGTGATATAATAGTTCTTTAAAACATAGCCAGACTCTCTTTGATTTGTGCTCTGCCTATACCATTTTTTCCATTAAGGACAGTGACACTTATGAGGCATATCTCTCTGTGAATGGTAAGGCACTTTGCAGTCATTGTGTGAACTAGCAGGAAAATGAATATTGTCAATTTTATACCATTTCATTTGTACTGAGCTGTACATGTTTGCAGTGTTAATGAAGTTCTCTGACCTGCCTGAGCAGTTTTTGGCTTTGAAATGTTAACACAGAAGAGCTTGTAGCTTCATTTTGTGTCATCTGCACCTATGTTTTAGAATGAATAGATGCAGGGGGAAGACATGCAGTGAGGGAAAATGTTAGAGAATTTGCACGCAACATAACATGCATGGCATGAATAAAATAAAAACCGAAGGGGAAAATAATATTCTAACCTGTCTGAAGCTTACTGTGGAACATTCATTACTCACCTCTGCCAAAAGGTAGCAGCGAAACATCTCTTTTTCATAGGCTATTATTACCCACTTCCATTCACTGGATCTGGATTTGACAAATCCCAACACTGACTGTGTTTTACATCTGGGCCTTTGACATGGTTCAATATAAAGTGCAAAATGTGTGTCTGGATCCATATCTGGGTTCAGATTTCCAAGACTCTCAGAGTTTAAATCCAAAGCTTTGGTTTAGGTCAGTATCTTGAAATGATGTAACTGATGCACTCTGGCACAAAGCTCTGCACATGTTATGTGGCAGCTAAAATGTAAATAATTTGTTTTCTACAGTGGATACCTGTCATGCCAAATAAAGCAGGAGATAAAGATGTGGTTAGACGTTGCTGTACTTTAAAGTAGTAGTCAGTTTTATAACATTATGTAATCCATGAATTTTAAAAAAAAATCTGAATGCCAGTTATATTTGCAAATGGCATCAATTTAGCTAGGTCAAATGTAATGCAAAATGCTATTTATAGGTTAGTGGGAAATCTAACCGCCCAGTCCTACTCTCCTTTCTCAGTCCCAACAAGACTCTCAGTGACTTCTGGATTTAGCTGCAGAAGTGTAAATCTAGAGTAACTCCATCGGTGTCAGCAGAGTTGGTTGATATTTACACCAGTGTAAACTGCCTTAGGACTGCCAGATTTGGCCCTAAGTTTATTGCTTCACTCATTGGTTGAGGGGAGGATGGTATTTGTTCAGTTCTTACTCTTTTCTAAAAGAATAAATGTAACAGGGGTGTGATGTTTTCTGAGCATAAAAGAAACCAAATATTTTACATAGAATGTAGAGGTTTCAAATAAACATATTGGGAATGGTAAATTTCTGTATTAAAGAAGCTTATTCGGGGCTTATTATGTCATAGTAGAAATATCATTCTTCCAACAGCAATTCTGCAGCATTTTTAAATATAGTGAAGCTGCTGGATTATATTTTACAATGCGTGTTTGGTAAGAGTGTAATCATCATATTCCTATTTCTATAATTACATAACAGGACCCACACCAATGAAAAGGAGAATGTCTTTTCTCAAATGAGATTTCCAGCTAAGATAATTTGGGCAAATATATAACAAAGCTCTGACTTTTCGGAGTCTTTGTATTTTCTTTAGCAAACACATTATTTAGCAAAAGCTTGATAAAAAGAAAGTCAGACTACAAATGAGGACTCTCATATTTGCATATGTTCATTCTCAGAGGGATCTACCAAGACCCCTTCTTGGATTCCACTCTTGTTTATCTTCTCCAAAGCTGGACAAACTTCCTAGAGGTGCAGGAGCTCAAGGTTAGTTCGGAAACAAATCCTAGACCTCAGATGCTTTTCCAAAACCTACCTGAATTTTGGTATGTTGACGCCCTCTTCTTCTTTTCTATAAGGCCAGTTACCCCTCAAAATGCCATTGGTGATTGTAATATTCTGGCAGGATTTGCCCCATGAACAATAACCAAAAGAGAAAGGCACTAAAAGAAACAGCAAGCAGATTTTATTAAAGAAGATATTGAAGGAATACAAACAGCCCCCTGAGAAAGCCAGCTAACAGCTTCTTCTCTGAGAATGTTCTAGATCTCTGACTGTGTTCGCAGCAGCAAGATCACTTTTGGGTTCATTTAGCTCTACCCACTTCCACAATAATCCTCCACAGTCTTGTTCCTCACTCACATTCTCCCTCCAGGCTCCCTCACAATCTCCTGTTCCACCCCTGTCCTCACGCCATATTTTCCCCCCTCATTCTCTTATAACTTACATTTTCCCTCCGTGCCATTTCTTTACGTGCCTCAGTCTTCGTACTACTTCCCATATTCCCATCTCCTCGCAGAATCTGTTTCTGATTCCCTGCCCATATTACCCTCACTGTCCCCCTTCCACCCCATGATCTATTTTTATATCACAATTCCCAGTTCCATTTCCAAACCATACAGCACAAAGGAAACCAACCTTCAGAGAGACAAGCCAGGCTTCTGTCCCACTGAAAGGAAAGAGGCTATCTGTAATAGATACCAATGCAAACACTGTACAGAATTAGCAACAGTTTTAAGTAGGGGCAATTTCATCTTATTGTCCCTTAGTCTTATTGAAAATAATAGGAGATGGTGGCCATTTTGATGAGGCCAACAATTCATGAGAAGAAGGCTTATTGATCTGGAAATCATGACCACCATAGAAAAAATTCCCCCATACTCACCTAGGAGTGCTTGAGTGTGGTATTTTTTCCCTTCAGTGAATACAGGCAATTCCAGCATGAAAATATGCACATGTGACTTGCAAATTCTGTTTCGGCAAACATTTGTGCTAATAAACTCAGTTGCTTAGATAGGAACATAAGAACGGACATACTGGGTCAGACCAATGGCCTACCTGTCTTCTGACAGTGGCCAGTGCCAGATGCTTCAGGTGGAATGTACAGAACAGGATAATTTTGAGTGATCATCCTCTGTCATCCAGTCCCTGCTTCTGGAAGTTAGGAGTTTAGGGGTACTTGGATATTCATAGATATTCCTCACAGAAGAGATGAGAGCATGGACAAAGTGTATTTGTTTCAAAGTTCATGCAAATAATAATAGGAGGTCTTTTTGTCCTAGTCTCCCAGCAGTTTTGAAGAGATGAGAGGTATGTATACATCTCATCACCACTCAACTTCACATAACATATTTGTAATAATTGTTATTTTACTAACATGCCAACATGATTCACCAAATTGAAATTAATTGTGTGTTTGGACAATTTAATATAAAGCACTATTTACGTATCTTTCTTTATATTATTTCATTAATTATTTTAATAATTAATATATAATAATATATTATATAATTATTATTACAATATTTCATCAGTAGCTAAATGATATCCCAGAAAAACCTGAAATTAAAATGAATAACCCTAATCCTGTCACAGCACCGTTTGCATTTTCTATGTAAAGTCCTATGCATGCACCTGCAATTCCCAAGGAGAAATCCTAGCCGCAGAAATATCTCTGAAAATGCCCAAGAAACATCATGAGAAACATCTGCAAAATATCATCAGATGTCTCCCACTTTTTCCTACCAATAGCACTACATGAAAGATTACCCTCCTCACACTAAAACTGAAGATATTTTCAAAGAGCTCTATGGGAAATTCAGGTGCAGCTTTCAGGGAATCCTCTTTCAGCAGGGAGATGAACAGATACAGTCTCTTGGCCTAAATAAGGGACTGGATGTTAAGCCTGGTGATAACATTGACAACCTCTATGGCTTTAGGCAGGTTGGTTGATCCTTGGTTTGCCCATTTGTAAAATTAGGATGATAATATTAAGCTTACTGCTATGTTTTGACAATTATTTATTTATTGGCGCAAAACATATAGACAGAGACCAAAATGTCCGTGATCCCTTATTCACATACAGGTTAGATCCTGCTGAACTTCACGCATGTGAGTAGTGCTGTTGAATTCAGTCAGGCTGCTCCTGCATGTGCGGTGACTCATGGTTGTGAGTACTTAGACAGGCAGGTGTGCCAAAAGGCAGTGTGGTCCAATAGGCAGAGCACTGGCCTGGGGTTCAGAAGATGCGAGTTCTAATAGTGATCTTCTGTGGAACATGAGTGAGTCCTTTTACCTAAGTTTCCTCTCCTACCCTTTCCTGGTCTCATCTACTTTAGACTGTAAGCTGCTCAGGGCAGGGACTGTCTTTCAGTATATGCAACTGGCACAAAGGGGTCTTGCTCACAGTTGGGAACTCTAAATGCTGCTATACTAGAAATCCTAGTGATTAGATATGACATTTTCTCTGCCATAACATGATTACATTCTAAATGAGATTGGCAAATTCAGAACAACAATTCAAGAGCGGGAGCTTCAGGAGACTATTAATGATGAGAAGGAAGGAGAGACTGCTTTGAAAGGCGATTTGAAGGAGAAGTCAGAGGTCCCTGGATACAAAAGTAGGAGGAAACTATTCCATGCATAAGGGACAGGATGATAGTAGGGCCTAGGAGGGGAGGATGAGAATTTTAAAGGTGGTACAGTAACAGACAGAAAATAATAAAAAGAGAGATGCGAAGGAGTGACGTCGTTAGCGCGGTAGCAATAAAACATCCCATTAGCAGCAGCTAAAAGTTGTTTTAAGTTAAACATTTTTAAGATGAAGAGTAGTATAGAAATAAGTGTGATTGCTATTACTAAGCAGTTGTCCACCACTGACACTCACATGCAGGCCTAAGTAGCTAATGAAGTGAAACAGCAAAGTTATACCAAATAAATCTGATGAACAGGAGAGGTGTTTTCTCCTCTCCTCAGTTCTTCTACCTTATTAATTTCCACTTTCAACATCCTTTTCTCTAGCCCAGAGAGCAGACACGTTGTAGTCAGAGCAGATGGTTACCTTGCCACAAAGTATGATTATATTACCTGTGTGACATATTCAATGTGCAGTTTCATTTTGTGAAATGAAATCTCTGATAATTTATCTAAAACGGTATTTTGTAGAGGAATTGAGACAGTACTACCAATATCATTAATCTTATGCTAAGAATATATACCAGAACACACAATTCTCTCTATGTGCTTTTTTCTCTCTGCTAGATTCTGATCTCATGCACATCGGTGTGATCCCTGGTGTAGCACCTCTTAAGTCAATGCAGCTTCTCTGGATTTATAATGATGTTACTGAAATCAGAATCTGATCCACTGTCTGCCTCTCTCATTGATACATGTTCTATGGGTTTAAGTTATAGCAAAATTAAGAAATCTCAGTAGCTTCTTCTATTTAAAATAAAGAGAGGCCTTTTTTCCTGACAGCTTGCCATTCTGCTAACATTGTTCATTACGTTTTTGTAATTGTTCACTTCGGTTTTTACTGTAACGAATCATGGGTGTGTGCTGCAAATCAGTACACTGGGGCATGAGCGAATTAGGCACCCAAAATGAGAACGATACAGATCACTAAACAACTGAACATCAATATTTGGTCCCTTCTTTGGGCCATATTGTCATTTTCACTGCATAATGATACTTTTTGAGACAGTAAATCCTTTTATTCTCTTCAAGGATGTGGTAAATGTAAAAACAATGCAAGTGTTAAGCATTTAGTGGGCAAAAGGTTTTCCCAGAAATCCTCTACTTTGTAAAGTCAGGTTAGAAAGAATAAAATTGGAGACATGTAGACAAGTACTGACCTGCGAGTGAGAGTAAAGCCTTCATGAATCCGATAGTGTGGTGGAGAAATATGCAGTAAGCATTGAACAAATGTTTACGGATTAAATTTCTGTGGATTCATAGTGTTTAAAATAGCAGTGGTTGCCTTTTACTTAGATGTCATGACAGCAATGAAGTGACAAAGAAGACAACTGATGCGTCACAGACACATAAACCTGCTCCTATATGGTTGACAACATGGTGTGATTTCTCGCCAAAGATAACTTCATATCTTGCTGAAGTGTGACTTAAGGATGCCCTGAAGCAGCAGCAACCTATGTATCTTTTTTGTGGGAAATTTCTTATAAGCCATAGTTTTACTTAATAAGTCATACAATGTTGCCTTTGACCTAAGGGGGGCTTGTTATGATGGGATTTTCAGAAGCACTCAGCATTAGCCTAAGTATGCTCCCTTTGAAGTAAGGAGGTAAGCCAGTGATTAGGTGAACTTACCTCATGTAAAATGGTAAGGGCCTAAGTGTATTTAATCATGTACTTAACACATCATATACATCACATACTAGTTAGCAAAATATATAAGCAAGTGCATAATCAATATAACTAATGCAATGGGTGGACTAGTTTTTAATGTGAGCTTCACATAACTTCTTGGGAAGGAATGTAAAACAAAGCCATCTGCGTAAGTAAGATATCCTGTTCAACTCTTGAAATGTCCTTGGATTTGGGTACAGGACAAGGATGAGATTACAATGTGAGGTCGTGATGACCAAGCCACATATAATCAAGATGAACAAGGAAAGACCCTAAAGTCCCTGTTAGATATTCACATTTGTCATTATTGCTAATAAGTAGATAAGCACGTTATATAACCTAGTATGTAATGCAGAATCTTATATTTGGTCATAGATATTGCTAACCATTAGTATGTAACAAATTAGAAACGAGTGGTTTTGATAGAAATTAGTGTGTCATATTGAGTATAAAATAGTGTACAGAGACTTAAGTCTTTGCCTTTGTGTACAGATCACGGGCTGAGTTTATATAGATCACTGGGGTGTAGCACTTCATACCTATGCTCCTTGGATCTGAACTCTGGAATTAGCCATGGTTTTGTCGGCTACAACAAGCAGTAACTGTCTGCTTTGCTAGGTTGGTAAGGTAATCCGTCACCCTGGTTGATGGTCCTGGAAACATCCTTACAAAAGCCATCGGGAGTTTTACCATTGACATAAAGGGAGCAAAGTTAGGCCAATGCAGAATACTCTATAAAATCCCAACCTGTATCTTTTTTCTCTCCCTTTTATAATTTTGAACCTTTCTCCCATGCAAGTAGAAAGAGAATGGTAACATTTTCAACAAAAATAGATAATTTATGTAGAAAAAATGCATGTTGTTTGGAGAATTTTTTGTTTGTTTGTTTTTGCAAGCAAACTACTCACACTGATGAGGCCTCCCTGGAGTACTGTGTCCAGGTTTTGGTGCCACATTTTAAGAATGATATGGACAAATTGTAGAGAGCACAGAGGAGGGCAACAAAAATGATAACAGGTGGAGAATACCTGACCTATGGGAAAAGTTAAAAATACTGGGCATACTGAGTTTTGAGAAAAGAACGCTGAATGAGTATTTCATAAGTCTTCAAATATGTTAGAGACTGTTATAAAAAGGATGATGATAAATTGTTCTCCAGGTCCACAGAGGGTAGGACAATTAATTGGCTTAATCAGCAGCAAGGGAGATTTAGGCTAGATAATAGGAAAATCTTGCTAACTATAGAAAATAATTAAGTATGAGGCTAGGCTTCCAAGGGAGGTTGTGGAGGTTTTTAAGAAGAGGCCAGACAAACACCTGTCATGGATGGTCTAGACATACTTGGTCCCACCTGAGCCCAGGGGGATAGACCAGCTAACTTCTCGAGGTTCTTTCCAGTCCAACATATCTATGATTCATACTACATGCAAATCTTAGATAAACCGGATGTAATACAAGGCCAGGCTCTGCCTGGTTAAAGATAAAAGTGCTTCACTTGAAACACTTGGGAGAGCCGTTCAAGCAACTTGGGTTGCAGGACCAAGAACATATTTTACCCTCAGATGCTGGCAAAAGGCCAAAGGTCATACCGGCACACATGCTGAAGAATGAGCCATGTCATGTTCTTCATTTGGGCGAAGCCCACAGCTGGCTGAGTTTCTTACAAATCACCCTTTCGGGAGGCTGCCTTGCTTCTGTTGATTCCCTGTCTTCACCAAGGCCAAATCTTCCCTCACTGGCACTTGGCTACCAAGAAGACAGATGCATTCAAAATGCCGTAGACCAATTAAATAAACAAATTAGATTAGCTAGCTATTCTAATGTTATATTCTGAAATAGGTGGAACATAAATCACTTGAGTATAAGTAACTGACAACTTCAATTGGGACGATATATGCTCTTCTGTTCTGTCTACTGAGATCTACATATGACAGAGAGTACAGAACTACCTACTGCCCATAACTGTGTCTTTGCCTAAGTATCTTGCTCAAAATCCTGAGTTCTGGCAATACCGCTCCTCCTTCGAGGATCCTGCTTTCACAAATACAGTATAGATTCCGTGATCTGCACTTTCTGAAAGGTAGCATAATACCAAAGCATCAAAAGCAAAGTACTCAGAGCCACATGTACTGACCTCAATCAGCAGCAGCATTTACACTGATCTTGGGAGAGCTCTGTCTGTGACTCGAAGGCAGAATGGGGCCCAAAGGCTGCTCTAAGCTCTTCAAACAGTCCACTTAAGTAGTAGTTGTATTTATTTATCTAGCTTTTACCATGATAGATAACAAATATATATACTTAACTCAAGGTAAACTTCTGAGATCTGAAGTGTGGATCTGAGAATAAAATTTGGCCTTTAGGTCACGTATCGACTTCCATCCATGCACACAGCTTTCATTGACTTCAATGGGAGTTGCACATGCAGATAAAAAGCAGTGCAAGGTCTATAAATGTATTAGTTAACTCAAGTGTTCTTGTAACCCAGCCTGAAATAAACCTCAAAAGCTGTGGGTTTGCTTTACCTCAACAAATACACACTCTGCATGGAGTCGTCACCTTTTTGACACCCAGGAAAGAAAATACAGTGAAATCCACGACACAAATGCCATGTTCTGATGTAAAATACTAGAAGATAAAAAGAACCTTGAAAATACTGAGTGGAAAATGTGTCAAGGTCATAATATATTTTTTTCTTAAGGTTGACAGTGACATTAAAGAAAGTTAGCAAAGGTATTCTTCTAAAAATAAATATTTTGTAGACATTATGGATTAAATTCACCACTATGCGGAGGACCAGCACAAAGCTTATGTACCACTTAACTCCTAAGAATGAAATCTTGGTCCCACTGAAGTAGTGGCAAAACTCTCTATGGGCTTAAGTGGTGCACAGGTCTTGTATTGGCCCTCTGCATGGGCTGTGGTGAATTTTACCCTTACTCATTTTTATTTTGGCTCATTTATGAGAAATTGGATAAATATTGTATGGTAGGTACAAATATAACAGTTGATGCTTTATGAAGTCTTTTTCTCATTGGTAAAGGAAACACGATGGACCACAGTTAGTGGTGAAATCCAATAAAATGACTTTCAGCCACTTTTTGTCTATGGGGAACCATATTTCATTCTAACAGCATCAACAAAATGGTGGCTCAGACAGGAAATCCATCCCTTTTTCCTAAACGTTTCTCATTATCAGCATTAGTATGTTATTCCTTTTGCTCTCTTTAGTATTAGATGGGAAAAGATCCCCAGATTATTACAGAGATTAAAGAATTTATAAATTTATAAAATGGGTATAATATTTCCTTTTTCCTACCCTTGTTCTATCTAGTCTATTTAGATTGTAAGCGCCTCATGGACTAATTTTTATCACGTGTCGAGCTCTGCACGGATACAAAATTTGTATCTCTTTCTGATCCATGATCTGCGAACACGGTCTGCAGATATTCATGGATTTGCAGAGCTCTGATTAGGTGTTGGTACAGTTCCTAGCACAATATGGGCCCAATTTCTTTTGTGGTGCCTAGATGCTACCATAATATAAATAATTAATGATAGTTGGGGAAGTGTGTTCAATGATAATTACGAGCAAAGTAATTAAAACGAACATAAATACAAACACACACACATATTAATGAGAATACAGTAAGGCACATTTAGCATTTCTGAATACAGAAAATGAAGTAACAAAGCATAAAAAGAGAATTAGCCTCTATCAAGTATATTCTACTTGGTTTATGCTTGTCCAGCTCTGGCTGGTGTAACTTATAATTAGTCTCTGCCTGGAGTTATATGGTTCCAAAGAACTGTGGATTAAAGAGAAACTCTAGAATTTCTCAGTTACTTGACAAGTTACAACCTGAAAAGCTACACTTAGACCATTAAAGATTTTTCACAGTGACATTTTAGTGCAGCTGGGAAAATATGCCACCTTGCCATTTATTATTTTCAGAGCATGGATAGAGAAAAGAAGGTTGCTATGAAGAACAAAATAAAATGGTTTACATGTATAGAGGTGAGGTGAAGAATGCTGATAAATATACTTCACTGAATGTCAGCAAATGTCATTTGAGAAGCCATTTGCAGCTACCCTAACAGCTTCACAAACCAACAAAGAATAGCAAAACCAGGCAAAACGAGCTGGGCGTACTCACTTCCACATGAATAAGCAATAAGCACTCTCAGAAGTTACACCAGAAAGTTGTTAAACTTGATAGATGAAGCTTTTCAGAACACCTTGTTGTGTACTGTAGCTTGCTATAAAAGACTATGGATGGTTTAGGGTGAAAAGGAGACATCATTGCTCAGAATGATGTGATTTAAGCATTGTTGTTCAAACTCTTGTATATGACTTTGTATTAATAGGATGGATTAACATAAGAATGCTTCATCACAACATTTTTTCCCCGTAAGGGCTGGTATTTTTCTCTAAACTTCTGACACTCATTTTATTAGATTATTAGTCTTTTCTCCTTATGTATAGACCCTATTTACCACGCTAGCAGAAAGATTTATAGTTATACCAATTAGTTGATGTAGTTGATGTTGGCAGATAGTAACATCACTGCAAAAAAAAAGTAACATCACTGAAAATATTCTAACAGTAGTTATATAAATCATCCAAATATAAGTGAAAGACCTTCCAGATATCTCCTATCTTCCCAGGAGCATCTGCTTTGTAGCTCAATGGATCAGCTTCATTTGTTTTACAGGCATGATGACCTGGAAAAATGCTCTTTGTGAAAATTACAATTCTTAAGAGAAGACATCAAGATTCCTTCAGATTTATTATTAATTTAGATTGTCTGCAGCTTCTTGAACCTCTACCTTTCATGATAATAAATGGAAGTGAAGACCTTTGACTCAGAAAATACCCCCATGGAAATATGAGAGTTCTTAAAATTTCAAAATGTCTGATTGCTTTCATAATTAATTTTTCAACATTGTTTTCCTCCTAAAATTCTCCTTCATTTCAAGTTATTTTAGCACAGTCTTGAGCAGATTAGATCATTTTGAGCTCAGCCCCTAAATATCCCTGCCTACAGACATTAAGGCCAATTCTGTTTTCATCAGTGAAATGCAGGGACATATAGCATACATGCACAGGGTCATACAAGGCTTTCTTTGTTGAATGTATCGCATGCATTCTGAGGCTCTCAAAGGTGATCATGGAAATACTTCAATTAAGCTTCCCTCCTTATGTTCTTGTGAATGTATAAATAGCTTATTTTATAATGGCATCCTCAGTATTTAGGAATTAAATCTGTGTAAAGTAAAATTATTATACTTACAGATGTTGCAGATGGATTGAGGGGGAAACCATTCTTTGTGTCGTATACAGTATTTACAGTACTAATACAGTGATTTTGTTTCAGGGAAAACAAGACTTCATTGCAAGTTTCTTCTCCCTGTTCTTGCAAAATCAAAATCAAGGGTGAGCTTTATTAGTCAAATTAAGCCTTGTCTTAAACTAAATTGACTTTAAAAGTTAGATTTACAAATGACCAATGGAAAGTAGAAAAGGCAATTCAGGCATCACTTTGTGAAATTTACTGGATTGTTGGCTATGACTCCCTAGGTTTTTTTGTGTTTTTTTTTAACAGTTTCTTTTGGGAACAGAAGTTGTTTCTGAAACAAAATAGACATCAGGCAACATCAATCATGTTGTCATTCTGTAGCACTTGTGAAACTTCTCTGCTTTTGTTCAGAATTTCGCTATCAAATTAAAATAGATACCACGATCTTAACCAATTATAATAAGACAGAAGGACATTGCAAATATACATCATGACAAAGGAAAAAAGTGGATATTAATTTTTTGCCTTATCATCAGGCAACTCCAGAGACCTAAAGAATTTTTTTATAAAGGAATGGTCAACATCAAAGGCATGTGTTCAGTAAAAACACAATAAAACTTACCTCTTTTTGTGCACAAAATGTCTCTCTTTTTGTGCATATCTTTTTTTAAGAAGCAGCACACTATATACATTCATCTTTTGATAGTATATGTTGTTTAAAGGTTTTAAGAAATATTAATTACCAGACTGAAAATGTATTGAAGCACTTCCCAGGACAGATAAACACTTTTAATGGATATGCTTGTTTTGTGACACACACAGAAAAGGAAATGAGGGTTAGATGCCTGCATCAGCTAATTCATGTGTCAGTTCCCATTTCTCCTACCCTAAGCAGGTAGACCACACCACTATGCATATTATGGGCTGATCCAATGTCTACTGAAGTCCCCATAAAGAGTCCCACTGACTTTAAGGGGCTTTTGATCAAACCCCAAGGGCTTGATCCTGCAGGCCTTCCGTAGACAAAACTTGATTTACAAATCTATGTTATATTCTAACTGAAGATCATTAAAACTTCACTGTTAACATATTGGCCAAAAATCTGCAATTCTTACTTAGTCAAAATCATCTCCATTAGGATACATGGAAGTTTTCCCTAGGTAAAGACTGCAGGATTTGGCTCCGTATTGCCCCACATGAATTAAGAATCATAGTTTCCACTCTAAAGATTTTTTTTTTTGGTACATGTGTCCTTCTAGGTAAAAAGGAACATATAGTTCTAAATGGAAAAAAATCACACTTTGCCCTTTTTTATTTTAATGGCCAAACATTGTAATGCTAGCTAAAGAGAAATTCTTGTCTGCTAATAGGTTCCTTTAGTTTGTAATAAATAGGAATTCTAATGACTAAAATTTGGTATTTGGTATGCATTAGCTTTTGTAAGTCTTTTCTTTTAGGCCTCATTGACATTCAATATGGCAAGCTTCCTTTGAAACATATTTATAAAATAACTACAGTATAATTAAACCAACAAAGCCATCTTTTAAGTAAGCTTAATAGCTCAGTTTTTCACTCTGTAAATTTTTTATTTTAAAAAGGAAAAATAGTTATGCCTCAATTCTACGGTATATTTCATTTTGCATCTAATATTTCCTTTGCATCTGCAATCTGTGCATATCTAATTTTTGACAACTATGATTACTAATAAAGTGTTCATGAAAGATATGCTTCATAGCTTCTTCAACAAGAATAATGTATTTTTGTTAATGGGAACTGTAATATATCTTGACAGATACAATATAAAAAATATGCTTTTTTCTTAATTGTTAGTGTTGTGGTACTGCATATACATGAAGTGGATCAACAGATATGGCAGGTAATAATAAAAATGGATGCTATTTTATAAAATGTAACTAAAAATATTTTAATGATATAAAAGCAATAGATAAATAAAAGCAATTACGTTTCATTTTGCTTTCAGCTAGTGAGCAATTTATTGTTAGCTTTAATAGGGGAGAAAGCTCATGCAGAAAGCTAATGGTAGATTCGGTGTTAGCATTATTCATCAGGGTCTCTAAGTAGTACTTAGTCTGGGATATTTCTCTGGCAGAGTAAAATGTTCTGCCTAAGGGTACTTGGCCCCTGATAAACCTAATTCATAATAATACACCTCTCATTCAGAAAATTAAAGTTTACGGAGTTCTCAGCCGTTTGCAAATCTTTTCACTATTTAGAACAATGATTGTGTTTTCTCAAGACAAACTAAAAAGTGATACATCAAATTATAATAAGATAGAATCTCTCGACTGCTTCTTAAACTCCGTCCTCGATAGTAGTAATCCTTAGACCCCTCCTACAGTCTGGTGAATAAATACAGTTGACATCATTGTTATAATCTTTATTTAAAACTGTTGTCAAGGTTACAAATTGCCATCACTGTGTGCAACAGGTCCCTCTGAAGCAGTATCATTACAGATTAACTGTAATGTGTAGGATTATAATAAAAGGCATAAGGGATTATGCATAAGGGAAGAAGTGTTAGCAATAACACAAATATGTCCACTTTATATAGTGTATTGGTCTGCAAAAGCCATACTCTCAATGCTGAAAAACAAAATGTAGCTTTTTTTATCTCTTGGGCGGGGGTGCATAGTTAAACATGCTAACTGCATCCTGTAGTGGCTTTGCAAACTTCAGAGAGAGGAGCGGAAATATGGTTTCTCTTGATGTATTAATCTGCTACCGCGGAAAGATGTTCTCGCAGTCTCTCCGCTGTTAGTGAATTACCTCGTCGATGAGGAAATATGCTCCGATGTGCTACAGTGACAGGAAATAGCGTGATCTGGTGTTCAAACGCAACTAGTCCCAGAGCTGTTGGCCTGAGTCTACTCGCGGGGATATTGCGATATCGCTGAAGTCAATAAGGCTACACCTGTGTAAATCTGGAGCAAACGAACTCAAACTCTCAGGGACTGTGAAACTGACTCCGATTTACTTTGTGGGAGTAGGAGTAACACCAGTTGGAATGAAAGCGTATAAAGGAGAAATGATGGATATTAGATAACGTTGGCTATTCGAAAGGTCATTGACAAGCCTTCCCCGCCAACCCCCAGGTCCCAGTCCGACAGACTGAGGCTCGGTCACCCTATTATGCCCTCAGTGTAGCGAAACAAATCCGAAGTATTAGTCTTTGTAACTAATCGCAGGCTCTCGTGTATACAGAATTATCTCCCTATAGATATAGAACAACAAGGGACCCCAAGTATCTGGTGTGTGTGTGGCGGAGTGGTGGTGGTGGGGGAATCCGATGTATGCCTACAGCTCACTCCACCCCCACTCCGGAGCGTAAGTCTTCACACACCTCCACGGCTGCAGCTGGCGGGGCTATGGGGGGTGCGATCCAAGAAAGGAATAAAACCCAACAGGTTATGGGCAGGGGGGAAAAGCGCCGGAGAAGTTTGGGAGCAAACCTCTCGCCTTTGCGTTGGGAGCTCAGGGCTCCTGCTCGCTCCGCTCAGTCCCGTCGGTCCTTTCTCCCGCTGGGGCGGCCAGGCAGGAGGAGAAAAAAAAAGCCCAAAGAAAGGGAAGAGGGGCGAGGAGGTCAGAGGGATGAGGCGAGGGGTTGAGCGCTTTGGCCGTGAACTCTTGGAGCTCTGGTGTGTTTTCTCTTCGGAGATCGGGCTGAGCCGGTGGGAGATGAAGCCGAGGGACCGGTTTCCCCCACCCCCCGTCCTCGACAAACAATCCCGGGCCAAAATTAGACCGGTCCCTTCCCATCCCCAGGCCCTTGCGGGGGGTGGTGACGCCACAAAGCGATTTGTTTTCCTCTTCGGGGGCGATTTAGGGGAACTAGCAAAACAAACATCGGGCCGGCTAATGACCTAGGTGGAGAAAGCCGCCGAGGGGAAGAAAACGGGGCACATCCGCTCAGAGGAAGGAAAAGGGTTCGCTGAAGAGGGAAAACAAAAGCTGTCAATAGTCATTGTAACCCCACCATGAACCAAGGACGTCCTGGAGACACTCCGCGCGCTAACCTCCCAGGACTTCCCATTACCTTTGCATGACACTTCACTAATGCTCCCACAATAGCCAACTGAGCAGCGCGAGGGAAGATATTTTAACCTGAACTAAACGGCGTCTCCAGACAATGGGTTGCAAAGCAACGTCTGGTCCCGCACGTGAACAATGATGTGCAGCAGCGTATGTTTAATGTCTGGGAGTTTATGTCAACGCTAAGCAGTTTAGGAGTCTGCCGCTGTTCAGCATGAAATCTTAATAAATGACTATTAGCTGGTGGTTCTTAGGCGAGCATCTCAGATCCTGATCTTCCCAGACAGAAGTAGGGGAGTCATATGAATTCGTATTGGATTCGAATACAGAGATACACACAGGCACTAGTCCAATACGCGCGTCTTTCTCTAGCACCAAATCGTCCAGTGGCAAGTGCAGGAGTCAAATGCCCCAGATCTCCTAGCCAGGCAGAAGAAAGAGAGAGATGAGTCAGTGGCAAGCCTTTGGCTTCTTCGTGTGTATTTTCGTGAGGGGCACGAATGTCACCAATCTCTGCTGATGAACGAAAGCGGACGGAAGTTTAAATGGCCAACTTCATTAAGGCGCCTGTTTAAATGGGGAGGACTCTAAACTAATGAAACCGCGGGAGGTGACTATTGCGAACAGCTGTTCCTCATACATATTTCATTATACGATCAGATAATACGTCCCACCACCTTCTCAATTATTCACAGATAAACATTTTCAAGACGTTTTGACATCTGTCTTAGTGCCTGCTATTAATTTAGTAATCGCGGGAGTTGAAGGTATATATGGGGCTGCGCCTAGCAAAATCTCCTCTTTGATTTACGAACACTAGATCTATAATATTCGCCCCTACAAAACCCCCTCAAAGGGTGAAATTCTTTCATTGTGGCCCTGGGCACTCCTAAGGGCTCCTCCCGATGGTTACCAGCCTCACAACACTGAGCGAAGCGCCTGTTTGCACGTTGTCATCGCTGTGGTACCCTTGCGGTACACAGAGGGTTGGGGAGGGCGGGTTATTGCTGCATCATTGCGCCCTTTAGGCAAAATTGCGCTGCTCCGTCCCCAACTGCTCCAGGGGAATCTGGATGCTCCGAGCCATTTAATCCAAGGCAATATTTGGAGAGATAGCTCTGGGCACGGGGCACTTTCAGACCTGGCGTCCCGCTTCCCAGGAAGGGTGGCTGGCAGATGAAATAACGTGTAACTGGGTGGAAAGCGGCTGCCCCTTCTCTGGCTGGCGAGGGAGGTTGAAATAGTTGCAGTCGTCAATTTCTTCCCAGTTGTTTACAGAATTGCTTCTACTCTTCTCTGAAAGCTGACGATCATAACACTATGCGCGCACGAACAAACAATGCGCCCTGCAAGTGTCTGATTAAACTGTCCTGGAAGTCTTACATTTAGGGACTATCATGTTTACAAATTACCCTGCCTTTGCCCCTTCCTTCCAGGCCGGCCCTCGGTCCCCAACCAAACAGAGCCCGGTGAAGCACACTTAGCACACTAGCCTGGCAGGAGTGAATACAAGTACAATTAATAAGGAGGATTCGTGGAGTTTGATGTGGTTTGATTTTACTCTGGGACTGGAAGGTACAAGTCCCCGATCAGAAAGGTAAGTGCTGTGGTTCTCTATACTCCTTGGCAAAGGATGTCCCGAAAGAAAACCGGCTGTGTGGAGTCCGAATCGACTGAAACTTGTTCTTTTGTGCCTATTTCCTGGCGATCATCCCTTTTCTTAAAATAAAAACTTTCCTAAACTACCAGATGTTGCCTATATCCCTTAAAGATTGAGTCAAACGAATGAAGGGATTAAAAAATCATCTTTCCAACTCTCTTTCAGCCGCTGTTTATTAAATTAAAGTCTTCACTGTCCTCCATACTTTTAAGCTGATAAAGTTCACAAGCAGAAAGAAACTGGAACCTGCATCACAACATTTCCAGATAAATACGATGTAAACACAGAAAGACGTGCAATTTTTTTTCTCCCACAAAAGAACTTCATTAAAGCTAGCTCGAGAGCTGCCATCTTGCCAGTAAAATGGGGGGCTTGCTTTGTAAAAGGCTTAGAAGTCATGTTTTAAATTGCAAAATTGTACATTAGGAGAAGAATGCTGTTCTCATGCTAAAACTCATATTCACGTTCCATAGAGGGGTTTTGCGAATGTGACACTCAGACACGCTTTTGCCCCCACCCTGCATAAACAAACCCCGCCCAAATATTTCTCCACAGCTTCAAATCCTGGTCATGATCAGCTGAAAAGGAGTTGACATCTTTATAGAATGAGCGAAAATCATAACAATACAGCCTTGTAAAAATGCACCACCGTCAGGGGTTGTTCCTGAGCTACCTCTGTGTGTTGGTTTTTTGGATCTTGTTACACACACGGGAAGTTGCCGGAGTTAATTTCATTTTAATCACCACATAAAAATAGAGGTCATACTGAAAAAAAATTGCAGGTATTTAGAGGTAAATGGGTTATTTTGGTTAGATGCAGCCCCGTATGCTCAGTCCTAGTGCTCCCAACTGTTTTTAATCCTCAAGACATTACCTACAGCTGAAGCCCTTCCCCTTCCTTGAATCGTCTGCACTAATCAATGAGTTACGGTGAACTCTGAATCGCTACATGTTTTGAATCAAGGCATGTTAAAGTAATAAAAGGGGGAGCCGGTGTCTGTGCGTTAACATTAAATTACACCAAGTCTGTCATCTTTTCAAGCGAGACTGTCCAGCGCTTTCAAAAGTCCACTCCAAGTCTGCCTGGAAACTTTCAGTTACCCCCATCTGTTTAACCACGTGGCACCGGCCTATACCTGCCTGCTGGGCCAAGCTAAAGCGCTCTCTTCAGCCCCCGGGTAGGTCAGTATTGTACCTGCATCTCTATTGCTGCACAGTCCCCCCACCCTCCCCGCAGCTCCAGGACTTCCTCCTCCCTATTGATTGCGCTGTGTCCAAACAGGGCAAAAGACGAGAATTATATTCGACAGGTGCTGCTCACTCGTGAATAACAGGTTCAGTGCATGCGGTATCCCTCTCCATTATCCTGTAAGTTAATATTGAGTAGCAAAGGCGGGCTAAATATCAAAATCTATTTATAGGGGACACAGAGCCACGACCTCTCCCTCTGACCTTCAGTAACTGCAGGCTGGGAAAAGGACACAAATATGGGGAAGCACACAGGGAACGTGTGTGGGTGTGGAGAGAGAGAGAAAGAAAATGGGCGTGGGGGCTTTGTTATGAATTCTTTAGTGTGTATTTGATTCCCAGAATTGCACCCAGTTTTCAGATGTAGAGGGTATAGATTCTGAATGGTATTTGCACTACTTATGGTGGTACATTCAGTTAATGCACCAGCTAAGGAATATCAGCAGAACTTATTGCTTAAAAAGTCTGGCTTAAGTATTAGGTTTAATGCTATCGTCGTTTTAAAAACTAGGAGGGTGAAGAAGGCAGCACAAAGCAACTCCACGTACCTTTCGGAAAAAATTTTACGCGTTTTGAAGTTTAACCACCAACACTTCAATAAGTTTTTGAAACTTCGTCAGCGTGGGGGGAAAGTTCCCTTTTCCTTAAAATAAGGACCCGGCCTCGTCGTGTCTGTCCCAACAAGGCAAAGGTTTGAGCAAAATCGGGGTAGGGTGTGTGTGGGGGGAGTTTGAGCTGTTTAATTAGCACAATCGTTGTTTTGTGAAGGACTCTGCACTATTGCCTGAGGATCGGATAGAGAAAGTGTGAAAAGTGATTCACACAAAAAGAGGGAGACTAAAACCGCGGAGTCAGACATTGTCTCCCGCGAGGACCTGTCTAGCTCAGGGCTCCCCGTTTCGGAGGAGTGGGAGGCTTTAAAAGATCCATGTGGGGGACCTGGGCAGCGCTGACTCTTAGCAAGCCCGTCCTCCCAGCTGGGGCGAGAACTCCCAAAGCGCCGCTGTTCCCGAGCGAGCGCAGCCGTCCAGACTCCGTCCAGACCGAACTAATCCCGGTGTAAAACTAGATCAACGGTCCAATTGTGCAACTGCCTTCCCTCCCCCCACTTTTTTTTTACTGGCCCCTCCCCAGCTCAGCAGCTCCCTGCATTAATATGGCGCCTGCAAGCCAGAGAAGCACTTTCTTGATGGTGAGCGGTTGAAATGTGCTCCCCGAAGGTCAAGCCAGGCGGTTTGTCCGTTTCCTGCCTTGGAGCTGCGTTTGCGTGCCAGTGGGGCTAGGAGGCAGCTCGGGGCGCAACTACGCGCGCTTGGCTGTCAGGGTGTAACCCAGCCCGAAAGGAAATTTCATAATCGAGCCGCCGTCCTAGGGATAAAAATAAACCGGACAGAAACGCTGGGGCCGGTCTCACAAGCCAGATGTGCCATTGTTTTTAATGGGTGCATGTATTTACGTAGATTGGATAAAACAAGACTTCTACGTTCGTTCTGGTGGCTGGAAATTTAAAAAAAAGGCTAAAACCTCCTTTGTGACCCTATTAAGACACATGAGCGCCATCCTCAGCTGCTCACAGCTACTCCAGGGAAAAGAGCTACTGCTCTTCGGGGAGAGTAGGTTAGGAGGAAAAGTCCGTCTCACTGGATTGACTGAGCAACAAAACACCCTCTCAGTTAGCTAGCTACATGCTTCTCCCGAAGGCAAGGTTGCTAACTACTTTAGTCAACTGTTCTCTGCTTCAACATTTTGGGGTTTGGTAATTAGCACTCTTGCAGCAAAGGAGAATGACGTGCCTATGATTAATTTTTTTTTGAATCCCACTGAAGAAAGGGTCTAAAAAAAGAAAATATTAGGCAGGTATAATCTCCCTCTAAATCTTTGGTCTTGGTAATAGATTAGGCTATAGGATACTGCAGTCCAAATAAAATCAACAAGGTCTTAGGAGAGGAATCTCCTCTTCCTAATGAATATTTACCCTATGGTGATTAGCCCTTAAATAGCCCTCGCTTAACTTACCTTGCAGCAGGTAAGAAAGAGATTGCCCCCCTCTTTCTGTGCCTAGACCCCGGGATTTCAAACACAACGTTCTCGCTTTTAAAGTGCCACGCACTGATAATGGTGGGGGAGGGACAGGCAGGGTTGCAATATTATTGACTGCATACAATATATAAGACGGAAACGTTTACGACTTTTAACTTTTTGTTGCGCTGACACGCTGTATTTTTATCAGATACTATTATGAAGACAGAACCATTGTACTGTAGCTGCCTCACCGTTGCTGGATCGTTTCTATCAGACGAAAGAATTTGAATAGGTTTCTTTCAACAATGCATCCTTTTGGTCTTGATACAAAGAATGTAGGCATGGTATACACTTAAACAGCTCTGTCACACGGAAAGATTAAATAGAGGATATATCGAAGTCTGTCTACATCATTACACGTACAGGGAACAGAATGAAGTTTCCCTTCCCGAGTGAAGAAGCCCATTAAAATCTGATGTCCTAGTAGCATCTTCCAGATTTGTCTTATCTGTGATGTTCGCTAAGCTGTTAAAAATCTTTACAGCTTTGCTTTAAAATCAGCTGTTTCCTAAGGAAGGAGTGAGTCTGATAACAGCATCTTCTAAGAGAATCTACTTCTCTAGGTCTATTAAATGGCTAAATTACACTATATCTATCTCTCTGTCATATACATAGTATATGGATGTGTATGTGTGTATATAACAAGTGTCCATATGGATGCATAGATATATAGATTTTTCTGTACATGCCCGCAAATATAACTATATAGCTACATAGATACAGCATAATTTATATTATAATACATACAAACGACAAAGATAGACACACACACGTGATCATCCATCCTTGTACACACATTGTGTGTGTGTGTGTCTGATATTAGAACACCTATTCCCTCAGTGAATTACACATTTCTTTTTAAAGACTCACCCTGCCACTCCCAAGTCCCTAGGTTTCTTGCTTGACGATAAGTTTTTATCAGCGGCGGCTTCCTGGCGGTTTAGAAAAGTTGAAGGCAGAAGGTGATTTTGCCCTGCAAGACTCTGAGCCCTGGAGTTTTTTTATTCCCTGCTTAATCAAGCGACTTGACCAAACTGCACGTGCTGAGTCCAACTTTTTTCTTCCCCTTTCCCCAGCTTTGTGCTAGTCACTGATTGAGACCTCATATTAAGCTCGAGTTCCTTTCTAAGCAACTGCTAAGAAGTCAAGAGCATCCTTGCTTGCTTTCTCTCTCTGGCCTTTCATGCCCTTAATTTGTTATTCTGCTGACACTTTCTTAAAGTTAGTGCAGAGCACTGAAACATTAGTGACAAAAGCCCTGGAAAATCTCTCGCTCCTCACTGCTAAATCCTCTAATGGGTCAATGCATGTCGAATTTTTATTTGATTTCCAATAATCTCTAGCAGTTAAAAATTAAAGTTACCTCAGATTTGCCTTGTACCTATGGTGTATTTTCCTGCATTACTTTGTACGCCACTGACTCTCTGATTTCATAGCACATGTACCCCCTAATTTATGAATAAGTGTATATATCTGTATTTATCTATATCTATGTCTTTATAGCTGCAGCAACTCTTTCATTTTGTGTCAAAATAACATCATGTCACTCTATGCCAAAAGTATATTTATCCAATCAAATTGAAACTGCAAGCGGCATCTTCTTTATCAATCCTTCATTTTTGTTGCACACGAGTGTTAAATATCTTTTCATTTCTTTTACTATTTAAAATATGTATTAGAGTAATTGTTTCTTGGAGGTCTTTTATGTATCTAACACTCCTATGGTTCATGTGTTTTCTGTTCTTTTACTCTGGTGCTGGAGATTACAGACACTAATTTCTTTTGATATCTTGAAAGCATACGGTTAATATAGTTTTTAAAATTATTGATTCTTAAAGTTTGTCACAATTAACAAAGTTTTCAGTTAAGTTTCCTAAAACCTTTCACTTTTTAACTGAAGAATTCTATTTATCTTAAATTTGCTGCCTCGGATTTTGTCAAATACTTGCTTAATTCTGTGGTTTAAAGAATTTCACTGTGATCCAGGAATAAGCATTTCCATGAGCTTGGGGTCAAGTGAATGATGGAGAATAATGCTCATTTTGGCCAGTTTGAAACAACTTCACCTATGCCATCATTAGGGAGAATTTGACACTTTCAGTAAAAAAGACAAATAATTGGTTATGTATAGTGCAATTTCCCTATTCGAGTTACTGTACAAAGGCCAAGTTCTTAGGCTCTTGAATTTCTGTATCATTTATAGCCTTAAGTAGGGGAAATTTGTACCTGCTGTTATTTAAAGTTTCGCATATTTGCTTGAAAAGGTCTTACCAGGCCAATAGCTCATTTATTTATTTCGAGATTAAAGACAGTCTTAATCAAAAGAAATGAAATCTAAAAAATCAAGCCATTATTATGGACCTCACCAACCCAGTCCCAACTCGGAATGGATTATTTCCGGGTTGCATATAAAAGGAATTAGGTTTATCCCCTGCATGTTCTCTGACTTCTCTCTTTTTTGGGGGGAGGGGAATAGTTTATTTAACCATGTAGATGCCTATGACCATTGCTTGACAAGGTGGAGCAGTGTTCAGGACAGAAAAGTTAAAAAGGAAAGGGACAAGCCAAAGTGCTCTCTAGGGGGCTCAGACCCACCTGTCTTCTGGTTTCTGACACGTTGTTTCTACTTCATGCTTTTAAGAGCCATTTTAAAAAATCAGGTTAACGCTGTTGATGTCCCTATTTCTTCTCTCTCTTTTCTTCAGTCATTTAAAGTTGAGGTCATAGCACACACACTCACACACACACACGCAAATTATATTATGGATGAAACCGTCAGAGGGTGATCTTGTTTCAAAGATACCTTACCTTCCCGAGAATCCTTGAACAAGTTCCACCTCTCGTCTCCTAGAGTGCAGAGTTAAGAAACAACATTTTAAGCTCGTCCTTCGTCAACAGCCTGGGTCCGCAGGCTCTTCCTGGGAAGAAAGCCTCCTGCAGGCACAGGGGCATAAACTGGTGAGCTAATGTTCTCTAGCTCTGCTCACCAGAGTTGGCAGGGGTTGTGAAAGTTGGGGCAAGAGGGAAGGACCTTGCCTTGTAGATCTATGCTGAGCTCGGTGAGGATCTTGAAATGTGCTAGAAGTACACAAGTAGGAAGGGAAAGGGCTCCAAACAGATCTGTTTCTCGGGTATCTACCTACCTAGCTCTGCTTTTTCGCAGACTGCAAGCTCATTTTTAGAGTTACAATTATAGCCCAATGTATTTACGTTCTGTTTGCTCGCAGCTGAATGGTAAAGCTGGCGACACTTCATGTTTACAACAGGCACAGTCGTGCAATTGTTAGGTACAGTTCAAGCAGTGTCTTGCACTGGTGTAGCTTTGCTCAGTCATTGAGAGCTATGGGCAGCGTATGGGAATCAATATATAGACAGGGTGGCGGGCAGATAATGGATTAGAATCAGTGAATGTTATAATCTGTATTATGGGTTTTCTGTTGTTCAGACCGAGCAAAAATTTCTAGTGGGTAAAGGTTTTTTTAAAAAAAGTCCGGATGCTACAAATATCACAAAATACCCGATTCTCTCCCTTCCCATTTCGTTATAAAGGTAGGATTTGTCGGGATGACGCTAATGACTTTCATTTAATTGGCCAGGCACTGATGTAGTGAATTGTCCTCCCGGTCCTGTGCCTTTATTGCTTTTGGGGAAAATAAAGCTAATCAAACCTTTTGTCACGGCCAAATTCTCCCTTGGGGTCTCCCAAACATTTGTTTGAACGATTTGCCTCAAGAATCGAGCACACTAATTGATTTTAAAGCGCTAGCCCAGAGGGAGGAAGGGCGCAAGGGCTCCACATCACAGGCAAAGAGCAAAGGTATACCTGACAGCATCCATCATTTGATACACCGCACCCTCACAGTGTGTGTGAACTTCGGAAGGCAAAGGAAGAGTGTGTCCGGATCATTTCAAGAAAGATGTTCTTAAGGAATGTTGGCTTGCACTAACTTAAAGGGGCCACGTCCATGGTGCCCTGGGGACTTTGCTCTGATATTACATAGGCGAGTATATATTTTTCCATTTCAATAAATGCAAGTTGTCACCTAGATCTCAGATGCTCCGCTGTCAGGCCTGTGTAAACTCTTCTTTAAGAAAGAGAAGGGGGCGGGGGAACCAGGGGGCTGCAGGTTCTATGTGCTTCAGTCGCATTCAAGGAAGAATTTTGATGCGATTCATTAGAAGTAACGAGTTGACATAAGGTAAATCTACATTGAGGGGGCCTTTCTTTCAGTGTATGGGGAAGCTTCATTAACCATCGCTAACAAGGCGTGCAAATGCTCTGATTGGGCAGCTTTCTTATAACGCCGGGGCCTTTGCAGGATGCCCCCCTAATGAGGGTCACTAAAAGAGATTGATCAAATATTCAGATTTTCCGTCACCCCGGGAACTTTTTATTAAAGGGGAAAGTTGAGGCAACTGTGTCGTTGTTTACATTTGGGAGGCACAGTCGCGCAAGAAGAAACCCGGCTCTCTTGGAAACCCTTATCTCCGGGAGGGAATTGGTATTTTATGGTGTTTTTTTGTTTGTTTGTTTGGGGTAAATCCGGAAAGGGGTTTCTATCTCCTTCACCCCCGCCCCGCAAACTAATTATGTTTCCCTGGGATTACTGTGCGGGGGGAAAAAAGAAAGAAATTAAAAAAAACTTGACTAAAATGTTCTGGTTTTGACAGAATTATTAAAATCAGCCTGATGGCTTAATGACATGTCAATCATTTCAGTGCGGCTGGTTGTTGTTAATATGTCAGCCTCTGTACACATGATTGTTACTCCATGCTACTTTCATCAGTGTAACATTTTATAGGCTGGAGGGCTTTTTTTTCTCCCTCTGTAATTTATTTCTCCTACTTTTCATTGCTGGGTTACATTTTCTAATTAGAGCTAAGTATTTCGCTTCGTATTTCATTTCGATATGCAGCGCCAATATCATACCTAGATCAATCAATCAAGTGTCCCTTGTTGAAAATGCTGCCTCATTAAGAGTTGTATTTAATTCAGAAGCAAGATGATGTAGGTGTGCTTGTGCGGCTAAGCAGACACTTGCAAGATTAGGAAGGTGAGTTTATCGTTAGGAAACACACTGCAGGGAGGTTCACTTTGGAGCTGAACTCCGAATCGAAAAAGTTTGCTGCGTAAAGAATTCCGGACTTCGGAATCGCACCAAATTCCATTCCTCAATTCCCTTCCCAAATAAATACGTTACATTTCCCACCAGTGGACGTGTTGACCCCAAGGAAGGGGAGAGGTTAATCGCGTAGCTTTGGTATTGTTTGGGGGCAAGTCATAAAACACCCGGCCTGCCTCTCACACCCACCAAAACCCTTAAAAAAATGATTTGTCCACATTTTTAACACTACATACACGGCCCTCGTTACATCCACAGGATTGAATCACAGGAGCCGAGAGGGCCAGCTCAGACGCAGACATTAAATACGCGGTCATTTATCTTGGGAAATCGTGGCTTTAAAAGGGGAGGATACTTTCAAACAATGCAGCTGTACAATATGGTCGGGACTTGCCACTTCCGAAAGGCAAAACATTCAGTTAAATCCTAATAAAAAAATAGAGGGATGTGATCGGTTCTCCTTGACTTGCCTGATTCTCTCTCTCCCTCTCTTAATTTCACCCACCTCGGCCCCGTGATACCGTATTTGAGAGCTTTCCCTCTTCCCAGAAGGAGACCAAGCATATGAGAGACGGCAGCGAACCCCTGTTTGGACCGAAACCACTCCGGAGCGCCAATGAGTCGGGACTGGGGGGGGGGGGGCGGTATTTACTGGGCAGCAGAGAATCGGAACCTAGTAGGAGCTACAGATCAAAGCAAGCCATAAAATAAAGAGCCCACCTCTCCTTCCTCTCCCACCAAAGGTCCCCCCGAAACAGGGCAGGCTGGGAATAGCCGCGCGTTGAACACAGAGACACTGGTCTTGACGTGGGTGTCTCGGCGCATCAGAAAGGGGAACACATTTCTCTCCAGCTCTTCCCTGCAAAGCCACAGGTCACGATCGGAGCTAAAACAATGAGCCGTGTGGGATAAAATAAGATGAAGTTTAAATGGAGTTTCTCTCCCGAGCTTTCCCCCAGTACGGTAAAGATGCCTGTCAGGGAGGAGAAAACTCTTACCGTTTCTTAAGCCCCAAAGTGAGGAGGGAATTGGGAAGCGGGGGGGGGGGGGGGTCAGAACAAAACCAAGAGTCTCCCCTGCGGGTCTCGAGTGCGTGAATAGGAAACTTACAGGATCCGGAAAGGATTTTCCGAGTCGAGAAGGGTTTGCTTTCCCAGTCCTCTTGGTCGCTCTCCCCGCCGCTGGCGATCATGGCTTCGCATCTCTCCCCCTCGACAGCAACTCTCCCGTTCAGCTCGTCCGGATTCAGCGGCACTAATGCAGAGAGCTCGCAAGGTTCGGGGGCTCTGAATTAGCCAATTCCATTGACAGTTCTCAGCCAGCAGCTGCAGTCATTAAAAGCCATTTACACCCTGGCCTCCTCGCACAAAGATAGAGCGCCAACAATTATCTGCTTGTACATTTAAGGACATGAGAATGTGTCCCTAACAGGCTTAGGGGAGAGCTGAATCACCGGCCACGCTAGGAAAACACTGAGTCCCATTCCCAAGATTTGTCTCATGCATATCGCGACCTGGCAGCTCGCTTTGACGAGTTTGCTGCTTCAATATCCTCAAACATTTTAGGCTGTTGGATCCAACTGTGCAATAGCTCACGGGCTGAAATATCGCTTCTGCTGTAAGACATGCAGAGCTCTGTTCAGACGTACGTATTAGCTAATAGGCATCTCCGTTTTTGTTTTTGTTTTTTTAAATCGAATCAGGGTTTGAGATTCACTCCACAACGTATCTTTTGCAAACCGAATTCTCAGTAGAACAGCAGGTTGTTGGTCTCGGATTATACCCGAAACAAGCTAAGGCAGATTCTGGTGTGAGTTTTTGTAGCTTTGCAAAGTTCACCACGAGCATCGTCTGAACATAGGAACAGAATATGATTGTGTGGAAGACTAGAACACAAGAAGGGACTTTTTGATGTGATCCTTGAAATGAATGTCTGGGGTAGTTTAATTTTCAGCTTTAAGGAAATTGAATCAAATATGAAGACCTCCCCCAAGAATCGCCCCCCCCCCTTTGTAATCCTTTTCATAAAAGGAAAGAATTACAAAGAAAAGATTTTTCTGTATTAAAATATTTGGCGAAACATATTGTTGTACCATTAATACTTTCACGTCGATTGGTGGAGGGGCTGGGTAGTCTCTTTGCTTCTTTAGTTGTGTAACTGGAAATATGAGCCAGAAGGGGGGGGGGGAAGTTTTCCCCGAGTACTTAACAGAAGTGTTTAAGCAGATCACTAAAAATTAAGAGGGCGAGTTATTTTCACTCTGAATAACACAGCACACCGATGACAGTGTAGTGAAAATGTGATGAATGTGTAATGCAGCGAGGTTCTTCCAGTCCAGCAGCTGTTCCAACCGGACCTATTCATCTGCCACTTGGAATTATTTCCCGAGGAGTGCGCTGTGAAAGGGATCGCCACCAGTCCGGAGTCCAGCTAAAGAACTTCTACCACCCATCGCAGCATTATTATTATCCTTCGGCTAGGCCAAGTCACGCTATGTTTTCCCATTTTAATTGTAATATCTCTCCCCCCACCCTCTTCCCTCCATTGATGTCTGAAAGTAGTTTGGGCTCCGTTCCTCACCCCTAGATCTGCATCGGAATGCAGAAAAGATCTTTAAAAAAGTTTTGAATTCCTCAATGATTTTTCCTCTAGAAAGGCGGCTTAGGATAATTATTTCAGCTTTATTGAGGGCAGATTAGTTGAAGTCTGGATGCTGCGTTTCAATACTCGTTGTACATGCCTTTACAATGTCGGTATTGTCTGCTACTGTGTGTGAACCTATTCAAAATATACACTTTTTAACACCAAGCAAAGTCCTGTCTAAATATACACAGTAAGTCTGGAAAGACGTCCATGACCCGTACAAATCTCTGTAAATCACACTTCCATAGCTACAGAAACCAAACAAAAGCGTTACCAGCTCAAGATGCTGATTAAATCTTCTTAAAAGCAACATACCTAATAATAAATATAGTTGCATGGGAGCGAGATCCAGGAGCCTAGCTAGCAAGGGGAATAATACGGAGTTAAAGCTTCACGGAGACTTTCTTGGCCCGCACTTTAAACCCACATTTAATTTGATCGTCAAACTTGCTTCTTTCTTTTCCCCAAAGTTTGGGGGCAGAGATTGCATGTAAAGGAGGAACTACGCGTTAAAACGGTACGCGAGTGGCTAGCTGAGAAGAAAGGGAGGAAAAAAAGAGAGGATAAAAAAGAGGGAGAGGCAAAAAGAAGGAACGAAAGAAAAAACAGCGAGAAAAGAAGAAGGAGAAAGGGAGAGAAAAGCAGAGGAAGAGAAGGAACTAAGGAAAAGAGAGGTGGGGAGCTGGAAAAGAAAGGCAGGAGAGGTTTAACAGGCCAGTTGTTCGGAGTGCTTTTCTCTAAGTCAAAGCCCGCAGACAGGGCCCGTTGGGAGCAGGGAGGCTCCCGGCCGCGCTGCATCCCGGCAGGGGAGTCTGCAGATCCCGTTAAACTTGAATTTTAGCAGGTACCCTGGAAAGTGAAGGACCGGGGGCGGGACGGCGGGGGGGACATTCTTGCGGGAACCGGAGCTAAGCCCGGAGCGGGCTGTGTGCGCGCTGCTCCTGGGAGGGTCACCGGCGTGAGGATGGGTCTAATGATCTCATCTTTCCTTTCTTCCCCGGCACTATTAGTGCTCAGATAGGCAGAATGAAGTGAAACGACGTGCAAATCATGTGTAAATTGTCTCAGTTAGGAGCCCTTTATCCGAGCGTGTATCCCAGGCTGGCCCATTTACTTCCCCCCCCCCTCCCCATATCTCCTTTAGCTTTAACGAGGCTCGTTAAGATCACAATAATATTCCACCCTCTAATTGCTCATCCCATTCAACAAATATGTGCACACTGCTTTTGGCATTATTCGAGCCCTTATTTAGGAGGGGTGTTGAGGGGGGAGAGACGGAGGGAAGGGGAAGTGCTGAGATTAAGAGTTGAAAGATACACACACACACACACACACACACAATCCCTTTCCCCTAACCACCCTGCCTCCCTTCCCCCCCGCGCATTTGCGCGGAGTGGTAAAAACCTTTCTTACGTACTCCCTGATGATTGGCAGGGCTGACAGTGATTGGCAGGGACTGCCATGGCAACGCCACAACGACACTCGGGAGACCAATAGAAAAGCGAAACAAAATGTTTCAATGCCGCACTCACTGTGGATTTAGGGGAGATATTATGAGGCTGTTGTCATTAGGGCGATCGCTGTTGAATCATTGAATCTTGACTCGGCGGCGGTGCTGGGCTGGGGTGCGTGTGTGTGTGTGTGCGTGCGTGCGTGTGTATGTGTGTGTGTGTGTGTGCCTCTATGTGGCGGTGTGTGTGTGTGGATGCGTGCGGGGTGCGTGTGTCCTTTCCTCCCTCCTGCCTGCCTCTCTTTCTTTTCTCCTCCAGTCCTTTCCCCCTCGCTCAGGTCATCCCATGGTTTTCAGGTCCCCTTTAGAGCTTTATCCCACTCATTTCTTCTTGCCCAACTTCCCCGCCGACCCGCATCACCGCTCCTTACTTCTCGCCAGCAGCAGCAGCAGCAGCGGGGGCAGCACCGGTTGCAGCCCGGGCGCTGGCGGCGGAGGCAGCTCCAGGGGGCCCCCGGAAGAGTTGTCCATGTTCCAGCTGCCCACCCTCAACTTCTCCCCGGAACAAGTGGCCAGCGTCTGCGAGACGCTGGAGGAGACCGGAGACATCGAGCGGCTGGGGCGATTCCTCTGGTCGCTGCCCGTGGCGCCGGGGGCATGCGAGGCCATCAACAAGCACGAGTCCATCCTCCGCGCCCGGGCGGTGGTGGCCTTCCACACCGGCAACTTCCGCGACCTCTACCACATCCTGGAGAACCACAAGTTCACCAAGGAGTCCCACGGCAAGTTGCAAGCCATGTGGCTCGAAGCGCACTACCAGGAGGCCGAGAAGCTGCGGGGCCGCCCGCTGGGGCCGGTTGACAAGTACAGGGTGAGGAAGAAGTTCCCGCTGCCCCGGACCATCTGGGACGGCGAGCAGAAGACGCACTGCTTCAAGGAGCGGACTCGCAGCCTCCTCCGGGAGTGGTACCTGCAGGACCCCTACCCCAACCCCAGCAAGAAAAGGGAACTGGCGCAGGCCACCGGCCTCACCCCCACGCAAGTCGGCAACTGGTTCAAAAACCGGAGGCAAAGAGACAGAGCGGCCGCAGCTAAAAACAGGTCAGTGCCCACGGAGGGGGGAGAGTGCCGGGCAGGGCTGGGCTGATTTCTAGGGGTTCTCAGGATCCTGGAGGGGGATCTTGATTAGGGCCCCAGCGGTGGGGGGGAGTTGTTTGTTTATACGGAATCCTGATTAATAACGAACCAAGCCGAGTTCCGAGGCCCGATCTGGTTGCGCCAGCTGCCAGGACGCAGCCGGGCCGAGGAGTTGTTCCCAAGCACGGCCCCCGGGAAGCCTCCGCCGCCAAAGTTTATTCTCGCGCATCCAAGGGTGCTCAAGGGTCTATTCTTGTTAACAAGGCTTTTCCTTCTTTCTAAACCTCTGTGTGTGTGTGTGAGTCGGTTTGCAACCGGCCTCCCCAGGTTGTGGGGAAGGTTCTCCCCTTGCCTGGTGCGTTGGAGAAAAGTGCCAGGAAGCCACACAATCCGTCCTGTGCTGGGTGGATTTTTTTTGTAAATGTCACTTGTGCTGGCACATATTCGTGGAACCCCCCTCCCCCGACACACACACACTAAACAGTTTAAACCAACATCATAATTCAAAGTGCGCTTCTGCAAAGAAGGCAGCTGCTCTCCTATTGTTCTTATTAATTATAAAAAAACCAAACAAACTAATTTGCCTCAGAAGGAAAAAAAATAGGGGAAAGCGCCGAGGCACTGAAATGCATTTTCTTTCGCCTTTATATTTATAGATGGACACAGAATGATTAGCTATTTGTCTGTGTATAATGCAGTGTTGTGTTTGTGTTTGTGTTTGAAGTGTCCACTGGACGCAAACCTTAAATTCAACTATTTCCTGGTTTGTCTCAACCTAGTTTTTATCCGTTATTTTAACATTTAAAATAGACCTTTCAACAAGCTTTACAGACTGATTTAAAATAAATGCATTTAGTTATCGCCGGAAGGGTGAAAATAGAACGTACTGGTCTTTTTTATATTGTCTCCCCCAAATTCCTTTTAATTGTACTATTGGAACTAGTGATTCCGAGTCCTGAAAAAAATACAAACTGCTTCCCTATTTCATTTCCATCAGATGGAAGGCAGAGCCGCTTAGGACTGTAAATAAACAGAAGTTACATACGGCTGCTTTTGTTGACTGAACGCTGATGACAGCGGAAAGAATACATCAGGAATTGTAATGGGAGAAAATAACCAAACACGCCCAAATGAAGCGATTTTAAACGACTGGGCATTTTAAAACGATTTATATTTCTCTGCTCTTCGCAGGCATTGAAATTTAAAAAATGCCCTGGTGGGAATCAGTGGACTGAGGAGAGCATTTTGATAAACACTGGGAGTGTTTGTTATGCGTTGTGAAGGACTGGTCAGTTGCAGGACTTTTAGCTTCTTTCCCCTATTCTAGAATTAGATTTTCTCTGTATTTAGCACCGAAGAACCAAGCGCAGGAGAATGGTCAGAATACGATGATGCCGTTGAAGATTTTGACTGTGTTTTATTCATGTTGTCTCTTTAAAAGCGAGTGCCTCCCCGCGTGTTGACATTGCGAGGGACAGCAGTTTGGAGCCTTTTGTTTAGTTTTTGTTTTTCAAAAGGGATCCAGACTGTAAATTAAAAAGTTCTCCCTTTTAGAGGGATAGAAAAAAATGCATTATAGATTTTTCGCTCAATACTTGGGAGATTGTTGCTTCCTCTACCCCTTCTCCAGAGCCCCAGTGTGTTTCTTTACATATTTTTTTAACTGTTATCTGTATATTATCATTATATATATTATCAGACAGGATAAGTCAGGTTCCCCTGCAATTCTTTTCTAACGCAGAACACTCTTTGTAGCTTTCCATATCCACTGTGCGTTTGATAAACGCACACATACTGTCTTAGTTTAGATTAGGCCCACAATACCCTGTGTCTATGGTGGATAAATGGACTAGTGGCGGTAGGAGGGCGGGGGACGACAAAGAGGGAGATTTTAATCAAAATCTCGGGCACGATACATCAGTTCCCCTCTCCGGGCTTTTTTAAAGTTGCGATCGCTCTGTTTACACCGGCGCTTCAGCCGATCCTATCTGAAGTGGGCTTTCTCCGAGCTGTTTTGAAACACTGGCAAGGGGCTGTCTGCCGCTGCGGTGGTAGGAAGCCGAGGCAATGCGGTTCACGGCCGACAGCTTTACCAAAACGAGAGAGAGAGAGAGAGATTCACTCATAGAACCTTGATGGCCTGGATACATCTAGATACAGGCTGCATCTGCGTGTGTGGACACGGGGTAGGGGGCAGATTGCAGCGGAGAAGGTCTGGCGTGTGTCTCCGAGCCCTAGAGGGAAGCGGGGGGGACTTTGCCGGCGCCCCTTGCCGAGGGAGGCCCTTTGCTTGGTGTTTGCGGAGGTGATTTGCCAGGGCCGGGGGAAGAGGGTGGCTGGGAGCCGCTGCCCGCTCTTCCTCGCCCCGAAGGACTGTGAGGTTGTTTTGTCTCCCCGTGCGCTGCAGGCTCCAGCACCAGGCGATAGGACAGAGCGGCATGCGGTCGCTGGCGGAGCCCGGCTGCCCGACCCACAACTCGGCCGAGTCTCCGTCCACGGCGGCCAGCCCCACCACCAGCGTGTCCAGTTTGACAGAAAGAGCCGAGACGGGCACCTCCATCCTCTCGGTCACCTCCAGCGACTCGGACTGTGATGTATGATAGCGGCACACGGCCCACGCCCGCCTCGCCCGGGCCCAGCCCGGCGGCCCCGCAATCAGGACACACGGACAGACACACGCTCGGCCAGAGAAACGCCAAACAGAGACTCCACCGCCACCATCAACAGCTACCGCCGCCGCCAAGAGATGGAGCTAAAACTTCACCAGACAGTCGCCGATGCTGCAGCGGGGGGAATAATCCTAATTCTATTAAAAGAAAGTGACAATTGCATTCTTTTTAGGACAAGCACGATTTCTCCTTTGCGCTTTTCCATGGACGCATTTCACCCACTTGCATGATAACGATGATGCTGATGATTCAATTTGTATCTGGGGCGGGGGGAGGAAATATTCTCTATAGTAAAGAAACAAAAACAAACAAAAAACGACAAAAGCGCCGATCGAATTTGTATAAAAACAATAAAAATAAAAAAAAAATAAAAAGGAACTCCTTGAAGAGGGAAATAACAAATGTTTATCGCCTTTTTGTTGGTTCTCTTTCTCTCTCTCTCCCTCCCGCCCCCTCTCTCTTTCTCTCTGTTTTAAAGTCCAAGTGATGATCCAGCCAAGATGCAATCTTCTGTTTTTTTGTTCCGCAGACAATCATTTTATTCGTAAGCACCTTTTTTTCTACACTTCTGTCACTGCCTGTGTGGGTACTGGTTATAAATGTGGAAAAAGAATAGTTATGACTGTAACAGATTTTTATTTTTATTTCAAAATTTTATATGAATTATGTATATCTTAATGATGCGGTCATTTTCCCAGTTTGTAATATATGTGTAGAAATGCCTGTATATGATATTTGCTATTTTCTTTCTTTCTTTCTCTCTCTCTCTCTCTGTCTCTCTCTCTCTGTCTCTGTCTCCATCTCTCTTTCTCTCTCTCTCCTTTTTATTTTCCTTGACTTGGTGTTCCTTGCACAAACTTAGCTGTCACGATCTGACGTGCTAGGTTTTAAAAAGGGACCTCCGCGGTAGAAAACAGCGTAGAGTGCAACTGTAGTTTATCTTATGCAAAAGCTATTTTGAGTATTTCATAGCTGCTTTGGGGTCTCTTCTTAAACTCCACGTAGGACGCTTACACTATTGTTTCCTTAACTGCGTGTTTATCTATATGTACAAACTTTCTAAATCAAATACAGTATTCCATTTTCTTATCTATTCAGCGATGTTGGTGTTTTTGTCTATTGCAAATGATATATCTGTATATTCCCCCCCCCCATCCTGAGAACTTACTTTTTAATATTTGCTTGATTAGGTGAGCCGCTATGAATTATTCAAGTTTATATGTACTGAAGCATTCAGGCTGGTTAGCAATTCACGCCAGAGGAATCTGGAATTTACTTGTCTGTCTATAGAAGCGAGGCGGGGTTGGCTTTTTCGTTGGGTTGGTTTTGGTTTTAATTTCTCTGTGTTTTGAAGTGAAGTGCTGTGTTTGTCGCACACTTAAAATGAATTTTAAAAATAATATACCCTAACTTGGCATTAAAAGCCTGCCTGAGTGAAATGAACAGTGTCTGGAAAGGGAAAGGAAAAGAAAACATCACTTTTGTCTAGGCAAACTTTGCCCCCTTGAGTTGATACAGCCACTGCTCCGAATGTGTTTCCTAGACACAGGGATGTCCTTTCAATCCTGCTTTCGCACCACTGGCTCAAACATTTTTGTCATATTTTAAAAAAACTCTGAGCCTAAATGATCGCTTTGCCCATTTATTGAGATTAGCAGGTTTCTCCAGAGAGCGTTTAAGATGTTTTAGAATTTGTTTGTAGCTTTAAATGAAAACAAAAACTGTAAACTACTCTCCCTAATCAGGTTTCAGCTCCTCCCCTTGAATCCTAAGTATATCGTAATGTGCTGAAAGAAGCCTTTATTTGCATGACTAACAGTATTCCGGCATCACCTTTTGCATTAAAGTTTTGCTTAGCCCTAGGCAGATTATTCAACCGTGAATTCACAAGAGGTGAATTCTAAACTTGTTTTTACTTGAAAATACAATTTTGAAACTTCTTAGGATTAGCGAGAAACGTGCCTGGAATTTCTTGACCAGCTCAGAACTAATTTTGACTTCCGATTTGACTTTGTTTGGGCTGCATTTTTCCCTCTGTTTGAAGGTCCGGGCTAGCTGAATGGAAAGCTCCTGACATTTGAGGGAAAACTACAGGCTTTTCCAAAACGAAGCGCTACGGAGAGAAGGAAAAGCCCATGCCCTATAGTTTGGAATTTAATTCCAAGAACATTATTGATGATTTTGAAAATAAGCTGAAATGCAAATATATTTATAGTTCTTGTGTATCATTCAGAAAGTCTTGGGTATATTTACTCAGCTTCCTTTCAGAACAAGCAGTTGCTGGGAACATGTTTATTACCATCGATATGTTTAGGGAAGGTTGCCCGAAAGCTTTACATAAAGAAATAGTTAAGAAACAGTAACCGATACTGACCTGTGTGATCGCTTGAAATGCTAGCGAGAAAAGGAGTGTGTAGAAATGTTTAACTTTATCGTTTACGATAAGCTGTTACCTTGTTACCTGGAAGGCTTCCAGCCACAACGCCTTTACTTTCCTGCTCTGTTATCATACACGTCTATTTAGACGCGTTTAGGAATTGCCTCCCAAATAGTGAAAATCAATGAATTTGCTCACCTATATTTAAAATCCCATCTGTGCCCTTTCTCCATCCAGCTCCCTGAAAGAGCAATCCCCTGCTATGGAAAAATAATACTAATAATTCTCAAATGGATTCAGCATTTACACTTGCACGTGCATTCCCGTTTTTATTCAGAGAAAAGTACATCTGAATTTTACATACATGTAATTTGAAATGTGCATCATTTTGTAGATACACCCTGGTTAATATTCAGGCATACACAAAACAATACCAGCGTTCTGTTAATGTGACACATAACTTGAATCTAATATGCTGCAAATCAGTTTTGCTAAATTCATTGCATATTTAGCAGCATAGAAGGATTTTTTTAAAAAAACGTGAAGTATGCAAAACTAGCGTTGATTTGAAGATAAGTGAAAAAGAGAATCGTATTATATCGCATGAGGAAATTAAATTATATTATTAGTCCTTCATCTTCCCCGTATAGATTCAAAGAGCAGGAAAAATATTAACTAGGGACAACATACCCCAAAAGTCTCTGCATTTTCGTAGGCAGCGGGCGTTTGAATTGAGTCATTTATATCTGTTTTCGTCGTCAACCCCAATATGAGTTAGCAAGGAGCAGAGGCCCTTGTAGAGAAAATCACAGCACCTAGGAGTTACTCAAGATCGTTGCCAGAGCAGCTATCGAAATTATTTATGATTTTTTAAAAGTGCAATATTTTTATTTCTTTTTTTGATGAGCCTCATTATGTCTCTGCTATTTGTAACAGAATTAAATACCTGGAAAGAGTCAGAGATGTGAAAGTTTCTATTTCATCATTTTAGAACCTAGAAACGGCATTTTTAGGCGTCAACTCCGAGTAATATCATGCATAAATTTGGCGAATTTCTCAAGGTCTTAATCTTTATTTTCATGCTTAACATAATAACAATAGTTTATGTCGTTTGTTTTCCTAGGATACCAACACATACTCTTTTAAATAGGAATATTATTAACGCTGTTTATAAAAGAGATAACTTTTTATAACTTTCCTACGTCATCAACTTTCTTCCCTAAAACTTCCGGGAGTGATTTTCAATTTCTTTCTTTTTTTAGTTTTTTAAGTCCAGAAAGTTAATGGCCATTTTTTAAATGTAAGAAACAGTTACTCTTGGTAATTTAGAATGACTCCATGAAATCTAGCTAGCTTTCATAATGGGACTGAAGGCCCAAATATACAGATTTGTAAAGTATTTGTCTCCAGTATTTCTCTCAGTCAGGGTGTGTCTGTGTGTGTGTGTGTGTGAGAGAGAGAGATAGTATACAAAGTATACATACATACATGCACATAAAACCATACATTTGTGTTTATTTGTATTATACCTGAAACTGTTACAGCTAATGATCCTCTGTTTAAAACCTGGCCCCCATAATAGACAAACGATATTGTTTTAGGCTTTGCATTAAAAACTTGAATGGTTGATTGAGGTGTAAATCTATGAAAATCTGCATTTAAGCCTTCTCACCCACTAAATCCATCTGCCCCGGTAAGATAGGGCCTATCAGAAACTCCAAACTGGGGTGGGGGGAAGGCGGGGGCTTACCTCTTCACCTCCTCTGGCCGATCATTATCGACAGGCCCTCTCCAGTATTAGTTTATTATCCCTGACAAGCTTGACTGTTGATTAAGATGAAATTACTCGGAAGCTGAAGTGCATTTGATCTATATTTAAGCGAAAGGCCATCGGATAGGAGACGGTAGAGAACTCACGGATTCAGAGCCCACCGGTGCCTCATAGGAAGTTTAAATTCATGGCACAGGGGATATGATCTTCCATAGGAGAGACTCGCGGGACTCCTGATAACCAGTCAAAAGGGCAATGGAAAGTGAGTTTTGTAAATATAGATTTACAGATTGAAACCCTCCGCCTCGCGGCGTGCAACGATGATACAGACCCGGGCCGTCGTGCACTGCACGATTTTTTAAAAAAAGCATTAAGTTAGACCTAATGTTGCAGTTTAGTTGTGACAACAATTTGTAGATGTTGTGGCAGACACATCCACGCGTTATTTATGTACATCTATGTCCATACTTAGAGATCTGGACTCGCGGTGAGCTCCGCCTTTCCGAGAGTACCATGAAATAAAGTGTGCAAATTCAGCGGAGTGCGACCGTCATCTGTGTGTGTGTGTGTCTGTCTTTCTGTGTGTGTGTGTCTCTGTGTGTGTGTGTGTCTGTGTGTCTGCAGCGTCTTTGTCTGAAAAGCCAATAAAGTCACCTGGAAACCCTCCCAGCGTTAGCTACCCAACTGTCTGCCAGGGGCCTTGTAACGTTGTTCCGTGTCCTTTGTGTGCATGCGTTGACCGTGGTCCTTTCCCAGCTGCTCTAGGTTTTCGATTATCTATAGATCCCCCTCCCTGATCAGTTACAGCTGGCTCTTAGAAGAAGCGGGCTCTCTGCTTGCCCGTTGCCCTTAATCTTTAGCATACCCCGATGAGGTTACAGCCCCGGCCCAACGTGAAAAGGATTGCAGACGTTGGTGCCCTGGCATGGCTCTGATTTCTCCGGTTAGCTGATCACAACTTTCTATTCGTGTTTATTCATGCAGTTTCTTATTGAGCTCCGCGTCGCACTGGCCCGGATTCGGCGAGCAGGGGAAGGACAAACACCGCCGCTGTGAGCGCGCGTGCGCGCACCCCCTTGCCACCCCCCCTCCCCACTCCCAGACACAGAGTCCAGTTTGTAAAAGGACGCGCGGCCTGGAGTGGGAAGCTGCAGGCCCCCCCCCCAGCCCTATAGAAAGACCAATTAGAAAGAAGTTTGCAAATGGAAAAAGAAATGAACAAAATACCCAGTTGCAAAATCAGGACAGATGGGGGGGAGTTGGGGGGGGGGGGAATGAGAGAAGGTGGTTAGGAATATTACCAGTGATACGGATAAATGTTGCATTCTGGCAAGGTAATTGACAAGACATATAACTAGGGCGATGGCTGGGATTGGTGATTAAATAACGCTGGATTTTGCAGCTGTGAGCGTGTGTGTGTGTAGGGGGGATAGGTTGTTTAGTTTTATTTTAAGACGTTTGCCAGACAGCAGGCTCCAAAGCAGCCCAGCATCTAGGGACGCGCAGGAGAAGGAGAATGGAAAGGAGTAATTAATAAGTAAAGGTGAGGTATACATAGCTGGAAGTGTGGGGGTAGAATCGGTTTCCTGTAATGGAGATGAAGTGCCAGAATCGTCCCTCCGGATGGCAGGTCCTTTGCTGAACAGGGCTGAGGAATGGAGGAAGCGACATTGGGAGTCAAGATTTACACTATCCACCGCCGGATTTCGATTGACTTTACTTTCAGATAGAGCTAGGACAGGGAGGCTTAGCTCTACTGCAAATATTTGCCTTTCCTCCGCACAGAAACATCGTGAGAAGTTCATTTAATAAGCACCATTAAAGTGTATCTTTCAACAACTGGAGGAAAATTTGGGTTCCGCCTGGAATAATCTATCTAGCAATATTTGTCAACAATACAATAGTTTGAGAGTTTAGTAGATGTATTGATTTCTGACCTCTCTCTCAGTGTGTGTGTGTGTGTGTATACACACGTGGGTGTATTTTCATATAGAGTACATACATGTGTGTATACATGCACACACACACATATATATTCTTTCTCATCTGAAGATTAAAGTAGCTCTTGTAACATCTTGTAGAACATTAAATATTCCCTTTAATACCTAAATAGGTCAGCAATATAGTTCAATAACATTGAAGGTGCTTGTATATTCTCTCTTCAGTCTGTGATAAAACATTCTTTAAGACTATTGGGATTTAAAACTGTAATTCTATTAAATAGTAATTGAAGGGTCGCGAGAGGCTATGATACAGGATCAGCAGTGTGTAAGCCGGCCGTTTGAACTTTAATTTGGAATCATAGGCAGATGGGATCACGGCCTCTTTGTGATGCTTGCAGATTTAAAACTAGCCGGCACAGGGAGGGGGAAAAAAAAACAACCCTGCAATGCAGATTCATTCATTAAACATGAAAGGTTAGTGCAAGACAGAACAAACGTTTAGACGCTTAGGTAAATACAGAAATATTCTGTCCCCGTCTTCCCTTCCCTTTAACCCCTCAACTATCTCAGTGACTGATTTTCTATTGTTATTGTAAATAACTTTTGTTTATATCCCCAACGGGGATGAACTATAGCTGAATTATTTATTTATACCTGGAACCACATTTTCTCTTTGAAACTTTCATTCCACATTGTTGGCTGATGGCTTGAAAGATTTTGGGTTGGATTGGTCTTTTTTTTTGAAGAGGATGGAGGGAATCACTTTCACACGAAGAAACAGAAATCTTTGTTTCTTGGCTCTCTGTCACATGCGTCTTGTTTCACTATTTATTAAATATAATGGTCTTCTTCAAAGGTCTCGCGAAACAAAGCCGTGC
Source organism: Dermatemys mawii (assembly GCA_007922305.1). Classification (NCBI taxonomy): domain Eukaryota; kingdom Metazoa; phylum Chordata; order Testudines; family Dermatemydidae; genus Dermatemys; species Dermatemys mawii. Next base: position 21,784,957 of record ML677362.1, read on the forward strand.
TGAATGTTTGTGGACGTTGCAGAAAAGGAATGCAGTGTGTGTGTGTGTGTGTGTGTGTGTGTGTTTAAATACCGCGTTAGGAATAGATCTCTCTGACTCAGAAGGTAAAAATAAATGCAAAAATCTTAAATGAAAAGCAAGCGTGTTGCTACGTAAAATCTCCATTGCCTATTATCCGGTACAGGTACAGCGAGTAGAGCTGGAGTGGTGTGTTGGGGGGTATTTCATTGTGTTGGTGAACTCTTAGGCCTCAAGATTGTGTCGCGCCACCTTATCTGAAAACAAAAGATCTTCCAGTTGCAAGAATCAAATCTCACTAGCAGGTTTTCTCAGCCTCTTGTTGGTGTCCTATTTAACCCCTCCCCCCTCCTTGTTTAGTTCTAAATATTTGTAAAGCAGACAATTTATGAGTTAACCTAATTAACACATCCACACTGTATATTCGTGGACCAAAGAGTACAGAGAATTTCTAATGCGATGGTTGCATGTGATAGTCATTTGTGTGTTACAGGAGATTACAGCAATGCTGGAGCACTTCCAGATTGTGGATGGTTTTAGATGTTGAATTTTCAGATGAGTATTTACCATCATAACTAATTTAAGACTATTATTAAATAGAAATTCTCAGCAGGGCTCTTTAATGATGGAACACGTTACTAATTACAGAGTTTACGCTCTGTTTTGGCTAAGCAGTCTAGAGGGATGGGATTGTGCTTTGCATGCAAAGGTAATATTAATACCGAGGAGACATCACATTTCAATCACACTATTAAAGCCATTCCCGCCTTATCTGTGCATTTAGACACCGGGAGCATTTTGTTTACCCGATTCCCAAACAAGTGGAAATAAATGAAATACTGAAGGGGATTTTTTGTTTGTTTCTACTCTGCTCTTGACCTGTTACGGCCCTACCCTAGCACTGCTGTGAGATCTGTCCACATTCACTCGATAGCTCAGGAAGCGGAACAATTTGCGGTTGTTCCGCAGGGTACACTATTGTTCTCAGGTTAGTGCTGTTTGTTTCCTTAGCTTCCCTGCCACAAAGTGTACCAGGCAGGCTGAACCTGACTGGTGGAAGTATATGTAAAACACCGACAGCAAAGGAGTGTGACCGGCATACGCCAAAGACTGGCGAGCAGCTCATATATTAGTTATAGAAATACTGGATCTCATTGATACTTTCCTGTTCACCAACGTGGTAAAAAGGTTCAGAGGAGAATGTTTTGCTCCTGAAAAATACCAGTGTCATTTTCCACCCTGTGAACTAGCTTCTCGCTCTCCATAAGCCATTCTGGAGAAATTGTTCCGCTCAGTTAAAGCCAACGGAAGTGGACCCTAACAATAGAGTTTTTCTTTAACATGGGATGGGTTTGGGGGAGAGAGACACGTACATCTTCTGAACCGCAGTCTCTTTTAAGCCAGGAGCCAAGACAGAAGGCTCTGTCTCACATTGGCTTGAGAACCAAGGAGTGACTTATGTGTAGTTAGTCACAACTTCACTACTCTAACTTCTAGCAGCCTGCCTAGTCTCTGCTCTCTTTCTCCCCTGGCTTATTTTGCACAATCCCAGTTGGCACTCATTTGTCCTGAATGTTTATGTTGACAGGCCATAGCCATGGGCATAAGAACATAATAGTGGCCACACTGGTCAGATCAATGGTCCATCTAGCTATGCATCCTGCCTTGGCACAGCGGCCGGAACGGAATCACCAGCTATATAGATGAACCCAATATGTGGGGGAAGAGTGAACACAGCTTTTGTGAAGGGAAAGGTTATATAGTTGGCCCCCTGAATTCATATTTACTTTTACGGACAATGGGGATTTTCCTGAAAGCCTCCCCCACCCCAACCTCCATCCCCACTGCCTCTTTACATTAGGGTGGCATTGTTACTTTCAGATCTACCACTACCATGTGTTTTCGTTGTTCATGAAAGAATTACACCTGGGATAATTGCATTTATGCAACTTCTTCTCATTCTCTCTATAAATTATACTATGGGATGCTATAATATGATAAAAAGATTAAGAAACCCTGAAGATGGTTTTTTTTTGACTTGCTATTAAAGTCAATGGGAGCTTTGATTGAGTAAAGACTGTAGGGTTGGCTCTATTCATCTGTCCACCTATCCTCTCAAGAAGTTTAGGCTTCAATTCGGCTTAAACTATATATTTATTGACAAGCCCCAGCTACATATATTTTCCAGCCATCCATTATAGAGTAGAAAAATCAAGTAAGTATGAAGATATAGACCAGTGACCAGGGGCTTCAAGGTTGGGTTTTTTAAAAGCAACCCTTAATGCCAACTAAGCAATAATCTGAACGTTAGATCCTCCTGATGGATTTGAGTGAAATTAAATTGTCTTCCCCTACTGTGTGCTTGTGAGCGAGTCAGGCTGTGTTAACTGTTCCAAATGGATTCTCTCGGTTTGTCTACTTTCGTGTTTTATTGTAGCATGTCTTGTTAAATAACACGGAATGTGGCATTTAGTGGAAATCTGGTCGGCGTTCTGGGGCCTTTTTACGTCTAAACGTCGTGGCATTTCATCTTGCCAGTGTGTGTTTGCGTTTGCTACTAGCCTGTTTGCAGTGGGAAGGGAAGGAGCAGGCGAGGAAAGTGCACTCCCTGTTAGTGCACTGAACACTTGGGCGTTAGGTAAAGTGTGTGTTTGGCAGACTGTGGCTCCCAAAACTCTCTAGGGAATCAACAACACAGAAAGACGTGTGTTTATACACGGCATAGTCAATGAAGGAGACTCTTCCTATCTGTTCCCTTCGCAGACACAGACTTGCACCTCTAAATTCGCAGGGAAAGCTAGTCAGTTCACAGGGAGTTGTGCAGTTTCTCCAAACCTTATCTCTCCCTTAAGGGAATCACATCTTCTCATAGGCCCACGGGCATCTTGGCGATGGTTACCGCTCCGCGATCTGCTTCTCTCGCCCTCAAATCCGACTTTCCCGGTCATAAAGCAGTTGAGCAAATCTCGTTCATTTCGTGCAGACAGGGAAATGTTGTCGAGCTCTTGAACTTCTTTTAACCCCACTTGGAGGATGTGGCCTCCCTTTTTTGTTCCACTGAGTTATAAAAAAAAATGAATTGGGCTGGGGTTTAAAACGGGAATTAGTATTTAAACAGATGTAAAACCCAGCGACGTGTTCAGCGTTTGCTTTACTTATCGAGTTTCCCCACTTCCCTCCCCCCCGCGTGTCCCGGAGTGTTTAGAAATTGACTATGATTATATTACTCGGAATTTATCTGGAAGGTCAGCGCCGGAGCTACAGGGAGCTGTTTACTAGTGATTTGTACTCTGTTGAAAAAGCCCATCTAAGCCCTCTTAAAAAAATCAGTCTCCGGCTTGGGTCCCCCATTAAGCTTGTGCTGAGATTGTGAAGGCCTAGATTCAAAAGCGGGAGGGGGGGGGGAAATTCTTCTCTGCAGGTCCTGACCCTCTGTAGCGGGCTCAGTGAGCCAATAAAAAGGGAAATTTCCCCAGCTGCGTAGTCATTGGAGGTGTCTGTAGCGCAGGACAGGGGGCTGAGGGTGGCTGGAGGAGGGGGATGAAGGGGCTGGGCAGAGCGAGATGCTGCCAAAGGAGCAGAATGGGCAGCGCTAAAGAGTTAAATAAAAGTCCCCGAAGAGGCTCTACTAAATGGTGATTGCCCAGAAGAAGAAGAGGGGAAGGGGGGTGGGGCTGGCAGGTGCCGAGGAGAATGAACCGGACACCAGTTGGCAAACATAGCAGAGCAGAGGGGTTACGCGGTTACTCAAAGGAAAAGGGAACATTGGAGCTGGGTGGGGAGTGAGCCAGACCGGATCCAAACAGGCAGAAACGAGGAACCAGTGAGCGTGATCCTGGGCTCCAGCGGGGTCTTGGAAAGTCCACGTGGGCAGTTGGGCCTATTTCGGAGCAGGTTAGCGGGGAGCAGGGTCGGAACCCCGAGTTTGCTGGAGAAGGGGAGCGAAGCAGCCAGAGAAGGGGGGACAGTAAGAAAGTCCCCAGGGAGACTCCCTCCAAAAGAGCAAATGGGGAGCCGCAGGAGGAGGCTGCTGGGGGCCCCAAGGGCGATCGGGTTGCTGGGAGAGCTCGGCCTATGGGCACAGCGCAGGCTTCCCCAGCAGGGCACCCCTGAGCTGCGCCCGTGGGGACTCGCCTCCTGGCCCACTCCCGGCTTTGATGTGGGGTTGGGGGGAGGGGGAGAGGCCGATCACGAGGAAACCTCCTGGGTCCTGCCTTGTTTTCCCGGCTCCGGGTTCGAGTCGGTATCTGCGGGGGGCGGTGACTGCGCGTGGAGGCGACTCGCTCCTGGAGATGATGCATTTCTCCGTGAATCTAGGGCGAGCAGGTCTAATCCCCGTCTCCCTCCGTCGCTCTGCACAATGAGGGCTCCTCCCTCTCCCCTTACTGCCCCCCCCGCCGGGAGGAGGGAGACTTGGCCCCCAAAATCCACTCCCGGTCCTCGCCACCCCCGACAGAGCCTCTGCCCAGCGATCAGGAAACCGTTTAGGAACGGACTCGTTCTGTACATAAGCTTTGACGCCCCTCCAAAGACGCCTTTGGAGAGGAGTTTAGTAGCAAGGAGCCACTCAAACAGCTGTCGTGTTAGCTTCCCCCACGACACTTGAGTGACACGTCTCTGCCGGGGACGTGCTACTTGTCTTCCCCGCGCTCCCTAAACACCCCGCTCCCCTGTCTGCGCGCAAGTGCGTTGCGGCCGCAATAGAAGGTCCCTCGCAGGCATTTGGGAACCCGAGCGCCACCGCAGGAGCGCAGCGCTGCGGCCCTCTCCTCGGCCCCTGCGCCCGGGGGGGCTTAGCCCAGCGCCTCGCCACGCCCTCCCTGGACCCGGGGACCACCCCTCCATCCGAGGTGTCTGCACCTAGAGCCTCCTCTCCTCCCTCTCGGCCCCTCGAGCCCCGCCTCTTCTATCCGGCCCCTTGGCGCCTCCTCTCCACCGCCGGGCGCCCTTCCCCACCTCCTTGCGCCCAAGAGCCTCTCCCCGCTTCCCTGCGCCTTGCTCAACTCTGGGACCCCCCCACTTCTTTTGTGCCCCTATGGGCCGCCTTTCCCCCTCCCCGACCTTCCTCCCCAGCCTCCTCGCTGCCCCTAGGCCCTGTCGCGCAGTCCTGCACCCCGGAGCCCGCCCCCATTCTCGGGCTCCCTCGGTCCAACTTCCCTGCACCCTCAGGGCCCATCTCCACTCTCCCGAGCCCTGGAGCCCTTCCCCAATTCCTCAGCGCTGCTGGTTCCTCCCGCATTCCCTTGCGCCCTGGGGCTCCATCCTCACTCCCCTGCACCCCGGGGCCTCTTCCCCGCTTCTCCGTGTGTGGACACATTCTTCACTCTCTGCACCCCGGGGCCCCTTTTCCCTCCACTCCCGCTCTACCGCCTGCCTGGAGGACATGGGAGGCGCTGGGCTAAGGCCCCCCGGGCGCAGGGACCTGGTCCCCTTTCTGTCAGACTGGTCCCCTCTCACCCGATGCAAAGGGAAGGGCGAATCCGCTCCTTGGGACCCCTGTCCGTGCAGTAGAGGTGCAGGGCAAGGCTGGCCGGGGGGACGTGGCCTCACATTTCTGCTCCCCCTGCCATGACGCTGCTCACCAGCTCCCTTGAAATGTTTATTTTGCTCGGAACAAAAGGGGTGTGCGCGCCGGCGTGGGGGAAGCTGCCAGTTCCCAGCGCAGCGCCGGAATGGCAGTGACATATGTCAGTCTGTGTAGACTTCGGATGGGAAAAGCAGGGGCGTGCGGCCCAGTCATCTCCTGCCTTCACCCTGACGGAGACACTCAGCGCCAACTGTCGAAAGACTTCGGGGGGGGGGGGGGCGGGGATGAGACTAAGCAGCCAGAAAGAGGAGCCGTGCAGCGGCTGAATTATCCTTACATAGGGGCCTCGGTTTTCATATTCATATCAGCTGTCTGTCTGGAGAGAGATTTACAACCTCGCTCCCTTTCTAACCCTCAATAGGTAAAGAGGGAGCTAATCCTCCCAGCTAGATAGACGCAGGGAGATTATGTGAGCGCAAAAAGATATGCATATGTACGACTAATTCATAGAGACTCGTTGGCAGGCAGGCAAATAGATCACTAGCTAGGAAAATGCAGAGAAAATTATGTGAATGAATAGATAGATGTAAATACAGTATATATATATATTATATATATATACACACACACACACACACACTTAGCTAGCTATAGACCCCTCTACATATATCTATCTATATCTATCTATATCTAAATACCTAGCTAGCTATAGACCCCTCTACATATCTATCTCTGTCTCCATCTCTATCTCTATATATACAGAGAGAGAAAGAGAGAGAGAGAGAGATTTAAAGTCGCGCTCTTACATACATATATATTAGTCTTGGGTGTATTTTAGTTTCTGTATATTTCACTCACAAACTCACTCACTCTCTCTCGATTTGAATTACACACGTACATACACAGGATTTAGCTATCCAGAGATATCACAGAGAGGCATCGGATTCGATAACTTTGTTGTCTTTTCAACACGACACTTGGAATGATTTTGCTACTGAATCAAAAGCCCTGGTACGGGTAAATAAATGATCGTGGTCCTGTGAAAGGGGAACCGCTCTCGACGTGTGCAAACTCCAATGTGCTGTCCCTTACCAGACTTGGGCTGGCTTGTTTCTGAAGACTGGGGGTGTTTTATTAGCGGCAACATCAAAAGGGAGCCAGTTTGGGATCCCTGCTCATTAAACGACCGAGATCCCCCAGTGTGTTCCACCCTTCAGCCCTGGAGGTTCCCGAGCCCACCGAGTCACTAGCTGGGGAAAGGGGACAAAAAAGCGTAACGAGATCGCCCGTTCCGTGGGGGGTTGTTTGGTTTTCCTGTTTGCGGGCTGCTCATCTCGAGTAAGGGCGGGCGTCCGAGGGGTCGGGGGATGGGTTTAATCCCTTGTCCCGCAGTAGGAATGGGCTCGTTTCGCCGCCGGCTGGGACGGTGCCCGGCGTCTGTGCGTACCACTGGAGCCTTCTGTGGGGCGCAGGTAAAGTGAGAGACCGCGAATCCCAAGCGTTCAGGGGTACCCTTGTCCACTCCCATAGGGCTGATCTCATCTTCGGGGCCCTTAGCCCTAACAAACGAGGGGTCCTGCCCTGTACACAATATTTCAAACGCCGCTGAGCTCTGCAGGGTGACTATAAACAGCGCCAACGGGGAGACACCGCTACCATCAGAATAATAAACACCCCTCCCCAAAAACTCGGGGATCTATCTCCTGGTGGCCGGAGAAGCAACCCTCCAAGTGTATCCCTCCCGCCAGAGCAGATGGATTGGGTGAATGGTCAGCACCCCGTCCCCAGGTAAAGTCCTGAAACCGTTGGCCCTATTGGTAACCACTGTCCCCCCTGTCAGCAGTACAATACAGATCGATCTGTGTGAGAACCATCCCCTCTGGAGTCGTGCTACAGGGCTTATTTTCTCCCCCCCACCACCCCTTTTCAAGGGGGCAGTCGGTCTGCTCCAGGCTGTAACATAATCGAGATTTGTCTCCATGGGGGCTAAGGGGGGGGGTAGCTACGAAATCGTGACCCTGGGAAAAGTTAGAGGGGAAACGTAGCTGACCCTGATCTGGCAAATGCAGCCTGTCCCTCGGCTCCTGACTCCTATGTCCTCATGTCACTGTGCGCTCGAGGAGACTGAATTTCATCCGCAGGTCCAAAGCCTGTTCCAGAGACATTGGCGGTTACACCTGTCTGCTGCGGGTGTGTATGTCCCTCACTTAGAAAATGACCACGGAGCAGAGGGAAATGGCTTATGGGCGGCAAATATGGATCCTTCCTAGGACCAGCTCCCCGGGTGGTGTTGTCCATATGATGCTGACTTCTCCCACAGCCAAATAATGCCACCGGCCAGGCTCCTCTTGGACGGGGGAGAGAAAACTCCCGAGAAGTGACGCCGATCCGGATGTTTCGAACTATAGAATCAATACTGATCTGGAGCGAATCTGTTCCTCCCTGACTGCCGTGGGAGCCTGGCACTCGAAGCGATTGTTATTACATAGGCTCGAGGGGTCATTTTCTAACAGGGGGGACTCACTGTATCCGAGCTCCAAATTATCCCGAGAGGACAGATGGGCCCTTCTGATCTTATGATGAGAGCAGGGAGTGATTATCGGTCTGAACCTAAAAACGATGCTCTGGTGACACATTTTCACAGTTCTGAAATCTGTGGCTCTCTTTTCATGTTCATCTCCGCTTTATTCAGGGACCATTTTGGTTTTGGCTAGACCGGGTG
>ML677362.1:21793233-21867655 GCA_007922305.1 Dermatemys mawii
CTATCTATCTATCTATCTATCTATCTATCTATCTATCTATCTATCTAATCATGAACATGTGCAGAGACACGAAACAAAGGAAAGCAAAAGTCACTTCACAGGAACTTTTCATCCAAATCAGGCTTGGCAAAATATTTCTGTGTAAATACATTTGCCAGTAGACAGCCAGCCGGCTCCCTCCTTGAGTCACTGATTTTGAGAATGTTTTCGACAGTTTCCTGTAGCCGTTGTATCTCACATTCTTAATGATTGGAACACATTGCAACTCAATCCGGATCCAAACTTCTTCTTTTTTTCTATCCCAGTGTGTGCGTGTCTTGTTTTGATGACTTTGAATCGGCCCTGGCTTCCAGTTGCCCAGATAACAATGGGCAGAATCTTTCACAGTGCAGAAGTTGATGATCAGGTAAATGCCACTCATTTCATTACAGAATTGTTTCATTACAGAGTTTTGAGGCGAAGGGGAATAATTGTTCCTCTCCATTTACCGTAGAAGGCAGCAATGAGAAAAAAACAAACATCAGAGGAAAACTGGGGAAAAATAAATATGATCCATTAGGAGTCACCAACTAACATCACCAGACAGGCTTTGAGGTGGAACCCCCAAGGCAAGAGGAAGAAAGGCCATCCAAGAAACACCTGGCTACGTGACTTTGAGGCAGACATCACAAAGATGGGATACAACTGGAGTCAGCTCGAAAGAATGGCCCAGGACAGAATCCTCTGGCAATCTATTGTTAGCGGCCCATACCCTGAGAGGGGTGGAGGGCATAACGATGAATGATGATTAGGAGTCAAGGAATCAAAGCTCCATCCTTCAGCTCAAGTCCCTCAGAGGTGAGTTTGCAATTGCAAAAGAAGTTTGGACAGACAAACAAATTAAAACGTGGAACTGTTCAGTGGTTACAAAGTCATTTGGTCTTTTGTTTACACTGTAATATTGCATTACCCTCTAATTGCCGCATATACTTTTCACTCTCCAAATATGAAAGACAAATATTGAACCTGTTTAAAGTTATCAGACTAAATGGATGGTCAATAAAACATTTTCAGTGTGTTTATGCTGCCATCTACTGGTCATATAATATTAAGTTATTTCTTCAAGAAACATTTTCCGTTTCCCCATAGAGCAGGAGAAAGCCCCTTGCAAACAAAAATGTGAAAAAAGAGACATAAATCTACTTTTAAAATAAAGCATAATGTCCCTAAAACCCTTAATCAATAACTATTTCTTTGTAACTGTTCTGTCCATACGGGCTCAAAAAAGTCAATATAAGAGTTGTTTCTTTTTTGATGGACAAGATTTCAATTTAAAACTTGTGCTTCTCATTAGTCAAGACATTATATTTTTTAGTGAGATTTTTTCACTGAGAGAGTCAAAGAATCTTCTCAAAGAGAAAAAACTCCAAGGTAGAATGAAATATTTTTTCTATTATAGGCAAATTTTCGAGAAAATATATTTCACAATAAACAGATTGATTTTGGTATGCTGTAGCTAATTATTTGGGAGTTTATTGTGTAGTCATTTGTAGTGTGAAAGAGGTAATTGGAAATGTCTGCTTGTGGAGCAAGTGAGCTGTCTTACTTTTACACACACACATTCTCAGAGATTCAAGCTTTCAGAATTATTCATTTATAGAACTCAAGGCCAGAAGGGACCATTGTGATCATCTAATCTGACCTCCTTTATAATACCAGCCATAGAACTAAACACAGGCTATAGAAGTGTGAATGCCTGTTTCAGCCTGGGGTGCTGCTGTGGTCCTATCCATGCCCTAAGTGACCTATACAAAGCATACATTTGTGATATATTTGGGATATTTGATTCATCTTTAAATTCAGATCTTAGTTTGTTTACTGTCGACATTTGTTCCCAAGAGATTTTTGTTTTGACACAATGGCTAGTGTTTAAGACTGATAAGAACCAACAGTTTTATAGACTGCTGTATCTGACCTCCCAGTAGGTACCCATGTTATATGATGGTCTTGGTCATCACGTTGATAGAACATTAACATCACAATCCTGAAAAGACTAACACACATGTTTAGTTGTAAGAAGTGGAGATTTCTTACAACTGGAGAGTCCAATTTTCTTACAACAAAAAGTCCAATTTTCTTCACTGGAATACTAACAATGCTTAAAGTAAAGCACATACATAAATTGTTGAGGAATTGAGGCCTAAATATGATAAACTGAAAAACTAGAGATGTTGAAATAATTATACTTTTGATACCCTCTGCTACCAACAGAATATCTTAAGTATTGGACCAGCTGGTCCCTAGAAAAAGATGTTACTAATGTCCAATACCAATTTCTACCCAAAATTTGTCAATATTTGTAGATGTTTCCCATCCCTATACCTCTTTATCTGTCTGGACTTCATCCCCAAACAACCTGAGATGGCATATTTCTTTTATAAGAGCAGCATAAATTGTTGTTCTCTGAATATTTTCTCTTTAATGTGCTGTATTTATAGCAGAAGCATTTTTCATGGGCTATTGTCTCCTATTATTGTCTCTCATTTAAAACTGCAATTTTGAAATGTATGCCAATATATATAAATTATTTTGTGTCATGAAAGATATACTGCATATTCATGCACCATATATGATGTATTCCAAGAATAGCTAGATAGAGATATGAAACATAGATATAATAATACTTGGCATTTCCAAAGTGCTTTACAAAGGTGAGTAAAATCTACATTGTGCAGATGACTCTTATCCTGCTTTTCTTTCTCCTGTATACCTTCCCCAATTCTCTTTGAAGATGTGTTACGACGATATGCTTGAATTTATGTCTTTACAAATGTTAGTTGTTTTTTAAAGAAAAATATGTCAGTGATACCTATTCACAGTATGTCATGGCACATATCCCTGTGGCAATACTTTACTCATGTGAGTCATGCCTACTGTGGCAAGTAGTTTCAATGAAGCATGTTGTCTGGGAATCTCATGAAACCCTCCTCCTATTCAGATACCCCAAATGAGGCCTCTGTGCTGCTTATGCCCTTGATTGAGGGCTTAAAATTTAAGTGATGCATTGACCTTGTGTTGGGCCCAATACACAGGAGTGAATTGTATTCATATGAGGAAGGGTTTTCAAACTGGGGCCTAAATGGATTAGTCAGAGATGTGCTGATCACCCCACTACCTCAGTGTCTTCACTTCTTATTTTGATTGTTAACAGTATGAATTTGAATGTCAAATACCTTCTGTCTCCAGCATATTTCAACCAGCAAATTGTAATTGCATTTCATTTAAGTGCATTTAACATTATGGTTTACAAACCAGGGGAATGTATTTGTTGTTTTATACACATAGCTTTAACAATACAATACATCAAAGTCTGCCCTGACACATGAACGTTCGTTTTGTATCCCGATAGTCACTTTAACTTATTCTTGCAAAATGTACTAATGCATTATGATACAATATGGATATGTGCTGCAGGAAATATTTACCATGTGCATTTAACCTGTGAGTAGCTCTAAAATACCTGTGCTTCACAGGCTGAACAGATGGCTAGAGAATCATTGGCCTTCTGCATATGAAAAAGTTACTGCTGGGTAACATACTGTATGGATGGGATCTGGACCTGAGAAGCAAGCTTGGTCTCTGCATAGGAAGTGTGGCTGAGACAACTTCCCAGCCTTAGAGGAGTAGGTGTGAGTGTCTTGTGTCACTTTTCAATTATACATCCGCATGAGTCAGGAGTGGTAGTGATGAGCTTTGTGTTGGGAACCATAGCCAGCTCTCCTGACTTAAGAGAATGAATAACACTAGCCGGGGGGCCTTGAGTAGCTGAGACCATAACTCAAAGATGTTAAAGGGATGCGGGTGATCTATGGGATCCTGAAAGGCCAAGAGGTGCTATTCAACATGTGGCACTGTGAAAGATAAGCACGAGCTTGAACATTTTGCTGCCTCACTAATTCATAGTAATACACTTTTTTTCAAGATGGTTCTTGGTACTTCTGGTCGTAACATACAAGTGCTGACTTTCAGTCAGCAAAAGTCCGGGGTTCATCACATTTAGAGCTGATTAAAACTCAGAATTTTGTTTTGTGAGAAATTCTGACACTTTAAAATGTCCTTTTCTCCTGAACTAGAACTAAAAGTTGAAATTTTGAAATTTCCCACCCAATGACATTTCTGTAAAAAATAATTTCAGAAATATCAAGACAATCTTGTTGAAATGTTCCATTTCCATAAAGTCAAAGGGCTTGATCTCAGCTTTATCGTTTCAAATATTATGTACTATTATATTAATTAATCAAAACAAGAAAAGTCAAAAGGAAGTGCTTCCGCATTATTGAAACAAAACTTTTCAATAATTTTTTTTGTCAAAAAATTGAAAAAAATCATAAATCAATAAATCACAATTTTTTGGACCAACTCTGGTCACAATGTAAGAGATGTGGATAGCAGAATAAATGGCTAGCTTTGCAAAATAGCCAGTCCAACCTAAAATGTTCACTCCTACTTTTATGATGTCTGTATCAAAATCATGGATAGAGCACCACAGATGTATATGACATAGAATAAGGCATGTGAGAACATAAACATCTATTTAAATACTATACAGAAATGAAGGGGAGCTGGAATCTGAGTTCAGGGCACTTGTAAAGGAATAGAAATACTGTTTAATCAGTATAATTTTTCACTCAGTAGCTTTTGATTGTTTATTTATTCATTGTTACTGTGGTGGTGTTGGGTATGGGGGAGAGGGAGACTGGAGGGAAGGAAGAAGGTTAACCCTGAGTAATGAGAATTTACTAGGGGATTACATCACCTGCATCTTAATACCATGCAATCACATAAAAGGGGAAAGCTTCGCAGCACCCCCTGAAGGTTCAGTTGTGCAGCCCTCACTCATGATAGTGAGCATTTAAGTCAATGGGACTACTCATGTGAGTAAGTGCTCTCCACCTGGGAATGGGCTGCATAATCTAGCTCTGACTAGTCCAAAGAAGATGTAGTTAAAATGAGTCTCCCTGGTGTTCTATGCAGTGTTGCTGTAGCCATATTGGTCCCAGGATATTAGCAAGTCAAGGTGGGTGAGGTAATATCTTTTATTGGACCAACCTCCCTGGGGCTATCACCTAAGTGAAAACCAGGCCAGCAGACCCCTTGTAGGGCTATATATTAGGATGTGTAGATGTTCACACTCCTGAAAATGTTTCTTTCTCTCCATGGGGTTGCCTTCTGAAGATTTTTAATATTTTCAAACCTGCATAATTTCTGGTAAGCTCCGCATTTCTCCTGATTTTTCAAAGCATGTACCACTTGGGAAGAGCATATAGAGTGAAACAGAAAATGAACCCACAATTTCATAAGGGACCAAAGCACATCTGTCCTTAATTGAATGCTTCAAACTGGAGAGATGGATTCTGAGTGCCAATCTTAGCACTCTAACATGCATTTTTAGAAAATATTCCAAACTCCCTTCCCCGCACCTCACCCCAGCCTTTCAAATATATTAAAGTGGCATTAACAGTAGTTATACTGTTTCTGGCCTTCTTTGCCTTCTGTTTGGGCTAATTTATTTTAGGAATCATAAGTGGTGTACAGACTATTGTGCGTTTTAGAACTGGAGTTTTGGCATCATGCAAAACAGATGGTTTTGAGCAACCTGGATGATCAAGTGTTTTCCAGTTTCCAAATGTTCTTGTTTCAGCATAAAAGGCCCATAAATATTTAGAATACAGAGTCTATATGGCCTATTTATGCCTATTTCATGTGGCATTGCTTTCCTTCGATTGAACTTTGTTATGCCACATATCACTGCGGCATTTCTCGTTCTCAAAAAAACCATTTATCTTCCTCTATCATGGTCTTGTATCACAGACATCTAGAGCTAATCACAAGCATGAAATCCATTTTAATGTTCCCGCAAATTGTGAAATATAGAAAAAGGATTAGGTGAAGATAACTAAAGAAATAAGCTATGCTAGTGTTGAGAATTATTCCCGGAATTTTAAATGCTCGTTAAAGGCTTTTCTGTATCTCACTTCAATAAACATCATGCTCCAGTTACTACTTCAAACCATAGGGGCATTATCCTGTGCAGCACTTATCAATATTTTAGCATGTGAAAGTCAAATGATGTTGAAACATTGAACTATATTTCCATCTGTGCAAGCTAAAATGGTACAAATGCATCCTGTGTAATGGAATACGGCATCCCTAGCTGCTCTCTTACAAGTGATACCTGATTCCTCTGTATTTTCTGTAGTTGTTTCCATCAATTCTGATGGCATCCAGTGAAATAGCTCTTTTTATAATGCAAGTTTACAACATTCAAGAAATCTTAGCCTGACTTGGTGTATATCAACAGAAAACATCTTCAGCATTTTATTCATTTTGGGAATAAATTACAGCTGCCCTCAATCTGAACCCTATATTTTCATGTGTATTTTATGTGCGCAGTTATTGCCCTTATGTGTGTGTATGGCTATTGGCTCAGAACCAAAGTACTGAACCTTGGCGCTATGGCACAGCCTGCAGTGCAGAGTGAGGCTACCCCAGAAGGAGCTCCAGGAGGCCTAGTGTTTCTAGTGTGCACAGTGCCTCTGGGAGCAAGGCAGTAATCCTTTGGAAGGATGAAGCAACCACCACAGGGCCAGTTCAACTGGTGGGTGCAGATGGAGGAAAGGACAATAGCCTTACCCTCTTACTTCCCCTCCCAACCTGTTTTGGAGAGACTAGTATTGGTTTCTTGTGCTCTTTGAGTGCAAGGACTGCCATTAGGACGATGGCTCCTTGAGCCCTTGTACACCTGCATGAAGCTGGGAGCCATCTGCCCCCAAATTGCGGGTAGCGCTCGATATATCAGGGATCGATATATCGCGTCTCATTTAGACATGATAAATCGATCCCCAAATCGACGGCTGTGCTCCACCTCAATAGGAGGAGTAAGCAGAGTCAGTGGGAAAGTGGTCGCGGCTGACCCGCCGCTGTGGGGACGGCCAGGTAAGTCAAACTAAGATACTTTGTCTTCAGCTACACGAATAGCGTTGCTGTAGTTGCGTATCTTAGTTTGAACCCTCCCCACCCAGTGTAGCCCAGTCCTAAGTCTCTCCACTTTTTGTGTGTTTATGAGCCAAAATGTTCCCTCAGCCTCCTAGAGACCAAAACCCTGGTGGATCTTGGCAGGGAGAGAGCATGGAAGGGGTATTTTTCTTTATTCATTAGTGTTTAGTAACCAAGTCTTTCCTTTGTAGAGTGTTACTGCAATTTTAGGAGCATGAGATATTTCATAGGCTGACAACTCAGTAGATCTAGGTGCACCACATATTTGCCTTCCATCCCCAAATATTAGAAAGTTGAATTCATACTCATGGTGGATCATACAAAAGAAGTAATTTATTCTTCTCTTTTATGTCATCTGCCAGCATTCTCTTGGTTCGCCCTTTGTGATTTTGCTTTCAGATTTCTGAGCATCACAGATGAGAGAGCTGGAAAGGTTCTCCTGGCTTAGCTAGCTCATCTTCCTGCAATAGAGCAAGTCTGTCTTCTATGTAAGCAACTAAGACTGAGGTCTGTAAAATTGCCTAGGGGATCAGGATGCTTAGTTCCCATGATTAGTGGGGACTATGGTGGGGAGGTGCACTGAATATGGTCCCTCTAATGAGCCCGTGGGCAGGGAGGAAAAACACGCAGTGGGACGTCCAAAAGGATAGACATTCCAGATGGTAATGTCCATTTGGCAGAAGAGAAACTTGAGCAGCCAAGGCAAATATTTGCCTTCCCTGCACAGTGACCCAGTGTCTGTGCAAGAACAGACTTTGGGCCAAATCTGATGTTCAGTGAAGTCAACAGGAGTCCTTTCATTATCCATGAGCTTTGGATCAGGTCCTGGTTGGGTGTAGTGATTTGGGTCCTTTGTGTCACTGAAGCCTTCTGGGCTCTTGGGGAAGTGGTCTCAGGATTGGCTTTGGTTCCTGGAGCACAGCAGCAGGCTGCAGACTACAGAGTTCTTTATGACTGGGTGTCATTTAATTTGGCAAGGTCTATCTGCTTCTGGAAAGGTGTTAGTAAAAGTACAACCTGTTTTCCACCTTCCATATGGTATCTGACCTCATTCGGCGCATGTGCTTGGCAAGCAAACACACTGTGAATTTGATTTAGGCAGGAGTTCAATAATGGTCATATGTTTTCCACACACTTTGCTTTGGAGATAGGCCAATATGCACAAAACAAATGTATACATAACAGCTTGAAATCCTCTTTTTCTTTCTTTCTTTTTTTCATACAGACTTTTCCATCTTAGTGGTCCTTGGAAGCCCAAAGATGACAGTTTCCTTAAAAACAGGAGTGATTAGCAGAACACTCCTATCCGTGGAACACTCCCTCCGCCATCCTCCACTCCCTTTTTATGTGTTCGTGTAAGAAAACATAAGGCCTGAGGAAGTACAAATGAGGCAGACATATTGATAAACTGATAAATTATCTTCATTTTTCAAGTTTTCTATTCCCTTGGATCACATAGTCTAGTTGCTACAAGTTGATGGCACTGACAATCAGGCTTCTGTTCCTGCCTCTTTCTGTACGTTTTTGCAAGTCAGTCAGACCAAAATGTTTAAAGGGGAGTGGCTAAAGTTAGGGCTCCAAATCCATATCTAGGTACCGCCAAAGAAGTAGTCTGGTTTTCAGGGGTACTGAGCAATTTCTGCTCCTGTGAAGTCAATTGGAGCTGCAGGAGTATAGCAACTCTGAACATCAAGATATTATAGGCACCCGTGTTTGAAAATGTTGGCCTTAAATTCTCTCCCAGTTTTCCTATCATAAAAATGGGTATAATAATAGCTACTCGTCTATCTAGGAGGAGTGTTGGGGGATTTAATTAATAATTGGAAAGCGCTTTGAGATTCTGCTGTGAAAGGTACTACATGTATGTCAGACGTTATCTTTCAGTAGTAAATGCTAACATATATGTTCAACTTAATCATGTCCATTCATTATATAAAAGTATGCATTAACATTTCAGAGAGAGGCACAGTTTCAGCTTGGGATGAACGAGACAACTTTCCAATTATACTAGCACAGCCAAACATATCCACAGAGACAAATATATTGAGTCGACAGGCAAGTCGCCATGGTGTCATCACCAGCAGAAGCAACAATATCAGGAGATCTAGCCAAGGTCAGCATCATTACAGCTGTTGCTGCTGCTATTAAACAGCCATAGTGCTTTTTCTCCTTCCCCCTTGCTGTCTAAAGGCATATTAAAGAAACGAAACTGACATTTCAGGCGATGATATTTTTCTTACCATTTCGCATGTCCTACTGCTAAGAAACTCAAAGCAGTACGTACACTGTGTCCTGTTGCACTGATTTTACTCTTCACATGTTTTCTTTCAGCCTTGAATTTTGGATGCATCATCTGTTCAATTACTGTACAGTGACTGAAGGATATACCTTTGGATCAATACAGAATGAGTCACCCGCATCATCTGGAACACATGGCTTGGGCAGCTATTCATCTAAGAAAGCAGTTCTGAGACATTTCAATGCCATTAATATCATTTCCATATTTTGACATTTTCATTTCAGATGGGATCGATGGACCTGTCTGCCTTAGAAAATGTTGGGCTCCCTTTTCCAGCAGTGGCGCAGCCGCGCAGCTGCAACAGAGACCAGCCGTTTGGGCCGGAGTCCGTGCATAGCTGCCAGCTTTCAGAAAAAGTTTGGCAAAGAACAACTTGTCCAAATAAACTGGAGGTGCTTGAGTGCACTTAGGTGAGTTTTCAGACTTAGGTCTTGGCTACACTTGTAGGTTATAGCGCAATAAAGCCTCCCAGAGCACTCTACCTTACTCCCTGTCCACACTGGCAAGGCATGTAGAGCGCTCTGACTCCCTGGCTAGAGCGTTCCTGGTACTTCACCTCAGTGAGAGGATTAATGTCTGGTGTGCCCCTGCTGGAGCGCTGCAGTGCCAGTGTGGATGAGGAGTTGCGTTACTGCACTCTGATTGACCTCCTGAAACATCCCATAATCCCCTTAAGCCAAGTGGCCTCTCTTCCCTTTGTTGTGAAATTGGCTGTAGGAATGCGGAAGTGCCTTTTCAAAGCTCCCTTTCTGACAGCTGCTGTTTATTTGCTTATCTGATCTGAGACAAAGCAAAGAGTAAATGTTTGCTTTGAATGAATGAGTAAGAGTCAGGGCGGGAGCGGGGGTCTGAACTTACAAAAGAGCATGCCGACACACTCTCAGCACCCCAAAAATTCACTCTCTCTCTCCCCCCACTTACACACAACACACTCCACCCCACCCCCTTCATTTGAAAAGCACGTTGCAGCCACTAGAATGCTGGGATAGTGCCCATAATGCACCGCTCCCAATGCAGTTGCAAGTGCTGCAAATGTGGCCATGCCAGTGCGTTTGCAGCTGTCAGTGTGAACAAACTGCAGTGCTTTCCCTAGTGCACTCTCCGAAGGCTGCTTTAACCCAAAGCACTCGATAGCTGCAAGTTTAGCCAAGCCCTTATATACGTCATTACAAACAGTAGCTGATTAACTGTCACAGTCCTACCCAGGAGGAAATGGAGAGAGACAAGTTCTGTAGATGAGCCAATATAGGTAAGTATACTGTATCTGGTAGCAGACATTTCAGCATCTATATCCTAGACAGAGACAAAAGGAAACAGAGACAGAGAGAGCCGTAAAAAGGAATCCTCCACTGTTATTTCAAAGCAAGAGATGCAAAGAGTTAATAATAATAATAATATTTTGCACTTACATGGTGCCTTTCACTGACATCTCAAAGCATTTTACAAACATGAATCCTCACAACACTTCAGTGAGGTAGGTATTATTGTACCACTTGAAGAAGGAAAACAAATAAAGTGGACGGACAAAGGTCACACACACACATTACCATGTGGAGGTCTCTAGCAATTTGGTTAGAGTTCTGCGCGGAGGTCTTGGAGGATTTGGCCAAATGTATCTGAGTAGGGGTTTCTAAAACAGCATGTGCTTCCTAGCCATTTATTTACTAGACATAAAAGATCAGCAGAATAACAGTGATTAGTATTGTGTGAGACATAAACAATCTTTGGTTGAAACTGTAGGTTACAAATAACTCAGTCAATATATTCACACAGGAAATACTATCTATCTACCGACCTATTCTACACACATACACGTTGTGGGTGAGATTTTCCAAAGCAACATATGTGATTTAAGAGCACAAGTCTAATTGACTTTTGCTTTTGAAAATATCACCCTGCATATCTAGAGCTCTCTACACAGATATACAAATAGGGTGGTAAAATATATAAAAGAAATCTTTGCTCCATTTTTTCATCTCCCCTGCATGATTGTTGTAAGCACAAATTAAATGTACCTCAGCAATAATATCCCTACTAATATGTACTACAATATTTCACAGTTAGGCTTGCAACAATATGTGGCATGTGTTAAGTCTCTCAGTAAACTGAAAGGCATGTCTCAAGCTGGCTTTTCAGCTGTGATGCTGTACCTAAGTGGTGAGATAGCTCCTTGGAAAGTATTTTGTAAGGCAATTTCCATGCTGTGTGGTCTCGCAACAAGGAAGCTCTAACAAGGTTAAATATTAAATTTAAAATTAAGAATATTTGGAAAGCATATTCTTGACTAACATTTAAGAATGCTTGGTTTTCTGAAGAGATTAACAATATTATCAGCACGGTATCTGTCACAGAGAAAAACACTTTGTCTGGATGAGTGTAGTCTTTTTCTTGTCTTATGGATCCAAAGTGCTTCCCCCTTCCCATAACAGTCACTAACATTTGTGATGGCTCTATGTTCTTTCTGTCACATTTGGGTCTCGGAGGTAGATGATCAATATGAAAAATCATATATAAACAAACAGCTCCCTACTGATGACACATGTGAGAAGGCTAACGTGTGACCACGAGTATGAAGGGCTTATATAGTGCTCCTCACACATGTTCCTGAAACATTATATTCCAGAAAGGAATATGTTGAGGAACTGGTGTATAGGGCTGAACACACATGCACGACTTTCAGTCCGATCACTCTCCATTGATGTTTTCCTTGAGCACACGTGCATTTCCGAAAATATATTTTTGAAGATGGCATTTTCCAGCGTAAGACGGTTGTGTGTGGAATTTGCTGTTAGCCCCTCTAATGGCTAATGCTTCCATTGTTTGGTGGGTGGCTGGAATAATGATGGGGGCAGGGTCAATATTATGTTAAAAAGGCAACAAATTGCCTTGGGTTTATTTACCATGAATAGCTGGAAAACATTTCAGGCACTGAAGACAAGGGGTTTGCACAGGTGAAACCGAGACCGGAATGTGGCCTGCAAACTCATTATTGCGGGTGATGAGGCATAAGCAAGAAAGAACTCAGCTTGACACTCAGTTTTCCAGGCTGGCAGTAAGAAACACTGTCTTTCAACTAGTGAGAAAGCATATTTGATATGAAGTCACTGAGACTTTATTAACGCTGAACAAAATCATTTTTAGAGTCATTTTTTAGGTTAGGACCAGGAGCCATGGTGGGAAGTGTTGGTGGAATTTATTAAGTCCTCTGCAAAAAACCTCAGTCATTGGACCTTGCATGGGGAACCTATGTAGGGAGTCGTCTCTCTTACATACAATACACACTCAGTGGCATGGAGTGGGAAACCTGTGCAGTAGCATTATGGCAGGCATTACTGACTATGGTCTGAAGTAGTGGCTGCTGCTTTGGGGTACCCTTTATGCAGGATTTTCATGTGTAGATCCATGTAATGCACGCATTCACTGTTGGTCACAACTTCTACACTGGTCAGGCTTATTTCCAGGTACCCCACTGCAGGCCTGAAGAGAAAACCATCATGGAGCATAGTCTGGCACTGTAAGTCCATAAGTCTGCTGGTTCCTCCACATTTCAGGCCTTGCATGCCCGCTGGATGGAAGGCGTGTGTTTGTGTGAGTGGAATGAATGCTGGTGAGGGGTGCAGAACTTGACCCTAGGTAAGTTGCTGCAGTCTACATAGTAAATCAGTGGTAGAGGCAGGAACAGAACCCAGGGATCCTAATTCCCAGGCAGCTATTCTAATCACCAGAAACCTCTTGCTTGATTCCCCTTACCCTATAGTTTATACTGTTTTTTAAACTAGATTTAAACTGGCTTTCATATCTCCATGCAGCTGCACTGGCCTCAGTTGCCAC
This sequence comes from Dermatemys mawii, assembly GCA_007922305.1. Lineage (NCBI taxonomy): Eukaryota > Metazoa > Chordata > Testudines > Dermatemydidae > Dermatemys > Dermatemys mawii. The sequence continues at coordinate 21,806,399 of ML677362.1, forward strand.
TTTATTCATTTGGACATCATGAAAATAAAATTTTATCTGTACTATCTCCAGCCATTTCCTAACCATGTCCTCTTCATCTACTGCTGATTTTCCATCCGTTGCAGAATTCCAGTCAACATTCTTTACAGTGCTTCACCAATCAGTGTTCTTAATGTCAAAAACTGTTTTGCTGCTTCCTCCAATACTCTCTCCCATGGGCATTTGAAATCTAATGGTATTCTGATCACTGGATCCTTGATACTTCCCAGATACATCTGAATTACATTTTGACACAGCACACATGCAAGTACTTCACTTCCTTAGCCTAGGTGCTGCTGCAGGTCCACACTTTGCTGTATTCTCTTTAGATCAGCAGCATGAAATTTTGCTTGGCTGTCCTATAAAACTTTCAGAGAAAAAGTCAACTCAGACATAATATTTTGCTGTTCAGAAGGTCAGTCCTATTATGTACCTGAATTGTGTGAATAGTTATTCCATTTCTTTATATTTAGGCACTTAAATAAGTGGTTTGCTAAAGAAAAAAATGTTTTTCCCTTATTTCTTTCCTTTTTCTTTCTGTAATAAGACATTATTAATTATGGAGTGAATATGGATGTAGGGTGAAATACACTCCTGGACAGAGAGTCTGCACAAAGATTGCATTATGAACCAAATTCCCATCAGTTTCAATGGGGCCAGGATTAGGGCCATGGGTTTCAGTAGTACATAGGACCATGTGTGGGCTCTCAGCACTATGACGAATTTCCCCATGGTAAATAGGGACATCTTATCATTTAACCAGCGTTGCCATATCATACATGTTTTACAACTAAATTTGTCTATTATCCCCATATAGCTGCGCTTTGTTTATGAACCTGCTCTTACTATTCTGACCAGCTGCCGGCACTTACGATCATGCAATCTGCCCTGTTTATGCTTCACTGTGCTCTGTTCTACACAGGAAATGATTTCCCTTCCATGCTAAACAGAGTTTGGGCTCATGTGCAATGCTGTAACAAGGGCTCTCATTAATGCACTGTTGTCTTTATCCCTCCCTCCCCAACCCCTCCCTCCATTTTTAAATTTTTTTAAAAGAAGTCAAAGTAGCTTTCCAAATTTCAGCAACACGAATATCTTGATTTGAAAAAGTAAAGGGATTTGGCTTTACAGATTAGGTGATAACCAGTTAAATGGATGGCCTAACTAATATCCCCTCATTACAGGGATTATAGTGGCATATACAATTCTACAATGTAGCTTTTATTAGAGAATTTGTGGGTGGAACCTTGAAAAATAACCAAAAGAAGCATCTTTGAAAAATTAATATGTTGATGTTTTAACTGAATTTTCACACAAAACTTAAAAAGACTGACGTCAATTATAGCAGGGTGCTGGTGCAAAAGGACCTAATTAGCCCCTTCCCAGTCAGCCCCAATCAGGGGAAATAGATTGGGGCTGATGGAAAGGCCTGATGCTGGCCTGAGGATTGGCAACACTTGCTGGACTGACCAGCCCAGGGCTATAAAGGAGTCAGAGGCAGGGGGGCAGCCAGGGAGAAGTCAGTCAGAGAGGAAACGGGAGGCCTCCTAGTTGAAGGCTGACTCTGCCTGTGAAGGAGGTAACTAGTCTTGCAAGTCTTGTATATAGGTGGACACTGGTGGTGGGAGAACTTGATGTAAATAAAGACACAGATGTTGCGTAACCCTGAAGCCTCTCTGAGCTTTACTGGGGGCAGTCAGTGGGCCCTAGGAAGAGGGGCAGGAAGCGGACCCGGTTACACCAATATTATCAGATTTTAGGTCCTAAAGTTAGGCCCCAATGTCCATAGTTAGGCACCCACACACGTGACCTGATTTTCAGAGGGGCTCAGTGCCTGCAACCCCTACAGAAATCCATGGAATTCAATGGGAGGTGTGGGCACTCAGCAACTCTGAAAATCAGGCCGTTTGTTTAGATGCATAAATATGGCATTAGGCCCCTAACATTAGGCATTCAATATTTAAAACGTTGCCCATTGTGCTTCACTTTAGGCTCCCCTGTTTGAAATGTTTGGCCTCAGAGTCTTATTCTGACCAGCACTGTGTAGAGATGCACACTAGAAAAACAGCAGCGAGAACATGGAACTGAACTTTTCTTCTGCTATTCTGGGCCCCACAAATTGTATTAGAGAGGTGGCTACTCCATCTGCCTGCCACACGAGGAGCTGTGGTGGGGTATTAGATGGAAAGGCATACATGCCTAGGGCATGGACATCATAGTTATAGGCATGTGCCTCAGCAACTATTCTACACACAAACGTTGTTGTTCTTATTTATTCTTTATTATTATTAATTATTTTATTTATTTATTATTATTGTTATTGTTTTATTATTATTATTATTATTATTATTATTATTAATATTTATTATTGTTACATCTAGGAGTCTCAGTCATGGACCAGAACCTCCTGCTAGGCACTGTAAAAACACAGATATATGTCCTCTGGAGACAATTGTGTTTTGGTCCCTGATAAAATCTGGCCCTCTCCCTATAGAACACACACAACAATGCATGGGAACAAGTCCCTACATCTCCTCGGGTTTTATTTCTAACTATTGATGTGACTGGAATTTACTAGGAATATCATGAAATTCAATTTTAAAGTTTTCCTTCTGAAAAAGTACTATAAATATCTTACTGGAAGGGACCAAAACGTACTGATTGCAACTGCTATACTGTAGCGTTCTGGGCAAATGCTGCAGAAAAAACAGTATTTCTCAGAAGGAGTCTTATGGTAAATTCTGAATCCAATGTATTGCTGCGGAAGAATAAGGCTCTAAAAAATAGCTATATAACCAGAACATTACAGGGAATATCTCGTGAGAGTTAAAGCATGTGAGGAAAGTCATCAGACCAAATTCCATAGGGCAGGAATATGTTGTGCTGTCTGTTGATGAACTCATTTGACACACGTATGAGTGCCATATAGCTCTGGAATTTCCTACCAATGCCCTGATCCTAGAAATGCTTATGCACATGCTTAACTCAGGCACATGAAAGTCCCCTCTGAACTCAATGAAACTACTCACATATTTAAATATAAGCACTCATGTAATTGTTTGCAGAATTGGGCCTAACTCAGCAATAACCTGTCAATATTTCCAAATATTACCAATTTACATTTCACAGGTTGGGAGCAATATTTAAGTCCCATTTTAAGTTAACCACGCTTCCTGTGGTGAACTCAATAACCCTGTCTCTGACAAGAATAATATCACAGTGGGATGAAAAGTAGCTGAACATCAGCTATTAAATACATGAACATGACTAAACAGGAATAAATACTTATTAACAGCCCATTGTCTGTCCTACAGAAAACAGAACATGCAAATATATGTAACAATAAAGACAGACTCTATAATATTTAAGTTTTTGAACAGAGGTGTTGACAGTTAAATTGAACTTCTGGCAGGCATTTCCATCTTAGCAGGGGAGCAAACAGCAACTCTTGGGCTTTCAAAACATTTACCAAAGATAATAATTACAAAGCCACATAGTTTCAGAATGACTTTCATTTGTCAGAACAGCTTAGAGTAATGAGAAATACAGCAAAGACAAAAGCCAAATGCTGCTAGCAGGAAAATAGTGACAAATCTGCATTTTTGAGATTGCATCTGATAATGCCTTCTAGAAAGCATATGACCTAGTCCATAGCAAGTCATTGTTTCTGTTGTTTCTGCTGACATAGAGCCTGATTCTGAGAAGGGTTACGCACCCACCCTGAACTGCCATTGATTCCAAAATATCATAGGGTTGTGACCATTGCCCCCAACTCAACCTAGAATAGCTTTAGGTTGTCATCAGTATGATTATGTATTACTGCTACAACTGAGCCAAGGACATCAAGTTCAGATCCAGATCTAAGCCCAGATGTGGACTGTTCAGATCTGGGGTGTTAGTTTAAGCCCATTTTTCATTCCTACTAATTCCTTTCCAACAGAAATTCTGTACATAGTTAAGGGATGGGCAAACTGATTTGATTTAAATAGCTCTTTACACCCCAAACTGTTGACCAGCTTTAAAACTGAGTTTGACGCTCACATTTTTGTTAGAGAACTATTTATGTGCTTCTGCTTTCTCCCTGGTGCAGAATCAGAAATGCCAATGTTTCACAGAGAAAGATGTACTCGGGTATTTCTGGGAGCCCAGAATTTGAAGAGACAGAAATCTCACAAGCAAATCTGTTCTCATCCATTTCCACCCTGGTCATGCAGATTCATGGAGACTGAATTGTAACATGTCAGAATGAAACTAGAATCTCTCAAGATCTGTGTCTCTCTATGCTGAGCGATTCTGTACAACTTGGGTAAAATCCTGGTGGTACCTGCAACTCCCAGTGAATGAAATAGGAATTATAAATGTTCCACTGCTGCTCATCACTCCTCTGAGGGCTAGACCATCATATTACAGTCTAGACCCAAGCAAGTGACAGCACGCTCTGTGTGTCCCGTGGAACAGTCCAGGAGGGAGAATGTTACCTTGGGAGTCGTAGTCTGTCTCTCTCTCTGTCTTCACACTGTTACAGGTATAAATCTGGTGCACTGTAAGGTCCCCAATGCACCAATATAGCTAAGGCCCTAGGTACATTGAGGAAATAGTCAAGCCTCCTCACACTCACACTTTCCCAGCCGCTCCCAGCCATCTGTGTGAAGTGAGGAGATAGTGCTCCAGATGTATCCAGAGTTACTAACTCTCAACCTTTCCAGCCTATTGTACCCAGTTCAGGAGTCTGATTTGTTTTGCGTATCCCCAAGTTTCATCTCACTGATTTTGCTTACAAAATCAGACAGAATCCTATTACTGAAACATTGCTTACTTTATCATTTTTATCATGGTGTTATAAAATAAATCAAGTGGAATATAAAGATTGTACTTACATTTCAGTGTATAGGAAGTAGAGCAGTATAAACAAGGCATTGTCTGTATGAAATTTTCATTTGTACTGATTACACTAGTACTTTTTATGTTGCCTGTTGTAAAACTAGGCAAATATCTAGATGAGCTCATATACCCCCTGAAATACCTCTACATACCCCTAGGGGTATGTGTACTCCTGGTTGAGAGCTATTGATCTGGATTAGGAGCTGTCCACATGTCCACGCTCATAGCTGTGCCATAACCCCCTATTGTCAACACCTAAACCCCAGAAGCCTGTGTCCGAGGGTCAGTAAACTAGCATGTCCTAAAGGGTGTGGATAGATACATGCCTCACCTGTGTCATGGCCCCGTTATCCATGCCAGTTTGCAGTGTAAATGGGAGTACGGGCCATGGCTGGAGCTTCAGTACTTCTCCACCCTCATCCCCACAATGTACTGAATCTTTTCCTTCCTGACCCTTACCTAATATATAAAGGTTGCTGTCACCCCTTTTTCACCAGCAGTAGCATGTTGCATCGCCCACATCAGAACAGCTATCTGCTGAACTCTTTCCAGACAAATATAGATGGCAATGGAACAGGAGCTGAGAGCAGCTGCTTTTCCTACCAACCGCTGCCAGGTGCTGGGCAGTATGTGGTTGGAGTACACTGTCCTCCATGACTTCACCCAAAGTGGCAGGAACATTTATCTGTACCAGGAAATTTCATGGAGGCTGGACCAGGCGGGCATTGAGTGGAATCCAGTCCAGTGCCAGGAATGCACCAAGCATTTAGGGCTCCTATAGAGGAAGGCTAATGACTCCAATGGTTGGGCCAGGAGGGCTTGTTAAATATGCCCTTCTATGAAGAGCTTGACTGAAAGTGGCTCACAATCCGCTCACCCATCCTGCCAACCTCCTTGTCTGATGGGATGCTGATGAGAGCCAGGGTAAGGACCATGGACGATGCCCCAGAAGGACGCCACTGGAGATAGAGGAGCATGTTATTTTGCACCTCTATCCTGAGGAACCTGTTGAGGAAGCCCCTGAGTCATGGAAGGAACAGGAACATAAGGCTGGTAAGTTCCAATGGACCCCCACTTTCCCCACCAATATCTAACTCTGGTGCTAAATTACCGATTTTAAGATCGAAGGCATTTGAAGTATTATGCACTGACTTCCCCCCACCCCCTCCCCAGATGACATGCTGCCATTGCTATGTTTCTGTGTGTTTGAATGGCAGTGCTGAAGCCACAGTATTGCCACACCCCATCCCCTTACCAAACTCCTCCAACTTCCCCCCCATCCAACCCCAGCTCCGCTCTACCCCAAAATGGTCCCCAAGGAAGACACAGTTATAAATCAATGATTTTATTCATTTCTCATCAAGCACTATTACGCATTTGGTTAAAGCTATTTCTTAAAAACAGATTATTAAGGAAAAATCATTCTGCTCTGGTGTCTGTGCATTTCTCAGTCAGCCGTTGGGCAACAATGGTCCCAGGGCCACATGGACCAGGGATGAGGAGGGAGCAGGTTGGAAAGGTCCCGGTTGGGGATGAGAAAGTTATAGAAACTTCTAACTGGTTGTCTATAGTTAGCAATAGCTGTCTTTTGTCCCTTGCAAGATTCCCTAGTTTCAATGATTCTCCAAATCCCTGATCATACCATCCCCTTACAAAGGGAGGCATGTGGAACTTGAGCAGGATGAAGGGCGTTAGGACAGAAGGGAAAGGGAACACTTTAGTTGTCTGAGGAAAAGTTAGTCACAGCTCTCTTGGAAGATGACAATATTTTTACCATCCCTGTCCCTAGTATCTGGTCTCTCCCCACACTGAGCCATGCTGCACAAGGCAGGGAGAAGGATCAGGGACTGGTGGTTGGATAGACACTGTGCAGTGTCACTTTGCAGTGGAGCGGTGCGGAGCTTAGAGTGATGACCTGAAACTTCAGAGAACCAAATAAAGTTGCAGTGTGTCTCTCTCTTTCCTGTCCATTTCACTGTTGTTAGGCAGGCACAGAGGTAGGACTTTCTGGTGATGCCATAGGGGTCAGGTAGGTAGAGTTTATGGTTCACAGCTCCTTTTGCATGGAAACTCTGTATACTAGCTAAGAATACAGGCTTAGTTAGTCTTCAGGAAATTTCTAGGGTAGCAGAAACTCCAGCTGGGTCTTGAGGTTCAAAGGCAGTGACAATCTACTTGGTCCAGCTTGATAACTAACTAAACCCCTTCATTCAGCAAAACGTAGAGGGGCGACCATTAGCAGAATCATCTCTCTGGCATAGGTTTCTGGATCTCCTCGACAAGATTAGAAAGCCACTTTTCCTTTCCGTTCTGGTACCTTGAAAACTGCAATGTTCTCCAAACGCTAGCCAGCTTTTAAAAAAGAGGTTTTAAACTGGTGACATAGCCCCTGGAAGGAACTCCCCCACACCTCATCCACATGAGACAGTGTGAACTTTTAGATTTTTTAGTACAGTTTTCTTACCATTACTATTCTCTGCTCCTTCCTCATGGGCTGCAAAAGTTGTCTGAGAACAAAGGATAGTCTAACAGTTGCTTTTTTGGAATGCTGAAAGTATCAAAATTGTGGCCTTCTACAGCAAAGTTATGGTATATGGGGGGATTTCTTAGCTTCTTCCAAAGGAAAAAATATATATAATGCCATTCTTCTCTATGAATTGGCAGGACCTTTGGTTCCTGGGAAAGAAATCATTCCCCCAGAAGGGCAGGACCAGCACCCCGGAGACAGCAGAGAAAGACAGAGAAGGACCCTGGAACAGCTACTTATAGGAGTGGACAGGAAAAACCAGGAGCAGTTTGAATTCTTCAATGCATGGGAGAAGTGGGCTCTTCAGCATAGGGTCGCCAGGTGTCTGGTTTTTTACTGGAAAGTCCAGTCAGAAAGGGTCCTGGCAGTGTGCAGTCAAATGTACTGACTGGACACCAAAATGTGTTTACTGTGGAATGCGGGGGAGGCTCCAGGTCATCAACCCTTGTCAGTCCCTGCTCAGCTACCTGCATCCTATGGGTGGGCAGGCAGGATCTGGTGTCAGACTGTAGCTCCTGCCTCACTCCTGGAGCAGAGGGAGCCCAGCTGGTGGAGAGAGGGAGGTTTGAGTGATAAGGAAGGGGAAGGGGAGAGAGCAGTGAGCAAGGGGTGGCTCCTTGGGGAAGAGGTGGATCAGGGGTAGGGCCTTGTAGCAAGAAGTGGAGCAATGGTGGGTCTCAAGGGAAGAGGTGGAACAAGGGTGGAGGCCCAGGGAAGAGATGGGGCAAGGGGAAAGGCCTTGGGAGGAAGAGGCACCGGAGGTCCAGTTTTCAGAAATTAGAAAGCTGGTGACCCTAGTTCAGCAAGAGGAAACCCTGAGGAACTGGTTCATGAAGCAGGCAGCCCACATAATAGAGAATGGTAGCATTCCCTAATGGAGAGGCTCAGTGAATTGGTGGGCAAACAAGTTCATGGCACCCCTGTAATGATGAGGCTATAGAACCAGATGATCATCAGCAACCACCGCTACTTCTTTCTCTTCCAGTTGCCACTCAGGATGTTGCTGTTTGAAGGAGCTCACTAAGTGACAGGGAAGAGAAAATGGAGGTTGCAGAATGCCTGAGACCTCACCCTTCAAGCCCCTCAAAGGGATCCCCGCTCTGAGTAACCAGGAGGGGAATGATGAACCTGTGGGAATCCCACCAAATGCCTGTCCCCCCAATCTTACAGAAGACATTCCCAGTTTTCCCTCAGAGGCATTTTCCCCTCATTCCCCTCTAGTCAGGAGTAGGGCAAGGAGATGGGTGCAGAGATATTAACATTTGTGCAGTGTACTCAGTTGCATTCACTTAATTTTTTAAAGACTTGCTGTTGACCTGTAATTTTAAAAATATTTCAATTACACATTCCATCTCATAGTTTTATACATTTTATACTTTATTTGACTTGTGTGGGGCCCTTCCTTCCAAAGTATGAGGAGCTAAGGATGCTTTAAGGTTCAGGATTGGGACCCACAATTCATAGCTTATTACATTGAATGGGGCATAACTGTCTTGTGTCATGATACTATAAACACTTTCATGGCTGTTCTCTCTGCCCCCAGAGTCAGAAATATCCAATGTCCCAAGGATACACAGGAGGGACTGGTATAATGCAGTTAGTGTTATGTGCTACTAGTTTTCAGTGCAGCAGAAGTCTAAAACACAGAAAGGAGGTAGATGAACTTCTTTATAGCTTAGTTCATATGGAGAAAATCAAAACACAATTCCAGTAACAATACAGAGAAATGAAAGCAACTATCACTTACCTGTGCATAAACAACTCTTCTTCCTACCCTCGAAACCTTAATCAGTTTCAGTCTTAGTAGGGATTAATGCTGTATAACAGCCATTAAGTATAGTCAGCACCACTGACAAGGAATAGTAAAAAACAAAATGTCTGCATAGCCCACTCCCAAGCAAATCTTCATAAGAGTGTTAAGAAAGATTGAATGCTCTCAATAACAGAGGTGTGTAAACAAGTGTCAATAGTGAAGCCAAAAACATTGTGCAGTGATTGTAAAACAACTCATCCGCTGCTGTGCATAAACCCAACCCCAAGGTGATAATCCAGTCGAGATGCCATATTATAATTGTCTTTAAAGAGTGCAATGATGTTCAGTTACAAGGGAACAAAACCCTCACAAAGCTATGTTACCCCATTAGTATGTACCAATGCTCCCTCACACATTTTCAGCAGTGTACAGTATGTGAAGATGACCCTTGGCACAGGCAGATGTCATCCTCTGCCCCCCTGCTGTGCCAAGATGTATGCTGTGCCAAGATGTATGCTGCACCATATGACATCTCTGATTTCCCTTGCCTGCTGGGAACCAGGATCAGTGTACATGTAGATGAAATCCTGCTGTCTGTGCAGAATTTGTAAGCGAGTCTTCTCCTGAGCCTATTTGGGATGGCAGCACTCCCTTTTACCCTCACAAATGTTCTGGAGTATGCAGCAGGTGATGATTATACACCTTCATTTTGCAGAGCATAATACCCAATGGATCGGCAATTGTTGCTGCCTACCGCAGTCTATAAACAACAGTAGAGCACACTAGCACAATGGCCAGGCTCAATATTTGACTGTAATTGAATGAGAATATTAAGATTCCAGCAAAACACATCTTTCCTTTCCATATCTCAGTCAGTTCAAGGAGAGGCAGCCCATTCAGGACATTTACCAATCCTCCCTAATATGCAGCTACTAATTTCCAGTTGTTTTGGAAGAGAGAACAACAAAATCCTGCTGGAACAAAGTAAAAATCACCCTGGCAATTGCTTGAGTCAAATGAGGTCCATGTCTGTGCAGTCCTTTAAAATGGAATAAAAGTTTGTGCTCAATGAACACAGAGAGCGCGAGTGAATGTGTAAGGGAGGATGGAATTGGGCCCACGGAATAGATGTTAAAACAGCATGAGGCAATTACAGCTCCTCTAACTCAGCCTCCTTGTGTTGAAGGCATTGTGGCATTTACAGAATTATTTATTATAGCATTCCGTGAGTGCACCACAATGTTTTAGTACATTCTCCTGTAGGTGCTGAGAGGCTTCTATGAGGAATGCATTATAAAGATCTAGACAGACAGACAGATTAGATAGTGTCAGATCAGCTCTCTCATGAGAAACTCAGAAAATAAGTCCAAGAGAGAGGAAATCACCCTTCATGGAGTTTTCCTCAGATCATTCCATTGGGGAGAAAGGGTTTGCCCCCAATGGAAAGAGTTTGTCCCACCATCATGGAGCTCAGTTTATCTACAGGAGGCCAGAGCCATTCATGGGAAGGCCTTCCACCTCTGCAGTGGAGCCCTATTATTGATTGGCTCTTAGGCCATCCTGTAATAAACATGATTATTATTATTGTATAAAATATATAATACATGGCTCCAAGGCCCCTCCTCTCTGGCTTCCTGGCAGTGTAACATCAGCCAATTACTGCCCCATCCCCATCTCTGACAATGGATAATGAAGGGATATTCATTCGTCTTTCCACACATTCATTGTGGCTTGCCAGGGGGCAAGAGAAAGATGAGGCACAAAGAGCTCCTATCTCCACCTCCTCCTTATGCATAGATTCCTGGACGCGTAGAGGGGGCCTCAGTATATTCAAGACTGAGAATGGTACTGCTGATGTAGCTTCCACCTGGAAAAGGGGAGATCCATGTATGGAGGGGACTCGTGGCATGCAAATCTTGAGGGGCTGATCCCCCACATAGGTGAGTGTCTTCTTATAGTTATAGTTCTCCATCACAGCTGGGCAAATATAGCCACCCATATGCTTGGCCCCTATTGGTGAAATTAGTATTTCATAGGAGTAGCTAACATTGACCAAATGGCTCTGGGAATCATGTGTGGACAGAAGTGGATTAAACTTTTGTGAGGCCCTGGGCAAAGCAAGTGGTGGCCCCTCCTATCCCATGGAGCTCGTGCTGGGGAGAAGAGTCGGGGTTGCTCCTTTTTCCGGGGCCCCCAGTTGGCCAGGGCCTCTGGGTATGAGCCCCATTGGTCCAGTGGCTCATTCACTCTGCGTGTGAGGCAAAGACTAAATATGAAGGGTCTGAAGAAAACCATGACCATTAGTTCAGATTTTCCTGGCTTTTGTATATCTTATCCTTAACATTAACACTGATTTTATTTCACTCTTGTGAATGTTTTTAATGATAATGAAACTTGCCTGGACAAAGTGGATAATGGAAGTGCATGCTCCATAGATAGAACTGTAGATCCCTGGTATGATGTGGAAAGATGCTTTGGAAATGTTATATACCGTAACCACCTACGTTCTCTAGTTATTCCTATTGTTTATAGACATTGCTCTCAGCAAGGAAAATAACAGCCCTTACCTTAGGGCCTAATATCCTACAACCCTCACTCTCTTTGAGTAGTACTTAACCAAGCAAAACTTGCAGAGCCAGAACAAGTCATAAGCACCACTAAGATACACCCCTGCAGACCCAGTTCCATCCTTGTTTATACATGAAGCAGTGCCCTTTGTGTTTAGTGGACTTACATTTTTAATTTTCAGAGGATAATGTGATTTAAATATATGGAATTAGTTTGACTTAAGTAAGGACTTAAGGGGGACTTAAGACGTTTACGGACTTCTGCATAGGGATGAACTTCACCCAGGGGTAGTCCCATTTTTCTCAACACCAGTAAGAACTGCAGAAATGGAGCTTTTCCTTACAGTGATCTAGAAATATCCTATATAATTATGGACATGGTCTTGCAAGCCTCTGCATGGGGAGCTGAAGGGGTTGCGCATGTAGAGGGCTTTCAGGATTGAGGCCAACACAGTCACAATATATATCAATGTGCCTACAGAGCTACTGTGAAATAGTTTTCTCCCCTTCCTCGCATCACTCTGGTATCTCCATAGACTTGGATTGAAATAATTTCCCTTTTTAATTTCACATCACGATGACATCAGGATTGGGACTCCACAGGCTTCCGCTGCAATAATTGATGCTATTTGCATTCCACATTCTAACAGCTTCATAACAAGATCTCTATAGACTTGCACTGAATTTGTTTTCCCACCAAAGTCTTCTAACGCAGCAGCAATATAATGACATTTTAATAGGGTCCCCGTAGGCTTGCGATGCAATTGTCAAGAGAAAATTGTGATGATGTTAATTGAATTGGGAGATAACATTGTTAACATAAAATGTGAAAAGTAATTGCTCTGTGAACTGAGGAATCTTACAAATTCAGGGACTGATCCTGCAAAGACTTATGCACATGAGTAAGTTTGCTCATGTGAGTTGTCCCATTAAAATTGACTATGCCTCACAAGAGCAGTTATACACACATGTAAGTCTGCAGGAGCAGGCCCTAAAAATGGAAATGTTTTAGGCCTTTTATATTCCCTGCCTTCATACACAAAATGGCTAATCCAAATTAAACAATTAGGGAATTGCACCTTGGCTGTGACAGTTTATATACACATTTCTCCTCATGTGATCTATAATTATCTGGAAGAGTGATGTATCTGTTACCATAGGGCATCTTAACTGTTCTCAACTGTAATAATGGATACTTAGCAAAGCACTTTAAAAGGCTTGGGTGAAATACCGACCCTACTGAAGTCAATGAGAGTTTTGCCATTGATTTCAATGGGACCAGAATTAACAGGAAACATTAATGACCCCAGTCCTGTATGGAGATCCAGGGACAGAAACGCTCATGCCCACAAGAAGTCCCACTAGCTCACTCTGAGAATCAAGGCATCTGCACAGTCACAGAGTGCTCAGTGCAGCCCAGAAAAAATGTCCCCTTTTTGTTGATTCAGCAGTCTGAAAGGGACTTTAGAAACTATCTTAGGCAGCAAAGGACTCCCCCAGCTGGTGTGGCCAGTATAGCCTGCTTTATGCCACTCACTACTCCTACCCTGGGCACAGAGTATCCAGTCCTCATCTGGTGAAATGTTTCAGGCATTGCTGTTCAAGCTGGGGTAAATTAGAGCTATTTCAAGGCTTCTCTAATTTATACTAGAGCTAAACCATCTCCATGCAAGTCAGAGGATGCCAGTTAGAGGATCCCAGCTCTCCCTCCACTCCATTGAGCTCAGGGGCAGCAGAGCGATACATTATTTTTAAGCATAGCACTGGCATTTATAAATCAAATACTACATGCCATATGAGTATTTATAATTATTATTGATTAGCATTTGTGTTGAGGTTGCATGTAGGAGCCCTATTCATGAAGCAGGTCCTCGCTGTGCTAGGCTCTGTACAAACTGGGAACAAAAAGAGTGTCCCTGCTCGAAAGAACTTACAATCTAAGACAAGAGACAACAGAAGGAGAAAGACAGATGGAAGAGTACATGGAAACAATGAGACAATCTTGCATGATAGGCAGTCGTACCAGCACACCAGCAGTCTAATCAATTTTTTTTTGTAGGCATCACGGAAAAGAAGAGTTTTGAAGAAGGATAAGGAGGGGTTTTTGTATGATTCAGGGAATTACTTCCAAGGATGAGAAGCAGCATGAGAGAAAGCACAAAGCTGTGTACTTGAAAATGTAACAAATGGGAGATGGAGGCTGCCGTCACGGGCTAATCAACAGCAAGCATCGACAGCTCGTTAGTGAATCAGGGATGATAGGTAGGGTTGGGATAGGCTATGAAGGGCATTGAAAGTGAAGACCGGTACCTTATGTTTGATGAGGTAACAAAGGAGGAACCTGAGGAGGGATGCAAAGAATAGGGTAACATGTTCAAAGTGACTATCTAGGAAAATGATCTTTGCAGCAGAATTCTGAATGGATATGAACATGCCAAGATGGCATTTGTCAGGTCCAGAGAGAAAGATGTTGCAGTAATTGAGAGCCTGGACAAGAATTTAGTTGTGTGGATGGATGGCTAGGAAAGGCAGTATCTTAGGCATGTTATGCAGAAGGAATGGGCAATATTTTTAGCATATTTTACTGAATATGTTATTCTGTGGCTGTTAATACGTCACTTCTTTAAAACAGTGTCATGAATGGCAGAGTGTAGCTTAGATTTATTAGAGTTTTTACTTCTCATTTTGTTTTCATAGATATTGTTCTTGACTGAATGTCTTGCATACCTAACCACCAACACCATGGATTTAAACTGCATGTTGAAACATAAAGTTTGAAATTTGTGTTTCAGAGGTTATACTGTTGTCACGCTGTCTGGAGTAGCTCACAACTGTGAGTGCCTACCTTAGGGAAGACTGTCCAAAAACCAGGCAGACACTGGTGTGTGTTCTATAATTAGATTTCACAAGCCAATGACAAATGTGAACTCCTGGATCAGTATCACAGTCTTACCATGGAGTCACAGACAATCCCCTTAGACCAGGGCTAGTCAATAGGTGGGCTGTGGGCCAAATCCAGACCACCAGATACTGTTGACTGGACTTTGTATTTTGTATTTACTTATTATTATTATCATCATTTTTTGATTATTTTATCTGGAGTCTGGACCTTGACTATACCTTAACCATGAAATTTGGACCTTGACAAAAAATAATTGACTACTCCTGCCTCAGACTCTCCAATCTATCTTGCCACTCAGACAAATTGGACTTTGTGATAAAAGGTTACTTAAACCAAAAAATGACATCACCTCAGGTTGCTACTAGTCCCAAGAGACCATTCACTTACCCCAGATCAGTTGGTACCCTAAATCTCTTATTAAATACAGCACTGGTAGTCAATTCTATAGTAAACTAACTAAAGGTTTATTAGCTAAGAAAAGGGAATGAGAGGTTAAAGCAGGTAAAATATATATACAGGTGAGTCACAGGTGGCAGAGATGTAGTCATTTGCCATGTTCCCAAAAGTCTCTCAGGGCTACCTAGAACAACTTTGGGGATCGCCATCTTCTTGTTCAGTTATTCTGCCCTGTTAGAATCCGAACAGTCGAGAGATGCAGGATCTTTCCCTGAATTGATACTTATAACGTCTTCTCACAGAAAACAAGGTGATAGCGTCACTATCCACGTGGGCATAAATGGCATAGCATTACAGCTTTTCTTTTAATTGCGGAGAGGAAGAAATGCATTTTGTGTCTTTGACCTCTGATCATTACACACAATGGCCACTTGCTTGGAAATTAGTACTTTTCTGTTAAAGTTCTTCATTAGCATTCCAGAAGGCTTCTTTTTCACTTGATGGGTTATTTATTTACACAATATAAATGGTTGCTATTACATTATAACAGGATTACAGATAAGTGAAAACAATGCATGTAACATCCCAATAGTTTTCATGAAGTTTAAACACCAAATACACTCATACATTTAACAACTACTTTGATCTATACTAATACACAAGTGAATTGTCCAGGGACTTTAAAGAGCTGGTACCTGGTCTACCAGCATCACACTATTGTTACTTGGTGCAGCTCAAAATTTGGCTTCTGCCAATAGTGATGAAATTGAGTTTGAAGTGTATTTTTTCACAGATACTCATAAAATAAAGCAGGTTAGCTAAAACAATTGCAGAGAGGGAACACAGGGTGACACAATCCTTCAACACTGATGATGAGGATAAACGGGAATTCTTTAACATTGTTGAGGGAGAAGTTTTAACATGACTGATGAAAATAAAAAGATTTTTTTCTTCAGTATTAATCCAGCTACACTTTTGACCTAAATAGAATTTGTGTATCCAGACTTTTAGAGGTGAAAGAACAGATTGCAAAACTTCTATACCTCTAGTTACAGAGCAGCAAGAATTTATACAAGAAGACACAAAAAGAAGTTACTGCCATCACTATTGCCTAGGGCTCTGATATAGCTTTTAGCTGCAGTCCTGACCTCTTTCTGCCTCCTTTGCACTACAATGGGCATTACTAGAGCTAGAGGCTCAGGAGAGTCTCTTCCTAGCTAGGCAGTGACCTACAGAGGGAAGAATTCTTGTATCTTCTCTCATCCTTGCACATCCATGTATGAACCAGGAACACTTTGGTCCTTAACAGTATTGCCAACTCCAAGCTTTCAAAGATCATGAATCAAGTCCCAGAAATCATGAGAATGGCTTAACAATGATGAGATTTTGTTAAAAATTACTAATATAAGTTGGGTTCTTTTTATTTACCTTCAGGTTTCTGAGTTATTAGGAGCACATGGATCATGTTTCCACCTTTTTTCCACAACCATGAGGGCTAGAAACCTTAAAAAAAAAAAAAAAAGCTACTTGAGATTCTCATATAATCAGCTGACTCCAGGTGCTGAGGGCTTTAAGAAGAGCACTAGATATCATGAGATAAAATTGCAAGTGTTGGCAATGACTGTGCCTGACTTTAGTGCCATTAAATTGACATAACCCTGCACCCGTCCACACACAGTAGCCATTTAAGTCGATTTAAAGTGCCCTCAAAATTGATTTCTGTACTCCACCAAAACCAAGGGAGTAACGCTTAAATCGACGTCTCCGGGTCGACTGTGGCTTAGTGTGGACGCATGCAGACTTTACTGGCCTCCGGGAGCTGTCCCACAGTGCTCCATTGTGACCGCTCTGGACAGCACTCACAATGCTCCACTGTGACCGCTCTGGACAGCACTCTCAACTCGCTGCTCTGGCCAGGTAGACAGGAAAAGCCCCGGGAACATTTGAATTTCATTTCCTGTTTGGCCAGCATGGCGAGCTCACCTGCACAGGACACTCACCATGCAGAGCTCCTCAGCACAAGCCACCATGCAGAGCTCATCAGCAGAGGAGACCAACCAGCGCAAAAGAGCTCCAGCATGGTCCACAAAGGAGATTCAGGATCTCATAGCTATCTGGGGAGAGGAATCCGTGATGGCAGAACTCCATTACAACAAACGGAATGCCAACACGTTTGCCAGAGTCTCCAAGGCCATGCTGGATAGGGGCCACAGCAGGGAGGCACAGCAGTGTCGTGTGAAAATTAAGGAGCTGAGGCAAGCGTTCCAGAAAGCAAAAGAGGCAAATGGACGCTCTGGGGCACCCTTGCGGACATGCAGATTTTACAACGAACTGAATCAAATACTGTGGGGGACCCCCACCACCATTGCACCAGTGTTTGTGGACTCCTCTGATGGGGTAACGGTGAGGAATGACAATTCAGATGACAATGAAGCTGATCAGGAAGATGATACCACGCAGCAGCAGGCAAGCAGAGAGACTCTGTTCCCAAACAGCCAGGAACTGTTTATCACCCTGGAACCAATACCCTCAGAACCCTCCCAAGGCGGCAGCCCAGATGGGGAAGTCAGCGAAGGTACTTCTGGTGAGTGTCCCTTTAGGGATAAGATAAGGCATGATTTAAAAGGAAGCATTTATTAATGATTAACTTGGAATGCATGCATGGCTAGAACAGCTATTGGAAAAGTCTGTCAATATATTCGGGAATGGAGAGGTAATCCTCCAGGGAGATTTCAATGAAAGTGTCCTGAAGACAGCATTGAACCTTTTCCAGGAGGTTTCTGGGGAGAACAGCCTTATTTTGTCCTCCATAGTAGCAGACTTTACCATGCCACCCTGGGATCAGGTGCTCTGGGACCATCACATAACACAGCATTGCAGCATATGCTCCTGGTTGTTGCTTCGATTCCAGCAACATCCATTCTTTATCTCTCTGTGTAATCCTCAGCAGCGTGATATCGTTCACGGTAGCCTGTTTGAAACAGGGGACAGTCAATTTCAGACGTTCCCGCTGGGCTGCTCATATATCTGGCTGGAATCCTCCCCACAGTATCCCAAGCGGCATGTGTGTGTTTTCGTGGGGGGGGGGGAGAAACCTCCATGAGAGCAGCAGCTTGGGTGGGGGGGCTGTTTCTGTTGCAGCAGCACGGAGCCACGTGGTGGAGGGAGGCAGTTTATTGTGGGTTGTGGTGCGTGCAGGAGCAAGGAACCTCCATGAGACCAGCAGGGTGATGGGGTTTGGAGGAAGAGAAAACGCTGTGGGCTGCTTGTGTTGGGGGCATGTGTGTGTTTGTGGGGCTGAGCTGCTTCTGTTGCAGCAGCAGGGAGCCTCACGGTGGCGGGGGGCGGTTTACTGTGGGAAAGTAGAGCATTGTAAAGAATGTGGATCAAACCGAAAGAATACGGCTTACCATGGCCGCCTGCATGGTGGTTTCTGTTGCCTGGCCCTGGGAGAGGGTGTCTGATGTGATATCTGTACAGCAAAGCTACAGGCAGTCAATTTAAGGTGCAAAATGCGACCTTGTACAGAAAGCATATGCACTCTGTGAATACTTTGTTTCACTGTGAAAGACTGTTCCCATTGTTCTGGAGAATGTGTCTATGTATCTTATAACCTTTTTCCTTCTTTCCTCCTACAGCCAGCGTGGTCCGCCCCCACCCGCGCTAACATCCCCTTCGGAGAGGCTAGCGCAGATAAGAAGGAGAAGGAAGCGCACAAGAGAAGATTTGTTTGGCGAGCTCATGAATTTCTCCCTCAGTGAGGCAGCTCGAAACAAAGCATGGAGAGAAAAATTTTTAGAGTTTCAGAGCACATCCAGGGCAGCAGTAGCAGCACGGGAGGAGAGACGACAGGAACGGAAGGAGAGATGGCAGGAGTGGGAAGAAAGGAGGATGGAAGCAATGCTGCGGATAATGGAGGATCAGAGTGACACGCTCTGGTGTCTGGTGGAGCTTCATCAGGACCAAAGATTGCCTCTGCAGCCCCTATGTAACCACCTCCCCTCCTCCCCAAGTTCCATTGCCTCCCCACCCAGACGCGGGGTGAGAACGCGGGTGGGGGGGAGGCTCCGGGAACCGAGCCACTCTACCCCACAATACAACACAAGCAGCATGCGGCTCAGTTTCTCAGAAAAGTTTTAAAAATGTGCTGTGTCTTTGTCCCCTCCACCCCCATCCACCACACTGACTGGTTTTCCTCCTCACCCACCCCTTCTGGGCTATCTTGCCAGTCTTCCCCTTTGTTTGTGAAGAATCATTAAAGAATGCATGCTTTTTAAAAAAGAGACTTTATTTACTCCGCAAATGTGGGGGAAGGGAATAAGGATGGTGGGAGGCTTATCGCAGAACAGAGCAAGGGAGCAGGTTTTCAACAGCTCTATAGGGCTGGAGGGTGGGAGGCTTATCGCAGAGCAGAGCAAGGGAGTGGGTTTTCAACAGCTTTTTGGCCAGTCACAAAACTGTTTTTCAAGGCTTCTCTGAGGCGCAGCGCTTCCTGGTGGGCTCTTGTACTTGCCCTGGTGTCTGGCTGCTCATAAGTAGCGGACAGGACATTTGCCTCTGCCTCCCACCCCGCCATAAAAGTCTCCCCCTTGCTCTCACAGAGATTGTGGAGCACACAGCAAGCAGCAATAACAATGGGCACATTTCTTTCGATGAGGTCTGAGCGAGTAAGTAGGATTCTCCACCTGGCCTTCAGATGGCCAAATGCGCACTCCACAACCATTCTGCACTTGCTCAGCCTATAGTTGAACAGCCCCTGACTCCTGTCCAGGGATCCCGTGTATGGCTTCATAAGCCAGGGCATTAAGGGGTAGGCTGGGTCCCCAAGGATAACGATTGGCATTTCAACACCCCCCACAGTAATTTTCTGGTCTGGGAAGAAAGTCCCTTGCGTCAGCTGTCTATACAGCCTAGAGTTCCTGAACACATGAGCGTCATGAACCTTTCCCAGCCACCCCACGCACATGTCGGTGAAATATCCCTTGTGGTCAACCAGTGCTTGCATGACCATTGAACAATACCCATTGCAGTTTCTGTACTCTGCACCCTCGTTGTCTGGTGCCAAGATAGGGATATGAGTGCCATCTATAGGCCCTCCCCCACAGTTAGGGAATCCCAGCACGGCAAAGCCATCTACTATAGCCTGCACGTTTCCCAGACACACAACCCTGGATAGCAGCAGACCAATGATTTCCCTGGATACTTGCATCACAGCAGCCCCCATTGTAGATTTACCCACTCCAAATTGATTCGCGACTGACCAGTAGCTGTCTGGCATTGCAAGCTTCCACTGGGCTATCGCCACTCGCTTCTGAACTGTGAGGGCTGCTCTCATTTTGGTATTCTCGCGCTGGAGGGCAGGGGAAAGCAAGTCACAAAGTTCCATGAACGTGCCCTTTCGCATGCGAAAGTTTCTGAGCCACTGCGAGTCATCCCAGACCCGCAGCACTATGCGATCCCACCAGTCAGTGCTTGTTTCCCTGGCCCAGATTCGGCGTTCCGGAGCATGAGTCTGCCCCATTGCCACCAAAATTGCCAGGTTGTCGGGCCCCTTACTTTCAAAAAAGTCAGTATCCACGTCCATGATGTCCTCATCACTGTCGTCACTCTCCGGATAGCGCAGTCGTCTCCTGATCGCATTCTTGTGCATACGATGCAGCATAAAGTCCACAACAATGCGCGAGGTATTCACAACGGCCATTACTGCAGCGGTTACCTGAGCAGGCTCCATGCTTGCACTGCTATGGCGTCAGCTCAGGCAGCAAAAGTGCACGAAATGACTGTTTGCAGTTGCTTTCACAGCGGGAGGGGCACTGCGGGGTGGGTCGGTTTGGGAACGGAGAAAGCTCAAAATGGCGTCTGCTGGGACTCTGGGAACTGTGCGATAGCTACCCACAGTGCACCACTGGAAATGGTGCCTGCTGGGACTCTGGGAACTGTAGGGTAGGTACCCACAGTGCACCACTCGCTATGTCGACGCTTCCCACTGTAGTGTGGACGAATAATGCCGACTTACTGTGTTTAGTGTGGATGAACAAAATCGATTTTATACAGTCTGCTTTACAAAATCGACCTTAACAAAATCGACATAAGTTTGTAGTGTAGACATACCCTGTTATAGCAAAATGAAATGAATACAGCAAACTGAGACACATCTAAGTCTGTTCTTTTCAGCTATAACACTGAATAGCAGAGTTACACTAATGTCTATTGACAGCCTTTCAGCTTCATAGAACATGCACATAGCCAAAATTATCTCACCTGATAAGAAGCAAATATTAAAAATATTCAGCAGCATATAGCTCATCCTGTTTGGAAATAAACTAGTCAGGGTATGTTCAAGGTAAATTCATTGGAGATGTTTCTGAGAGCATCAGCCTTGACCTACATCTCACAAGCAAGACCCTTGGACAGTAGAAGGTATATGGATCAATACAGAAAACAAACAATTAGCAATGGCAAAAAATGCCTTTTTTCTCAAGAGAGGCCCAGAGTTATTAATCTGTCGTGGGATTCATGCAGATCTATTCCTCAGCTGGATGAAAGTTTTCACAGTAGTGTACCCAATAAGGGACTTCATAACTCAAGGGCTTCTGCCATCGACTTTAGTGGAAGGAGGAAGAGGCTCTGTGTTAGTAGACACCATAAGCTGTTCACCATCTGCCAGATGTTAGATTAAATATATTGATGGTCTCAGTCCAGACAAGGCTCCACATCACCAAATCATGGCTCCAATTAGCTCTACAGTAGCTGGCTATCTTATCTGAGTGGCCAGGGCTTTAAAAACCAGGGAGTCTGAAGTATACCAAACTAGCAGACGTGATCTTTTCAGGAGAGTGTGGAGGCACACTGGTGAGGCTGGGTGGAGAAAGCTGCACTGATACTCTCTGTACCATACCCGTTTTGTGACCAAACAGAAGATTTCAAGTTCTAGTATCATCAGTCCAGCAGTTTTACTGAGCACTGAATTCCTCATAGGCAAAAACATTATCTCCTGCAGCCATAGATGGGACACTAGATGGGGTGGGCTCTGAGTTACTACAGAGAATTCTTTACCAGGTGGGGTGGGCTCTGAGTTACTATAAAGAATTCTTTACCAGGTATCTGGCTGATGGGTCTTACCCTCATGCTCAGGGTCTAACTGATTGCCATATTTGGTGTCGGGAAGCAATTTCCCCTGGGTCAGATTGACAGAGATCCTGTGGGTTTTCAGCCTTCCTCTGCAGCACAGGTCACTTGCAGGTTCAAACTAGTGTTAATGGTGGATTCTCTGGAACTTGAAGCCTTTTAAAATATTGACATGCATTGTTTGTGGTAGTTATATCTAGTGCCACATTTGCAGTAGTGCACATTCTAAGGGTATGTCTTCACTACCCGCCGGATCGGCGGGTAGCAATCGATGTTTTAGCGATCGATTTCTTGTGTCTCGTTAAGATGCGAGAAATCGATCGCTAGCGGCACCCCCGTCGACTCCGTAACTCCAGCTTGCTGTGAGGCACCGCCGTCCGCCGCTGCCATGAGGACAGCAGGTAAGTCGTTCGAAGATACGCCGACTTCAGCTACGTTATTCACATAGCTGATGTTGCTTCAGTCGATTCTTCCCCCCACCCAGTGAAGACCAGCCCTAAGTGGCACTAACTCACCACATGTGACAATGGTACTGTGGAGAGTGCAGTGAGATAATGTCAAAGTTTTAATGGCTCCACTGTAATGTTTATTCACTGCAGTGTAGTAAGAACTCAGGCTCTGAGAAGATATAATTCAATATCCTTTCTGATAGCACTTGGTGGGATGGAGGGATGTAATCCCCTGGAAGGACATTAACAAGTGCTTTGCACAATCCCTTTTTTAACAGGGAAGCAGGGTGGCTACCCACTTTGTATAGAGCTAAGCTCTTAAAATCAGATCCTTAGCTGCTGTAAATCAAAGCCAAGGGACTACTCATGTGCTTACAATTAGGAACATGCTTCAGTACTTAGCTGTATCAGGGTCTAAGTGTCGCAAACATGCATTCAAACACAAATTATCTCCAAACAGTTACAGGTTTCACCAAAGTCCACAAGGGAAAATGAAGTACTTCAATAAATTATTTTCATTTTGACATCATAATTCTCTCTCTCTCTCTCTCTCTCACACACACACACACAAAACAACCACATCTCTACATAGAAATGTATGAATTCTGGGTGTTTTTAGGCTTGCTTTTCATTCCAAGCCTGAAGGACCAATGGCAGCAAGAATGTGAGTCTTTCCAAGTGGCCTCAAGGGGCTTATTTGTCTGTGTTCAAGCCTTTTGCAAACATCTCATTGCTGCTTTTCTTTCTGGCTTCCATGTCAGGTGTGCAGCTGAGCTTCGGTTACCTGCTGAGGTAAGTTAGAGTTTTGTAGTGTACATAAGGCATATGAATAATGTACGTGAAGTGTGCATACTCCTGAAAGCAAAAGGATTGCATTGGGACATGAAAAGTGATAGGGACCACAAGTCTCAGGTTTCCTTAGCCCCAGTGAGCAGTTGAACAAGGCTCCATGCACACACATCATATCTCCTGCCATGCCCCTAGGACACATTGCATGTCTTTATTCCTTTTACACACTATACTGATCTGTCTGTAATTATAAATATATGCTTACTGTCACCTCAAAGGGCTTCACATGATGGGGGTGTTCCCTTTTCAGGGAGTTTACATCCTCGGCATTCCTCTTTCAGAAACTCTGCACTAGAGCGTGATAGCCTCCTGCTGAAATTTAGCTTAGCTCAAAGAGATTTCCGCTTAAAGTCCAGAGCAATGTGGAGGGAAAAAAAGCAATTTTTCTGTCACCTATTGGATGTGGATTGATTTTAAAGCAACAAAGGTGATTCTTCCTACTGATGATTGGCTTCCTTTGCAGATTGGTTTTACGGTAAGGATGTCTAGGTGGTAGGTACACAAGGTAGATCTGCAACATGTTAAAAGGTCAGTACAGTTCTTATTCATTTTTGGTTTAGCCTCTCTACTTCAAGTAACCAGATAGGCCCGCTGAACAAATATGTCCTCCTGGTTGTGCTGTTTGTTGTGCCTGGTTGGTACACAGCAAGTCCAGCCACAAGACTGTGTTCCTCTTGCAGCATTCTTCCACAAGCTGGCAGATAAAAAAGTATCTGTCTGTCTGATTATTGTTAATTTAATGATTAATTATTATATTACAGTAACACCTAGGGGCCCTGAATGAGCTCAGGTCCCCATTATACTAGATGCTATACATACATTACTAAGAGACACTTCCTGCCACAAAAAGCGTATAACCTAAATAGACAAGACAAATGAAGTATTACAATCTCTGTTTCACAAAGGAGAAACTGAGGCACGGAAGAGATTAAGTGGAGAACAGCAGAAATCTAAGATTGAGCTGAGAACTGAACATTGATTTCTGAGTCCCAGGTCAGCTTTTTTCCCCATCAGCCGCTGATGGCATCCCTGAAAGTGTTTGATAGTGAGAGTACAATTGCCTAAAAAGCCTTCTCTTCCTTGTAAGGGACATTTAATCAGGGATGACATTACCTGAAAAGCTTGTAATCTTTTCAAAGCCCTGGAGAGAATTTTTTTAGATCAGTGTTCACTGGACATTAGCAAGCAGAAACTTTATCCTTCATCCTATGAAAATACAACAAGGAAAACAATCTCATTGTGGTTTCCTGTTACTACATGGACCCTCTTTCTTGCAGTTTTACTAAGATGTTTGTAAGAGAGAGTAGAAACATGTAGCATCAAGCAAGGATGCCAACTATCCGGCAAAATCCTTCCTGCCAAACAAGTTGATTTATGAATACTCTATACACAAGGAACATCTGTGTTTCATGTTTCCATCGAGTTTTGTGAGAAATGTTTGCTCCATTTCAATTACTTCTTAATAATGTGTTGTGCATAGTCAGCAAACCTTGGAAAACTGTGCGAATCTTTCACTTATAAAAAACTGGCATAGATTCTAAGGCCAGCAGGGATCATTATGATTATCTAGTCTGACCTTCTGCATCACACATCATTTGGCAGTTTGCCTGGTTTATCCCTGGAGAAAAAAGAAACCAGTCCTTTTTAAAAGGAAACTTTATGGCATCTCAGGGTATTTTGCTGTTGCTCCTTGGACCTTTCTTGCACTGACTGATATTTCTATGGCAGCTGAGCAGTGGTATCCATGAAAAAATTACAACTCCTAACAGCCATTGATCCTACTGCTTTGGTATTTACAGTACTGCCTTCTAGGGGGTCATTTAGAGATAGAAGAGGAGACTGAACAGAAATTATAATTTAAAAATTGTTGGAAATTAAAATAACTTTATTTTTCCTCTTAGTAAAGCAGACAGCGCAGAGACCATTGGTATGTTTCATAGGCGCTGGTGTGATCATTGTAGTATTCCAAGAACTTATGATCAGCTTAACTAGAGAGAATGGCAATTGACACTAGGGTGACCAGATGTCCCGATTTTATACAGACAATCCCAATTTTTGGGTCTTTTTCTTATATAGGCTCCTATTGCTCCCCATCCCCTGTCTCGATTTTTCCCATTTGCTGTCTGGTCATCGTAATTGACACAATAATTTACAAGCCAAAATTCTTGGCTCAGGTTTGTACATGGAAATTAGGGGAAGGCTGAGGAAAAATAGTGGGCATTTGAGGTTGAGTTTCCTTTCTTGAGAATAGTCTCACTCTCTGTTGATTCACCCCACCACTGGCGATGCTTGTTATTGCACTGTAATAAAGATGAATGATTAACTATGAGGGTATGTTCCCTTTAAAAAAACTATGTTGGATCTGAGCATCAGACCAGGCATCAGTGACTTCTTATGAGTTCTAAACCTGATTCTGACACTCATTCCATCTGTGGAGGACATCGGGTACCCTGTCTTCCTCAGTTTTGCCATCTGTAAATTGAGGATGCTGATAACAGCCCTTGCTTACTGTGCAGGAGTGCTGTGGGGATTAATTAGTTCCTATTTTAAAACTGCTTTGAAATTTAAAAATGCTATCTAGGTGTTAAGCACTATCACATCTAACAGGAAGTGTCCTTATGGAGAATACAGTGAAGCTTTCAGTTATTTCCCCAGCAGGTAGGTAAGTAGATGCTAGACAGAGAGACAGAAAGCTTAGAATTATGTCAGATTTGTGGTAAATTATGCCAGCTTTGCATTATCTAATTTGTAATTGGGGTATCCAACATACTGTGGATAGCAAATATATTGTGATATCGTTTATATTGTCTTCTGCATTATACTCCCATATTTACCTCTTCCTGCTCTGGAATGTGTATAACGGATCATATACATCACTGGTATAAACCCACTGAAATCAGTGGAAGACATACTATGATGAATATGGCCCACAGCGTCCATCAACAACATGGCACTAACACTTTTAACCTACAGTGAACATCTTGTTGTTGTGTATATTCAAATAGCCAAACTTTTAAAAGATGTGGGCCTGGATATGCAGAATAGCACCGTACAAAGGGTGGTTGCCTTTTTTCTTCATGTAAATTACACACATTTATACAAACTGCACTAAAGGACTAATGTACTGGTATGAATCCCTCCTCTCTAACCGGTGAGACTTTCATGAGGAAAGGGAACTGGTACCTCGCATTTTGCATAAGTTACCCACTGCAAGGAAAGAGGAACAAAGGCAAACAACTGATTTCCAATTTAAGAGACAGCCTGAATGAGATACTTTTATTTCCTATTATCTTGAAGGCTCTAGCAAGAATTGCCCATTTAAATAAAATACTTTTTGTTTGTTGTCCGTGACATCTCAAGCCTAGCCTCTGTTAAATGAAACCTGATGAAACTGAGATACAATTTGGAGGAGTATATCTGAGTAGGAAATCATAAAATGAGACCATGTTGATAAAAATAAAATGCCTTTCTGCTCTGGCATTTGTTGTAAGTTCAGATACCAAATATCTGGTTTGAAACAAGCTGGTATTTTTAGTGTATTGCTTCAGGAAAGTGGACCAACTTCTGCCTTCTTTTACCCCTCCAGGTAGCCACACTGAAGTCAGTGAGCATTGCAAACAGAAGTGGGCCCACAATCTTGAATCACTGTAGATAGATGGAATCCAAGGGCAATTTGTATTATCTCCAAATGTTCTGCTTGAAAATTATCAAAGAAAAAGTGAGATGATATTTTATCCTTATGGCGGTAAACTAGAGAACAAAGCCTAGAGCCAGATTTCCTTAAACAATGCTAGTGATAGAAGTAGCTATAGTGAAGTGAAATAGTGAAGTTATATGTCCCAGACTCTTTCAAATCCTGTTCCACTCCATCTTTATGTAATTCAGCATCAGTAGTGCTCTGTCATCTGAGACCCAGGGCTTGGGCTGGGAATGGCACAGAGTTACAAAACTCTCACCACATGTCTCAGGTCATATACTCCACTGATTAAAACATGACGTAATACAGACAACAGTTTTGAAGAGACCCAGTGACCTACCCTCCTAGTTTAAACGAAGATGCAGTAATGATGGCCACAGAAGGGAAGAGAAAACAAACACAAGACCGAAAGGGAGAAACCAAATATTTACTCCAGTTTGTAGCTCTCTTCAGGCTATCATGAGGTCTGGAAGAAAACATGAAAATTGAGACACAAGAGAGAGAGAACATGGCCCTATATTTTGCAGTCTAGAGTGGTGGGGTTTTTGTTTCGTTTCATCTCTAAGTGTGATTTACCATTACTCTGTCCACATGTGATCATTTAGGTATCATACTTGATCTTGCAAACTCTCACTTTAGTGTTTAAGTTCTTATCTGAATCCAGCAGGAACTGTGAGTGCTTAGCACCTCTGAAAACTAGACCCAAAGTTGTAGAGTCAGTTAGTGGCAGAGATGGAAATAGAACTTAGGTCTCCGAATCCTACCCATTGCACCATGCTACTTATTCTTTCCATACAGCTTGTTGTTGCTGTAAATTGGAATCTACCGTTGTTGTATTGGGTTCATTTCTAAGGCCCTTACAGCTTCTCTGTAAGTATACTTGAGATTAGCGCCGATTCATCAACTTATTGCCAGCAATCAGTCTGACTGTACCAGTTCAGCCCTCGAGTGTGGAGGAAGAAGACTGTTTTCCATTTAGTTGTCCCTCAACCTGTCGGGAAATTTGGGGCATATGTTCACACTAGCCCTGCTGGCATTTCCTTAGTCAATGTAGCATCGCTGCACTGTGACCTCCCTTGCCCCTAGGCAGAGACGGACAGGTAGGGTGGGAGGCAATGAAGAGGCACTGGACCTTCACCCTGGTCTACAGAAACTCTCCTGAGATCTATACTGGTCTTGGGGTATTGGTAGTTTCAAAGGCTGCAACCCAGAGGAGGGAAAGCAAACTCTACTCACTCATTGGTAGAAGATGCTAAGGAAACATCACAAATGCAAACTGTTGGAGTCTCCTCACCCTTAGGTGGGAATAATCCATCTAGGACAGTGGGTCCCAAACTTTAATAACCTGTGAACCCCTTTCACTAAAATGTCAAGTCTTGCAAACCCCCTCCTAAAAACGAATATTTCCAGGGATTTTTCTCTGTAACTTGAGCATAAATTATAAAAGTAGTGATCTTTGAAATATAAAATTTGTTTATATTATATGCTTCTTACACACTATTTATTAATTATTATTGATAATAACAGTATTTTTATTACATTATGAAAAGAGAAACACTCTTCCAAGATCTCACTTTTGTAGCTTGTATCACTTTGAATAAGCCCGTTATAAGACAAGGCTCCTATGTTTCATCCAGGAGTATCAGATGTGAAACAGCATGAAGGTATTTAAGAAGCCAACTCAAAGAGTTCCTCCTACACAAGAATTCAGGTCTTGAGCAGTCCAGGCAAACTTTGCATATTACAATAAAGCTTAACCTCTTCCTCGTAAAAAAATTAAAAACAATATTAGCTGCCTATTTAATTTTAAAAACAGCAAAAAGTAGTTCCCTCTCTTTCCATTTCTTATAAGGAGTTTTGAAGTTTAAATCTCCTCAGTGTGATAGATATGCTTGCTTAGCTCTTGGAAGTCCAGGGTTCTCTGGGCTGCTGGCTATGTGCTGCCCGGAGTCCTAGGGACAGCTTGTCTGTCATTAGGGAATTTTTTCCTGAGAATCCCCTATAACATTTCATGAACCTCCAGAGGTTCACGAACCCCAGTTTGGGAACCACTGATCTAGGAAAAAACTTGTCCCTTAGCAAAGGGATTCATTCTCACAGTGCACTGTTTATATGCCAAAACCAGAGGGCTTTGTTCATCCATTTCTGAGTTATTGATGAGTCAGAAAAAGAAGCCAGTTTAAAAAAGAAGTTTTTTAAACTGAAAAATATCTGGGTTGGATTTGCCTCCCTACTGTCCCATAATTCAAAAATAGCCGAAGGGATTTCCCTCAGACATACCATAAAAAAATCACTCCTAGATTAAGACTTAAGCAGGTCATGGAAAATTTCAGCCCTAAAAGGAGAATTTATGAATTAAGGTGTTACAATGAAATTTCATGGGTAATGAGACTGGAACTATGAGAAAGAAAGAAAGAAAGAAAGAAAGAAAGAAAGAAAGATATTGCTTAAAGTGTCTAAGATCCGAACAAATCTGGAGACCTAGACTGCACAGCTGTTTGTTTTTCTAGAAAAACCAAATAAATGAAATTGTAATAAGCCTCTCCTTCCTTCACAACTGCTCTGACAGAGTCTAAGTACTGTATTATCTGATTGACTTACAAGCAATAACAGAAGAATCCAAAGTTTCCCGCTGCAGTTTCTGCCAAATGATCAGAATGATAGAAGAATAGGGGCCAGTAGGGTCTCTGATAATAGAGCCAACCCTAATCAGTCTGTGAACAAGGCTGCTGTCATTTATGAGTGGCTGCAGAAATGTTTCTCACGTAACAGGGTCTGATAAGATACACTTAATATGCTCAAGCAAAATTTATCACCTAATCCGTTAAACAGGTAAGGGATTGTTTAAATAATTAAAGCCAGGGGTTCTACACCAACTCATTTGGAAACAGGGAACGTGTGGCTTGAACAGATAACGTGAAATTTTTTAACAGTTGTCACATTTCAGCAGCTGCTGCTTTCTCCTGAACAATTGAGATCATTGTGCGCAAGCATGCTGGGAGGACAGTGGCAAAATGTAGGGCACGTCATGAATCAATGGAAAAAGAACTTTGAAAGCTGTGTCAGTCATTGCCTAGGTTTACATAATATGAACTCTCAATGAAATATACATGAACAGCATCTGTTTCTGCTTTTAAGATCACAATGAGCAATGTTAACCATCACCCACTGGATGGAAACCAGTTGACAGGATGAAGATCAGGCACTCTAATGAGCAACAAGAAGGAAGCGATAGATAACTCTGTTGGGAGGCTAGTGAAGTGGATGTATCTAAATGACCTGAACTTGTGTTTTCTCAGCCACTTATAAGTATGTTAGAGAAACTAGAACTAGTAAGGATAAATCTTAGGGATTGGACATTTGTATGGAGCTCCAGAGTACCCAGAGTTATTATAATGAACAATAACAATCTTTGGAAGGGATATTAAATCTCATGATTCAGGGCTCAAAACAATCTCTAACTATTAGGGTGTGGCCATATATCATCTCTGAGACTCAGAGCCCCCAAAGTAGACATTCAGGCTCACGCTGTATCACAGGGTCTTAGAACCGGCATCTCGGAGCTCAGGTTCTAGCTTAAGACCAACTGTCTACATGGCAATTTTATAGCCCTTCGGCCTGAACCCCGTGAACCTGAGTCAGCTGACTTGGGCCAGCCATAGCCTTGCCACAGGTCGTTTATCTCAGTACTACAAAACATGCTATAAAGAACAGTCCTGCACGTGCATGGATGGGCTAGAAGAATTGTTGGATCAAGTCTCCCTCAGAGTGGTCAAAATCAGGAATTACACCACTTAAGTTAAGGAGGTCACGAATCTGTAAAACTGCTGAAATTAAAATGAGAACCAGGCACATTCAGTCTTTTTCTGTGTCCAGCACGTAGCATTCTTGATAGCTCAGTGGTTTGAGCATTGGCCTGCTAAACCCAGGATTATGAATTCAATGCCTTGAGGGGGGCTGTTTAGGGATATGGGGCAAAAATAGGGATTGGTCCTACTTTGAGCAGGGGGTTGGACTAGATGATCTCCTGTGGTCCCTTCCAACTCTGAAATTCTATGATTCTAGGACTTTATGAAAAGTGTCAGACTGCCACTGTGCTGAAATAAGCTTGAGAATTGCATAACTAGAGGGCCACCAATGTTACTAAGCACACTTCTAGTATATTAGAGATGTTGAATGTTTTGAATCCATTAACCTTATTACATGCCTATGAATTTTCAAGTGTGGTTAACTGTTCTCACATCAGAAAAAAGGATGGTCTTTATCAGCAGATAAAGAGAATAGGTAATGCAAAGTTTTCCTTATTTAAAAAATAATAATAATTAGCTTTCTAATGATCTCTCTAAAAGTGGGAAATCCTCACTAGCTTATTGGCACCTGGCAATACTGGAAACCCTTTTGTTTTCTATTGGTCTCCAGCATGTTGAGAAGCCTTCAATGATGTCCCTTACTGTCTAGTTCTGACTCATGCCACCATGCCTTTAGGATATGTCCAAAAATGCCTGACCCTCATTATATTAAATAAGGATATAAAGATTAACATAAACTCCTATCATTTTATAAATTAAAAATACTAATTAGGACAAAATGGTGTCCTGTGTAAGGACTGATTCATTTCTATACTAGGGACAGAGAGTCTTGTAGCACCTTATAGACTAACAGATTTTAGGGATCATGAGCTTTCGTGGGCTAAGACCCACTTCATCTGATCCCTAAAATCTGTTAGGTTATAAGGTGCCACAGGACTCTTTGTCGCTTTTGCAGATCCAGACTAACATGGCTATCCCTCTGATTTCTATACTATTTACCCAGACACTGGACAATATACATGATTGTAAAATCGTAAGAGACATGGCTGTAACTGCTCATTTATCGATGAGAAGTTAATTGGTGCAAAATAGCAAGTAAAGAAAGAGAGTGCTACTGCTGTGTTACTTATCCAACCTACATTTTACAATACCAAGTCACAGTGGGGTGTTAACCTAATAAATAAGCATGTAAGTCAAGTAAAGAAAGATCTCCTCGGTATACAGCAATATACATTGACACACACTATTAGACAGAGCCAAATATACATATACTTAGCTGCAAGGTTTATTAGTCCCTTTTTCATTCAGTCAGAAAATCTGCAGTGAGTGGTTGCTGCTGTTGGTTTGAACTGGTGAGTGGTTTACTGCTGTTGGTATTCCCTCCGAAAGCCCTAGGGATAGAACCTATTTTTACCAGCAGATGGCACTGCAACTTTACCTTCAGAAGACATTGTAGGCAATTCAGAAGCATGGCACAAAAGCCTCACTGTGAAAACTAAGACATCACTATGCCAAGTCTGCTCGTTTATTTATTGTTGTTTTTTAATATGTAGCCTTCAGCAGATTAGTTGGCTCTTATAATAAATACTAGAAATGGACTATGGAAGAAACTGTGCAGTTAAAATTGGCTTCAGAAGTCCCTTTTCCGGTAATTTGTTTCCCATTTAATCTAGTGCTGAAAAATAAAATCATTCTGTTTGGAGGAAAAATAAGATACTGAATGTTGTTAAATTGACATGGGTTGGTTAAATATGAAAAGGCAACAAACAAAACAAGCTAGCAATATAATGACAACAACATACAGAAGTACAGCAGCAGAAACCAAGTTCATATATAGTGGCTTCTATGTTTACCTTAAAGCGGTATCTGGAAAAACTTTGTTTTGAAGGGTTCGGCTTCTAAGGCGCTATTTAAAAAGTGAATAATAATGTGCGTTAGAGAGAAAGATGAATGAAGAGTGTTTACACAATGTGAATAAATTCAATATGTTTACATTCAAAATACCTGGAGCGGGGGTTCTAAGGGCGGATCACATTACTTGCTCTCCAGCAATAAATTGATGTAATGTAGCTGCTCAGTGCATTCTTATGCCTAAGAAGATATAGATAACCTATTCATTCCCAAATCTGAGCCAACCCAAAGTTATCTATACTACTTCACATAGTTTGCCTTTTTTCTGTTATGATTACCGATGAGTCCAAGCTGCATAATTCAGATCAGGATATGGTTACACACCTCCAGAATTTAAGGGGTCTCAGAGCCTAGCATTTAGTTTATGGCTGTCTCTTTTTTTGCTAGTCTCCTTTTCTTCCCCTTCCCCCTGCCAAAGTATCATCAGGTTGGATTGACCAAGGCCCTGCACCTCAAATCATGGTTTACACTAGAGCAAAGTAAATGGAAAAAGCTACCTTTCTGATTGGGTAGCTTGTTGCACTCCTGCTTTACACGTGTGGGTAACTACACAAGGTGCCTACACAAGGTGCAAGCAATAGTGAACCAGACATTGGCATATTGCTACCAAGTTCTGTAAAGACTCTCTGCTGTGGGGAAGAAAATGTTATCTTAGACGATGACGGGTAACAGTGGATTGTGAGTTACTATTACTGCTTTTAAGAGTCCATAATCTTCATTTTACTCTTTTTATGGTGAATATTGTCTTACTTAGTGAGTGGCACATTAATGAGGGGAGGCACAAAGAAATACGATTTTTTTTTTCCTGTTAGAGCTACATGTCTGATTTTGTTTTAGTCCTGGCAAGTCGAGCAACAGATCAACAGACAAATCTGACACCTTTGGTTTTTTTATTGACTTATTGCCAGGATAGCTGATCCCACTGAAATTTCTACGCATTGTTCTGTTCTCTGATTCTGCATGGCCACTCTTAAAATATTCTTAGTTTTTTCTTTGCCGGTTAAGCCAGCCTGGCAGCAGAGTATTTTTTCAGTGCTCTAAGGAAAGTATATGGTTGAACCATCGTAGAAAGCCCTAAAGAATGGGCCTTGGGATTGAACTATAATCAGGTGCAAGCTGAGGCCCAGACAACTGGATAGTTGCTCACTAGACCAGTACTTCAGACCCACTGGAAGGCTACTCTGCTCACAGCCCTGCACTGAGTGTCTGATCCAAAGCCCGTGGAAGCCAATAGAAAGATTCCAACTGACTGACTAGCACTGTCCAGGATCTCAGATATGTATCACTTGGCAGGGTCATGGACAACCATGCCATGTGCTGGCCATTGTTTAACCCTACAGCCCTGTGTCCCCAGGCAGATGGCAGGCTGTGCTGAAAAGCTGTCTCAGGGTACGGCTTCACTAACTGCTGGGTTGGCAGGTGGTGCTCAATGTATCAGGGATCGATTTATCACGTCTCATCTAGACGCAATAAATCAATCCCCACCTCAGCAGAGGGAGTAAGCGGAGTTGGCGGGGGAGCGGCCGTGGTCAACCCACCGCCGTGAGGGCGGCCAGGTAAGTCGGACTAAGATACTTCGACTTCAGCTACGCGAATAGTGAATAGCATAGCTGAAGCTGTGTATCTTAGTTTGAACCCCTCCTCCACAGTGTAGCCCAGGCCTAAGTCTTGCTCCTCCCCAAGCTGTCCCACCCTGCAGGATCCATGAAGTAGACTGAACACTCCACTGCTCAGGATGGACTTGCAACCAGGAGTGCTGCAAAGAGTTAAGGGGCAGCCTATGCTGTGCCAGATTGCCCAGCCCAGCAGTAACCTGCAGTCCAGGCTTCTTTGCCTGTCTGGAAGAAGGCCCAGACAGCTTTCCAGACTCCTCAAGTCACGTACATGATGCCATGCAAGATGAAATTCATGACAAAATTTGGAATTGGGTTGGATGGACAGTAGGGATGAACACGTTGAGGCTGGGGGGAGAGAAGGAAAGAGTGAGATGCAGTTGGGGAGAGGGAGTGTAAATATGGAGTTTGTGGGAATGGCTGGGCTGGGGAAACTGACAATAGAAATTTCCTAAGGGCAGGAGGTGAGTGATGGTGTGGAAAAGTGGGAATATCTGTATTTTTGCTTATGAATATGATACACATCTTTGTGCGTGTTTATGCTGGATTTCTTGCAATGGAGTCAGATCATAAGGGTTTATTAAAGGAATCAAGCATGCATCTGATGAAGTGGGTTCTAGCCCACGAAAGCTTATGCCCAAATAAATGTGTTAGTCTCTAAGGTACCACAAGGACTCCTCATTTTTGCCGATACAGACTAACACGGCGACCACTCTGAAAGCAGGAAAGATAAAACAAGGACACATATAAGAGTCCTGGAGGAAACAACAGAAAAGCTATATTGGAGAATATCCATCTCCAGGCAAGCTGAGAGTGGTTTACTCTTCCTGAGGCTAAGCCTGGGATCAAAAGGAGGATACCAAACGTTAGAAGACTCTGGGCTTAGAAAAGGACAGGGGTTGAGTGAGTGGCCAGAGACTGGTCGGGAATCATCAGTGAGAGCTGACAGACTGGCACAAAGAAGCTCTCAGAGACAAAGACTGTGAGCTGGCAGTTGGCTTCTCCCAGCCAGAGATGGCGGTCAGCTGAGCTGAGGGGAACTTTTCAGAAACAGGCAAGGACAGATTAAGAACCAGGCAAATAGGTTTTCCTGGCAGCTCTGAACTGTGCCACTGAGCATATGGCTCAAATCAGTGACAACACAGCAGGGGAATCTCACGTGCAAAATTCCCCTAGTGGCAAAGCCCATTTGTAGAAAGTTTTATCTCGGGTTTGCAGCAGGATCTAGCAAAACTGCCCAAGCAAAGGAAGCAAGTGGTTCTTCGGTGGAAATGAGAAAACAATTAGGAACATCTTTACATGCATCCCTGTTCTTGGCCCTCTTTGGCATTGTTCTCACACTATTACAACAGATGAGTGGAGAGTGCTCAATTCTTCTCCAGCTCAATCCTTTGTTTTGTGAGTTGTTCCAAAAAAGACCTTCTCAGGCTACTTTGCACTCTCTTGTCTGGCCCCACCTATACCCTCACCTCTTGAGGTGATGCTTTGCGACCATGGTTGAGTCATAATGGGGCAGTGTGTTTCTCTATCTGTTCTGTGGGTGACAAAGTAGAGCATTCCAATCTCCCAAGTTGTCAAGTGAGCCCCCTTTTTTTTGTGATCCCAATTTCTTTTTGACTCCTCCACACAGAGAGATTGGCCACTTGTTTCCTGAAGGTGGGCCTTTTAGTGACCCTCCATCTCTAAAATGGGCCACCATCTTTTGAGATCAGTACATTAGAAAAATAGAGGGGACTATATTCTCTGACCAGATCAAAGGTAATACACTAAACACACATTGGCAGTGATCCAGTCTATCAAGGAAGGGCAAAACAAAGGAGAAATGATTAATACTGATCTTATCAAGGACATGAATCAGAGGGGTAGCCGTGTTAGTCTGGATTTGCAGAAGCAACAAAGAGTCCTGTGGCACCTTAAAGACAAACAAAAGTATTGAAAATACGGCATGCATCCGACGAAGTGGGTATTAGCCCACGAAAGCTTATGTTTCAATACTTTTGTTAGTCTTTAAGGTGCCACAGGACTCTTTGTCGTTTCTCTTATCAAGGACATGTTTCATCAATCCTCATAAAATTGTGAATGAGGTATATTAACCCTTTGTTAATTAAATAATTCCTTAACTTCAACTAGAAAACCATTTTGATTTCAAATTCATCTGGAAATATCCAGATCGACCCGTAATTTATTTACTCCACTCAAATTTGTATAGGTGTTTATATTTTTATCTGCAAAGTAGCCTACTTAAATCCTGATAACAAATGAACAAAATATTGCCCTTCTTCCATCTCCTTAAGTCCCTTGGGAACAGGACCTCCTTCAGCTCCTGGAAACCTTGGCTAGTAAGTCCTCCTGGTGAATTATACAGCATGTGCAATTCACCAGGTACCTTCAGCAAGTGTGCTTATTATTGTTTCTTCCTTATGCTCCAAGCACACCACAGTATAGCAGCAGATGGACAGAAGCCCTTTCCTACTCCCTGGGTCAGCCGTTTATGCTACATGCTTTCTTCCCTGGGTTCTCCAGCTGGTGAGCTAATTACCTCCTTAGCTTGTTAGGTTGCCTTGAGATGTAAGTATCTCTTCTACCCTTCCAAACCCAATCAAGTTACCTAACTCCCTCCTACTCTAATCACACCAGGGTGATCTAAGTGACCAGACTGCTGGTCTCCAAAGGGACAGGTAGCTACTAACAGCACCATGTGACACCCTAGAATAAACTGGAGTCCCTCTCTGGTGACAGTTTATTTGAATCAGATGGTCACCACTTAAACAGAAAGTGTATTGACCTCTTAGCTTCTCCACAAGAGAAGTGCCAGCCTACCACAGTTCCACTGCCACCCAAGCTGCTTTGGCTGCTTCATGGACCTACTTTGGCTTCTTTATGGACCTGATTTTGGCTGCTTTATGGACCTGATCCAAAGACTACTGAATTCTGTGGGAACCCTTCCACCTATTAACTAACATGTTCTCACAACATACTTTTTATCCTAGACAAGGCCTAAGAAATTTGCAGCTGGAGAAGTTAACCTTTTTCCTAAGTGCCTAAGAAATACTAGGTCCAGATCCTCAAAGGTACTTGGGCAAATACATCCCATTGAAATCAATGGAAGTTAAGCACCTAAATACCTTTGAGTATTTGGGTCTAGCATCTTCTTCAAAAGTCTGCATTTTTTGGCCTCCTTGATCACTTCCTGCCCCCTCTTTACTAGCTCTACCAATCTAAAGGCCTTTGCAGATAGTATACCATGGCCATGGCTATGATTGTGAATGTATACAGGGAGCAGGTCTATGAAGGAAGAAGGTGCTCTGTTTTCAGTCAGCCTGTGACTCTCACTGACATTCCTTGGGCTGTCTGCAGATACTTTCTCAATCCTCACCCCATACTAATGGGCAAAGAGACTTAGGCACAGATTTTTAAAAGTATTTACATGTTGTTGTACTCAGTGGTACAACGCTTAACTGATTTAAGTTTAATTTTTCAAAGGGGTTTAGGCTCTTAGGAGCCAAAATCCCATTGACATTCAATGGAATTTTGGCTAAGTACCTAAAACATTTTGGAAAATGAGACTAAAGCTCCTAAATCAGTTGGGCATTCTAACACTGAGTACAGCACTTCCTAAATATCTTTAAAATTCTGGGTCTTATAGGTGATAGTGGACCTCAAATTACATATGTGTTTGCAATACAAAAAGGTCAGCAGAGGCAGCATCACACAGTGGAGTAGAGAAATTACTAGTTTATACAGCTGTGGTGTGACTTACCTCTACTGATATATTATATTCAGGTCTGGGTACCACATTGCCAAAAACATAATGACAAACTTGAGGAACTGCACAGAACAGTACCAAAATTACCAGGGGATTATAATAGGAAAGCGACAACGGGCTAATTATGTATAAACTGAATAAGATATGACTAAGTAAACAAATATTTCTGGGTATAAACACCAAGCAGGAGAAAGAAAGATGTAGAGTGTCACAAGCCAGGGTCTGTGTGAGAGGTAACTATGAATAATAGAAGAAAGATTAAGACGTAAAATGTGAGCCCCATCACATGGGACATTTAAAATCAGAGAACTCACTAGAGGTTGCACTGGAGACAGTAATCCTGCACTGACAGTGAGAGGCTCTGGAAGTCCAACTGATGTAAGGTTTTTGGATCCCACTACTATAGTGCCTGAGCGCCTCAGAGTCTTTAATGGTTTTTCCTCCTAACATGCCTGTGAGGCAGAGAAGCGCTATCTATCATCCCTACTTTACAGATGGAAACTAAGGATATGGTTACACTTACAAGATTATAGCGCTATTGGTTATAGCGGTCCCCTTATACAGTAAAATGTATAACACTATTGTATGTCCACACTCACACGCGCCAGCGGTATAGCATGGCCACATTTGCGGCACTTAATGCGGCATTAAGAGCAGCGCATTAGGGCAGGTATCTCAGCATTCAGCTGGGTGCAATGTGCTTTTTAAACGGTGAGGGGGGACATGTTGTGTGTATGCGGAGGGAGAGAGCCAGTGTTTTTTCCGTTCTTCTGAAAGCCTGTCAGCGCGTGTCCGTTCACAGAGGGCTTTGTTTTCACACAGGCTCCCTCCTTAAACATTTGCATTGCTTATCTGCCGAGTTAAGAGAGAAACTCTAAAAAGGTACTTCCACATTCCTCCAGCCGAGTTCAAAAGAAAGGGAAGAGACGTCAATTGCCTTAAATGGCTCTAGGCATCTCAAGAGATCACTTGTAGCGCAGTGGGTGTCCACATTCTCGCTGTAGCACTACAGCAGCTGTGCTACAGCCCTTATTCCCCATGCGGAGGTGGATTACCAGGAGTGCTATAACTCCGTGGTTATAGCGCTCTACGTGACTTGCCAGTGTGGATGGGGAGGAGGTTATAGCGCTCCTGGGGGCTTTATAGCGCTATAAAGTGCCAGTGTAACCAAGGCCTAAGGCACAGAGTCCTCAAAAGTATTTAGGTGCCTAAACACTTTTAAAAATCTAACTCTGTGTCTAGGATGCACAAAGACATTTAGGCATTTAATTATCTTTGAGGATTTGGGCCTAAATGACTTGCCCAAGGTCACATAAGAAGTCCCTGGACCATTATTTCCTTCTCTAACAGTTGTGAGTCTATACTTTACCATCCCTAATCTCTAACAGTTTCCCCTGTCTAATTTTAATGGAGCCAATTCTATCTTTCAGAAGGCTTTTTGAATATGAGAACATCATACAATAAAATAACTAATTGGCAAAAACATGTTCCAACTTAAACCTGTTTCTACTTATATGCGGAAATGAATCTCTGTATAAACAATGAGGAGTCCTTGTGGCACCTTAGAGACTAACAAATTAATTTGTGCACAAGCTTTCATGGGCTAGAACCCTCACCAGATGCATGGAGTGGAAAATACAGTAGCAGCTATAAATACACAGCACACAAAAGGCAGCGAGTTGTCTTACCAAGTGAGAGGTCAGTCTAAAGAGACAATGCAATTAACAGTAGGATACCAAGGAGGAAAAATCACTTTTGTAATGGCAATGAGAGTGGCCCATTTC
Source organism: Dermatemys mawii (assembly GCA_007922305.1). NCBI lineage: Eukaryota > Metazoa > Chordata > Testudines > Dermatemydidae > Dermatemys > Dermatemys mawii. The sequence continues at coordinate 21,846,449 of ML677362.1, forward strand.
AAACAGTGGACAAGAAGGTGTGAGTAACAGCAGGGGGAAATTAGTATGGGGAGAAATTAGGTTTGGGTTTTGTAATGACCCAACCACTCCCAGTCTTTATTCAGGCCTAATTCGATGGTGTCCAGTTTGCAAATTAATTCCAGTTCTGCAGTTTCATGTTAGAGTTGTGGGTTTTTAATTGCACTGTAGCCAGACCCAAAGTCACTTCTAATGGAAGAGATGCCAAAGCCATAATGTTAAACCAGGGCTAAATTTGGCCCATTGTATTATTGGAATATTGGCATATCTCGGTGATTGGTGTAATTCCAGTCAGATTTATCTCTCTAGGCTTAGCAAAGAGTTTGTTAAGCTTATTTGCTTGAAAGATTATATCTGAAAACTTGTCTTAAAGAGACCCCTATCTAGTGTTACATTATGAGACTAGCAGTTGGAACTCCTGGGTTCCGCTGGATCTCTTTGTTGCTTTGGGCAAGTGAACTCTACCTCTCTGCCTTAGAGCATTCAGCTCATCTCATTCAGCTGTAAAATGGGGCTAATAATCCTTGCTTACAGAACAGGTTGCTATGAGGCTTAACAGTGTTGTCTGTGATGTGCAAACTGGACTGTGTGTAGTTCTTGCGGAGGTCAGCCAACCAGCGCAGTCATTGAGGGTAGTTTAAGCACATCTATCTGCAGGAGAGGGGGCGGACTGTGGTAATCCCTGAATACACTGCTCTCCTATTCTCCCCAAACAGGCTACAGCTGAGAGTTTTATGACTCAAAATTAGAGTCCCAAATAGGATTTTAGAGCGGTATTGTCAAATTCAGCAGTTCAACGTGCTTATAGGTTGCATGGAGTTTCCTTTCGTTGATGTGAGTTAGCCTAGGTTTTTAAAAAGTTTCTGCAGAATAAACCTCTCTTTTTTATATCTCCTGTAAACTACGGGGGCAAATACCTTGATAAATATTAGGCCTGAGCAATCTGCAATAGTCATATCTTTGGCTATTAAAGTCAGAGGCTGAAGGATCTAGTTGTTACCAAATTAACAGGAAGCACTCTTTAGATATTCTTGTACTGTAAAATACTCCACATTCTCCTAACATTATACTATAATTGACTTCTGTACTCACCATTTCCCATCTGTGGTCCCATGGCAAACATGGCTGCCCAGCTTCCGACTGTGGTGTTGCTGGTTTTGTGAGCACATGAATGATGAGTTCTGAGAACAACAGCCAATGAGAGCAGAGTTATTTGCATAACAACTGTTCAGTGTTTGAAAAGCATCCACAGATAGTTGTGGAAACTCTTCCCATCTGCTCAAGAATCCTCATTATTAGCTACTCACAGTACAGGGATTTGCATCCTCTTCTTAATGAGAAATCAGAGTACAATAACTGTGCAAATAAGACCTCGATCCATGAGAGTCCAAAGGAGTGAAAAATGAGAAATAAGTGCATATTTATGAACTAGTATCTGCATCCTAGTGCTCTGATTGGCTGAGACCATTCCGTTTCAGGATTCTATTGTATAACAGGCCTAGCAGATTATTTTATAATGCTCCAGATAGACATAAACAGGAATCCCATGCGGAGATACATAAACACAGATGTGAGCTGACAATTCCAGGCCAGAGTCTAGGATTCCACCAAACTGCATACAGACAGCACGGGTCTGAGGGACGGACACAAAAATGTCAGATAGCTCTCTTTGGTTCATTCCTCATCTTTGGGCTGCTGTGTGCAGGGCTGGGCCCCTGGTGTAAGTTAGAGCAGCTCAAGGGCTGCTCTGATGTGCATAGGTACTAACATGCACCAGCTGCCAATAAGTAGGACTATGTGTAGGAATTGGCAGGGTGTAGGGAAGCCCCAATCTTTCCTCCTTTGCTGCAGGTTTGTCTCCTATGCTGGCAGAAGGAGCTAGTGGTGTTACATAAGATGCTATGCTGATGTATACATTCATATATAAGTTAGTGTTACATTGGTGTATAAGCTGCTGCGCTAGTTCTACTCCCTAGATGATCCTCCAGGTACTGGGTGCTTGTTCCGGGGCCAGCTCGATTACCATAACCTGCCCACGGCGTGATGCAAAACAGCCTGGACCACACCAAAGAATTTATAATTGAAGGTGAATATCAAGCATTTCTGTAATCAGCAGGAGTGGGTCTAAGGGGCAGGTGGACTGACATTTGTCAACTTAGGTCCCATCCACTCATGTAAACAAAGGGCCGAGCACTCATCCTGGATCTGAAAAAGCAGAGATGAAATGGCCGGTGAGAAATGAGGCACCCTGTGTGGAGGCGAGAGACACAGTGTGAGGAAGAGGGATGAGAATGGGAGCTAAGGCCTGAAACAGGGGTGGGCAAATTATGGCCTGTGGGCCACATCTGGCTCATGGGCCCCTCCTGCCCAGCCCCAGAGCTCCCAGCTGGGGATACTACCCACGGCTCCTCCCCCACGCTACCCCTTCCCCGCAGCCTCAGTACACTGTGCGGACAGCCCTCTGGCCCGTAGCTCCTGCTGGCGGCTTCGGTGGTGCTGTGTGCTCAGCGCTCCTGTGGGGCAGCGTGTCTAATTCCGGCGGGCTGTGTGGAGCCAGACACACTGCATAGCATGGTAAGGGGGCCAGGGCCAGGGGGTTGGATAAGAGGCAGGAGGTTCCAGGGGGAAGGCAGTAGGCACAGGGAGCAGGGGGTGGTTGGATGGGGCAGAGGTTCTGTGTGGGGGCAGTCAGGGGACAGAGAACAGGTTGTAGGGGGGTGTTGTCTAGGGTATGGGTGTCCCAGGAGTCTCTCAGCGGGTGGCGGGGTGGATAAGAGTCGGGGCAGTCAGGGGACAGGGAGCAGGGTGGACAGTTAGGGGGTGGGGTCCTGGGAAGGCAGTTAGGATGGGGAAGGTCTCAGGAGGGGGTGGTCAGGGGACAAGGAGCAGAGGGGGTTGGATGGGTTGGGGGTTCTGAGAGGGACAGTCAGGGGATGGAAAGTGGGTGGGGGTTGGATAGGGAGCACAGCCAGGCTGTTTGGGGAGGCACAGCTTTCCCTAGCCGGCCCTCTGTACAATTTTGGAACCCCGATGTGGCCCTCGGACCAAAAGGTTTGCCCATCCCTGGCCTAAAAGACCAGAGTAGGGAAAAGTGAACTGATGGAGCTCTACAGTAGGAGCTGAGCAGCCAGTAAAGCCCAGATCCTCAAAGATATCATGGGAGTTAGGCTCCTAAATACCTTTGAATATCTGAAGGCTAGACAGGTGCACCAGGGGAAGTGAGCAGAAACAGGGGCGGTGAATTATATGGGCTCGTGGTGCCTGGGCTCCAGCAATATTTAGGGCCAGGGGGCCTGGCTCCACCAATGTTTGGAGCTGGGTCTCTCCCCCATCCCCACCTGCCACCACGTGCCTCCCTGGAGTGTCCCCCGGCCTCCCCTTGCTCCCCCCGCACACCTCCCTGGGCCCAGAGCACATCTTCCTCTCCCCTGAAGCTCCATGCTGCCTCCCTGCATCAACTGCTGCCTCAGGGGCCTAGTTTCAGGGCAGACTGACCCTGAGCCTGCCCTTCCCCCGCAGACCCTTTCATTTTCCAGTGGGACCCTCCACCAGCACAGCCCCATCCCCCGCCCCCAGTGAAGTTACAGTGAGAGGCAGCAGCAGGGGAGGAGGCCCACGTGTGATGGCAGCTCTCCCAGCACCCACCACAGGGGAGGTGAGGGGGCTTTCTGGAGCTGAGAGGAGCCCTAGGAGCATGTGCAGTGGCAGTGGTGCGGGTCAGTGTGCTGCCAGAGGGGGGTTAAGGGGACCCCGACCCCCCAGAGCTCGCTGCTGCTGGTGGGGGGGAAGGGATGGAGGGAGTCCTGCTCTCTGGCCTCAGTCCTGGGGTGGCCCACCCCAGACTCACCCCCAGACCTTCCCTACCCCAGAGCTCACATCCCAAGCCACAGTCCACCCCCCACATCCCAACCCTCTGCCCTGTCCCTGAGCCTCTCCAACACCCAAACTCCTCATCCCCAGACAGACCCTCACCCCCACACTCCTACCCTCACCTTGAGCCCCTCCCACACGCCAAACCCCTCATCCCCAGCCCCATCCAGAGCCCTCATCCCTCCACACCTTAACCCTCTGCCCCAACCCTCAGCCCCCGACCTGTATCATGAACCCCTCATCCCCAGCCCCACCCCACAGCCCTCACCCCACATCCCAACCCTCTGCCATAGTGCTGAGCCCCCCCACCCCAAACCCCTCATCTCCAGCCACACCCCAAAACCATCCTCAGCCCCACCCCACAGCCCTCTTACCTGCACCCCCAAACTCCCACCCAGAGCCTTTACCCTGCACCCCTCCTGCCCCAGCCCAGGGCCTGCACCCCAGACCTTCCCCACCCAAACTCCCTCCCAGAGCCTTGGGCAGGTCGGGGGTGGAGTTTTGGGGGGCAGAGTTTGGGCAGGAGTGGGTTTTGGGCATCACCAAAATTTCTACAAACCTGCCACCCCTGAGCGGGAATCATGCGGAGAGAGAGAAAAGAGGAGATACCTGCATGATGTTCTAAACAAGATAAAAGTCGATAGCAAATACAGTGGGACCCCGGAATACCGCGCCCCGCTATAGCGCGAATCTGCTTATAGCACGGTGCGTGGCTGGCTCCCGATGGCGGCGGCGGCCGCTGCTTTGATGCGCGGAACCCCGCAATACCGCGACCCCACCATTATCGCGATCACGTTTTTTTGGATCCCAATTGTCACGGTATTGCGGGGTCCTACTGTAATATGAAAATAGAAGGGAGAGATGGTGACAAAAGGGAAAGGAATGAGGCTGAATTTAATCATGTCCAGATCTCCTTCTCTCCCACTCCCCATTCCCAGACCTCATGCGAGGTGCTGCTACTGGGTCTCCACAGTTCATTTTCCTATTGACGTTTTTTTCTGCTTTTCTTCTGCCGTCTAAGCAGGACAGCTGATGGAGGAGTCAGGGAAGGGAGCTTCTGATGGGAGAGAAAGAAGAAGAATGGGAGTCCCAGTGAAAAGCATGGTCAGTTACAGCATCTAGTGTATTGCAGGTGCTAGGCTAAACAAATAACCAAAATAGTAAAACAGAAGTATTGGGCTGAGTTAAGGGAGCAGAACTGTATTGAGTAATTTTTATGATCTCCTTATATAGCATCCTAGAAAATGGAAATGGAAAAAAATTAAAAAACCAAGCTCTCCCTACAGGTGCAACATACAGATCTCTGAGGAAGGACAAATCAGTTATTAATCTATGTCCTATGGGCCTCATCTAAGGCCCACTAATTCCATGGAAAGATTCTGATTAACTTCAGTGGATCCTAACAGCTGGATCCCGATCCCATTTTGAAGTCAGTGGGAATTTTGCCATAGAGTTCAATGGGAACAAATCGAACTTGTGATCTGAGCCAAAAGGCAAGAAAAATAAATTAATTCATGTCAAATATATTGTAAATTACATTAATTTCTCTATATATGCAAGCACTGGCTATATCATTAATGATACCATGAATCTGTATTCTTAACCTATATGCTTACTTACCTGGGTATTTTAACTACATATGCTTACCTTCATGAATCCTTATAAAACAAAAATAAACAGTTAACAAAAAGAATAATCTTATAAGGATTGGTGGATCCAAGGTAAAATTTTCAAAAAGCACCTACAATTCCTGTCTGTTAGTGATTTTTGAAAAATTTACCCTGAGAACATATATTTTTAATTTAACTATTTGTTCATTTCCATTTTGGAACATTAATTTTACTTAGCTTTCCTTAGTTTGGACTACAGCCTTGGATTCAATAGGGAATTTTTTAAGTATCAGAAAATGCCTGTTCAAGAATATCTAAATTTCTCACAGAAAAGGGTCAGTTTCATTGAATTTCCCATTTTGAAGAAAAAATAAAAGGCTTCAAAATGGGATATTTTGACATTTTCAGAAAAAAAAGTTTAGATTGAAATGATTGAAATTATATTTTTTTAAATTTAAGTTACAGTGAAAATGCTTAAAAATTAAAAGGTTACAACTAAAATGAAACATCTTAAAATTATCAAAATGAAAATTTTAATTGACTGGATGCAATTTGTTTGTTTATTTGAATTTTTTTTTTTTCAGTTTTCAATTTTTTGGCCTGATTCAAGATGGGGAAAATTTTTAAAATCTCAAAAATCTCAGAAGACAGGCAAGAAATTATTTTCCCATCAACCCTGACTTTGCCCTTAGTCATATTTGTCATCAAAGTTAACATTTTTTTCCCCTCCTGTTTCATGGAAATATTAAGCAGTGCTGGATTGACTTAGCTTTTCACAGGAATGAGCTGGGTGTATATTTTCTGTTTAAGAAGAATCTCTGTGAATATTCATTTTGAACATAGAAACAAACTTACAACGTTAGTATATTTGTACTAGTATTGATTGACTGAAGTTTCAGGAGAGAAGCTGAATCAGAAAAAAGAATGTGTGTACTTAGCACAGGCACCAACATCTCCCAGCGCCAGTGGGTACTCGTACCCCCTGCCCACCCACCCCGCCCCAAAGTCCCTGCCCAAACTCCGCCCCTCCCTACCCCTATTGCACCCTTCCCCAAATACCCTCCTCCTCCAAGCTGCCGCATTCCTCTTCCTCACCCCTCCCTACTGTTTCATGGCACAACAGCTGTTTCCTGGTGCAAGCTCTGGGAGGGAGGGAGGGTGAGGGAGAAGCAGGACCTGGTTGTGTGCTAGGGGAGGAGGCGGAGGTGAGCTGGAGTCGGGTGTGGGGAGAGGTGAGCTGCCAGTGGTTGCTCTGCACCCACCAATTTTTCCCCATGGTTGCTCCAACCCCAGAGCACCCATGGAGTCAGTGTCTATGGTACCTAGGAAGTACACATAGTGCCATCAGAGAGAGAGAGCTGAAGACAGTGTTAAGCACCTCCAACCCATGCAATCACAGTAGCCCCTGAATCAGCAAGGGGACCCCCTGAAAACCAGATCCAGCCCATGTGGGCCTTCTGTGTGGCTCACTGGACATCAGCTGCTCCAACTTGTTCCTTCTGGGGAGTCTGCTGCACCCATCTCCAGGTCTGCCCCAGACTCCATGTAGCTCAGGCACCTGTGGGTTACCAGACAGCACATGTGAAAAATTGGGATGGGAGGTGGGGGGTAATAGGAGCCTATATAAGAAAAAGACCCCAAAATCGGGACTGGTGCTATAAAATCGGGACATCTGATCACCCTATCCCCCTTGCCTAGTCCCGGTTGCAGTGTTCCCACACTGACCCACCTCTGGGTGCCCCTTCTCTCCAGCTCAGAGGACACGCAGCAGCTGGGAGGGAAAGGGGCCACTTGGTAATCAAGGAGCACAAGCGCCAGAGCTTCCAGGAGCCTGGGGCCAGCTGGCACTTGATAGCAGAAGACCTTTACAGCAGAGCCTCCTGTGGGGAGCAGAAAAGAGCAGCCGACTACTGGCCGGCCAATCGCAAGGCCCTTGCTGGTGGCTCTCCACTGCCAGGGAGCCCTTTTCCCTTCCCTGCAGAGCACCCTCTGAGCCTACAAGTCCCAGTGCTGCGCTTGGGCAAAGGGTGGGGATGTGTGTTGACATGTGGGTCAGCACAATCCTCTTTGGAAAGTAATACTTTTTTGCACATTCCCTAATAGGATTGTTTACTGTTAATTTATTGTGACACCTAGATGCTCCAAGGTACTTGATGCTCTACAAAGAAAGAGAGAGTCTCTGACTCAATGGAGCTTACAACCTAAATAGAAAAGAATGACAAAGACTGAGAGAAAGTATTATTAGCCCCATTGTATAACTGGTCAGAGGGAGGAAGTGATTTGCCCAAACATAGAAAGCACAGCTCAGAGCTGAAGTCAAATCTCCCAAGCCAGTCTAGTTCCTTAGCCACAAGATCACTCTTTCCTTTTTCTTAACACTCTTGTGAAGTCTCTGCAGTGGCATCAACATCATAAAAAAAAAAAAAAGACTGTATTTTTCCAGGTAGGAAAGAGGACCTTCCAAATCTGATGAACAGTTGGACACCAAGAGTGGGTTTAAAAGAACCAGGTTTATAATAATCACATTTCTAGAAACAGGAGATTCAACCAAATCTCTTGGCAATAAATTCCCCATTGGATGGCTAATCTGATAGCTTTAAAAAAATAGAATGGCAGGAATGAAAACAAGAAGCCCATTTCATGCTGTGTTTACCCACAGGGTCATCCAGCTGAGCTTTTCTCTTCTTCCCAGTTGTAACAAGGACTATTTAGGCAAAAAGGAAATTGGGGTTTTATTAGCAAATCTGGAAAAGCTGTCTATGTCTTATAATGTAATCCATCCAAATGCCCTGAATGCTGAACAGACATATCAAAAGTTCTTGCCTTAGTGTTGCGGGGAGAGAATAGGCAGGGAATGGGCAGACTTCAACTAAACATGTACTGGATATGCAAATATGTCTGTTTAGGAATGTTCAGTATTAAGAGTAAAGGGCAATATAGCCTTCTGGATTGTGAATTCTAGTTATCAGGCCTCAATTGACCTCTTTCTCCCACTCAAGCTTCTTGAAAGGATTCCTCTATTTTTCTCAGGTGATTCTTTTCATCATCAATCATGATCACCATCATCATCATCATCATGATGCCTAGGAGCCCTAGTCATGGACCAGAACTCCACTGGGCTAGGTTCTGTACAGACACAGAACAAAACAACGGTCCCTGCCCCAGGTTGTTTACAATCTAAGGATGTCTACACAGTGGGGACTATACCAGCATAGCTATGGCAACACAACTAAATCAGCATAAGCCTGTAGTGGAGACACAATCTACCCCGATGGAAGAGGTTTTCCCATCCATGTAGGAGCACCCCCTCCCCAAACCAGAATAGGTAGGTTGACAGAAGCATTCTCCCAGTGACTTAGCTGCTTAATCTACACTGGAGGTTTGGTCAACACACCTACAGCGCTCACGAGTGTGAAAAATTGACACCAAAGAAGCTACGTTGACATCAATCTTAAGTGTAGACTAGGCTCCAAGTATAAAACAAGAGATGACAGATGGGTACAGACAGTCTGATGGGGGAATACTAGGGAACAGCGAGACAATATTTGTCAGGATGGTAGGCGTTGGTCCAAGCACACAAGCAGCCTAACCCGTGTGAAGTTTTTTTCTTGTAGCCCTCAAGACAAAGGAGAGTTTTAAAGGGGGCCTCTAAGCTGAGACTGTAACAGGGGTGAAAAGGTTCTGTTGTTCCATTCTTTAAATATTGTTGTTCCTAGGATCTGCGCACCCCCATCTGTGCAGTTTAAGGGAGAGGGTGTGAAATCAGGTGTGACACAAATATGCCCTTAACTTTCTGGATAGTTCTTCCTTTTACTCTCCCACAGAGGTAGGGAACAGTCAGGGCCATTGGGAGCTCTGGAGTGTGCATTACAAGTCATGCTCTAAGTTAGGGGTCAATCCGCCACTCTGGAGCTCAGCCTGAACAGCTTTGGGTTTTATTAAATAAATCCCTGGGTATCACAGCGCATTGGCATCGGCTCCTTGTAGAGTTGCAGCGGCCCACATTTATTTTCCTAACACCTAGGAGGGCAGATCATGTTGTGCTCCAGGCACACTCCACCTAAGGCTCCCTGGTTTGTTGATCCCTTCCTTGCAGGTGCCATGAGACTTCCAGGGAAGCTCTGCACTACAGCTGGCAAAGGTTGCACCAGCAGCAGGCCTGGGGTTGTTGCAGCCAGTCCAAAAGCAGCCAGTCCCACAGGAATGGAAACATGAGCCTTTCACTGAGATGATCTCTGATCCCCGCAGCTACTGCTAAGGAGAATGTCTCACCTCACCCACAGGCTGGAAATGGACTGGGCAGGGTGCATTTAGACTCAGGCCCCTGGAGACTGTGGAACTTTGATTTATTGGGGGTATGTTGGGGGTGGGGGAGGGGGACGGTTAAAGCAATGCTGCAAATAAAGAAGAGGTCGTTTTTCAAGTCCGGGCTCTCCGAGTTGCAGCGGGGTTGAGTTACACCAAGCTCTGTGTAATGGATATTATCCACATACCCCTTGAAGAAGCGAAGGAACCTCTCTGCCCGGTCCTACCTGTTTTACTTTGAATAGAAACAAACGAAGGGGTCTTTCCCCCTCCTTCTGTTGTTGTTAAGAGGGCAGCGGAGCCTCTTTGTTCCTCCCCAGGGCCTGTTACAGGAGAAGGCAGCTATTTCTCCGAGCCTGACTCACATGTGACCTGATCTTGCTGGGAAAGGAGGACTTCAGTGTGCCACTGGCCGCCGGTACCAGGCAAAATGCAAGGAGGGACAAAGAGCGCACAGGAGTTTCCCAGCAGAGCCACCGGGACAGGTCAGCTGCGAGGATCACCGAGGAGACCCGCCTGAGCCGAGCCGAAGCACCAGGTCGCGTGCAGACATCCTTCCGGTGGGATGCGGTCCAATCAGAATTGCTGCTTTAAAGGTGGTAGAACCATCAGCGTTCTTTTCCACCTAGGGTGACCAGATGTCCCAATTTTATAGGGACAGTCCTGATTTTGGGGTCTTGTTCTAATATAGGCTCCTATTGCTCCCTTACCCCTCTCTCGATTTGTCACACTTGCTGTCTGGTCACCCTATTTCCACCCCCGATTTGCGCTACTGAAAGCACATGTCCAGCGGCGGGACGGGATTTAATCCCTTCGGCCTAGATCAGGGAAAGCCAGTTCAAGTGCTCTTCCACTTAGCGGCGTGAGGTCCCCTTTTGTTCATTGAAAGGCCATTTTCCCAAACTGCGAGAGCCCGTTTAAAGTTACAACCCTCAGAGCTTCGGCGAAAGTAACGAGGTTCAGAAAAGTGTCACGGAGCGCAGTCTGCGCAGTCTGCGGCAACTATTCCCCTGTGGACGCAGAGATTCAGACGATACATCTGTCTTCCAAATGTAGAGAGGTGGGGGGGGGGGAGCAACGGACGAGCTCAAATCGAACAAATTCAGAATAGGATCGCTCCTCATCTTTTATTTAAAGGGGAGACATCCGTGGCGGGGACTAAATTTCCGCGTTTTCCAAATCTGCTTCCATCCTTACACACACACACACAAATTCCCGACCCCCACATATTCCCCCCACCGGGAATAAGTACACACCCATCGCAACACAGGGGTATCTTTTAATAAATGAATAAAACGATGCCACTCTATGTCGATATTTTCAGACTCGCGCACACCCCTACAAGGTTCATTCGAATGATGCCCGTATTTTGGTTCATTCAAGTCCACATAATTTCTGATCTCCAGCTCCCAGCCCAGATGAAAACTATAACACATTCCTCTGGTGATATAGGATCGCTTTTCTGGGGTCGTTTCTTCCCTCTGCACACAGCACAAAAGCAGTGAAGGGGAGACTGGTTGGGGAATCCTTCCAAACAAGGGGACCAGAGGTCCCCAGATGGCGGCTGGGATCTGTCTGTACAAATATCAACATAACACCCGTGGTTTGTCAACTCAGTTGGATCCTAAGGCTTCTTTTGAGTATTTCAAAGAAAATATTGTCTGCAGTCACTTTACTCCATGTTTTTCATTTACTATTATTCAATCAGGATTTATCTCTGGGTTGTTGGGTGTGTTTTTTCCAAGGAGTCTACTTTTCCAGAACTGTTACTTGATACTGATCCATTAAATCTTTCCAGCTGAGAGATTAAATGTCTGATTTGCAACCAGCTGGATTCCTCAAATGGTGTCCTCGCCTTCCTGAAAATATGAGCAGACACGGAGCGAAAATGCTTTTCTTTGGCATGGAAAACTGCAAATTTACCAAAAAGATTACCACCCGGAGTTCATCTAATGCCAAGAGTATTCTCCTGCTTTCTGCTCATTGCATTAGATTTCTTCCAGCGATACAATGCCTCCAAATGTTAGATACAATCTAAATGGCAACTCATTCCAATCCAACGGGAAATCAGAAAGGCACAATGGTATATCTTAGGACTTACTAAACTTAAACTAAAGAAGTAGCTCATCATTGCATTACACTCCAAAGAAAAAATGCATGCAACTATGTTAATAATAGGGGCATTGTGCCTAAGAAGAAGACTATAATATGCATCTTGCAAATTTTAACTGTTCTTGGGCGCATGTTTCAAGGCCCGGGGGACCAGCTGACATCTTTACTAAGACAAAAGTGGTCCCCAGTTATTTCTGAGGAAGTTTTGCCCGAGTGAATTTACTGGGGGTGTTGTCTGAGCGAGCCAGGCAGGATTGGTCCTCAGAGCAAAATTCCCATTGACTTCAAGAGGGCCAGGATTTCACGCTAGCACAGGGGTTCTCCAACTTCATTGCACTGCAACCCACGTCTGACAAAACAAGACAAATACTGCAGCACATTTGGGCGGGCGGGGGGCTGTAACCTGAGCCCCACCGCTCAGGGCTGAAGCCCTGGGGCTTGGGAGAGAGAGGTGGGGTTTATGCTTTGGCCCTGAGGTGTGGAGCGGTGGCCCCAGTAGTTCTAAGGCCAGCACTGGAGACCCCATTAAAATGGGGTCACAACCCACTTTGGGGCCCTAACCCACAGGCTGAGAACGCTGCTCTAGCAAACTAACCAGCTGCCTTAGCAAGAGATTTGTTGCCGTGATCACAGCGGCTCCTTTTCAGGCATTTCCCCGGCCAGGTGTCTGAAGGCTACACAATAAGAAATTGCATCTCACCCAAGTCTTTTTGGCTTGGGAGTAATGCAATACCACTGCTAGTAATGCCACAACAGAACTACTTCTCGGCCTACATCACCTTGCGGTAGCTCCTTCATCTCTGGCTGTTTTCTTGACCAGGGGGTCGCTAAATCTTCTCTCTCCTTTCTGAGATGCGCGGCCAATATTTTCCTGCAAGTCCCCTTTGCTTTCTCCTGGGCTAGTGGATGTTTGGTAAGAACCCTACCAACACGGCTGGCCTCCCTTATCTCGCCCCTCGCCCGGATGTGCTCTCATTACTACTCTACCTTACCGGAATGAATAGATGCAGCCGTAATACCGGGCCTTTGGCAAAAGGTGGCGAAGCCCTTCAGCTGAAATGTCAAGAACATCAACGTCAATTGCTCCCACGGGCTTTTCATACGGTCTCTTTCATCTGGGTATCTATTCCACCCCGTCTGAGTCCTAACGTCCGCCCTTTACAGGGCAGGAAAGCAGAAGGTGATCTTCCCATTCTCCGGTCTTCCCCCCGCTGGCTTGGGAAATAAAACCCAGCGCAACAGGTCCAAGAAGGATGCGTTGATCCGATATAGGCGTGTGTGCGTGACCCGCGGAGACTTGGGAGGCAATAAATGATGCAGCAGGGGCAAATAGAAACGGGCTGTGAAATAGCCCAGCGCTTTACCCCGGCTAGCAAGGGTGGGTTATAGATAATGACGATGGAAGCAGCGACGAGGTTAACATTTGAAAGGATTTGTTGAGCACCACTGAGTACAGTAAAGTAATAGGAGTACTAATGGTTTTCGAATAGTTACAGGAGTAAATCGAAATATCTCCAGCTACAGAAATTCAGTGTCATGTCCCCTTCCTATGAGACTGGTAAAAAGAATATTCTCACCCCAGAAGAATCATTGGAAACTGCGGCATTTTGACGATTTCCTTTTTGCAGATTCAAAGCACGTGATTGTTTGGGGTTTGCTTGGGGTTTGCATTTTTCTGCGCGTCTGCCCTTGAGATGACACCGAGAAATTGATGGTGCCTAACGAAACTGAACCGCTGAAAGTTTCCAGCCAATGCCAGAGAAAGGTGTCTCGTCAGCTACATCCCCCAAAGCCCATCGTTAAGTAAAACGGGGGCGGGGGAGACTCTTGAATTGTGTCTAGCTGGATCACTCATCGGATAGCTGTGTTATTTTTCATTAAATCGTGGAGGAGGGGGAATCATTCGCTTCAGGCTCCATTATTTGAAAAGGATTGATAGAAAAGTTTCGGAGGGAAAGAAGTCTACGAAATAGCCCATAATCTGTTTCGTACATTCTCCACCTTCGTTCCAATCACATTGAATCTCGCCTCAAATACACTTGAGAGGCCCCTAAATACACAATTAAAACAGACTGATGAAAGATTAAAACAGTTTCAATATTCATCTGGTCAACTTCATAATATTCATGGAGCAGTATCTACACACATGCATTTTATTTGTCCCAGTAAAAGCTGCATAAGTGTATTGTCTGTAGGGTTTGTTTTGTTTTGAAAACACATTTCCACTCTGTTTCTAGGCCTGGAAATATTACCCCTTTCCCAGCACTAGCGACAGCCTCGCTAGCTGAGTGGTATGTATTATTATATGCTTCTGTTTACATATTATGGCATTGAACAGCTGTTAGATGCACGTGTAACCTGAAGACCCCAGGATGAGCAGTGAAAATAACTCGCTCCACTGTAGCAGTTGGAAGCGCTTAGAAACAATACGGTCCTATTAAAATACCCCCTGTCTTGTTTTCTGAATCCGCTCAAACTTGGTATCCCGAGTTTGGGTTCTTTTTTTGTTTTGATTATTTTAGCTTCACGTTTCCGCTGAAGTAAATGTGGAATAATGCCGACCCCTCGGGACCAGATGTACAGGAAATATCTTGTATTTCATACCTACGCACGATGCCTCGTAAATAAATAGCAGTTTCCATAGCAGAGAATTCGTCCAGACTGGGCTTTACTGGACACACATAGAAATCATCTGCCAGGAAGGTTGCGTGTAGCCAAGAGGATTGGGGAACTCTCTGAGGTTTGGTGTGCTAGTTCGACCTATGTTACCGTATGTCACCGACCTCAAATTCAGAGGTGCCCCAGGACTGCCAGAGCGGACCCTGTCTGTCTACATAGCTGTCTGTGGTGTCTATATAGCTCTCAGCTTGCACCCAGAGCGCAGCCTTCTGACTATTAAAGGGGCAATACCCAATCCGCCTTTGATCAACCCTCTCAGATCTTCCCACTGAACCTTCCCATTAGGGGCCTGATCCTATTCTCATTGAAATCGACTGAAGTTTTGTTACTGGGAAAGAATCCAAAGAACTATAATAAACTCTGGTACCGCGGAAATGGCGTTTTTCAGCAGATGGGAACAACTGTGGAACTCTCCTCAGTTGGATTATTTGTAATGTGTTTTCCCTGGGAATGGGCCTGTACAGATGCTCTAGGTTAATTTGACTATAAACATTTAACGAAGGAAATCTTTAGCTCACTACCGTACACGTAGCAAAGGCTGAAAGGGAAAATAATTCCTTCCAACTGCTCCCCCACCGTCCCATGATGTGCACAGAGCGCTCAAGTGGTTTAGGATCCCCACCGCCCCATGGTGTGCACCAAGCGCCCAAGTGATTTAGGTTCCCAACGCTCGTGGCAAGGTGCTGGTGATTATTTTCCTAAATCGCGTAGGCGCGTTTGAAATCCTGCCACGGACACTAATGGCAACATGTGCGTGGATTTGCACTTTCACTGTTGATTCTGGGACTCTCCTTTGCAGCCTAGAGACCGATCATGAGGACAAGTATGTCAGCGAGTGACATGGCCGCTTGGGACACGTCTAAGTCCCTTCACAGCCATTCCCAAGTCCAGCTCCGATGGTAGGGCCCCAGCGTACGGATCCCACCAAGCGGAGTCCTTAGACTTGGTCTGTACACTGCTAAGCTGCTTCGCAATCAAGGTGTAGCTCCGGCTGACCTTTGCCTTAGGCACAGCTGCCTTGCACACTCGCCGTGTGAAACCAACGGAGAGCGCCGATTAGAAATATCCACCATGTGCTGGACCTTGGACAAACCCCGGCGAGGCTTGGACCACCGGCGTGACAGCCTGAAGAAACCAGCTGTCTCCAGACATGATGCACTGGGATTTAGCGCGCCCCGGCCCATAGGCTTTGCGCGCTCTGTTGGCGTTGTCAGCGTGTCTGGCTTGTGTCGAAGTAAAGCCGGGTTGCCGAAGACGTTTTCCGGTTTAAAAGGGGTTTAGAGCAGACTGGGCACCATATGGAGCGATGCAGCTGATTCTGGAGAGGCGCGCGGTGCAAATGAATCTTTCCTGCGAGACTAACTTTCATCGGTTCCTTTGAAAGCTCCGCTCCCTCCCCGGCGCACGGAGGTTTTCATTTTTCAGAGCAGGACAGGCGAGTCTATAAAGGCACGTTTGTTTGTCTTGGCAGCTTCAAAGATGGATTTCCTGTAGGACTTCACAGGCTAATGGGGTCGTCAGACGCACGTGTGTGATTGCCACCTTTCCAATGACATTTCGCGCTGATCCGGATCACAACCCGGACCTGAAACACTCTGACATCTCTAGCTGCTTCCCTCTAGCATTAACCTGGCGTTGCAAAGTGCTAGTTGCAAAGGAACACCCCTTCATTTCTACCCAGCTCACTCTCATCTTTCAAGCCCCGCCTTACAATGGACTGAAGTGGGAAGAAGCGGGGCAGGGGTGGATAAGAGGACACTCAATTCATACCCGCTCTCACTTTGACATAGGGTGACCAGACAGCAGGTGTGAAAAATTGGGACAGGTAGTCGGGAGTAATAGGAGCCTATATAAGAAAAAGCCCCAAATATCGGGGCTGTCCCTATAAAATCGGGACATTTGTCATACCTTACCTTACCATCACCATACCTTGACAAACTCGAATCAGAAGGGTATTCCCCGCTACTAGCGGGGCGAGGGACTTGGCCATTGGGAAGGGGCACTGGTTCTCTGTGATCCCAGTTCAAAGGCAGAATGTCTATTTCATTAGTGGGTAAGGGTCCTGTGGACTTCAGTGGAAACAAGACGGACCCTATAGTCACACAATACGTTGCTTTTCATCGTGTCTTAAAAGCAAAAAAAAAAAAAAAATCTCCTGGGATCCTAACTCCTTGGTTTAATTTTTAACTGATAAATTATCCGTGATCACAACAAGCGCTTTGAGCCCAAAGTGCTTCTCAATACAAAGACATCGCTTTCAAATTCCGTACCCGCAGTCAACTCTCGGTACCTTCCCCAGAGGCTGAAGTACTGACCGTTCCCTTGAAGGGATTGGTTTTCTTGGCTCTCTGAGCAGTGTCCCCCAGGCTGGATTTCCTATGCCCTGCCCAAACTGTGTTGTCTTGAAGGAAAGAGACTGAGGTTATTCCAAGCTCGCCTCTCTCCTCCTGAACACGGCTCTAGATTTCTTTCCAGTTTTATTGCGTGCCTCGCACAGATCTTTCTATCCAGGCATTTTAAAGAATGTTCACTCGAGCTCTTGAATAATCCATATTATGGACAGGTTATGGCTTCATTTCTAACAACGCTCTGGGGCTAAGAATCGGGGGTGGGGGAAATATGAAGCCTCTTCTGAAATATCCCTTAGGAAATCCGCCAAGCATGACATTTTTCTCGGCGATATTGCTTCTCTGTCTGGATTCAACTGAATGGCTGCAAAATGACTTAATTTATACCCGATAAAACTCAGCAAAAAGAATCTTTTGTAGATTGTATTTAATTCGGTTCCCCAGAAAGCTTTAAATGTCTCCTGCTTGTTTGTGTAACTGGAACAGAGCAATCGGAGGCAATTCAAACAGACGAGCGCCTGGAATTCACGTAAATAATCCTGAGGTTCAGAAAACATTAGTACATTCCTTCTTGACATATTAGGCGAGTCAGTAGCCAATCCATGGGGCTACTAGCCCGAAAACGGATCAGCCAGACTGCTCAATATATGAGTCACCAGATAGCTCAGTTTTGCTCCGCTAGCGTCAGTCAATATCCTTTCCACCCAGTACGAAACTACTATTTCATATTCCCTTCCGCGTTATTTTCCGCATTAAAGGTGTAAAACAGAGGGCTTCTGACTTTTCTTTTGCAGTGATCTCTAAAAGAACACCCAGAAAGCTAGCTGGCAAATATCAAAGGAGGGTTTATCATCAGCAGAGAAAACAATAGGTATCTCTGCTGTGTGAATATCCAAACATGGCTTGTTACAATGCAGTGGACTCACATGCAGACTAGGAACACTGTGCTATTAATTTTATTTGGCAACATTATATTTCGAGAGCAAAAACATAAACAACTTATATATGTCGTGACCATGTAATTCCATGGCGAGCGCTATGTAATGGAGGTGTCTCCGCACTGGGTACCTAGCAGGTTATTTCAGGGCAGTTACACGGCTGGCTTGCAGTGGCGAGTTGAGGTTGTATGGTCGGGAGACGCGGAGGCCGTGACTACACTAGAGTTCACTCTCTGTCGACCAGCATCTTCGCACCCTGGTCAAGTCCGAATACAGGCGGCCCTTGCTCTGAAGGCAAGAAGCCCCGTCCTGCTCTCAGTTACACCCAAAGCGTAAGTCCACGGGGGAGAAACATTTTGCTTATAGCTGTTCAGGTGGGAGGATTGCTCTCCTTTCCGGTGGAGGCAGGGTAAACTCCCTGCTATTTCCCGGAGCCCCGCTGTGAATTTTGCATGGTGCAAAATCCTTGCATAATTCCTTACTCCGGTGACATTCCCAGTGGAATCAGTTGGTGGAAGCCCGTGGGAGTTTTGCCTGGGTAAAACGCGCAGGATCGGGCCCCCCATGTTATTTAGCAACCGAAACGTGTGCTGTTAGCCCGCAAGCAAACATTTCTGATGGGATTTGCCCCATGTAACCTAAAGCCCCTGAATCACAACTAATCTGTTTAAAACCAAGGATTAGTCACGTCACTTTCTACATATTCCTCTATTGCAAAACTCTTTTTGTGTGTGGAAAATCTGGGGATTTGAACTAACGCAGAAAACATAATTACTAAAGGCGAGTGCACTCTGCTAGAGTAAGTCTTAACATGTAGGGATTTTCAGGTTGCCTCATACAATGAATTTAAACAGAGCCTTCCTTTACATAACTATCATCCGTCCCCTGTCCCTCTCCTGGGTGTAGGCTGAAGAGTGTGTCCCTATTGACAGATTGCCCTCCAGCTTCTTTTACAGAAAGATTTCTGCCTTTATCTCGCCAGAATTAAACTGATTGGCTCGTTTTCCCGTCCCTTCTCCATACTATTCCCTTCTCTATTTACACATGATCCTCTCCACCATCCACCGAAGTTTTCATCGCCCCTGGATTTCAAAGGGCCTTTCTCCCTCTATTGTCTGTTCGTTTACTTTTCCTCTGATCACATATTGCGTCTTCTGAGCAATATGGCCTTTTATTAACTCCCGAACCCCCATCCTGTTTTCCTACCGGCTCCTCAAGCGTCCTCCCCATGGGTCTACTCTTTCCCCAATGATCCTGTTTTTCTACAGCGGGCAAAACCGGGGAACGGTGAGTGGAGGGGTGTTAGTTTCTGCTTCGAGGCTGTGTTTTATTAGCCCAGTCATTTTTTTCTTCGTTGATCCCAAACTCGATTTTTGTCACTACATACAATTCAAGGAATGAATGAATCGTTGACACGCATGTCTGTATTATTTTAGAAAACTCGGGGAGTCTCCGGTCATTTTAGGAAACGCCGGCGTTAGTTCTTGCAAATGTTTCTTTTAAAACGATTCAAATCCATAGCTAAGAGTATCAGCTGCACACAAGTAGGTCAGCATAAGATGACAAAGTAGATAATACACCATGGCACACAAACCCAATTGCCCACACGAGCTCTGTACCTGAAAAGCAAATTGCTTGGCACCGTATATTCACACAAAGAGCACGAATTTGGGGGACTTTTATACAAAACTTCCCAAGTCTCAGGAGTCCTGGGGGGCCGGGGCCGGGGAGGACATAAAATATGTTGTTTACCAACTGAATCCAAAACATACTAAAGTAATTCGATTCATAATTGGTGAAGGGGCGTTAGCTTTAGGGTCTGATCCAACTCCCACTGAAATCAATAAAATGACTCCCATTGACAGGGCCCTTAGAGAAACGTACTTAGGACACCTCCCCTACCATCACATCTATGAACTGGTGTCGCCCTAAAATAGCTTGTTCGGGCATTATGCAGACAAAACTCCCCCTGAAGTTAGTTGAGTGAAATTTCAGTAAGCTCTTGAAAGCTGGATACGATCTTTTGCTGATCGACACATATTTCTTCTCCCCTAAAAACCACACAGTGTTCCTGGCTTCTTTTTCAGAACTCATGAGAAATGCATTTGAGCAGCAACCCAAATAGAAAAAAAAATAACACTTTGCAATCTTTCCGATTTTTTTAGTAAATAGACCTGACCGCCTGTTACATCCAAGCACTAGCAAAGAACTGGAAGGTCTCCTGCAAGGATCACTGGGTGAAATTATGTGCAGGACAACAGACTAGAATCAGATGGTCACAATGATGCCTTCTGGCATTCAAATCTATTAAACATTTAGTGAAACCAAACCCGCCCCTTATCTTTTAATTAAACCTGGTGTGAACCAGGCAATTCGAATTCCAACTTGTTCTTTAAAATAACGTGGCTTGATGCTGACAGGGATTGCTGATGGGATCAGTCTCATAGACAGGTATCCAATATGATACCATTTGCACTCAAATGCTGGCGTCCTATACAAAAAGTCCTAGAGAATAATAAGCATCCGCGTGTGGGGCTGCACTCAGCGGCTTGCCTGGGTGGGTTACTTCTGTCTCGCTCCTGTGTATCCCTGTCGGATGTCATTGGGACACCGGAAACCGGAGTGAAACACACTCAGTGCCGCGATTCAGTGCGGACGCCGTCGGCTTGCGGCAGGAGTCCGGAGCCTGCTGCGAGGTGGGATGGGTGCGTGCAGAAGAGGCCCTGTAATAGCGACTCGCCCCATTTACTCTGCCGCTAGCCCCGCTCCCCCCGCTGTGGGCTGGAGGAGACGTGGAGAGGGCTCCGGATCCGGGGGGAAGGTGGGTGGGGGAAGGGGATTTAGGGCTCCCAACCCGACCCAAGACAAAAATGATCTCGATCCTTCTCGCCTTCCCCGCGAATGACCCTGCCCGTGGGGCCGGAGACAGGAAAGTCCCAGCCGGTCTCATTCCCATCTGGCTGCTGCAGACTTCTGCGCCTCTGGGAACCCCCGGGTAGATCCCTGCACCCAGAGGACCCCCAGGTCTGCCCTCTGCCTTCCGCGGCGCCCAGGGTCCCATCTAGGCGGAGCCCCGGCTTTCCCAGCTCCTCACCCTCCATCTGTCGCCCTCTCCTCTTTACACTCTCCTCTGCTCTTCCCCCTTTCCCCTCCTCCGACCGCCGCGTACCCCTCAGTCCCTCGCACGGCCGCCTTTGCCCCTGCCTCCGTCTCAGCCCCCTCTCCTCGCAAAGTCGTGGGAAATGTGTGTGTGTGAGAGAGAGAGAGAGCGCGAGTGTGCGTGTGTGTGAGAGAGAGCGGGTGTGAGAGAGTGAAAGTGTGTGTGTG
>ML677362.1:21867665-21996302 GCA_007922305.1 Dermatemys mawii
GAGAGAGAGCGAGAGAGCGCCCGAGTGCGTGTGTGTGAAACTGTGTGTGAGTGTGTGTGTGTGAGAGAGAGGGAGAGAGCTAGTGTGTGTGTGAGAGCGAGTGTGTGTGTGAGAGCGCGAGTGTGTGTGTGTGTGAGAAAGAGAGTGAGCTAGTGTGTGAGTGTGAGAGAGCGAGTGTGTGTGTAAGAGAGCGAGCTAGTGTGTGTGTGAGAAAGAGAGCGAGCTAGTGTGTGAGTGAGAGAGTGTGACAGAGCGAGTGTGTGTGAGAGAGTGTGTGTGGGAGAGCGTGTATAAGAGAGAGTGTGTGTGTGTGAGAGTGTGTGTGAGAGAGAGCGTGTACGAGAGAGCAAGCGAGTGTGTGTGTGTGTGAGAGAGAGAGAGAGAGAAAGAGAGCGAGCTAGTGTGTGTGTGAGAAAGAGAGCGAGCTAGTGTGTGAGTGAGAGTGTGACAGAGCGAGTGTGTGTGTGTGTGAGAGAGAGTGTGTGTGAGAGAGCGTGTATAAGAGAGAGCGTGTGTGTGTGTGTGTGAGAGAGAGCGTGTATGAGAGCGAGTGTGTGTGTGAGGGTGTGTGTGTGAGAGAGAGAGCAAGCGAGTGTGTGTGTGTGAGAGAGAGAAAGAGAGAAAGAGAAAGAGAGCGCATATGTGTGAGTGTGTTGGAGGGGAGCGGGGGCGTCTTGTTAATACTCCAGCTTCAGAAACCAAGCCGTAGTGGGACGCTTCCCCCCGCCACGGGCCCGGCCCAGGACGCCTTACGCAGGCAAAGCTCCTGCGGGGCTCAGTTGAGAATGTTGCCCGAGCAGGCCCGCACGGTGGCAGCTCAGAGGACGCTAGTGGCTGTGGACTCCCAGCTGTCTCCATGTTGGAGACACTGCCCTGCAGGAAAACCCCAAAGTTTCCCTCTTGGGGGATTAGAGTGAATCGGGGGGGGGGGGAGTCGATTACCGCAAAGCGAGATGATATTGCCCCACGCCAAGATTTAAATCGACTCTTTCTAGTCACAGACCCTTCTCTCATCAGGGGTACGGGTTGCGCCCCTGGGATTTTGGGGTTACACGACTCAGAGTAGAGAAACGGGCGCTCATCTTCTAGCAATTGCTCTGGAAAGGCCCGGTCAAAAGATTGCAACTAAAAATGACTAAACCGCCATTTCAGACTTTGTGTCTCCAGCCTTCCAGTCAAAGCAGTGTCACACCAAGACGCTACATTATTGATCTGCTCTCAGAGTAATGGGAGTTGCAGATGCCCCTTAAACTGTCCTACTTCTAATTTGCAAGGGAGGCGCCTTTCTCTTTCATTAAAGCAACTTGATCCCAGCGGTGCATCCTTGAATCTTAGCAAAACCCCGTGCGAAACAGACACAATCCCGCCAGATCTGCTAGCCAGACTCAGAAATGGGGTTTCAATGAGCAGTGATGGAGAAGGGGCCACGAGCTAGAATCCAGCCCTACAATTATGCGATTGGCCTCCCCTGGTATTTTAGGGGCTGGGGCAAACCGAAAGCAACCTAGGTGCAAATTAAGTACTACACGCCGGGTTAGATTTCTAAATTTTATTATAAAATAAAAGCAGAAATATTTCCCAAAGGACGTATTCACATGATATAAACAATGAACAAAACCAAAGTCGAGTGACTCGCGGTTGATACTGGCGTTTAGGTCTAAAAAGGAGCAGCAGTGATTTAGGGCCCCGCCACATCCGCCCCCGTTTGCGGTCGATGGGATAATTTAACATTTGGGGCGAGGATCGGGCCGTTAGTTCCTTTCCCACCCCACAAATGGCGAAAGCACCACGCGGACAAGGCGAAAGATGCGGGCTCTGCACAAGGAAGTTACAGAGTCTCCCCAGAGCGCGTGTGGCTGCTCTAACTTGACTAACATGGTTGCAATTCTTAGTTGTAATTGTACATTGTACACCTGCCACGGATATATAACTACAGAACAGGAGCACGGAGCGATGGGGGTCTTCCAAGGAGGCATGGAAACAGCAACCTTACGCCCCCCACCCCACAAAATACAAGGCGTCTTATCATACACAGACGAGGCTGCTCAATTACAATTCCAAGAGATTGGGGAAGTTCAGGTTGGGGGGAAAAATAGTCGCTACATAGAACCATATTCGCGTTATGCTTAAATCACAAGCCCTTATCGAACAGTCCACCAGTCTGAAACCAGCTTCGCACGACCCTTTAAGACTGTCACAACACAACTGCGTACAGGCTAGTACAGTACCTTCCAAACAGCTACAGCCAGCCAGCCAGCCATCCAAAGAGGGACAACAGATCCACTAAAGAGGGTGTCATCACTTTAAAAGTTTCAAAGGAGATTTTTTTAAAAAAAAAACCCACGAAGGGCCGCGGAAGGGGAGCGTGTCAACGGTTTTAAGAGCCAAGGTCGACCAAGTTGGAGGACATGGGGTTGAGAATGGAGTCCTGCAAACTGTGATGGTGCAGAGGGTCCGCGCTGGGTACCGGAATGGCGCTAGGACCTTGCGGGTGACCCAAGCCGTGGAGCGGCTGGAGGCCCGGGTTCGAATTGAGCAGTAAAGCTGGGCTGGAAGAAGTGTGATCAGGGGTCCCCGACGGCGTCTTCTCGTCTTCGGAGCTGCCCAAAACTGTCTTATTCCCGTTCATTGAGGCCGAGAGGGGATTGTGGCTGTTGGAGTTGGAGTTCTCGTTGTTTTCCCTATAGGAAATAGAAAAGGGAGGGAGATCTTAGAGCGGAGGGGACCCAGCACCGAGTCACACCGGAGCTAGACAGGCAGTTGCAGGGGCTGCAAGAGTTGGGCTCGCAGGGAAGACAGCTAGAGGGTCACTGAAACACACAGCGCGTTTCCAACCTCTGCAAACCTGAAAGGCCTCTTCGGTCTGGCACGAAGGTCTAAGGTCTGCCGAGCTTGTAAACAGTTTTCCACTAGCCCCGCGGAAAGTGTCACTTTGACAAAACATCATTTTCTCCATCTGTCTCCTGCAAAGTGTTTGGATAGCTTGGGGGAGGAATAAAAACGGGGGGCATTTCACTTTAAAATCACTCCTGGATGCAGTACGTATCCAAGGAGAATTTCATCCACGCCTTCTCCTGGAGAGGCGAAACAAACTCAAATTGCGTTCTCATTAGTCTACGTGGATCAGCCTTAAACGGTTGGGTCAGCGGGATAAATCTTGTTTTTTGCTAAAATCACTCGACACCTCGACTCCGTTTTTCCTCCGGAAGTTTCAAACCGAAACCGTACCCCAAGCATGTGTAAAAAGAAGGCAAACGAACCGAATTAACGTGGTTCTTTCCGGAGCCCTACAAGGAAATGTCCCTCGTAATTACATTCCTCTATTTCTTTTATTGGTCAAAATTAGACTGAGCGCCCAAATATACTGACACATAAGGGGAGTCAAATTTTGCTCTGCTTAGCTACAAGAAAAGTCTCTTTATAAAAGAGACACAACTTAATCTCAGAGAGAGAGAGACAATATGTAGCTCGCATGTGTATATAAGAGACAGAGATGTGCTAGAAGACAGAGAATCTTCATGACCCAAACAATGGTGAGCACTGAGAATTTCGTGATGGGTTTTAAAGTCTTGTATTTGTTACTTTGAAAGTTAGAGGCCAAATGCCATAATGATACACAGAGAAAAGGCCCCCGTAGGCAACGTACTGCCCTCTGGTACAGCGGTGTATTGATACCTAAAGTGTATGTACGAGGTCCAAATCCTTCAGGTTTTACTGGGCGAAGTTAACGGATCGCCTTCGGTGTGAGCTAATCTCGGCAAAGGCTGCAAAATGTAGCTGGGGAGACTTAGTACCAAAATAATACAATTAGAAACGAGAGCTCTGTTTGAAGAAGTCGCTTGTCAGAATGGCAGAAAGGTCTGTTTCCCGACGCCTAGGGTGTAATGTCAGGTTGAGTGTATTTTTCTATGTCAAAAAACTTATTTGTCTCTGGAGACCTTTAAAATTCGATTCCTCAGAAATGAAAGGAATAAATGCAACCTTCATTTCCTTTGGATATTTGAAGGGGAGTCCCTCCTATCAGCAATAAAAGGGTTTCTGACATCTCGTAAAACCAACACTTATAGGGATCAGAAAGAAAATTAAAGCACTAGCACGTTTGGGGAAATATATGGAGCAAATCTGTACAGACTTCAAATCTTATTGAATATCACAGCTAAGCGTAAATCTAATCAGCTGAATGCGGGGTTTAACATCTCCCAAGCACATGCAACCTAGATTAAAAACGAAGTCCCCTTTAAGCCATCCCGCGAATGATTAGCAGTAGATTTTCAATGCTTTTAATTACCAACACCGCCAGAATGATCAAACCCTTACGGATTTGCGATTTCAAATGTCTTTTGTGTACACACTCCGAAATATAGATTGTGAATTTGGAATCCTGCTTCTCGCTTCGCTAACAAGCTTCCAATAACTCATAGGAACTGGGGAGGGGGGAACACCCAGCAGTACCGCCATCCCCCCCATTAACCCCATTAATAATTTTTTCTCTTAATC
This sequence comes from Dermatemys mawii, assembly GCA_007922305.1. NCBI lineage: Eukaryota > Metazoa > Chordata > Testudines > Dermatemydidae > Dermatemys > Dermatemys mawii. Next base: position 21,872,163 of record ML677362.1, read on the forward strand.
TAATACAGAAAATATCACTTCTTTAAAGTACCAGATAATCCTACACTTTATGCCTGCCGAGCATCGATTTGTGTAGGGATGCAAATCGCATTTTAATTAACAAGATAGGCGATTGCCCCATTAAATATTATGTCCAGGCTTCCTGCTCTCCGCCTATATCTGACATGAGGAACAATTTCACCGAAGACGACTTACAGTGTGGAGACCAAATTCTGTTCTCCGTTACCCCCAAAGTCACTCCCCTGAAGTCAGACCGGAAGGGGACAAATGAAAGAAGAATGTGTCGATGCGATCAGATTTGCCCCGACAGAGGGGCGAAGCTCTGCAAAGGGGCAGGGCTACATTTCGGCAAAGACGCCACTATTTTCTGCTTCTAAGAAGTACATTTGGGGGACACTTTGGCCCTGCTTCTAAAGGCGAAGCGTAACAATCGAAAGGTAACAATCGAAAGGTATTTAACATTGTTTGCTGAGTGTGAACAAGTGTATCTGGACGCGCTTAAACTCCAGAGAACACGTCAAAGTTTCTGGTCCTTCCCTCCAAAAGGAAACCCAAAGGATGAATATAGCGAGGGACTGGCATCATAATTTAAGCTAACACAGGAGGAAAAAGTATTTAAACTCTCCAAAAACCCGAACACAGGAAATGTTTGGCTATACATACAGAGTGCGTTCTGTTAATGTATTGGCTGCATAGACCATGGTGTATGTATCAATGCTAAGGCCTATGGCGTGAGATCTAAATCTTTAGAGGATTCCTCCAGGTATTTTCACACGGCGGGTGACCAGACAGCAAATGTGAAAAATCGGGACAGGTAGTGTGGGGGGTAATAGGAGCCTATGTAAGAAAAAGACCCCAAAATTGGGACTGTCCCTATAAAATCGGGACATCTGGTCACCCTATCTCAATCACAGGACTTCCACAGGTCTATCTTTTTCCAGTAGTTTGAAATATGGGAGCTGTAAATGAACATAGGGACGGAAAAGCAGCCCGCACAGGGCTGGACTCCAGAGAGTTTTTCGCATTATTCGACCCCATTCAGCCCCATTTAAAACCTTCTCTTCTGTCTGAACCTGGGATGCACCCCCAGACACTGTTCCTTTGAAACTTCAAGAGTATTAACATATGGGAAATATACCAGGCTCCTGTCACTTAAGTATATGCATGTGAGGCTGATGAATGCCCCTGTTGATCACCAGTTACAACGGTATCTCAGGAGGAGATCGTTAACATACCTTGCGTTTAAAAGACATAAAGCCCTACATGAAATGTGCTGGGAATAATGTCTCCCCTGGAGGGAAACACACGCTGGTCTGTATTGGTGAGTGTATTTGTTTATTTTAACGCGCCTTATATTCTTCACTAAGGAAGTGTTCCTGGTCCCACTCTCCTTCCTCATATTTTTCATCCTACCCCATGAAAATCCTCTGAAGTGGTTCGTTAAAAACACACTCACAACTTATTTTTGTGGGCTTAAAAAATAACCAAGGGATATAAGCGCGGTGAACGGCTACAGCACATCAAAACGCTCCGTCTTTTGCGTTAGTGGTTTCAAACCCAAATTGAAGGGACCCGAAGTGCAAAGGAGCAAATAACAAGGAAGCCCCTTTGGCGTAAGGGAATTTAGGGCCCGGAGGTGTTTAAGGCCGGCGATCATCTGGGTTTCCCAGCTTGGATCGGAGCCTGGAGAAAATCAGAGCTCAGCGGTCCGAAATAAAGGCCCCGGCCGCGCTCGGGGGTGTGGGGGAAAGAAAAGCCGAAGATCGCGGTGACTTAGGGGGAGTTTTTGCGGGCTAGGCACAAGGGGAGCTAGCCAAGGAGCCGGGCGAGAAGAGGGGGACTTACTCGTACCTTTCCTTGGCCTCCGCAGCGCGGTCGCGTTGCCTCCGGTTTTTAAACCAGTTGCTGACTTGGGTGGTGGTGAGCCCGGTGGCCTCGGCCAGCTCCCTCTTCTCCCGCGGCGACGGGTAGGGGTTGTGGGCGTACCACTCCCGCAGCACGCTCCGGCTCTTCTCCTTGAAGCAGTAGCTGGTCTCCTCGCCGTCCCAGATGGAGCGCGGCAGGGGGAACTTTCGGCGGACCCGGTACTTGCCCACCGCCCCTAGGGGTCGCCCCCGCAGCTTCTCCGCCTCGATGTAGTGCGCCTTGAGCCAGAGCTGCTGGAGCTTGGGGTGGTTGTGCGCGGAGAACTGGTGGCTCTCCAGGATCTTGTAGAGCTCGCGGAAGTTGCCCCGGTGGAAAGCCACCACGGCCTTGGCCTTGAGGACGCTCTCGTTCTTGTGGAGGTGCTCGCAGGCAGGCAGGGACCAGAGGAACCGCCCCAGCCTCTCGATGTTGCCCCCCTGCTGGAGCACTTCGCAGACGCAGGCCACTTGCTCTTGGGTGAACCCAAACGTGGGGAGCATCGACATGGTGGCCGTTCCCCCCCGCCCCTCCCCGCTCTAAACCATCGGACTCGGACCGAGCCACCGCATAGACCTGGCCGGACAGACCGCGAGAGGAGCGCCGATCATGGGTGGACCACCCCGCCGAGCGGCTCCCGACGCTCCGGCGCGAGTCACAGCCCCGCTCGGCGGCCGGCGGCCATGGGCGGCGGAGCGCCGGACGGATCAAAGGCGGAGACCGAACGTGGAAACTTTTTTTGTAAGTCCAAGTTCGGAGCGGAACTTTGTGCCTCTATTGTCTGGGATCAGCAGCGCTCACAGCGGCGGTGTCTTTCCTCTCCCACCCCCACCCTCCTCCGCCGGGCTGGGATCTCCCTTTTTGCCGGCCCCCCCTCCCCCTTCACTGTAGGATTCAACATAATATAGTGGTTAAGTCCAGCTCCCCCTCTTCTCGCTCCTTTCTCTCCTCCTCTTCGCTCTGTTTTTTTAAATAATATTATTCTAAGCTGGCATGAAAAGTGATTAGCCGCGCTCTGATTGGTCCAGTTATCTGACCCGGGGCCTGCCAGGAGAAGACAATAGTTTTAGTCAAATTATTTGCCATGGCGACGCTGTCAATCAGAGGTAACCCGATCTGTTTTGAGGTGGCTCCCCGGCTGGGTTGACAGATTGCTCTGATCCACTCAGGGGCGGCCCTGCGAGCTGAGATATTGGCGAGAGAGGGAGAAATTTCCGCTGTGATTGACGCAGCAAACACCCAGAGAGGGAGGCAGAAAGCGGCCTGGTCGCAGACTCTCAGAGCGGGGGCGCTGCAGCGCCGGCGCGTCCCACCAGCCCTTCTGTCTTTGACCCCTTCTTGCAATAAAACTCCGGCGAAAGTCTGAACGCCTCTTCCAGATCGCTCACACTCGCTACACCATTTGAGGCAAAATCAATCCATTGTTTGGGATCGGGAGGAAACTGAGTTCTCAGTAAGATCTGGGAGCTTTTTTTAAGTGGGTAGTTTTATAAATATTACGGTCTCCTATGAACAACGTAGACCCAGTTTTTTTGAACCGTGATTCCACTGACACACTAATTAGGCTTAGCCCCGGGCGGCTGGGAGCAAGGAAATTATGAGACTGGACTCTGAATTACCATATATTTCAAAGTCAGCTCTCAACAGCGTTTAAAATGAAGTTTCAGCTTGCGAGAACTTCATAGCAGCAACGATTTCATTCGGTGTATCTATTTCTACTTCAAAAGAAGGGCATGTTTCTACCTCCAGGGCCATGTTAGGTGGCCACAAGAAGTACTAAAGGGTAGAAGATCCGTTCCAAAGCAGATCTCCATGTCCCTTGGCAGTCTTCATGGACAGACTCTTCGAGGCATGGGCTTACGTCTTCACATATTCTGGCACAGCTGTCTACTTGAGGGGATCGGAGCTAGCTTAGATAGATGACCTAGGGAACAGATAGAAACTATCCACCGCAGAATAACTTGGTCAGCTACATGGATAAATGTAGGTGATCTGCTTCCAGGTACTCACACATTTCCGTATCATTTCAGTGGTTGACAGCTAAGCCACTTTTTTAAGGTGCAGAAAATCCTCCCGTCTGGCCCAGCTCGGTGTCCAGCAGAGTAATCTCCGGAGGGGGTTATTACCCGCAATACTTTCTGGGACCCAAAGCGGGCACTTTTCAAAGCCACTCCTCTGGTCCCCCTTTTAGGCCGCTGGGGAAGCCCCTTCCTCTCACCCCAGCGTGGGAGAACATCGGAGGTCTCCGCCGGGGTGGGTTCCCTGGATGATAAATGGTTGACGCCGGTGGCCCCCAGCCCATCCCTTGCCTCGGTGATTTAGGCGACGAGCGCGGAGAGACCCGGGGACCCCCCCAGCTCTCAGTCCAACCCCTCCGTGTTGCGGGGGGGCGGCAGTGGAGTGAGACTGGCAGCTCAGGATGAGCCGTGGCGGGGGCCGGGAGGCGAGCCCGGAGCCGATTTTAGGCCCGCCGGGGCTGGGGTATTGGCCGCCGGGGAAACGGACTCGGTGGATCTGGGAAAGCGATGCCAGCGGCCCCGAAAGGCCGGGCTGACTAACGCCAGGGGCCTGCCCTTGGGCCGCCCGGGGGAAGGGCAAAGGCCACCAGCTCCCGGCAAAGCGGGTCCTACCCTATGCGGCCAAACCCCCGCCGTGCCGCGGAGGGGATCAGCCCCCGCGGCGAGCCCCGGATCCCCGCCACGCTGCGGTTTGCGCCGCGATCGCGGACCGAAGACGCGGAGCGAGCGCCGGATCTTCGCTCCTTTTAACAACAGCCCCGCTCGGGAAGGGAACCTGCTGCTCCTGCTTCACAGCCTCGTTCGCCGCTCTCGTCTGCGCCCCCGACTCTTATATGCCTGTTTGTTGCGCGAACAGGAGTTGGAAACTCCATCTACAGTATTTCCCCCTGTGCGATATTTTCAGGCGAATATAGGGAATCCACCGCAAACGGCTTTAATTTTGCTAAATCACAAAACCGCAGTACAAAATCTAGGCTTCATCTATGGGGCGAAATAGATCAAATCCGTTTAACACAGGACCATGGGACTTTACAAGAACCATGTCGCCAACTTTTTTTAAAAAGTTGGGGCACTCCATGGCCTGAGATGGCAAATTTTGCAGGATTCAAATGGTCTTTGTGGGCAAACAAAAGAATTCCGAGGTTAAGGTTTCAGACTCAGTCTAAATGTCCGTGTAGCTTGTAACACAGGCTGTATGGTAAACTCATGAGATAGTAGGATCCATTTCCAAATGTTATTCAAAGCAGAACAGGAACTATGACTGAAACACACATTTTCCCTCCGCCCCCCATATACACACAAAGGGCGAGAGCATTTTAAATGAAAACGTGGTATTATTTAGTCCCTTCGCCTCAGTTAAAACTGGGGGGGGGGGGGAGATAAAAGAACTAGACAGGTCTTCCCTCCTCCCATGTATGTTGTTGCAAATTTATGAGGCTAGACCTGACTTTGCTTTCCTCTGCTTGAATCTTATAACCACAGCAGCTGAATTTGAATGGGGAGCAGAGAGCAGCTGTTGGCCCTAGCCGGAAGGGAGATGTCAAAACCTGTTGTATGGACTTAGATCTAAGAAATTCTCTTCTTTAGCACCCTAAAATGTGAGCACAGAGACTAAACGCAGGGCCCTCCATAAGCACTTTCACTTTACATTAAGCAGACTGCCGTTTGGATGTAATGCGATTTCATTTCCCAATCGCTGTGGAAACCTAATACAATTCTGTTAAGTGGTATGTATCCGTTTGCATTTAAACGCAATTGCAAATTAGTGACATGTGTATTTAAAATGTGCCCAACCGTGTCTGGTTTTCAGAACTCTTCATATATGTTAGAAGAAATCAGCAGAAAGAGAATACCAAAGCATCCCACCAGGCAATTTAAACCCCAATGGTTTCTGAGACTCACATGAGCAGAATAACCCGCTTTGTATTCTCAGATGAGCTTTTTTATTATCATATATTTTAAAGCAACATGCACAACCCAGAGTGGGAAAATATTACATGGCCGTTAAGGGTTGTGTGCTTGTAGCAAAAGTTAGGATTTAGCCAGTCTATTTCAATTCTCTTTCCTTGAACCGCTGCCTCTCAATGGCTTGGAGATCCTCCCATTTTCATTTCAACCGGACATTTGGATGTGTAATTAGCAACAGTGCTCTTCAGAAAGGATAAAAAAAATTGTGCATAATAACTGTTGAACATAAAATATTTTATCAGACCATCAGAGTGGAAACAGGTCACTAGGAATTGTGGATATACTGGATGAAGTAGAACGATCTATATTATTAATATGCTGCTTTTATAATCAGTCCCCGATCTAGTCTGTTCTTAAGCACCCGATTACCTCACTTTATAGGAATATATTTATTTTACATGAGCTGATCTGTGTTGATAAAATGCTTGCAATAAAATAAAACGAGCTACAAATACTGCAGCTGTTTCATTGCCAGCTTTTCTTCTCGGTGATGCCTACATCACTTCACTTTAGAAGCTAATATTTCTATGAAGTTGCAGGCCTCTGATATTTTCTCTGAAGACATTGACATATTCACTTTGTCTCCTGTATCGAGCAATAATACATTTTCTGCAAATATTTATACTGTATATATCTATCTACCTCTATATCAATTATATACAATGTATCTATTCTATAGCAGATTGATTACTATATATATACTATATATATTACTATATAATAATAAGTAGGTAAATAATATATTACTATATATAACATAGATGCAGTTAGACACATATAGTTAGACATAGATAGGTGTAGGTAGATTTATAGATAGAGATATCGCTATAGAATTCTCTTGCTGGATGTTTACAAACTTTTAGGAAGACGTGAAGAAAATAATATGAATCCTTAATTATATTTTTCAATAACCGTTCTCTTTGTATGTATGGACAGAAAGAAACTCTCTTGGGATCTTTCTAAACTAATAATATTCTGACTGGATGATCGCGTAGGCAAAAAGCCACGGGGATACAGTGAAATTTACAAGTACAAGGAGGAAGAAAACATGTCCAAATAATTTCCGTTCAGGGTACTCTGATCAAGTTTTTAAAGGATCAATTCCATGGACAGGGCCACGCCGTGCCATCAAGTGTTAAGCATAATTCCCCTTACAATCAAAAGGAGAAACGTGCTTGAAATGGATAAGATATTGCTGCAATATTTACAGCCCGACCCTTGGTTTCTTTCTAAGCATAATATTGGCAAGAATTCCGGGCTTACGTTGTCCTCCTTCAAAACCGAGGAAAATACATTTGCCTTATTTCTGCTCTGTCCCTAAAGCAACGGATTTGGGAGCCCCTTTGTACACTGCTCAGATTATCCGGGCCCGGTCCTGCAGTCCCTGCTCTGCCAAAACTGCCCAAGGGGGAGTTTGGACAGGGGAATGGACTTTCGAAGTTTTTTTTTTTTCTCCCCGCGCAGGTCTGTGCAGTTAAAGGCTGCACGTACTGGGACAGCTAAGATCCTGACCCCCACGGGAAATCAAAACAGGTCAGAGGATCATCGCCAGTCACCAAAGAAACCCAAACACAAGAGGTTGTTGTTTCGTGTTGGTTTTTTATTTATTTTTGTGCAGGAAGAATTCAAAGCTTTTGCTCCGCTTCGGAGTTCTGTTCCTTAAGGGGACAAGGGGTTTCGATATGGAGCGGGTAACTCCATTAGGCTAACAAACGTCGCAGGGAAGAAGAAAAGTCTGTTGAACCGAGCAGGGGGGAGATGTGAAACTGGATTCTTTTGGGGGTGGGGATCCGCGGAAGGATGAGCCCACGAGCGGCGTTTTCCCAATGTAAGCGCATTGCCATGGTACATTGTTACCAGTATTTTATTTGCTGGGAGCCGCAGCCCAAGGAATGTATGTTCCTGGTGCAGGAGCTCCGCTGATCCGCTCCAGCGCACGACTCTCCAACAGCCCATGAGGGTTGAACACATGGCACGAGTGAAGACCGGGGCCCGGCACAACGTGCCCAGGTCCACTGGCCTCACTCAACCGCTGCCGCGGTGGCTCCTCTCTCCGCTTTCTCGCCCGAAAGGAGACTCCCGGAGCTGGGGCCGGCTGGTCTGAACACAAGGCACAGGGACCTCCCGCGAAACCCGACCGGCCCGGGTGAATGTGGTCATCCTTGATGAGCTTTTTATGAGCTCCTTTGCCATCGCGGGAGGAGCTGGGGACACTGGAGCAGGCGGAGTTCACGTCGGGTTAGTTTAGCCCCATTTGCCAGAGGACAAGGGAAAAGCCAGCCCCACAATAAGCCAGCTCCACTAAGAGAGCCGTCAAACCCTGCGCTCCCGCACCTTCTGCTCAAAGCACTGGCACTAAAGGAAAACCCCACCCGCCTAGACCAATAACTACTGACCGTGTAGAACCAACTGTGTAGACACTCAGCTCTTGGAAACACGCACCATTAGCCCGGTCCCCGATTCCTACGGTTATCAACGGCAGAAGGAGCCGCTTGCTCTGCACTTGACCGTGTTACAGAGGAGACAACAACAACAAAAAGCACATATGGTTAAAATGAGGCGAGCCCGCTCTCCGCCTCGGGGGATTGGCAGGCACCCGCCAGGAAAGCAGCGCTTGGGATCTCAGATTCGGGGGAGGGGGGTTCTCCGGGACTGACAACCTGAAGCAGCTACAAGGATCAGTTGACAATATTTGTAAACGTCTCGTTTCCAGCGATCTTCTTGATCAGAGCTAGACAAGCTCGGTAAGAGTCCGAGCAAAGACGCTTTCCTCTCCCCCCACACGCCCCAGGTTGATGAATAGCGATCAGGTTTCTTTTAATGGCTGCCCCCTATTTTCACAGCCTCCCACAACTAACCCATAAGCCTGTTTCCGCGACCTCAGTTAATTCCTTTGATTATTCCAAGATGAGGAGGAAAGCAGGAAGATTGCGGACTGTGCTTTACTGTGCCTGGGCATTTTTCCTTAACATCCACATCTCTGGCTCAGGTCATTTGGGGATTTCACTTTAGAGTATTTTAGGAATAGAAACCCCTGGCAGCTTGCAGTTTTGTAAAGACTTGCTCTTTATATTTCACATTCCCTGCATTGTCCATGGGGGAGCATATTATAACAGACTCGTTGACTTTTAAGGTCAGAAGGGACCATTATGATCATCTAGTCCGACCTCCTGCACAAGGCAGGCCACAGAATCTCACCCGCCCCCTCTTGCAATAAACTTCTCACCTGTATCTGAGCTATTGAAGTCCTCAAATCATGGTTTAAAGACTTCAGGGTGCAGAGAATCCTCCAGGAAGTGGATGGGGCACAGAGGAAGGCGAAAAACCCCCCAAGGCCTCTGACAATCTGCCCTGCAGGAAAATTCCTTCCTGACCCCAAATCTGGTGATAAATCAAACCCTGAGCTTGTGTCCACGCTCACGTGGTCTGGGTAGCTGGTTTGAATTGTGTTTACCAGGGAAGGCCAGGACTAGAGGGGGTCGCTATTGCATGGTGAAAATGGGCAAGTATGGGTCAGTTGCTGCTATGGATCCCCTTAATAGGGAGGGGCAGCCACGGAGTGGTTTGCACTGTTCATTCTTTTCCCCCCATGGATGAAAATGCCACATGTCCAGAATGAAAACAAGGAGCTGAATACAATGGGTTAACAAACAGGTAGGTGATGCCTAATACCCTGGATAACAGAGCCAGTTTGGGTATCGTCGTAGCAATAAGCACACTCTCTAGGGATTGTTGTACAACACCTTCACAGCAGTGTGCTTTCACAGATAGGTTGCTTCCACCCCTTTCCTAGCATCAAAATGCTGAGAGGAGATAAAGCAACATTTTAGCTCTAGGACAGGTGATGCTAGGAGCAAAACGGAGAGCACAGATTGAGACAAAGCTGTAAAACAGAAGCTAGGGGCCTTATTCAAACCTGGTCTGACTCCACCAGAGTAAAGGGAATTGCGTTTGGTTATATCCCTGCCCGGTCCTTACCAAGGACTTTGATTATTTCTGCAAATCTAGCTGTTAGTAACATGGTTCTTTGAAATGGCCCGGCACTGTCTGAGCAGGATTCACCCACCTCTCCCCACTTTTAGGCTCCACCTTTGTCAACAAAGCTGGTTATTGTTTGATTTTCTTTGAAAATCTAAACTGAAAACCATATGCTGTGAATAAATTACAGTACAGGTGGGTGGGCAGAAGCACACACAGGAGCTGCCTGTATTATCATACAGGGCATGGCAAATAATGTGGGTCACATTTTGTTTGCAATACCAGGGACCAGTCATTTTTATCTATCCTGACAGTGACATGTATGTCTATGTCAGATAGGAGAGATTTTCAAGACCCAAATGGCAGGCGGGTAGGTGTCTACCTCCTCCAGTGGGAGTTAGGTGCTTAGCCACCATTTGGTGTTTTGAAAAAGTCAGTATTTATACTTTACTAATAGTAATACATTGCTAGGAGCACACTCATTCCTCTCATTCACTTCAAAAGGAAGAAATATTACCAACATGGCCACCTTTAAATAAAATAATTATTATTAATACAATATAATAAATAATAAAATAATAATAATAATAATAATAATAATAATAATGTTGAGTTCCACCTTGTTTTGACATTGGCAGCCCCAAGTACAGGGCATTCCGTCTGTTGTTTCTCAGCAGTCCAAAATGCTGAGCTACATGCCTTGCTATGCTGCACGTTTTCACTTACCTTTCTGATGAGTCACCCAAGCTCTCCAGGGTCGGACTCTCCAGGGATACTACCACTTACCTGGTCTCAGTCTGGCGACTGATGAGGAAAAGGGAAAGAAGGTGGGAAACTTCTAGCCTGTTCCTGTGGATGTCAGTGGCAACTTCTCCTCCTGTGTACAAAATAAATAAATAAGCAATGCTCACCCTAGCACTAATCCTGCAGTGGTGCCCAGGCATGAATAAGCATGGCGAAGGCCATTTATGTGCGTCCCATTAAAGGACTGGAGCCTCTGAGAATCCCACACTGAATGTCCGTGAGTGTCACGATAGGGAAAACAAACCTTCCTCCCACCTCTGCCATATTCTTCAAGAGAAAATAATTAAATGTCATAACAGCATAAAAACCAATGAGTACCATTACAGAGAGTTTAAATTTAACTTGATTATGAAAAAGCAGTGTCCTTTTGTTTAAAGAAAAATAATCCAAATAATAATCCAAACATAATAATCCACCAAACATAATAATCCGGACAATAAAGGATAGCATAACGGATATCACCTATCCTGACTATAATGATGCAAGATGGCTTTTTGGAGGTCAATCCTACTGCCCATCCACACATAGAATGCCAAGTAACTCATGTCCCAGTCTTACAATGAGCTCTATGCAAGAGTTTACTCACATGGTACTTGTAGGATCAGGACCTAAAGCACACTGCAGACATGTGGAAATAGTTCATTTCACTGTAGACTGAGTCTTCATAAATTCTGATGCAGAATTCTGGGTTTAGTATTTCCACAAACATGCAAGCTGTTAAAATTCCATCGGACTGAGACAAATTAAAATGCAAAACAATGTACAAGAACACTTCATATCAAGACTAGTTTCATCCTTCATATCTTTTTCTTCTTTCTGAACACTTTTTACAATTTGTATATCGGGTCAAAAGTGATTAAATCATAATGATTAGACCCCTTGCCCTGATGCTATTTATAAAAGAAGTTGATGACAAAAACTTAGAATAAGAAAAAAAATCTTCTGCTTATTCAAGATGTGAAAGATTTTAGATTTAACATGAACATGGATTTCTGTAAGAGCGTTAGGGGATGTTTACGCAGTTTATTTGTCGTGCACTACAATTATCTGACTAAGATTTAGAGAAAAGAAGGATGAAAGGAAGCAATTCAGAGCTGATCCACTTTCTATCTGAACATGTGCAGTTTGTGAAATTTTTGACAATATTGTCTATTTTCCTTTTGTGAATACGCACAAATTGCTCAGTTGCTTCTTTCTTAGGTTGAGTTTGCCTCCCTCATTTGACCCTCTCTCCCACATCTTCCTGAAGGTGATATTCTTGAATCAGCTACAATTGAGGTCTTGATGTTTATTACATAGGGTTTATTGATATTTATCACCTAGGAAAACTATGGAATTTATACACATTTGGTAGATAACAACTACATTCTAGGTAATTTTCACCTTTCACCTATTTCTCTTTTAGTTACAGGTTATATACCTGTTCTCAGTAGGGCCTGTCGGGCATGATGTAACATGAAGGTTGTGAGCAGTTCACCTCTCAGGTTTCACTTTGCAGGAACTGGTCCTTAGAGTGTATCTGATGCAGTGTTGTCTTCCTGATACTGCAAATAGCCTGAATCAACAGCTGAGAGAAATGAACTGCTCCATTCATCCCAGTGGTTTGATAACGTTGAAACATAAAGATAAAATATAAATACTAATATATTAATCACATAAATATGAACACTCTTAAGTATTTCCCAGCAGGTTATTTTAGCAGAACATCCAGCTAACGTGCTCATGCTGGAATCTCAAACTACCTCCCATGCTTCCCCAAGAGCTAACAGCTGAGTGACCTTAGGTAAGGCACTAATCTCCCTTGACTAAGGGCTTGTCTATACGATGAGTTAGTGAGCAGCAAGCTGAGGGTGTAAATCCAACTGCAATGCCCCAGCGTGACACTCACAAACTGTCCATGTGGATACTGCTGCCGTGCACTAAAAGCCCCTAGCACACTTTGACCTACTGTGCACTGAGGAACTTCTCCAGCACTACAATGTGCCATGCACTAGCTGTCCATGTGGATCCTGTTGCTGCATGCTAAAAGCTCCCTGGTGCACAGTCTGTCAAAGCATTCTAGGAACTTTGCGGGAAGACAGCAGGTTCCACATGGAAGGTTAGTGCATGACACACTGTAGCGTTGTAGATTAACACCCTAGCCTGCTGCACACGGACTCATCACATAGCCGTGCCCTTAGCTTTCCCACCTGTAAAATAAGGATAATACTTACTGACCTCAAAGGGGTTTTGTGAGGATTCATTATTTGCAAAATGCTTTAAGGGCTTGGGTTGTCAGCACTGGAGAGGCAGGAAGTAGTATTAAGTTTCATGGTATTTAGTGCTTCTACTTCTGGTCCCTTCTAGAAGTGGAGAGGAAGTGCAGTGGAGCATATTGTTGTCCTCTTTGGATCTAACTGGCTAGTGAAAGTTCAGGGCTCTGGGGATGTTCCAGTTGGGGGTAGAAATTGATGGAGGCTGGTATTTTCTTTGATGTAACCTTGTTTATTTACAAGGCATGTTCAAAGTCCCGCTTCTCCATTGTAAGGCAGTTGCGGCTGTCCCTCTGTCTGTCTGGGAGGGACGCTACGTCCCTTACTACAAGTCCTCCAGAAGAGCACAGTTCAGGGGCGAATTAGCATTGGGGTCTCCGCCACTCAGTGGGGTAACAGTACCTAATCTAGGAGCCCTGGTCCTCTGATCAGGCGGGGCCGCAAACAGTTAGAGGGCTCCAGCCTAGAACAGCAATGTCTATAAGCACTGGCCTTCAGGCAGGGCAAGCCAAGAAGCAGTTAGGAGGCTCTGGTCAATATTTAGGACAGTGCAGCAGCAAGTCTATTAGCCCAGACCCTCAGACAGGGCAGGGCAGGGCAGCAAAGTCGGGAAGCTCTGACCCATAGTCAGGACAGAGCAATAGTGAGTCTACATGTCAGGCCCTCAAACAGGAGAAAGCAGCGAAGTCTAGGAGCCCAGGCCCTCAGACAGGGCAGGGCAACAAACAGTCAGGGTTCTGGGGCGCCTCCGACAAATGCAGGCCTCTTGGTCTATGGTGGGGAGACTGCCACCCAAGGATGGGGTTGCAGGAGTAGGAGGATGTAGGCACACCTGACTGTACTGCAACCCACCCCAGGGCCCTAACAATGGCAGAGTGGTCTGTCCCTGGGTCAGTGGGGAAATCCAGCTGCAACACACTGGCCAGCTGTCAGTCAGCAACACAGCTGAACTATATTAGCCTCCCCAGGGTTACTTCCTACACTGCCGTTCGAGGGGGAGTACAGGGGTCCTGGGGTCGTTGTCTGTCTCACTGGGATAAACAGCAAACAGCAGCTCCAGCAACTCCTCGGTGTCTCCAGCAATCAGCAGCTCTGGCAGTTCCATCACATCTCACATGCTGCAGCAGTTGCTGTCGGGTCCCAGCGACCAGCAGCGGGTCAGACGTCTTTCTCATCTGGTGACTCCTCTCCTGTTGAGCTGGAGGGCTGGTCTTTTATACTTCCAGTTCCTGTCCCACCCCTTTGCTTCCTCTGGGGATGGTGTGGCTCTGCCCACCAGGGGGCAGTTGCAGCTGTTCCTCCACCCATCTGGACTATCTCCTTCCCTATGTATGAAGGCAGTGTAATGTGTGTGTATGAAGGCGGAACACACAGAGCACAGAAACGCACAGACACACACACACACCTCTCTGCAAAACCCCTCCACCCACTCAGTCCAGAACTCCTAAGTGGGTCCATAAACCCCATTTTTCTTTGGTGGGAGGGCCTGGTGATTAACTCATCCTGACAATTATGTAATTGAAGGGTGAATTCCCATCCAATCGCAAAGAGACTTGCGATTAAAAAATAGTGAACTTTGAAATGATCAGATTTCATTCAGTTTGAGTTTCTAAGGAAAAAACTGAGATTGATTCTTTTTTTTAAATTTCAAACTGATCCCAAACAAAGAGCAAAGTTACAGAATAATGTACAGCACAATAATACAACAGACTGCAAACCTTGATCCTGAGTAATTACTCAGCTGTGAAGTTCTATTCACTCCTGTAAGAAAAATATAGATGCTGTGGGCGTGAGCGAGAGTAAGGAGGAGTCCATGAAGGATTTTACAAAGGAAGGGGGTAATTTTGACTTGGCTCCTGAAATTAATACAGTCGTTTATAGATAAGGGCAACACATTCATATTTATTTGTAAGTGGGAGGAGATAGGCAGAGAGCAGCATTTGACATATGCTGAAGGATTATGGGAAATAAGGATTTAGAAATCACAGAGAAGAAAGTTGCAATATTCAAGGTGAGAGGAAATGAAAGCAAAGGCAGAGCTGAGCAAGCGACCTACATGGAGGCTGTGCCATTGTAGGTGCATTAACAGGTGAAGGAGAGGTAGGAGAGGGAAGAAAGTTCAGGTTCGAATATGATGCCAAAGTTCTAGTCTGAAGATGCAAATTGAGGAGTCTGAATCAAGAAGAGAGAGCTGTGTTTGAGGATGGTTCTCTTGCCGTAGGGCAGTGCTTCTTTGAGACATTTAGCTAACGGAAGCTGAGATGAAGTCATGAATTTACATGGCCAAGACAGACAGAAAGAGTGGACAGGAAGGAGGCATTAAAAAGCTGAAAAAAATACACAGTTGAGCAGCAGAATCTTAAAAGAGGGGGTTAAGATTAAAAATTGACAGTGATCCTGTGTTATGCAGGAGGTCAGCCCAAGAAGATCATAACAATCCCTCTGGTCTTAAAAATCTATGAAATCCTCAGCTATGCCAAATCTTCCTCAAGGTGGGAAGGAGAGTGAATTTACTTTATAAAACATCTCTATGCTCCAGAGATCTCAGGGTGCTGCGGAGAGGACAAATCATGGGCTAGGATTTGGCCCAAGGGGACTGAGAAAAGAGGAGAGAGATAATGGTGTAGAGAATGGGATTTGGGAGATCGGGTTTAATTCCCCACTCCACTACAAATTCCCTATGTGACCCCGGACAAGTCACTTAGTGAATGTTAGCTTCAGTTCCCCACCCATAAATTGGGGATTATAGTATTTCCCTAGCTTTACCTGGAGAGGATAAATACTTTAGAGATTGTGAGGCACTCAAATAACAGTAATGGAGTCCATAGAAGCACCGATCCTTCAGTTTAAGGGCTCTGCTCATGGGCAAATTAAAACTCCAGCAAAGTACAATATAAAGAAAGTTGAGCAAAGCCTCACTCTTACACAAAATCAATCAATGTTCATTACCCTTGTTTTCCTTGCTACCACTTCAGGTTAGCCATCAGTCACGGGCCCAAGAAGGAATATGTCCCATCTTCGTCACCTGGAAGGAAAATCACACAAATCATCTTTAAGTATGATTATGGAAGAATGAATAAGAGAAGATGTGGGATTCCAGAAGCTACTCTCCTCTGCAAAAATCCTAGACATGAAGCTAGGCCGGATCCAAAGCCCACTGAAGTTAGTGAAGAGAATCCCATTGATTTAACAGACTTTGGGTCAAGACCCTAGGCAAGCTGGAGCTGGAGAAGGATACACAAGTTCCGAGAGAGCAGAGAAGATGGGAGGTGGAGGAAACAGAGGATTTGGCATGAAAGAACAAGCACGGGGAGCTTATGAAAGTAAAACTTAGAATTCTTTTGATAGTACTCAAGTCAAAACCTCCCTCAGGCATTTTTAAATTAAGCAGCTGGCACATTTTGTGGCAGATAAGCTACACAGACATGATCTTGGCAGCATTACAGGGGTAATATTTTCACAACGATGAACTGTTCCTGAACAGTTGCACAAACAGTTTTGCTTTCAATACCAAGCAGGCATTTTAGGCAGACAAGTCATATTAATTAATTAATTATTAGTATTAACTTCTTTTAAACACATCAATTTCTTGAGGACAATAAAATGAACACTTCCCTCTCAGTTTGTCTGATCATTTTCTTACAGTATCCTAAGAGTGCCGAGACAGTGCAAGATTTTGTCCCATGTTTATTTCTCTTCTGCAGATCCTTCCTCAAGAGTCCAATGGTGTTGAGGTAGTGACAGAATTAAGTGACCTTCTATCCCACAGGTCCATTCATCTTCTTTTTAATTTCCTTATTTTGACAGATAAAGACCTGATATATGTCCCTTGCTCAGTCACTTTGGACATGAAAGAAGCATCATTCAACCATCAGAGAAGTGGCAATATTAGGATAGTCAGTATATAAAGAGTTTGCTGAAGCAGGCATTTTCCACTCCATATGCTAAATAAACAGCCAGTCATGTGCACTATGTGGTCACGATGGCGAATTTGCTGCAGCATGTAATATAAAGTTTTGATCTATTGCCTTACATGGCCCCCAACAAAGGGATTTTTTTTCCTCGCATCTGAAATTCACAGCCAGTCAGATCTTACCCAGATGCTAACACACAGATGTGTGTTTTTTGTTGGTGAAATAATTTGGAGCCAGCACAATTCTTCAATAGAGAATTTCTGTAAAAATATAGAATATGAATATATAGAATAAATATAAGTTAAAAGTATTTGCAAAGAATTTACGGTTACATGAAATCTGCATTAAGTAGAGGACACTCAATATTTCCTTCTAAAAAGTTTACATTTGTGTATAAAGTGGAGAGAAAACAGATTTCTACAACAACCAGCAGGACCGTCCTATTGCATGCACAACAAATCAATGACCTTACTGTAGATTTCCATGTTCTTCCCCTTCCTCTAAACCCCCTTATCAGGTTAACATTTGTTGTATCACATCTAATTTTAGGCCCCCATCTTGCAATCTGAACCATGTGGGTGGATTCCTGTGGAATCCCTTTGATTACTCTGCACAGACATAAGAGTCTATCCACATGGATCATATTGCAGTATTGGGGCAAGAAACTCTTTGGGACAGGGCCATGAACAACATTTTGGCCCCATTGAAATCAATGGCAAAACTCCCACTGAGTTCAGTGGGGCTAGGATTTTATCCTATGTCTTTCATTTGTCTTCCGTGTACCTGCCATAACTATGGGGCTATTTTAACGATAAACAATATCATACAATCATACAAATCAGCCATAACAATGAGTAATAGTGTTTCTTGTTCATGAAGGATTGAGCTTTATGAGTGGTGCTATCCAATATTAGCTGATATCATGTCAGAAGTCTAAAATCAGTGGCTCTGACAATTTAGATTTCACAGTTTTGTTACAGAGACACATCAGAGCTCAAATATAAATAAAAAATGGGAGTTTCCTTTCATTGGCTTTCATATAGGTGTCAGCTGAAGAAAAACAATAGCTGGGAACACTTTTAGACCTGATTGCATCTAATATATAAAAATAGCGTTCAAGACAATTTATCCTCAGTGATTTTTGAGTGAATTATTTTAGAATACAGTGGGGAGAAGGAGGTCAAAATCACAGAGAAACTTGAAACGGAGGACTAAGGTACACAGTTACAAATGTGCAAGCCTTCACTCCTTGTAAAACTCCCATTGAAGTCAACAACATCTCAGCCAGTTCATTTGGACTTCCTCTCCTGTATCGATTTTTCTGGTCCTTATATTATCATTTGCTAAATATGGCCTCGTCCTGCACCTGTAGTTGGACACGAAGTCAGCAGGACTCATGCTGGAATGAAGAGTAGGACCCATATTTAACAACTGATGAAACATACAGAGGAGAAGAAAAAGACATTCTCTAGCTGGGAAGTTACTGAACACTCTGAGCCAAAGAACAGAGATGAGGGGAATGCTTCCCAATACAATGCTATTCTTCCTTACATAGGTAAGGCCCCCCATTGGTATCTGCAGGGGTTATCAGCTGAGTAAATATTGGCTAGATTTTTTGAAATACTTTCATCGAAGAATTGGTTTATTTTATACATTTGATGTAAAATTTGCCCTTGTGCAGAGGGCCAGGCCAAGCCTATCAACCACAAAACAGGGCTTTAGTAGGATGTAAGTGGGGCATCATAAGCCTGGCATTGGTCATCTTCACAGGAGTTAGTTCCTTAGAGTAAGGTTTGTTCTTTCTTAATTCCTTTTCTACCACCCAGACGTATCCCTTTTATATTAATCTGGTATCACACTGTTATTGGCAGACGAAGAACGCAGCTTTATTTACCCAGTAGAAAGTTAAAGTATATCAAAGGTTTGCAAAATAATACATGGTATTGGCTCTCACTTCCCAAATGTACCAACTACTCACATCCAAATGTGAAAATATGTGAGCCCCTTTCTCTCTAGGAATGCCAACCACATGGTAATGGCTCTCACTTCCCAAATGTACCAACTACTCACATCCAAATGTGAAAATATGTGAGCCCCTTTCTCTCTAGGAATGCCACAGCTTTATGAGTGGTGCTATCCACTTGATGAGAGTGCCAAAGAATTCCATTCCTCATGATCATTTATGGACTCCATGTCCACATTCACTGACCAGGATCCCTCTGACAGGGAAGAAGAGCCTGTTGACATTTCTCTTCATATCAGTATCAATCTTTTTCTCAAAAGAAGCTGATTGCGAAAGCCTTCTGACCATGAAAATCTAAATGATTTCCACAAGAAATTTAAACACTGAGGGTCCTGCAGAATCAGGACCAATTTGGGGGATATCTCTGTCCCTCTTGTATACAGCAGACTCTCGATTATCCAGGATTGGGTTAACCAGGATGTGGATTAACCAGGATGTCAAAAAAAATATGCAGGCTCTGGCTTTGTTGCTGCCCCAAGCACACACACACGAAAAAAATCTCCACCAGGGTGCAGGATAGCCAGTGAACAAACACCCTCTTCCCCCTGGCGCAGGGTGGCTGGAGGACCAACCCCACACCATATCTCCTATGGATGGTGATTATCCAGGATTTTATTAACCAGAATTAATTTTTTTCCCTATCATCCTGGGTAATTGAGAGTCTACTGTATCTCTGTCCCAGTGAAGTGCAACTGCCGGCTGAAATAAGCCAAAGGCTGCATGTGAAGTAAGGTACAGGAATGTATATCTCAATCACTTTTTTCTCCTTAAGGAAGATCAGAATTTTGATTATAACTTTTCAGAAAAAGATTCAGCCTCTTGACCACTCAATACTATCAAAGCTCACCCTGAATCAAGAAACCAATCAAAACACCCTGGAACTTTTGGGTCTATGTTCTATAATTGACTCTGATCAGAAATTCAAAACCAGAGCTAAACTCCATAGCTTACAAATCCTTACCCAGTGGATTTTCAGCGGGTTGTTGGTGCTTCTGCCTGACTTTCCTATAGTCATAGATTTTTTAAGCCAGAGAAGACCATTAAGATCTTCTAGTCTGACCTTCTGCATTACACAGGCCACTGAACATCTTGCAGTAATATATCTTCCTTATATCCCCTTCTACTTATTTCATTCAGACAAAATTTATTTTTTCATGGGCAGATGACCACTGACTGATCATGTTACTTTCTGGTCTTCTCTGACTGCTGGCCAACCTCACAAACAAAACAGAGCAAGGGAAAGCTGCCAAGCTGTGGTGTTTTAGAACAAGCCCATTTGTTTTATGTGACGCAGGAAAAGGCCCTGCCTCTTTAACCTGGGCATTTGATGCCTTGATTTTCTATTTATATGTATTATCCAAAGCTAAACTAAGGATGTTAGAAGAAACAAATTTAATACTCCATGTGCTTCATATTTGTTGCAGGTATCAATTCTAAAACTCACTTGGCATATTTAAACACTAACATTTTTACAGTGAAACAGATTATGGAAGCTGCTTTTGATGAATTCCAGCAACAGCTTTTTATACTCAATGTGTTACTTTCCTCGAACTATGGGCTGCCATATCAGGTCTCTAAAGAAGTTCCTGGAAAGGGTGATTGAGCACAAGAAGAGATTAGATCATGTGGCTACTTAGAAAGTGCCCCACCCTTTTAATTTGCATTGTATCTGACATATTTACAAAGTAATAGTATGTTGTTTTCCTAAATACTCTGGGAAAAATATTCTTCATAATGAGATAGATGTTCCTTACTTGTGTTTGAAAGTCAGGGCCAGATCCTCAACTGGTGTAAATGGATGAAACTCCATTGAAGTCAATGAAAAAGCAAACACAAGGACATGTTTACTCTTTTCTTTCCTGAATTACTGTGGGAAAATGTGGCAAATATTAAATATCACTTGCAGTTCTTTCTCCCAGCTCAGTAGCAGGAAGTGAGGAAGTGGAAGGTGGAATAGGAGGTTGGTGCAAAGTGTCATTATTGGATGAAGGGAATAGAGGTTAAAAAACGAAAATTGCTTTGTTCAAATTTTTCCAAGAAAACTCAATATCCACAGCCAGCTAATTTATTATAAGGCTACAATACTAATAGAGTCAGTTAAAGTTCATTCTAAATACAAAATGATAAGCTGCTACCCAACATTTAATGAAACAAAAGGCAAGTGATTCAGAATCTAAATCTTTCATCAGATAGTTTATCTCCCATAATAATCTCTTCCCATCTACTAATTTGACAATGTTATTTTCAGATGTAGGTATCCAGTCAATGTCCTTGTGTAAATTCATCTAGTTGATGAAACAAAACTGTAATATCTAACAATGACATTTGGCACAGGTACAAACACAATCAGACTGCCTCATTTATCTTGAGATTGCACACAAAAGTACTCTGAAATGAAAATATACTAAATCTCTTCTGTATTTTGTTGTTAAAAATCTAAAAAGTGTGATCCACATTAAGCCTCTATATTTCACCATCCAGTTCTAAACAAAAAACATATGTTTTTAGATGGCAACTACACTATTTCATTGCTGATTCTTGCTAACTTTCTACACAACAGTATTTTCATGTGTGACGGAGTCAGACCAGAAGGAGAGTGCTGGAAGGCGGGTATATCAGCCTCAGGATGTGCAGGTCCCTGTTCCCTGGATAGCCAAACAAAGACTAATCCAGGCCAATCAAGAAGCTTCTAGAAAGCAGCAGAAATAGCTAGCCTGATTGGGACACCTGAAGCCAATCAGGGGCTGGATGAAACCAGTTAAAAACCTCCCAGTTAGTCAGGTGGGGGAAAGCCAAGGAGAAAGGAGCTGGAGGAGAGGAAGCTTTGCGATACCCTGAGGTAAGGAAGAAGTGGGAGAGCTGTGGGGAAGTAGCCCAGGGAAAAGTAGCAACTCTGTCAGTTAAAGGTTGGCTGCCAATAGCTACTACCATTAGGGTCCCTGGGCTGGAACTCGGAGTAGAGGGCGGGCCCGGGTTCCTCCCAACCTGCTACTACTGAAACACCCCCTGGAAAGGAAAGGCAGGCCCCTAGCAGGACCAGGAGGTTATACTGTCCTGAAATAAGCCCAAAGGGACAACACAGACTGTGGGAGTTTTCTCACCAACAGCTTTGCTGGCTGATGATGCAAAGGGCTCAGTAGACTGTAACCCTGGCCTAGAGAGAGAAGGGCTACATGGTGGGTCGCAGTGAGCCTCTGAGGCTAGCACAAACCGCCTGGAAGCGCAGGACCCACAGGAATAAGGCCAGAGCTTTGCCACACATTAAACCTTTCTTGTGGAATTCTTGAAAGCACTTCACCAAACTTTATTTTTAAACAGCGGGTCCTTCCATTTCTCCTGTATTTTCTGTAAAACTGTTGAAATGATGCTCAAAAATGAATCTATGATATTTACATTGAATTCATAGGAATAAATATCAAAACCAGATTAGTATATTTTTAAAAAGTTTATTTGGAAAATATATTTAGATTGTCCCAGGTGTTTATAAATCAGAGACACTGTGATTCCTAGTATTATTAGCTATGCTTCTTTGCCATTTCTAGAAATTATTAAATGGTTATCAAAGCAGTTTCAGTTAATCAATCAGTTGCATGTAGCAATGTACAGGTATTATATCTTCATATTCTGTTTTCAACATTTATTTGAGTTAAGCAGGGTCAGGTTTGGTCAGTATCTGGATGGCGTGATCTCTAAAGAACACCAAGATGCAGTAGGAAATGGTATTAGTGAATCAATACATGATTTTCCTTCTTGTGGCTCAAACGGGACAGTCTTTCTTTATATCTTGCAATAGTGTCATGTACTTGGACTTTCAGAAAACCTTTGACACGGTCCATCACCAAAGAAGATAGGTGGTATAGAAGTTTAGGGTATTGGCTGTTTTTGGCTTTGTAGACCTGGGCTAAAATTTTGCATGCATTAGTGGAAATTACTTTTTGGGTGTGCTAAGTGGAAGCTTTCATCCCAGCCAATAGGAGGTGTTTAGGAATATCACAAAGCTGTGGCAGAACTGGTCATGAAGAGAGCCCTGGAACAGTAGTGGGTGTTGTAAGACTGGTGCCTGGGCACACTTGCTCTCACCAAGCTTGGCTGTTGTAGTTTTTAGCTTCTCATTTCATGAAGACAAAATTTTCCTGTTTCCTGTTTCAACGTCCCACAAAAAATTGAAGCTCTGGCTAAAGTACATCAGTGTCATAAGACATTTGAATTAAATCATACTAGTTTTGAAGCAGAGCTGCACGGAACGTAACTCTACAGATCTGATTTACTAATTATGCTGGGAATGTTTTAAGTATATGGTTTCAAAGTAAACCAGACACGTTGAGCATTTTTATACTAAGGGCAGGAAGTCTGGATATGGAACAGTATCTGTACTTCCGAGTGTCTGGGGTATTCATGCTCAGTGTTCTGGTTTAAAGGTGTCAAAATGACTTGTCATGAGTTTGGAATGAGGACTAAATTCAGTGTTCATACTGTAGCATAGTTGTATAAATAATGAGATATTCCAGCATAAACCATTCATTTGGCAGTCATTTCTATAGCAAAAAGTACCAAGTGCCACATCGCTGATGATTAACTTTGACACACACATAGGAAAGCAGGAAGGAAAGTGTGTGTGTATGTTTAAAGTTTATTATAAAAATCCAGCCTCTTGTATTTTGTTGCTAGAAAACTATTTTTAGTTTTTTGGAAACAGAACAAAACCTTTTGGACTCACAGGTTGAAAACTGCAGTGTTTAGCTGCCTAATACTAATCTGCAAAGCTTGTTTCCATAGTTTAGAAACAGAAATGGTGGAAATGGATAATGGAGTCATTAATAAATGTCAAGAATGATTTATTATGGGTGATACAGTGTCTTTGCCTTTAAGAAAAATACATTAAATAAAAATTCTTTCCTACTGAACATTTAAGAAAATCTGTTTTATTGGTATATTATATCACCACATTGCTAGGTCTGGCATGTCTCATACAAATAATGTTTTTAAGTACTAACAAGGCTTGTGGATTGCAGTAGAAACCAATGTAAGTATACTGATTGCACAAAATCTCAACAGTGGCAAAGTTTCTTTTGCTTGAGGGGCTAGCTCTCTCTGGGAATTGATAATGATATCGGGAGCTTTTCACCTTCGGGTTACTGGTTTGAATCAAGCCACGTTAACAATGATCAAAAATGGTTAATAATTGGTGGATGAGCAGTAACCTACATACCCGCGTCCAGTTTTTAGGATAAAAGTCACCCTGGCACAGAAGGTCTATGCATATGTATGTTGAGGGCTTAAGTGGTGCATAGACCTCCTGCAGGACTTCGGCACAGGGTGAATTTCATCCTTAGACAAGAAGAGTCAGACAACTCATGGAAAAACAGTGCTCAGTTTTGGAAGGAGTATCACTAAAGAGGCCAAGGATTGGAGACTGAATCCTGCACCTATTGAAGTAAATACCCAAATTCCAGTTGACTTCAATGGTGCAAAATCAGGCCCTACATGGGCATAGAAACTAAATAATCTTCTCACCATAGTTTAAGGCTGAGGCACATTGGTTAAGGTGGGTGGGCAAGATTGCACTGTCAACTCCCATGATGTGCCTGTCTATAGATATAGAGAGGCTAAACTTACGTCTACAAAGCTGTCAGCCTTGCATCTTTAAGGAACTCTGAAATCTCCAATTATACACCAGAACAAAACCAAACCCCACACCCTGTTTTTTGTTATGGCTGCAGTGATTTAGAAGATAAAAATAATTTGAGGACAAATATTATAAATGATCATATATCGGCGCATATAGGAATTTAAATTTAACTTTTTAAAATCTGTTCCATGTATATTTGAAATGTGTCTAAGTATTTTATCGTGACAGGTTTAAAATGAGCAGCCGTGTTAGTCTGTATCTGTAAATAAGATGAGGAAGACTTTGTAGCACCTTAGAGACTAACCGGTTTATTTCAGCATAAGCTTTTGGGGGCTATAGCCCACTTCATCAGATGCACAGAATGGAACAGAAGTAAGATGCATTTATACACACAGAAAGCAAAAAAAAAGGTTGTACATTAGCATACCGCTACACTTACCTACATGCCTCCAGCTTCCATCCAGGACACACCACTCGATCCATTGTCTACAGCCAAACTCTAAGATACAACCACATTTGTTCCAATCCCTCAGACAGAAATAAACACCTACAAGATCTCTACCAGGCATTCTTAAAACTACAATACCCGCCTGGGGGAGTGAAAAAACAGATTGACAGAGCCAGAAGAGTACCCAGAAGCCACCTACTACAGGACAGGCCCAACAAAGACAAAAACAGAACACTATTAGCCGTCACCTTCAGCCCCCAACTTAAGCCTCTCCAACGCATCATCAAAGACCTACAACCTATCCTGAAAGATGATCCCTCAGTCTCACAGATCTTGGGAGACAGACCAGTCCTCGCTTACAGACAGCCTCCCAACCTGAAACAAATACTCACCAGCAACCGCACACCAGACAACAAACATACTAACCCAGGTACCTATCCTTGTAACAAAGCCCAGTGCCAACTTTGTCCTCATATCCATTCAACTGACACCATCATAGGACCTAATCACATCAGCCACACCATCAGAGGTTCATTCACCTGCACATCGACCAATGTGATATATGCCATCATGTACCAGCAATGCCCCTCTGCTATGTACATTGGCCAAACTGGCCAATGTACATAGCAGAAGAATAAATGGACACAAATCTGACATCAGGAATCATAACATTCAAAAACCAGTAGGAGAATACTTTAACCTTCCTGGCCATTCCATTAAAGACTTGATGGTGTCAGTTCTGAAACAGAAAAGCTTCCAAAACAGACTCCAACGAGAAACTGAGGAACTGGAAATAATTTTCAAATTGGACACAGTTAACCAAGGACTAAATAGAACTTGTGAATGGTTCGCTCAATACACTAATTGATTGCATTTCCCTAGTTAATTTACCTTCAATAGTTGTATCTCTCCTGTCAGACACAGATATCCATTTCAAAAGGTACTTTTTTCTCCTGCTGATAATGGCCCATCCAAATTAAACAGCCTCTTAGAATTGGTATGCTAATGTACCTTTTTTTTTGCTTTCTGTACGTATAAATGCATCTTCTGTTCCATTCTATGCATTCGATGAAGTGGGCTATAGCCCACGAAAGCTTATGCTGAACTAAATTGGTTAGTCTCTAAGGTGCTACAAAGTCTTCCTCGTCTTATTTAAGTATTTTATGGATGTACTGCAGTTAAATACAGAACCAAGGGATTTTTGACAATGTCTTCCCTAAAATCACAAGTCAAGGAAAATAATTATATATAATCTCAATAGTCATCCAAACATGCAGAATATGATTATTAATTATTAGTAGTATTATTATTAAACAATTTTATTGTGGCAGCATGTAATGTCCATAGATCGGTTGGGCCCCTATCTAAATGATGTAGAAACATATAATAAATCTGCCCCTGGCAGCAAAATTCTCCTCTTACGGAGCCATATGGGGAGTGGGGAGGAGTGGAGCAGTAGCAGCTGAAAGAGGCTGCTGGAATTACCCTATCAGGTATGGTTCAGGAGGATATAGTAGCAATGCACTCTCCCAGTGATTCATGTGCCTCTCTCCCAGTGCTTGATGTTAAAGGGAGCCTAGGACCCTGAACATGTCCCTAAAACAGCATATTACTCTTATTTGTGGCCAGGTTTCTAGATGGATACCCCAGGGCACTTAAGAAAGCACTACAATGGAAACTCACCCAGCTGCTAAATTGGACTCTTTGACCAACAGGTAGGAGAAACTGGCTCCTAATGTCCTTTTAACCATCCTTACTGCACCCCTGCAAGCATGCAGCAGGATTTGGCCATAAGTATGTTTTCTGTTGTGGATAAATTGCTGACAGTTTATTCCTCCCTCCATAAAGTTGTGTCTAGAATGTATTAATTTAAACATTTATTTCTCCGAAGATTTTACAAATGGAAACAGAGTCAATAGGAATTGCCATGAGCTTTTCACCAGAAATTCTCTCTGACAGGCAGACTGCAGTAAGTATTCCTGATAAAAGCTACATTCATCTGGAATTAAGGTTAAGAAGAGTAGTATCAGTAGCTTAATGTAAAAATGTTACAGAGATGTTGCAATTAGCCATAAAACAAGCATTGCAAACCCAGGAAATTCAGGGTTAAGGTTAAACCAGCTAAGTTTATATCAAACCAGTTAAGATATAGAAATGCACAAAGGCACCCAAATAATCTTACCTTTGCCTTCCGTGCGAGAACCATAAAATTATAATTAATGAATAATAGTGTTTGTAGTCACAGTTTACATTAAACTGTTTTTTAAAAATAGGTTAGATTGTATTTCTCCCTTCACGGTATCATTTGGTAGCCCATAATCTCATGAAAAAACAAACAATGAGTTTTTCTATTTTGATTTGCTCCAAACCACATGAACAACTGCTACAGCTGTGGTAAGGGAGGGTTAGCAGATATATCACTGTTCCAAACACCCGCACCATCATCACCTTGTCTGAACATTAGTCGCATGGTCATGATTTTTCAGAGTGTTGGAATGAGAGATGAAGGGGAGAAACTTGGGTTATGTACTGGCTACTGATTTCACCACTGAGAAAAAGTAAAACTAATTATTTTATCCTGAAATCACAACCTTTTTCAAATATTACACTCTGAAGGCTTTGCAAGTCTGAGAACAACATTTTGTTCTCCTAGTTTAAAAAATGTGTTCCGAGACCATTCAGCGGAATCTTACATTTTCTAGAGTTAGCATTCCTATTTTTATGCTGCCTTATTTTCCTGCCACTTTGTAGCTCTCTGTTAATTTTAATTAAGCTCTCTTTGGGTTTGTGTATATGGAGGCCTTCCCTCAAAGGGAAAAACCAGAAAGGTTACTTGCCAAGACTCTTCAACATTTCACAATACTAGAACACGTCTTCTTTAAAAAGGAAGCACATGGACTGCATTTCCAGTCCAGTGCACTACATACCAAAACCATGCCCTTTGACTCTTTGAATTTGGATTACTCCAACAAATAATTCTTGATTTAATGCAAAAGAGAGTTATCTATCAAAAAGCAACACAGTGACACAACGTGTCTCTTGTCTTTTTAATAAATTTTACTAGGATATTTTAAAAAAGCTCATAGTTTTAGCTTCTCAGTCACACTAGATTATCGCAAAAGCACCATAACATTTGCTTAATTGGCTCTCAGTGTAGGGCATTTGGTGGGAGGAATGGGATGTAGTGGGAGAAACACTGCACACCAGCAATCCTCAGCTGCTGGATATATATTTATTTCAGTGATATGTAGCATAGATAATACTTAGTCCTGACTAGATAACCTATCAGGGTTCCTTCCACTCCTACATTTCTATGATATACAGTTCCACATAACATAGCATCCGTTTTCAGTATTGGTAATCACCTGATCAAAGAGAGGGAGAGCATTTGACTGACAACACTGCTCTACAGCCAAAATGCTTCTGAAATAAACGTAGTCAAACTTTACTAATTCTGGGTCACTGAGAACAAAAATGATGCTTAAATTGTTGATTGGCTCTAGTTTTCAAGATATGCTATTGGGTCAGTATATACGACCCTTGACATGGGAATGGCGGAGGATAAGTGAGTTATACAGGGAAGGGATCTCAGTTGAAACCAGAAATGACTAAAATACATCTTTGACTGGATCTATGAATAAATCTATGACTGGGTTTGGACAGTACTTGCTTTTTAGGCAAAACAATGAATGATGCAATCTGAAGCAGGTATTGCGTCATACATGATATGAATTGTATCATGTTATTCCTAGAAGTCATGGATAATGCAATCATAACGAAGCTTACATCACCCTGCTGAACAAATTGCCCTATATCAGCTCTACAAATCATACAGTGTCGTGCTCTCCTATTTGTCAGTGTTTGATTTTGCAAAGGGACACATTTCTGTTTAGCCAAAGTGAGCAGAGATGCCTTGTACTTGTGTGAACAGTGCAGATAACTTCTGCTCTGTTTGTGGTGAAGTGACTTTTGCATCACAAAAGCGCAGAATAACCACTGTGGTTAAAAAAGCCTATCACCTTTCTTTTGGCTGCAAAATTGGAGATCAGGACAAGAGGTGGGCCCCACACATATGCTGCAACACTTGTGCAACAAATCTTCGCCAGTGGTTGAACAGGAAAAGGAAATCTATGCCTTTTGCAGAGCCAATGATTTGGAGAGAGCCAACAGATCATACCAGCAATTGTTACTTCTGCATGGTGCCTCCAGTTGGGAAAGGTGTGTCAAAGAAGAAAAAGTGGACTGTGCATTATCCAAATATTCCATCAGCTATACGCCCAATAGCCCACGGAGAAGGACTGCCAGTTCCTGATGCACCAGAATCACTCTCACTTGAGTCAGATGAGGAAGAGGAGGAGGATGAAACTTTTGGTCCTGAACCATCAATGTCACAGGATCCACATTTTCTCCCATCCTCCTCCTCTGAACCACACCTCATAACACAAGCTGAACTGAATGGCCTTGTCAGGGATTTGGAAGAGTACCCAAGAGTAAGGCAGAGCTGTTGGGCTCCAGACTACAGCAGTGGAATCTCCTGGCAGGTGATGTTAGGGTTTTCACGTTCCGTGACCGTCAAAAGGATCTTGTCCCATTCTTCTTCACGGAAGGTGATCTTGTAGCCTGCAACAACATCGATGATCTGATGGCAGCCCTCAACATCGTTCACGAGCCAGATGAGTGGAGACTCTTCATTGATTCATCGAAGACGAGTCTTAAAGCTGTTTTGCTGTATAATGGCAATGGTTTGCCATCAATTCCAGTTGGTCATGCAGTCCATATGAAGGAAACCTATGACAACATGAAACAACTTTTGAGGTGCATAAACTATGACCAACATCAGTGGCAGCTTTGTGACGATTTGAAGGCTGTTGCTCTCTTGCTTGGTCTACAGACTGGATACACAAAATACTGCTGTTTTCTCTGCGAATGGGATAGTCGTGCAAGAGATTCCCACTACATCAAGAAAGACTGGCCACTCTGACAGTCATTGGAGCCTGGGAGGAAAAGTGTTCAGCATCCACCACTTGTTGAATCAAGGAAGATTTTGTTACCACCCCTACACATCAAGCTGGGTCTGATGAAGAACTTTGTCAAGGTCATTGACAAAACACAAGCAGCTTTCGAGTACCTCCGTGGAAAATTTCCAAGGTTAAGTGAAGCTAAGATAAAGGAAGGTGTCTTTGTTGGTCCTCAGATTCGTGAACTTCTTCGAGATGATGCATTTGACCATGCACTGCGTGGCAAGGAAAAGACGGCATGGAAAGCCTTCCAGTCAGTGGCAATACATTTTCTCGGAAACAACAAGGCAGACAACTACAAGTTTTTGGTGGAAAACCTCCTCAAGGCATACAAAAGCCTTGGTTGCAACATGTCACTAAAGATACATTTTTTGCACTCTCATCTAGATTTTTTTCCACCGAACTGCGGAGCAGTGAGCGACAAGCACGGCGAGCGATTTCACCAGGACATAGCAGCAATGGAGAAACGCTATCAGGCCAAATGGAGCCCATCAATGCTTGCAGACTATTGCTGGACAGTGACAAGAGATGCTCCATTTAATGAATACAAGAGACAAGCCAAGAAGCGCCGAGTAGACACTGAATAGGACTAAACTATGTACATAATAGTTTTTTGCCTTTTGTTTCATAATACATTTTATTTATATAACCCTTTTGCTGATTTTTAAAGTGTTACATAAACAGGACAGGTGAAATATTATCATGTAAGCAACCATAAACACATGAAAAGACCTTGGTTTACAATTTATGATTAAAACTCTACTATCTACACAATACACATAGACATAAAATGTAAAAACTTAAATATCTTAGAAACAGTAGCCAATCAGTTGTTTTAATTGTCATATTTGAATTCAGCACATCAAAATACATAATAAATATCACATTTTATCTCTGAAGCAGACGACTTCTAAAAAATTGTAGACCAGTGTAACAGAGCTGCTTGAAGTATGGGCTACAATGAGCTATCGTACTCTTCTGGCAATGCTGAGTTAAAGCATGAAAGCAGCAAAATAAATTATCTATAGCCCTCAATAGTCTGAACTTGGAATTACAGACAAGATGTAGATCCACTATTCCCATCCACAGATGACAGCCATCTTACATTTCTGTGGTCTGTATTGCGGAAGAAGGCAATGTGATTCTTCTCTTTCCTTATTGAAATCCTTCTGTCCTTTTCTGGTTCTTGAGAAGAGATCTTCTGGTGGCATGGAAGGGGATGTCATCCTGTGGAAGCACCCCTATATGAATACCTCCCATACAGCCCAAGTCAGAAAAGCATTTAAGCATGTGCTTTATTTTAAGAATGTGCTTAATGTTAAGTAGGTGCTGAAGTGCTGTCCTAGATAACAATGCTTCCCTGAACAAGGGCTTCAGTTTGTAGATCATGTCAGACCAGCTGCCAGCTCACAGAATATCAAAGTTAGAAGGGACCTCAGAAAATCAGCTAGTCTAACCCCCTGCTCAAAGCAGGATCAATCCCCAGTTAAATCATCCAACAGAGTTTTGCCTCATATCCCTAAGTGGCCCCCTCAGGGATTGGACTCACAACAATGGGTTTAGCAGGCCAGTGCTCAAATCACTGAGCTATCCTTCCCCCATACACAGGCCCTTAGGCTTCACTGAACATTGATAAATGTGTAGCTGGAAACCAGTCTGGCTCACCTCTGTGCTAGCATTTTAAAACTAGATATGAAGTTTATAAGAATGTATTTGGTGTTTGTGCTTTAGGAAATGGTTGTGAATTGCTGCATGCATTAAGCTCACTTATAATCTCTGCAGCCTATGTTATAAGGTCATATTTAAGTGTTTGCTTAGTAATTATACAAGTGTTTGGTAAGAAACTGGAAGCCCCACACTCAGGAGAGAAGCATTACCGTAATACTAGTTTACCATAAGAGATGCCATCTCCAGCCCAACAAAACTATAGATGAACCATTGTAGAAATCAGTGAACAAAAGACTTTGTTTATTGCTCTGCTGACCTTAATGAATAGGGGCTGTGCAAAGATCCTTGTGCCTTTACATTTTGAAGTCTGGAGGAAAGAAACAAAAATCCCTGACCAAAAGGATCTGTATTACTATTTTGGAAAGGGCAATATTTCTAAGCATAAGCGAGGGATCCCCAAGCTGCTTAGCTTGGGTTAGCCTTAAAAGACACATAAAGCTTCCACATTCCAGCAGTTTCTATTACTTTTTGAAACCTAAGATTGTAACTCATTTTAGTGTGTAAGTTTACCTGCTTTAACTTTGCAAATAACTCTTATTTATTTTTTCCTAGCTAATAAACTTGCAGTTAATGTAACATAGGATTGGCTACAAGCATCTTTGGTGAGAAATCTAAGGAACAATTGACCTAGGGTAAGTGACTGGTCCTTTGGGACTGGGACTAACCTCAATATTGTTGTGATTTTTTTGTGTAAGGCAGGGGTCTCCAAACTTTTTTGTCCGCGCACCCCCTAGTACAATTTTTTCTTTTGAGCAGGCACCCCCAACAGGGAAGTCCTGCCCTAGCCCCGCCCCCATCCATCCACTCCCTCCCACTTCCTCCCCAACTGCCCCCCTCTAAGCCCCCTTTATCCCCTAACTACCCCCCTGGGGCCTGTCCCCGCTGCGGCGTCCGGCTCCTAGGGCCCATCTCAGCTGCGGCGCTCAGCTCCTGGGGCCGGGCCTCAGCCACGGCACCTGGTTCCTGGCCCGGGTGTCAGCCATGGCACGCGGTGCCTGGCTCCTGGAACCGGGTCTCAGCTGCGGCATGCGGGGCCCGGCTCCCAGTTGCGGCGCGCGGCACACGGCTCCCAGGGCTGCAGCCGTGGTGCGTGGCTCCTCTGGCCAGGACTGCAGCTGCGGCACGCGGCACCTGGCTCCCGGGGCCGGGTCTCAGCCACGGTGCCCGGCTTCCGGGGTTGCAGCCACGGTGCCCGGCTCCCAGCTCCCAGGGCTGCAACCGCGGCGCACAGCTCCTCTGGCCGGGGCTGCAGCTGCAGCCGCGGCGCGTGGCACCTGGCTCCCGGGGCCAGGTCTCAGCTGTGGCGCCCGGCTCCCAGCTCCCGGGGCTGCAGCCGTGGCGTGCGGCTCCTCTGGCCGGGGCTGCCGCAGCTCTTGCAGAGGCGCTGCTGGGGCAGCCCGGCTCCTCCTGCCTTATTGGAAACCTCCCGGGTTTCCAATAACACAGGAGGAGCCGGGCTGCCCCGGCAGCTCCTCTGCAAGCACTGCAGTGGCCCCCAGCAGCAAGAGGAGCCGCCCTGCTTTTCCTGCCGCCGGGGCTGCCGCGGCGCTTGCAGAAAAGCCGCACGGCTCCTCCAGCTGCCAGGGCCGCGCACCCCTGGGAGTGGTCTCGCGCACCCCAAGGGGTGCACGCACCCCAGTTTGAAGACCACTGGTGTAAGGGACAATCTATCATAAAGGCAGGCTTGCCCGGGTAGCAAGATAGACCAAAGTGTCACAGAGGACTGTTTGTGACTCCATGTTAAGGCGTTAACACTAGATATTTGTTTGGCGAAATCTAATTCTGGAACACACAACCAGTTTGGGGTTTGTGCCCCAGTGTATAACAGTCTGCTCCTGAGGTGAGGCACCCAAATTCGTGAGCCACACCAGACAGACAGCTTGGCAATGCTTATAACAGTAATTTCTGAATTCGCTCAGTTCCAAATAGTTCTCAACATCAGAAAGTGAAGGAAAGGTTCTTGATCATTGCTAGTTTTCTACAATGACAAAGATTTCCCTTCATTCTCTCTCCAGTGGGACTGGATTGATTAACTCCACCACTGTTTACACTGTGATATCTGCCAAGAATATGGCAGCACAGAAAGAGGAAAAATTATCATAGTTTGAATATGTGGACTGGGGTGCCAGAAAAAAATATCACGAGGCACATGTGAAAATCCCCACCTCATTTCAAGGTATACATATTTGGTATGCATTCCCAGCCAAACTATGAAAATTTGGCTATCCAACACGAATCGACTATTTGGTAACATTGTGTATCAAAAAGATTTGTTATTGGTTGTTCAGAAGGCACTGCAAGTCTTTTTTTCAAGTGTAACAACTAGGGATTGGATAGTCCGAGCTGGACAGGTGAGTAAATAATGTGTGAGGTGCCTAATGGGGAGCATAAAGGGAACTGAGGGTATATCTAGGCTACAGTGAAAGACCCACGGCACTGAGTCTCAAAGCCTAGTTCAGATGACTTTAGTTCATGGGACTTGGGCTGAGGAAATAAAAATCATGTTGATGTTTGGGCTCGGGCTGGAATCTGAGCTCTGAAACTCGGTGAGAGGGAAGGGTCTCAAAGCAGGCTCCAGCCCAAGGCCAAATGTCTACACTGCTATTTTTTTTTCTGTGGCCTGAGTCCTGCAAGCCCGAGTCATTTGACCTGGGCTCTGAGATTCAGTGCTCTGGGATTTTCTTGGCAATGCAGACAGATCCTTAAAGTGACTCTGGTTTTTCAGAAAGGTAACTGAGGCACGTCGCTGTACACTTGAGGAGAGAGATCACAGTTTGGAGGGTTTGGAGGTGTGGTCGTAGGCTTATAACCCATTAATTTGCAAAGTACATGTGGATGGCGATCATAACAGGGTCAAATGCAACTCAAGATAGGCTAAGAGGATGGCTGGTTTGTTCCTTGGTGTCAGGGTAGTGCTGCAGGGACTGTAGGTGAGGTAATACTAGAGGGAGCTGAGGCGGGAAGAAGGGTAGCCACTAGGATGGAAACATCAGTGACTTTGCCAGTGTGTTATATGTGCCTACCCAAACAATCCCAATTACATAATTTTATGTCTTCCTATCATCGTTAGCTTATGAATTCTTCTGGGCTGAAACCATGTGTCCTAGTCTGTAACGTGCCATACCTTAGAGCTGGTTGAAAAATGCTAAGTATATGCCATGAAAAATGTTGAAATTTGCTTATTTTATGCTGAAAAAATTGAAAACTGAAAATCCCCCAAACCTTCAGCTTGTGAGGTTTCAGTTCTTGCTTCTTCCTTCTCTCAATTTTTTCCTTACCTAATTTTTTCCTTTTTCTTCCTTCCTCCCTCCCAGCTCTTGCAGCGCAAAACAGCTGTTTCTCACAGCTGTGCGGGCGGGGGGTGGGGGGAAGAGGAGAAATGCAGAATGCTCAGAGGACAAGGCAAGACCAGGGCAGGGATTTGGGGAAGAGGTCCAAAAGGGGCAGGGAGAGGGCGGAGTTGGGGCAGGGACTTTGGGGAAGGGATTGGAATGGGGGCGGAGAATGGGTCAGGGAAGGGGTGGAGTTGGGGCGGGGCTGGGAGGCACAAGCACCCACCAGCGCCAGGGGAAGTTAGTGCGTATGCTATATACACACGGGTTAAAGTGGCTAGAAACCAGAGGGGGTGTTCTCACTACACAAGTCAAAGAGACGCACTGGTTACCTATGTCAGGGATAAGAAGAGGAGTTACATTTCTTCCCTTCCCCCTCACTTTAACCTCTGGGTGAACATCTATGGTGCTGCAGAACTGTTTTTAAACACTAAGGCTCTGATCCTGCAATGATATTCACAGTGCCAGCGTGAAGCCCCATTACTTAACAGAGGCTCTGTGCGTATAAATCAAGGCCTAAATAAATAACAATAATAATTTCAGTGTGCATCAGCTCTGAACCCTAATGATAAGTTACATGACAATTTAAACAAGTTTAAAACAAACAAAAGGAAGTATTTTTTCACACAATCCACTGTCAACCTGTGGAACTCCTTGCCAGAGGATGTTGTGAAGGCCAAGTCTATTACAAGGTTAAAAAAATAACTACATAAGTTCGAGGACCTAGAAATGAAAGGTTTTACATGTAAACCACTGACACAACCTGAGCCATACCAGAAGAGGAAACAGACCTATTTTTCATTACAGCTATTTATTATAAGTATTAAGATGTTCCTTGATAACCTGATTTATGTAGTTTATGATAAATTGCTTGCTGAATTGAAAAATGTCAGGTTTCTAAATAGTGAAGTTAATTATCCCTCCTTTTCTAGTAGAAATTGACCTTTAATTGTGCAATATTAATCCACATATTGTATGAATTAAGCAAAACACTCGATTTCTACATGGAGAAAGACTTGCATATGTTATTTTATAGTATAGTTACATAATTATTTTAAATTTAGGATATCAGTTTAATTAAATACTTGTAGAAACCAAGCTTTTCAGGAAATTTGCAATTACAATCAATTTAAATGTACAGCTACATTAATATGGTGACAAGTGCAATAATAAAAACGAACTAAGTAATTGTAGGCAAGTGCTGAACAGATGTGTAAATAGAAGGCCATAGCATGGAACATTTTTAAATATCATACTGAAATGCAAAAGAAACCTGTTATCTGTAGCTGTTCAAATGTCCAATTATAATCAGTCACAAAAACTTAGTTCTTTGAATGTGGATAAATCATTCAGGAATGCATATGGCACTTACAATTTCATTTTCTACTTCTGGAAAGAAAGAATAGTTGACTGAAGACTGCTGCTCTACTATATTCAGAAGAGTACGCTGCACTATTGGAATATATTCTTTCAACATATTTGTGATGAGCGGATTTTGCATTTGGAATTGTTTAGCAGTCAAAACAATCCACATACCATATGATAGCTGAGCTTTATTTAAAGAAGGGTTTATGTTTATGGTTGTTTGTTCGAGCTGTCAAATTGCTCAAAGCCCAAAAATTGAACTTCCAAACTGTTGGAACACAACATAGTCATGTGGCTATTTAATGGATGCTGCAAGTTGCTTTGAAACTGATTCACAGGTATATTTAAAAAAAATCAGCCATAAGCACATGAAACTAAACTTTCCAGATCTATGCACCTTCTCAGGTATCTCTTCACTTGCAAGGTGTTAGAAATAATTAAACTGGTGATAATGGCATCAGTTTAAAATTAAAATTAATTAATGTTCAAAGATATTTATATTATAATGGCGCAGCAAGCATACAGCAACCATTTTAAATACCATGTGTACTTTGTCACTAGTAAGGGACAGATATTCAGCCCCATGGGAAGTTCCTTTTGCATTGCCAAAGCAGCATTAAGGGATTGAAAGCCAGCTGGAGTAACTAGAGTAACTGGTGCAGGAAGTGAAACCAGATATTATAGGGATAAGAGAAACATGGTGGAATAGTAGTCATGACTGGAGTACAGGTATTAAAGAGTATGTGCTGTTAAAGAAAGACAGAAATAAAGACAAAGGTGGTGGAGTAGCATTGTATATCAATGATGAGGTAGACTGTAAAGAAATTAGAAGTGATGGAATGGATAAGACAGAGTCTGTTTGGACCAAAATCACTTG
The DNA here is from genome assembly GCA_007922305.1 of Dermatemys mawii. Lineage (NCBI taxonomy): Eukaryota > Metazoa > Chordata > Testudines > Dermatemydidae > Dermatemys > Dermatemys mawii. Next base: position 21,909,419 of record ML677362.1, read on the forward strand.
GGGGAAGAAAGCTACTAAAGGTTACCCTGGGAAAGTGCTTGAGGTATCTTATAGATCCCCCAGCATCCGATCTGGATATGGATAGAGACCTCTTGAACGTTTTTAATGAAATAAATATTCCTGGGAATTGTATGATTAATGAGACTTTAACTTCCCAAATATAGATTGGAGGACAAGCACTACTAACAATAGTAGGGCCCAGATTTTCCTGGATGGGATAGCAGACAAATAGTTGTTGAATCAACAAGAGGTGATGCCATTTTAGATTTGGTATTGGTGAGTAGTGAGGACCTCATAGAGGAACTGACTATAGGGGACAACCTTGGTTCAGATGATCATGCACTAATTCAGTTTAAACTAAATGGAAGGATAAACAAAAATAGATCTGCAACTAGAGTCCTTGATTTCAAAAGGATAAACTTAATTTTTTTAAGGAATTAGTTAGGGAAGTGGACTGGACCAAAGAACTGAAGGATCTGAATGTGGAACTGGAGCTTCCAAGGAATTGAATCTTGCTTTGAGCAGGGGTTTGGACCACATTATCTCCTGATATTCGATGAAATCACATAATGTACAGGAGGTCAGACTAGATAATCATGATGGTCTCTTCTGACCTTAAAGTCTATGATGTTATATGAAACAGGCCTGAAACATTCCATGGTGGACCAAGTTTGCTGGTCCTTTGTGATAGCCAGTAACTTGTACTGACAATGCTGAAATTCCTTGCAAGTCACATTCTTATAACTGTTTCCACCTGTAGCTCTACTCATATTTTTGCAAGTTGTGTAATAATCTCCCAATATTCCCATCTACTTAGAGGCAAATGTTCAAAGGTATTTAGGTGCCTAATGAGGCAGATAGGAGTTAAAAGGTTCAGATTTCAATGGGGATTAGGATTTAAGAGAATCAGATTTCAATAGAGTTTAGGTGCCTAATGCTCAGATGCTTTTGAAAACCCCATTAGGTACATATCTGCATCCTTAGCCACCTGAGTACCTTTGAAAATCTGGCCCTCAGCCCTTTCCATTGATGCCACATGATTTCCATTGCATTTTGGGAATGTGGAAACTGTCTTTGTGCACTATGTTTTTAGCACAGCTTGGGGGGGGGCGGGGTTTGAAGATGCGGGTAAATGCATTTTATATCTCTAGCCACATGGCTGTCAAACTGCTGTTCAAAATCGTGAACCTTGGTAGGTATGTGGCACCTTATGTTATCAAAAGCAGTTGAAATATTTTAGATAACAAAAGCTAATGAAGACAGGTACTATAGCTTTAAACTGTATTCACTTCCTGATAGAGCTGCTAATCCAGTGCTTTGAATTCTATGCCAACAAATTTGACTCAAATGAAAGAGCAAGCTCTGCTCTTAACAGGTGTAAATTCTTTGATTGCAAATATGGCAGCATTTTCCAAAATCATTATCACAGATGTAGATTTTCAGATGCGTCTTTCTTCTGGAGCAACATCGTCCAAGAATTGACCAACTTCTCACAGCAAGGTTGAGCATTTAAAGGTACTAGGCAAATGGCATTATCCACCAATTCTCATTATTTCCTACAAGTACATGTATTGAAATACTGTTGGCATGGTTTTAAGTGTTCTGTTTGTCAGCCATAATGTTGCCTCAGTTAAATGTTGCATGTTACATCTTGCACAAAACACTGCAACATTTTCATTAGTGACTGGGAAGTCAGTAACAGCAAATGTCTTATGATTTGTTTTTCTCTGATGTGTGTGAATTGCTAATTTATGTGCATGCCATGGCTCAGAGCAATTCATCATGACTTTATATTTTCTTTTCAGGGTAATCTGGGCTGTACAGTCTCTGAAATATTGTCTAAACCATCTTGAATTGTTCAAGTAGGGTTATCACAACATTCAGAGGATTTAATACCATCTGTTGTGCCCTTTCAGTAGCAATTTTAGCTGCAGCAGGTGCATGGAGAGGCTTTAATGTCTGTGAAGATGATGAACATCATCCAGAAAAGTTGTTGTGCATTTCTCCCTGTAAACAGTTCAGTCATAGGAATATTACTTCCAGCAAGGGATCATATCAGTTTTTCTTCTGTCATGAGATAAACATACACCATATTCATTCTAAACTTTCTCTTTTCATGGAGAAAGTCTCACAAGTTCCTGCAGCACGTGCTATTTATTAAAGAAAGATGTATAAGGCACAAAAATCCTGAACTTGTAGGCCCTGAACCTACAAGGGCTTATGGGATTTGCACTAAAATGCACAAGGTGTTGCTTTTCAGGGGAGGCTGAGGATGGGAACCTGTAAGGTGATGCTCTGAGACCTCAACTGAATGGTAGCAGGTCTCATCCTGTTTCCTTGCTTACAAATGTGCAATGTTAAAGTAGAGCAGGACTTGACTGGAGAATGGGCAGGTCTGAGAAGACAACCATTTAATCACCACGCTAATGAGCCACTTCACCATCCACTTCCCAGTAGGGAAAGGAAGAGTAACTTGATGGCCACACAGACACAATCTCATGAATTCAGGTTGAAGTTCTCCTTCAGTTACCATGCACTTGCACATGCATTGTTTCAAACCCAACCTGCACAAGATCAAGGCCAAAATGTACAATAGGCTGGGTAAAGTGCAAACAGATGAAAATGTGTCACAATATCTTAGATACAATGGAGTCTTTTATAATCAAAACATTCTCAGTCCAATAAAGTTTTCAGGTACAAATGCCCATGCAAGTGGATATACTAGTGGATGGTCAAATGTTCAGCTCATTGTCCATTATTTTTTAAAAATCATAGCTTTTGGGACACGTTGGGAGAGGGAAGAGAATGCTGGGTAGGGGCAGGAGGGGCAGGGAGAGAATGCATAGGGTCTATCTGATTCTTGGCCTGTAGACTGAGCTTAGGGCTCTATGCAGGCCAGTACAATTTAGCATCCTAAATCACACAGACCCCCCACTCAGGCTATAGTTTGGGGGATGTATTTGTTGCCTTTCTTTCCTGTGATCTGCACTGAGTGTAAGCTTGATCTAGCTCAGGATGGAGACACTTATGTTTAATTTAAAAAAGCAAGCATCCTCTCCAGCATCTTTTGTCCTTTTAAATGAATGTCTCCAACTTTCAATCCTTATTTCCACCAAAGCAGCTGTTCCTTATCAGGCAGAGGGGAGGTGACAGAAAAACAGTTGTGATTTTACTTATATACCGGACCCTTGCTATAGCCCGCGGGTTCGCATACAGGGCGGTCGTTGCCATGGATCCCAAATTTACATATTTAAATTGGGATCCATGGCAACACGTCCCCCACATTAACGTGGTCCCCTCCCTTAGCACGTGACCATGCATGGATCTTGAACCCTGGCCTATAGCAAGGGTCTGGTGTACCAGTTTTACACAATTGCAACTTCATTGATTTCAAAATTATTCCTGATTTTCCTGAAGGCGGCATTAGGCCTTGAAGCAAACCAAATTCATTACTTCTCAGCACGTCAGCATGTTTTCAGATCTGTTCCTACGAGTCTTCTATTATAAAGCAAGTAATGTACTTAAACCAATATATAACCTTCTAAAGTATTTCCTATATTTTGTTCACGAGTTGAAGATAGCTGGCTCACAAATGTTGTGCTAGGCACAGGAGTGTACATACAGTTAGTTATCACACACAGTATCTATCATCAGAGCAACATCTTATGTTCCTTTTCATCGTCTTTCATTACAATGTTATGCTTGCGATGCTCTATCACTTAGCTTTTCCATGATAAGTTACACTATTTAGAGATTCATACCAGCCTGCATTTAATCACAATTGGCCGAAACTTGACATCAAAATTGCCAACCCGAGGACAACCCCTTCTTTTAAAAAGGGTATAAATAAGTTATTTTTCAGTTGTAGAGCAATAAAAATGGCTAAAATTTTGGTTTACTTGTTTCAAGCATTTTGTTCACCAGACCAATTAAAAGTATAATGTTAAAACCTAAAATATAGTGAATTCCCCCTACCCCTGCCCTCCAAATGGGCACATTGGGTTCCAAACCCCTTTGTGCTCCATGGCACAGAAAGAGCCATTGCAGAGCACTGCATAGATGGAGAGAGCAAAGGAAGGGAATCCAAAAGGCTGGGAACCTCTTGGCCAGACTATTTCCCTTTTTGTGTGTCTTCTATTCTGGTCCTAACGGCCTGATCTAAAATCCAGAATCAGAGGGAGGCTTTCTATTGGCTCCAATAAGCTTTGGAATTGTCCCGAATGTCAGGCCTAACATACTTAGTTATGATGTGAGCTACAATAGTCGTCAATATACTTCTTTAAACTAGGAAATATTAGCAAATGATGACACATTTTGTTTGATGACACAAACAAATGTGATGACAAGAAGAATATGGTTCAGATCTTGTTGATGTAAGTTGTGACACCAAGTAGAAAATACTATTAAAAACACGGCCTGGTGTTTAAAGTATCTGGCTCTGTTTCAAGCTCCTCTTGTTTTCGAAGATCAAAGGGAAAACAAAAACTTTACAAATCACTCTTTTTAATCCAGACAATGATAACACAAAGATCACTGTAAGAATAAAAGGCTAGATGGTGTATGGCCCTCGAGCTGCTGCAGTGGTGAGAGTGAAGTACAGGGTGGTGGGAAAGGAGCATTCCTCCCCACTTGAGTCCCCTCTGCATGGGCCAGGCACAATCATCAAGCAGAGGAATGGATTCCTCATAAAGTCCAAGGAATGCAAAGCCTTCCCAAGGAGTGTGTGCGTGGGCGGGGAGGGGAGAGAGTAAATGGGGAAGGAGGAGGGGGTGAGGGCGAGGGTGTTATGGTAGAGCTGGCTGGCCACAAGCTGCAAAAGAAATGACATACCAGCCCAGCCATATAGCCCAGAATCCGCTGTTCCTCCGTGACCAACACCAACTGCTCCTGGGGAAGGGGCAAGAAACCCTGGTGTATTCACAGTAATAGTTTTGAAGTATTTGCCAGGCTCTGCTATGGGCTACTCAAAATGCAAATTCAGGGCCTAAGCCTGCAGACTTTAATTTACATAAATTGTCCCTTTGATGTGTCCCCTTACTTTCATGACTAAAGTTTGCTGGATAGATACCTTATTCTGGGGCTATTGCTGTACAGTACGTTAATAATTATTTGAGCAAGGCAAAAAAAAATTGGCAAATAGTTTATTTGCTGAAAAATGCAGTTTTGGTTGACTTGAAACTACTTGTGAATTTGTGTTGAGTCTGCCAGATAATTTTGACCAAGCTGAAAAAACTGAAATACTTCAGAAAGGTCAACACGCAGTGTTTCATTTCAACCTGACCTAACATTGTAGTGTTAGCTGGGCATTTTACAAAGTCAAAAGTCAAGATTCACAAAACATTAGGCATGGGGAGGGGGAGAAGGAGAGAGAGAAGCAGGAGGACCATTTCCCTTATCACCTTTAGCTCAATGGCTAAAATACTCTCCTGAGTCCCCAGTTTAATTACCCCCTCTGCCTGCTGTGGAGAAAGGATTTGAATATGGGTCTCCTACATTTGAGGAGAGTGTCTAGTCACTGGGATACTCAAGCGTGTGTCTTTCTCAGTCTCTTCCGTGGATATTGTTCTACTCGGTAGAAATAATTTAACAGCCATTATAGCAGGGATTTGAATTTGGGACTCCCTACATTCCAGGTGAGTCCTAAACTACCAGGCTATAAAGTCATTCTCACTCTTTTGCTGGCCTAAGGACTATTCATTTTCTTTTTGAATGACTATGAGTTGGACTTATGACTACCTATGGATAGTCACTGGGCCAGGAAAAGAGTATCTACTGTTCAGTTAATCTATATTATCTAGATAAAGGGCTCATGTAAGACTGGCTAGACTTCAAAGACGTCAACAGAAAAGATCTTTTCAATATTTATCGTGAGGCATAAGTGGTGCTTTAAAACACAATAGCCAACTAGGCTGCTGAGAGGAGTGATGATAAATACTTGTTATCCTGGAAGCACTCCTCACACTCATTATCCCAAGACAGTCTCAGTTGTTATTTTACTCCTTGCTAAGGTCAACAGATTAAACTTTGTGGGAGTTTCCTCCCTTGGGTGAAAGGACAGACTCATTCAGGAGAAATACTCTGACATTTGTCAGACAAATGTGTAAACCGAATCTCTGCCCAAGCAGAAGTGAAAACTAATCTCTAGAACAAAGAGCATATTTCATATAGGCCTTAATGCCATGATGAACAATCTGCAGATAATGTGACCTAACACTTGCCAAAAATGTGCTTACTAATTTTGTAGGCATGATGTTGGATCTGGTTTAGACAAAGTATTCTATAAGCTAAGCCCTCATGTCCATACACAATAAAAATTCCTGCCTCTGATGTGCCTGGTGCCTCCCATCACTTCTCTGGAGTGTACAGAGTGGATTTTCAAAAACACTCAGCAGTGGCTTAACTCTGCTTCCACTGAAGTCAATGGTAAAACTCCCATTGATTGACTTTTGTGGCAGTGGTTTGGCCAGTGCCGAGCTCTTTTGCAAAATCATACACTCAAGGGCCACATTGGCAGGCTTTACTTAAGCCAAACTGCCATTGGTACAAACCCTGCAGTCTTCAATAGGCAAATCATCCACTGAGCCAAATATTGGGAACCTGAGTAAACCCTGGATAAACTGGGTTTGCTCCAAGCAAACCATGGTGTGGAATCCTCAGCCTTAGCCAACACAGCTAGACAATAGATGCCACTATAGATGTCCTAGAAGCCAAATTTAGGCTGCTAGGTAAGAGACTGAAGTGCAGGACCTCCATAGTAGCATTCTCTGAAATGCTTCCAGTTCCATGCACAGGGCCAGTTAAACAGGCAGAACTGCAGGGTCTCAAAGCATGGATAAGACAATGGCGTACGGAGAACGGTTCAGATTTATTAGAACTGGGGAATCTTTTGGGAAAAGGGGAGCCTATGCAGGAAGGATGGGCGCCACCTAAACCAAAATGGAACCAGATTGCTGGCACTTCAAATTAAAAATGTTGTAGAGCATTTTTTAAATTAAGGGATGGGGAAAAGCCAACAAGTGCAGAGGAGCATGTGGTTCAGACAGAAACATCCCTTAGGGGAGGATCTACTAACGGAGATTCTCTATGTCCTAGTAAGCAGGAGAGTATGGAAGACAAAATATAGGTAGGATCTGATGAGAAACAGTCAAATAAAAAAAAGTGTTATTCAATTATATCATGCAATGGGAGGCAGCTAAAGAGTGACAAGTTTTTAAAGTGCTTCTATACCAATGTTAGAAGTCTAAATACTAAGATGGGTGAACAAGAGTGCCTCGTATTAAATGAGGATATTGACATAATAGGTATCACAGAAACTTGGTGGAATGAGGATAATCAATGAGACACAGTAAGACCTAGCTGAAAAAGTGTTGCATCCAACAAGGGTGTAATTCTACATTAGACCTCATCTTGACAGATAAAGGGAAACTGATCACGGAACTAAAAAATAATGATAACATAGGTACAAATGATTATGAGTTGATCACATTTATCATGTGCAAACAGAATAAAGTCCAGACCAGTGATGTATATACTTGGTGCTTTAAAAGGGCTGAAAACAATTATAAGACAAATCAGCTGGGAGGATGAATTTAATCAGAAAGATGTGAACAATTATGGGGAATTGTTAAGAACACTTTACTAGATGCCCCAAAGGCCACACTTGAGAAAGCCCATATTTGTTAAAAAATTGACCTGGTTTAGAGGGGAAGTGAAAGCAGCTATAAAGAATAGAGAACTAATATATAACAAGCGGAAGAAAAGGGAAGTTGACATTAATTAATACAAATAAAAAGCTAGGAATTACAGGAAATTGATAAGGGAAGCAAGGAGACATAAGAAGAACTCTGTGACCAGCAGAGTTAAGGACAACAATGGGGTTTTTAAGTATACGAGGAACAAAAAGAATCCCAGCAATGGTATTGTTTGATTACTAAATGGAAATACAGAAGTGACAAAGAGTCACCAGGACTAGCTGGCATTCATCCAAGAGTTCTGAAAGAACTCAAATGTGAAATTGCGGAACTATTAACTAGGGTTTGTAACCTGTCCTTTAAATCGGCTTCTGTACCCAATGGCTGGAAGATAGCTAATGTAACGCCAATATTTAAAAAGGGCTGTAGAGGTGATCCTGGCAATTACAGACCAGTAAGTCTAACGTCTGTACCGGGCAAATTAGTTGAAACAGTAGTTAAGAATAAAATTGTCAGGCACATAGAAGAACATAAATTATTGGGCAAAAGTCAGCATGGTTTCTGTAAAGGGAAATAATGTCTTACTAATCTATTAGAGTTCTTTGAAGGGGTCAACAAACATGTGGACAAGGGGGATCCAGTGGACATAGTGTACTTTGATTTCCAGAAAGCCTTTGACAAGGTCCCTCACCAAAGGCTCTTACATAAATTAAGTTGCCATGGGATAAGAGGGAAGATCCTTTCATGGACTGAGAACTGGTTAAAAGACAGGGAACAAAGGGTAGGAATAAATGGTAAATTTTCAGAATGGAGAGGTGTAACTAGAGGGGTAACTAGTGGGGTAACCCAAGGGTCAGTCCTACGACCAATCCTATTCAACTTATTCATCAATGATTTGGAGGAAGGGGTAAACAGTGAGGTGGAAAAGTTTGCAGATGATACTAAACTGCTCAAAATAGTTAGGACCCAAGCAGACTGTGAAGAACTTCAAAAAGATCTCACAAAACTAAGTGATGGCAACAAAATGGCAAATGAAATTTAATGTGGATGAATGTAAAGTAATGCACCTTGGAAAAAATAACCCCAGCTATACGTACAATATGATGGGGGCTAATTTAGCTACAACTACTCAGGAAAAAGATCTTGGAGTCATTGTAGATACGTCTCTAAAGACATCCACGCAGTGTGCAGCAGCAGTCAAAAAAGCAAATAGGATGTTAGGAATCATTTAAAAAGGGATAAACAATAAGACGGAGAATATCTTATTGCTTTTATACAAATCCATGGTGCGCCCACATCTGGAATACTGTGTACAAATGTGATCTCCTCATCTCAAAAAGGATATACTGGCATTGGAAAAGGTTCAGAGAAGGGCAACTAAAATGATTAGGAGATTGGAAAGGGTCCCATATGAGGAGAGATTAAAGAGGCTAGGACTTTTTAGCTTAGAAAAGAGGAGACTAAGGGGGGATATGATAGAGGTATATAAAATTATGAGTGGTATGGAGAAAGTGAATAAGGAAAAGTTATTTACTTGTTCCCATAAGAGAAGAGCTAGGGGCCACCCACTGAAATTAGTGGGCAGCAGGTTTAAAACAAATAAAAGGAAGTTCTTCTTCACACAGCGCACAGTCAACCTGTGGAACACCTTGCCTGAGGAGGCTGTGAAGGCTAGGACTATAACAGGGTTTAAAAGAGAACTGGAAAATTCATGGAGGTTAAGTTCATTAATGGCTATTAGCCAGGCTGGGTAAGGAATGGTGTCCCTAGCCTCTGTTTGTCAGAGAGGTGTGATGAATGGCAGGAGAGAGATCACTTGATCTTTACCTGTTATGTTCACTCACTCCGGGGCACCTGGCATTGGCTACTGTCAGTAGACAGGATACTGGGCTAGATGGACCTTTGGTCTGAACCAGTACGGCCTTTCTTATGTTCTTATGTTCTTAGTGCAGTGGCACCTTAAAGACTAAAGTATTGAAGCATAAGCTTTTGTGGGCTAATACCCACTTCGTCGGATGCATGCAGTGGAAGTATCCAGGGGCAGGTATACATAGGTAGGCAAGAACCAGATTAGAGATAACAGGGTTAGTTCAATGAGGCTGAACCAGCTTGTTATTTCTAATCAGGGAGGGTGAGGTATTCCTCTAGCAGCTGAACTGAAGGTGTGAACAGCGAGAGAAGAGAAACTGCTCTTGTAGTTAGCTAGCCATTCATAATCCCTATTCAGTCCTGAGCTGATTGTGTCAAATTTGCAAATGAATTGCAGCTCTTCAGTTTCTCTTTGCAGGCTGGTCTTGAAGTTTTTTTGCTGCAATATGGTGACTTTGAAGTCTGTAACTGTGTGTGCAGGGAGACTGAAGTGGTGTTCTACAGGTTTTTATATATTGCCATTCCTGATATCTGATTTGTGTCCATTTATCCTTTTTCGTAGGGACTGTCCAGTTTGGCTGATGTACATAGCAGAGGGGCATTGCTGGCACATAATAGCATATATTACATTGGTAGATGTGCAGGTGAATGAACCATGATGGTGTGGCTGATCTGGTTAGGTCCTATGAAGGTGTAGATATGTGGGCAGAGTTGACATCAAGGTTTGTTGCATGGATAGATTCCTGAGTTAGAGTTATTATGGCGTGGTGTGCTGTTGCTGGTGAGAATATGCTTGAGGTTGGCGGGTTGTCTGTGGGCCAGGACTGGCCTGCCTCCCAAGGCCTGTGAAAGTGAGGGATTGTTGTCCAGGATGGGTTGTAGATCACTGATAATGCGTTGGAGAGGCTTTAACTGAGGACTATAGGTGATGGCCAGTGGTGTTCTGTTGTTTTCTTTCTTGGGCTTGGTTCTTGCCTACCTATTTATACCTGCCCCTGGATACTTCCACTGCATGCATCCGATGAAGTGGGTATTAGCCCACGAAAGCTTATGCTTCAATACTTTAGTTAGTCTTTAAGGTGCCACAGGACTCTCTGTCACTTCTGCAATTCCAGACTAACACGGCTACCCCTCTGATTCTTAAATGGAAATGGTAGAATTATCAATAATGATGCAGAAAAGGTAGAAATCTTCAGTAAACCTTTTTGTTCTGTATTTGGGAAAAGGCAGATGATGTAGTTATATCATATAACAACACTCTTTCCATTACACTGTCTCAAGAGGATGTTAAACAGCAGCTACTGAAGTTAGACATTTTTAAATCAGCAGGTCTAGATAAGTTGCTTTCAAGAGATTTAAATGATCTGGCTGAGGAGCTTCCTGGACTGTTCATGTTGATTTTCAGTAAGTCAGAACATCAGGAAAGTTCCAGAAGACTGAAGGAAAGCTAACATGCCAGTATTTTAAAAGAGTAAAAGAGATGACCTGGTAATTATGGGCCTGTCAGTCTGACATCAATCCCAGGTTAGATAATGGAGCAGCTAATATAAGACTTGATTAATAAAGAATTAAAGGAGGGTAATATAATTAATGCCAATCAATATAGATTTATGGAAAATAGCTCCTGGCAAATAACTTGGTATATTTTTCAATTATATTAAAAGTTTGGCTGATAAAGGTAATCACATCGACGTAAAAACATAAGAACATAAGAATGGCCGTACTGGGTCACACTAAAGGTCCATCCAGCCCAGTATCCTGTCTGCCAACAGTGGCCAATGCCAGGTGCCCCGGGGTGAGTGAACCTGACAGGTAATGATCAAGTGATCTCTCTCCTGCCATCCATCACACGCCTCTGAAAAACAGAGACTAGGGACACAATTCCTTACCCATCCTAGCTAATAGCCATTAATGGACTTAACCTCCATGAATTTACCCAGATCTCTTTTAAACCCTGTTATATTCCTAACCTTCACAACCTCCTCAGGCAAGGAGTTCCACAGGTTGACTGTGCGCTGTGTGAAGAAGAACTTCCTTTTATTTGTTTTAAACCTGCTGCCCACTAATTTCATTGGGTGGCCCCTAGTTCTTATATTATGGGAAGAAGTAAATAACTTTTCCTTATTCATTTTCTCCACATCACTCATGATTTTATATACCTCTATCATATCCCCCCTTAGTCTCCTCTTTTCCAGACTGAAAAGTCCTAGCCTTTTAAACCTCTCCTCATATGGCACATGTTCCAAACCCCTAATTATTTTAGTTGCCCTTCTCTGAACCTTTTCTAATGCCAGTATATCCTTTTTGAGATGGGGAGGCCACATCTGTATGCAGAATTCAAGATGTGGGCACACCATGGATTTATATAAGGGCAATAAAATATTCTCCGTCTTATTGTTTATCCCTTTTTAAATGATTCCTAACATCCTGTTTGCTTTTTTGACTGCTGCTGCACACTGCGTGGATGTCTTTAGAGAAGTATCTACGATGACTCCAAGATCTTTTTCCTGAGTAGTTGTAGCTAAATTAGCCCCCATCATATTGTACGTATAGTTGGGGTTATTTTTTCCAATGTGCATTACTTTACATTTATCCACATTAAATTTCATTTGCCATTTTGTTGCCCAATCACTTAATTTTGTGAGATCTTTTTGAAGTTCTTCACAGTCTGCTTTGGCCTTAACGATCTTGAGCAGTTTAGTATCATCTGCAAACTTTTCCACCTCACTGTTCACCCCTTTGTCCAAATCATTGATGAATAAGTTAAATAGGATTGGTCCTAAGACTGATCCTTGGGAAATACCACTAGTTATCCCTCTCTATTCTGAAAATTTACCATTTATTCCTACCCTTTGTTCCCTGTCTTTTAACCAGTTCACAGTCCATGAAAGGATCTTCCCTCTTATCCCATGACAGCTTAATTTATATAATAGCCTTTGGTGAGGGACCTTGTCAAAGGTTTTCTGGAAATCTAAGCATACAATGTCCACTGGATCCCCTTTGTCCGCATGTTTGCTGACCCTTTCAAAGAGCTCTTAGTAAGACATGATTTCCCTTTACAGAAACCACTTTTGCCAACAATTTATGTTCTTCTATGTGCCTGACAATTTTATTCTTTACTATTGTTTCAACAAAATTGCCCACTACGGATGTTAGACTTACCGGTCTATAATTGCTGGGATCACCTCTACAGCCCTTTTAAAATATTGGCATTACATTAGCTATCTTACAGTCATTGGGTACACAAGCTGATTTAAAGGACAGGTTACAAACCCTAGTTAATAGTTCCACAATTTCACATTTGAGTTCTTTTAGGGGGAATGCCATCTGATCCCAGTGACTTGTTACAGTTAAGTTTATCAATTAGTTTCAAAACCCCCTCTACTGACACTTCAATCTGTGACAATTCCTCAGATTTTTCACCTACAAAAGACGGCTCAGGTATGGGAATCTCCCTAACTTCCTCAGCTGTGGAGACTGAAGGAAAGAATTCATTTAGTTTCTCCGCCATGACTTTATCATTTTTAAGTGCTCCTTTTGTATCTCTATTGTTCAGGAGCCCCACTGGTTGTTTAGCAGGTTTCCTGCTTCTGATGTATTTAAAAACATTTTGTTATTACCTTTTGAGTTTTCAGCTAGCTGTTCTTCAAACTCCTTTTTGGCTTTTCTTATTACATTTTCACACTTAATTTGGCAGTGTTTATGCTCCTTTCTAGATACCTCATTAGGATTTGACTTCCACTTTTTAAAAGATGCCTTTTTATCCCTCACTGCTTCTTTTACATGGTTGTTAATACCACTGTGGCTCTTTTTTTAGTTCTTTGACTGTGTTTTTTAATTTGGGGTATACATTTAAGCTGGGCCTCTACTACGATGTCTTTGAAAAGTGCCCACGTACCTTACAGGGATTTCACTTTAGTCATTGTACCTTTTAATTTCTGTTTAACTAATCCCCTCATTTTTGCATAGTTCCCCTTTCTGAAATTAAATGCCACAGTGTTGGTGTGTTCTTCCTACCACAGGAAAATTAAATGTTATTATATTATGGTCACTATTTCCAAGTGGCCCTGTTATAGTTACCTCTTAGACTAGATCCTGCATTCCACTCAGGACTAAATTGAGAGTTGCCTCTCCCCTTGTGGGTTCCTGTTCCAGCTGCTCCAAGAAGCAGTCATTTAAAGTATTGAGAAATTTTGTCTCTGCATTTCATCCTGAGGTGACATTTATCCAGTCAATATGGGGATAACTGAAATCCCCCATTATTATTTCTTTATTTTTATAGCTCCTCTAATCTCCCTTAGCATTTCGTCATCACTATCACTGTCCTGGTCAGGTGGTCGAAAATAGATCCCTATTGTTATATTCTTAATGGAGCATGGAATTACTATCCATAGAGATTCTATGGAACATGTGGATTCATTTAAGATTTTTACTTCATTTGATTCTACATTTTCTTTCACATATAGTGCCCCTCCTCTCTTCTTCCCCCCACCCCTGTACCACCTGTTCTGTCTTTCCGATATATTTTGTACCCTGAAATGATTGTGTCCCATTGATTGTCCTCATTCCACCATGTTTCTGTAATGCCTATTATGTCAATATCTTCCTTTAACACAAGTCACTCTAGTTCATCCATCTTATTGTTTAGATTTCTGGTAGTTGTGTACAAGCACTTTAAAATCTTGTCACTATTAATTTGTCTGCCCTTTTCTGATGTGTCAGATTCTTTTTTAGGTGAAAGTTTCTCATCTGATCTGGCCCCTACTTTATCCTCTTCCATCCTCTCCTCCTGGCTAAAACCTAGAAAATCTCTATCAATAGACTCTCCTCTAAGAGAAGTCTCTGTCCGATCCACGTGCTCCTCTGCAGCAATCAGCTTTCCCCTATCTCTTAATTTAAAAACTGCTCTGCAACCTTTTGAATGTTAAGTGCCAGCAGTCTGGTTTAGGTGGAGCCCAGCCTTTCTGTATAGGCTCTCCCTATCCCAAAAGTTTTCCCAGTTCCTAATAAATCTAAACCCCACCTCTCTACACCATCATCTCATCCACTCATTGAGACTCTGAAGCTCTGCCTGCCTACCTGGCCCTGGCGTGGAACTGGAAGCATTTCTGAGAATGCCACCATAGAGGTCCTGGATTTCAGTCTCTTTCCTAGCAGCCTAAATTTGGCCTCCAGAACATCTCTCCTACCCTGCTGCAGAGGGGCAGTCACCCCGCTCCAGCCCTGATGGGGTTGAAACAACCCTGCTGAGGGCTGTGGCTGGGAAAAAGCAGCCCAGCAGAGGGCTAAAACAGAGAAAGCAGCTGAGATGAGAGCAGCCACAGCTGTGGCTGGGTCAGTTAGGCCCAGCTGGCCCTTATTAAAAGGCTGTGAGCCTCAAAAAGTCTCTCTCCAGTCTTGGTGGGAGGAGGGCCTGGCTGTCTCTAGAAAGGGTACTGGGAGTGAAGCAGGGCTGGGGAAAGGTCAGAGGAGCAGGGGAGCTCCAGGCTGGCAACTCCCCTGGTTGCAGGGCTTGGTTTGAGGCCCACAGAGGTACTGGATGGCAGAGAAAGGCAGTTGGCCCAAACCCCCTTGCCTGTGATGACTGGCTCTTACATTTCAGTCCGCCCCAGCGTGCGGGGGCTTGATGATGACTGGCAGTAACCCAGACTGAGACACCGTGGGGATTAGAGAGGGGAGACCCACAGAGAGATGCTCCATGCTGAAAATGAACTAATTCCTGGATGACCAGCAGGACGCGCCACTGGAGTGAGTTGTCGTGCCGCTACACCTTCCCTATATCATTGGTACCTACATGTGCCATGACAACCGACTCCTCCCCAGGACTATCTAGATGCCTTGAGAGATCCGCAACCTTTGCACCAGGCAGGCAAGTCACCATATGTTCTTCCGGTCATCAGAAAACCAGTTATCTATGTTTCTAATGATTGAATCTCCCTTTACTAACACCTGCCTTTTCCTAATGACTGGAATTCCCTCCTCGGGAGATGTAACCTCTGTGCGAGAGGATACCCCAATGCCATCTGGAAGGAGGGTCCCAACTATGGGAAGGTTTTCCTCTGCTCCCGTTGACTGCTCTCCTTCCCAGAGCCTTTCATCCTCCTCAACAGCACAGGGGCTGTCTGACCGGAGGTGGGACAAATCTATAGTGTCCTGGAATATAATGAAATATACTTAGATTTCTGTAAGGCATTTGACTTGGTACTGCCATGACATTTTCATTAAAAGACTAGAAAGATATAAAATTAACATGGCACATGTTGTAAGAGTAGCAGTGATCTCAGTCTGTTACACCTCCTCCTCCCCGCCCCCATCTCCTCTCCTTCTTTGAATACCTGTGAAGTGACGTTCCCCCACTATTCTCTCCTGAAATGCTTGTGGGATGAAAGGGCTCTTTAAACAGCTGGAAGACCAGAAGAAGTTCCCTCTCTTCCCTCCCTCTTCTTTGGAGCTTAGATATCAGTGTAATAAATGTGCTGCTTTCTGACAAACTTTGATGGGTCATTAATCCTCCCTAAGATTACTAGCTGGCCCAGTTTTGGGTAACAGCTCACACTAAATGGATTAAAAGCTGTCTAACTGATAGGTCTCAAAATGTAATTATAAACAGGGAATCAATCAGGTGTGTTTCTAGTGGGATCCCTGTGTTATTCTGCAGGTTCAGGATAGTTATTTTAGGTTACTTCCTAAACATGTATTCCAAGTGGTCAGTAAGGGCCATTTTATAAATTAATAAAGACAAATTTGTTGAGATCAGACCTTATGTGGTGTGCTCCTTGCATACCCTAAGTGGCTGTAACAATCCGGCAGGGTTGTTGGCCTTATGCTATTTAACATTCTTATTAATGATTTGGAAGAAAACATAAAATCATCACTGATGAAGTTTGCAGATGAGACAAGAATTGAGGGGGTGGTAATCAATGGAGAGGACAGGTCACTGATCCAGAGTGATCTGGATCGCTTGGTAAACTGGGTGCCAGCAAACAACCGCATTTTAACATGGCCAAATGTAAATGTTTCCATTTAGGAATAAAAAACGGAAGCCATACTTACACAATGTTGGACTCTATCCTGGGAAGTTGTGACTCTGAAAAAAACTTGGTGGTGGTGATGGATAATCAGCTGAATGTGAGGTCCCAAAGAGATGCTATGGCCTAAAGGAACAACACAATTCTTGGATACGTACACAGGAGAATACCAAGTAGAGATTGAGAGGTTATTTTACCTCTGTATTTGGCATTGCTGTGACTGCTGCTGGAATATTGTGTGCTGTTCTGGGGCCCACAATTTAAGAAAGATGTTGAAAAATGGGAGAGGGCTCAGAGAAGAGCCATGAGAATGATTAAAGGATTAGAAATTATGTCTTATAAGTGATCGACTCAAGGAGTTCAATCTATTTAGCTTAACAAATAGCAGGTTAAGAGGTGACTTGATTACAGTTATAAGTACCTACATGGGGAACAAATATTTAATAAAGGACTCTTCAGTCTAGCAGAGTAAAGTTTAACATGATCCAATGACTGGAAGTTGAAGCTAGACAAATTCAGGTTGGGATTAAGGTGCAAATTTTTAAGAATGAGAGTAATTAACAATTTACCAAGAGTGGTGGTGGAGTCTTCTTCATTGACAATTTTAAAATCAAGACTGGATATTTTATTAAAAGACCTGCATTCTATGGCCTGTGCTATACAGGAGGTCAGACCAGATGATCACAGTCATCCCTTTTGGCTTTGGTATCTATGAATAATAATCTATGAATATGACACCATGCACAACCAACACACCATTTTTACATTTACTTTGGGTCTATATCTGCTACAGTACCCTAGGGTACTTCACTGGGACTTTTACCTTCCTAAAGACTTGAGACTTAAATTACAGTAGATAGTGGGCTTCCTATTTGCACAGTAACATTGCAAATGATTTTTAAAAGAATACAATTTAGTATTAAACTCAGTATTCATTTTTCTTTTAAAGTGAAAAGGCAAAATGATTGCACCATCTCAGACTGGAAGTTCTAGATATGAGCAAGATGAAAAAACTGGATGCTTAAATGGCAAATACCTTGAAATCTGCTTACAGTTCAAGTCTTTGCAAAACAGAGCGTACCTCACGTTTGGTGTAGATATTTACCTTGTTGAAGGCAATTACAATACAACGTTATCTTCTAATAACTTAACATTGCATACAATAGCAATGCTCATATCAGACATGAGAAGCTTTCAATGAAGTTTGTTTTGAGATGCTTCAGAATTTTACTGGAACAAAAGATACAAAACAGCTGGGTGTAAATTAGCATAACTGCTCTGAATTCTGGCATACCTCCTCGGCTATGCTGATTCACACATGCTCAGGATCTGGTTCCAGATCTCCAAGTAGAGCCTTAGAACATATCAAAGCATATAATGCTACTAAAAGAAGTGGACTAGTGTCTGAAAAGACAGAATCTAAATTGAGAAAGTCCCAAGTGCATGTGACCAGCTTATACTTTAAAATAATCAGGGAAGGATTTTATTGATTTTATGTCAAGAATCAGAGAGGTAGCTGTGTTAGTCTGGATCTGTAGAACCAACAAAGAGTCCTGTGGCACCTTAAAGACTAACAAAAGTATTAAAGCATAAGCTTTCTTGGGCTAATACCCACTTCGTTGGATGCATGCAGTGTAAGTATGCAGAGGCAGGTATAAATAAGTAGGCAAGAACTAAGTTTAAGTCAGTTAAAACCTCTCCAACATATCATCAGTGATCTACAACCCATCCTGGACAACGATCCCTCACTTTCACAGGCCTTGGGAGGCAGGCCAGTCCTCACCCACAGACAACCCACCAACGTCAAGCATATTCTCACCAGCAACAACACACCGTGCCATAATAACTCTAACTCAGGAACTAATCCATGCAACAACCTTGATGCCAACTCTGCCCACATATCTACACCATCACAGGACCTAACCAGATCAGCCACACCATCACCAGTTCATTCCCCTACACGTCTACCAACATAATATACGCCATCATGTGCCAGCAATGCCCCTCCGTTATGTACATCAGCCAAACTGGACATCCCTCCGTAAAAGGATAAATGGACACAAATCAGATATTAGGAATGGCAATATAAAAAAACCTGTAGAAGAACACTTCAGTCTCCCTGCACACACAATAACAAATTTAAAGATTACACTGCTCAACAGCCAAAATGCGTCTGAAATAAATGTAGTCAAACTTTACTAATTCTGGGTCACTGAGAACAAAAATGATGCTTAAAATTGTTGATTGGCTCTAGTTTTCAAGATATGCTATTGGGTCAGTATATACGACCCTTGACATGGGAATGGCGGAGGATAAGTGAGTTATAAAGGGAAGGGATCTCAATTTAAACCAGAAATGACTAAAATACATCTTTGACTGGATCTATGAATAAATCTATGACTGGGTTTGGACAGTACTTACTTTTAAGGCAAAACAATGAATGATGCAATCTGAAGCAGGTATTGCATCATACATGATATAAATTGCATCATGTTATTCCTAGAAGTCATGGATGACGCAATCATAACGAAGCTTACATCACCCTGCTGAACAAATTGCCCTATATCAGCTCTACAAATCATACAGTGTCGTGCTCTCTTATTTGTCAGTGTTTGATTTTGCAAAAGGACACATTTCTGTTTAGCCAAAGTGAGCAGAGATGCCTCATACTTGTGTGAACAGTGCAGATAACTTCTGCTCTGTTTGTGGTGAAGTGACTTTTGCATCACAAAAGCGCAGAATAACCACGATGGTAAGAAAGCCTATCACCTTTCTTTTGGCTGCAAAATTGGAGATCAGGACAAGAGGTGGGCCCCACATATATGCTGCAACACTTGTGCAACAAATCTTCGCCAGTGGTTGAACAGGAAAAGGAAATCTATGCCTTTTGCAGTGCCAATGATTTGGAGAGAGCCAACAGATCATACCAGCAATTGTTACTTCTGCATGGTGCCTCCAGTTGGGAAAGGTGTGTCAAAGAAGAAAAAGTGGACTGTGCATTATCCAAACATTCCATCAGCTATACGCCCAATAGCCCACGGAGAAGGACTGCCGGTTTCTGATGCACCAGAATCATTCTCACTTGAGTCAGATGAGGAGGAGGAAGAGGATGAAACTTCTGGTCCTAACCATCAATGTCACAGGACCCACATTTTCTCCCATCCTCCTCCTCTGAACCACACCTCATAACACAAGCTGAACTGAATGGCCTTGTCAGGGATTTGGAAGAGTACCCAAGAGTAAGGCAGAGCTGTTGGGCTCCAGACTACAGCAGTGGAATCTCCTGGCAGGTGATGTTAGGGTTTCCATGTTCCGTGACCGTCAAAAGGATCTTGTCCCATTCTTCTTCATGGAAGGTGATCTCATAGCCTGCAACAACATCGATGGTGTGATGGCAGCCCTCAACATCGTTCACGATCCAGATGAGTGGAGACTCTTCATTGATTCATCGAAGACGAGTCTTAAAGCTGTTTTGCTGCATGATGGCAATGTTTTGCCATCAATTCCAGTTGATCATGCAGTCCATATGAAGGAAACCTATGACAACATGAAACAACTTTTGAGGTGCATAAACTATGACCAACATCAGTGGCAGCTTTGTGGTGATTTGAAGGTTGTTTCTCTCTTGCTTGGTCTGCAGACTGGATACACAAAGTACTGCTGTTTTCTCTGCGAATGGGATAGTCGTGCAAGAGATTCCAACTACATCAAGAAAGATTGGCCACTCCGACAGTCATTGGAGCCTGGGAGGAAAAGTGTTCAGCATCCACCACTTGTTGAATCAAGGAAGATTTTGTTACCACCCTTACACACCAAGCTGGGTCTGATGAAGAACTCTGTCAAGGCCATTGACAAAACACAAACAGCTTTCAAGTACCTCCGTGGAAAATTTCCAAGGTTAAGTGAAGCTAAGATAAAGGAAGGTGTCTTTGTTGGTCCTCAGATTCGTGAACTTCTTCAAGATGATGCATTTGACCATGCACTGCATGGCAAGGAAAAGACGGCAAGGAAAGCCTTCCAGTCAGTGGCAATACATTTTCTCGGAAACAACAAGGCAGACAACTACAGGTTTTTGGTGGAAAACCTCCTCAAGGCATACAAAAGCCTTGGTTGCAACATGTCACTAAAGATACATTTTTTGCACTCTCATCTAGATTATTTTCCACCGAACTGCGGAGCAGTGAGCGAC
The DNA here is from genome assembly GCA_007922305.1 of Dermatemys mawii. Classification (NCBI taxonomy): domain Eukaryota; kingdom Metazoa; phylum Chordata; order Testudines; family Dermatemydidae; genus Dermatemys; species Dermatemys mawii. The sequence goes on from ML677362.1 coordinate 21,930,196, forward strand.
GAGCACGGCGAGCGATTTCACCAGGACATTGCAACAATGGAGAAATGCTATCAGGGCAAATGGAGCCCATCAATGCTTGCAGACTATTGCTGGACAGTGACAAGAGGTGCTCCATTTAATGAATACAAGAGACAAGCCAAGAAGCGCCGAGTAGACACTGAATAGGACTAAACTATGTACATAATAGTTTTTTGCCTTTTGTTTCATAATACATTTTATTTATATAACCCTTTTGCTGATTTTTAAAGTGTTACATAAACAGGACATGTGAAATATTATCATGTAAAGCAACCATAAACACATGAAAAGACCTTGGTTTACAATTTATGATTAAAACTCTACTATCTACATGATATACATAGACATAAAATGTAAAGACTTAAATATCTTAGAAACAGTAGCCAATCAGTTGTTTTAATTGTCATATTTGAATTCAGCACATCAAAATACCTAATAAATATCACATTTTATCTCTGAAGCAGACGACGTCTAAAAAATTGTAGACCAGTGTTACCATCCTGCAGCAAAAAACCTTCAAGACCAGACTTCAAAGAGAAACTGCTGAGCTACAGTTCATTTGCAATTTGACACCATCAACTCAGGATTAACAAAGACTATGAATAGCTAGTCAACTACAAAAGCAGTTTCTCCTCTCTTGGTGTTCGCACCTCCAGATCAGATGCAAGAAGGGGACCTCATCCTCCCTGATTAGAGATAACAAGGTAGCACAGCCTGATTGAACTAACATTGTTATCTCTAACCTGGTTCTTCTCTACTTATTTATACCTGCCTCTGGATACGTCCACTGCATGCATCCGAAGAAGTGGGTACTAGCCCACGAAAGCTTATGCTTCAATACTTTTGTTAGTCTTTAAGATGCCACAGGACTCTTTATTGATTTTATGGTGATGATTAATATTGTCAGGTAATGCCAAAATGCATTTTCAGATGTTGGCATGAACAGGTACTGTCCACAGAGGGCCTCAGAAGAGAACTTCAGAACCAAACCTTTTCCATCCTTGAAGCTCAGATCTGAACTTCACAGGCAACCTGTCTGTTAAACTAACAAACCGAAAAATACAATAAATAAATACTGCTAGGCCAAACCAAAACCCCTCCTTTTTGGGAAATTACAAGCTTTGTAGATGGCCCCCTTTTAAAAAGCAAAACTAAAATCCCAAATCTGAACACAGAATGCTGTGAAAATTTAAATCTGGATCTAAACATCCACAATCTGACAATGCAGCATTGTGACATATTCTGCAATATACCCTTCATGAAATTATTTCTGCACATCGTAAGTACACATATGGATCTGCACAGGTTTAGACATAGCACATTCTAATGTGTTTATAGAGTGAAAGACAAAGAAGTGATCAATGGGCACCAGTTTAAGATCCCGCCATGTCTTCTTGAGCTAAAGTGAGAGTCTAATGGCATTTGTTTTCAGGGTAAGTACATTTCACAGACTAAGAATAGTAAATAAAAGAATCATAGAAGACAGAGATGACAGAAACCTCACAGATCATCCACTCCCTGCCAATGAAAAAGTTATATCCACAAGATATTTTCTAATGCTTTGTCCAGGTTTTTAAAAAATATCCTATCCAATCGCTCTCTCACCATTCCCCTTTATTGTCAGGAAATGTCTCCTAATGCTAAGTCTAAATTTTCCCTCTAAATTTCTTTGGAATTACTTCATATAATCAAGTGTAGTCGTATGTCACATGCAGAATTATTAAGTAGTCTGTTACTTTAATGCATTTCTGATTATACAAGCCACTCACAGACTATAGAAGAATAATATAATGAAACTAAAAATTAATCCATATTTCACTCTTCCATGCCTATAAGACATCTGCAATAATAGAAATGGTGCTCTATACTGATTTTCAGATTATCTAGAACACTAGCTCAAGAAATTTTATAATATAAGGTGAAAAAGATACCACAAACACACTACACAATAGAGATTCTTGCTAAAAATGTTTCACTTGAAACCTTGACTCTTGTTCCATAATTTAGGAATTGGATGGATGCGTATATCCTCTTTAAAGCAGTTGTTTTAAACTTTTAGTAATATACTGCACAATGTACCTTAACTTCTACAGTTATTGATTGCATTATTATTATTATTATTGGTAACAGTGTTTTCATACAGCCAAATTTACGCATAAACTCATTACTCTAGTATCAGATGTATTCATGTTTTCCTTTATGCAATGGAAATATCAGGTGATAATTGGAATGTCTCACTAGAGATAAATGTTTCACTAGAGAGTCAAACTGTGACAATTATCAATTTTCCAGATGAGCTGAGGAATGATCAAAAGCTTAGCGGGATTCAAAAAGGATTAGATATTTATAAGCATAACAAGAGCACCCACAGTTACAGTAGATAGAATGAACAAAATGAGGATATGAACCCTAATGTACAAACCAACCATTGATTTTCCAGCACGCCAAACCTGCAAGTTGCTCTGAATGATCCTTCTTCAGCGGGGCTCTGGGTGTGTGCAGGGTTCCTTAAGCCCATACAGAACAGCTTGTCAGGTTGGGGGTCCATATTAGGAAGGAACTTCTCCATAATTGTCCCTTATAGGGTTTCTTGCACCTTCCTATGAAGCATCTGGCAATGATCACTCTTGGAGACAGGGCACTTACTAGATGGAACCTCAGTCTAAGCAGGTATTTCCTAGGTTTCTGTGTATTCTGTGTGTAACCCTTCTGCCAGGCAGAGTTGATAGCAGCAAGGGTCGAGTTCAGTACATAGGGGTTCCTTCTCAACAATGCAATGCAAAACCGGCTCGAGCCCCCACCTAGTGACTGGGGAAAACCTGGGCGTCTCAAAGAGGCAATACTTCCCCCCTCACAAGCACAGTCTTGGTGTAGCAGAAAATCTTTAACATGAGGTAAATGACATCAGCATTAAACTGGGAAAACACCACACTTAGCATTCATAAACCAAACCATGAGCAAAAGCTCACCCCAGCAAACTGGGACATATCCTTTCCCTTTGGTTCTTGTGTCCAGCAACTCAAAAATCACCCAAAGTCCAACAATCCAAAAGTCTCTGTCCCTGATCAGTGCAGCCCCAGAGTTCAAAAGTTCATCTGTAGAGTTTTACCTCCAAGCCTGGGTGGAAATGGGGTGTGGGGGGAGAAGGAGAGGTAAGGGGCACCTTATGTGCTCCGAGGCTGACTGCCCCGCCTCTCTGTAGGGTTCTGTTACAGCCTTCACTGCAAGCTGCTCCGCTCCGCCCCACCAGCTGTCCCACAAGCCACTCACCAATATATTTTCAGCCTCCACCCCCCACTACTTAACACAGCACTTAGGGATTTCAGCTTGTAGTAGGGAGCCTCAGTGCTGGTACACCATCGGCCCAAAGTGAATTCAGCTCAACAGCCTGTAACTAGACTCCTAGCGGAATCAAAAGTAGCCCTGACATTACACAGTTGAGATAGGAGACTGGTGTTGGTCTTTCAGGCCCACACCACCAAGTACAAATACCTGTCCCCATCCTCTCTCAATTCACTGGGTTTTGGAACCCATGTCCCTTGCCTAGCGAGTGCTACTTAGTTGATGGCGAGTCCCTCCATCATAAAGTCCCCTATGGGAAACTCTTTGTGGATCTAAAATATCGGTTCAGGGCTAAGATACTATGGTAATAGGTGCTATAGACAAGATAAAGAAATAAATGAGATTCCATCCTCCTGTGGAGGTAGGGGAAACAGTGAACACATTTACACAAGCTAGTTGATAGAAAGTGCTTTTTAAAAAAATATATTTATTTGTAAACAAGATGGCTCTATCCTTGCTGTGACTCATCATGTCATCATTTCCATGAAGATAGGTTACATACAAAAGACACATAAGATCCAGTTTTACAACAGTTAGGTTCTTTGGGATGCTCCTTTACATTCTCAATCTTTCATTTCGCCATTAAAAACGTAGACTCATTTGCTTTTCCATTATTTCATATGCCAGCTTGTTACTGAAATAATAAGCCATTAACAAGCTATCATTTATGAAGTGTCTTGACATGCTACCTAAACTGACATGCAGCCACCAAGTTGATATCTGATAAAATTAGTAGAAAGAAAAATTATCCTGCAGTCTTCAAGAGGATTCATCGGTATATGAATGATTTACTCTAACATCTTGAATTAGTTTATTGTCACAAGAGACTTTAATATATCATAGTCAGAATATAGTAATCTTGCACATTTTTCAGGCAAAAGAACAGATAACCACGTATGATGGATTTTTTTATTTAGTCAGTACCATCATTTTGCGATAGCAAGATTAACATACCTTTGATGACTTAACTCCCTCTGCCCATCTTCTGCAGCAGATTAGCCTCAAACCACATAGGTGATAATAACGGCAGCTTTCATCTGATGATTTGAAAGTGATCAGCACGCTTTATGAGCTGACAACTAATTTGACCATCACTTAAATACAGCTACTTCGGATGTGGAAGGTGATAGCTTTTGAACAGCACATAGACATTGTAGTGTACACAACAATTAACACAGAAAGTGAAGAGGAAGTATGGCAGAAATTTAGGGACTCAGGATATAATTAGTCATATTGGAATTTGACCAGGATATCAGGTTAACACCACTACTTTTCTGAAAAGTGCCTGGGGAGTTTTATTTGCAACAAGAAGTCAGGAGCTCTTGTTTTCATCATGCTCCAGACATTTTGTGACAAATATCCAAATACTCTTAGTATTAATGAAATACAAATTCACAAGAAATACTTATTACTAGGTACTAGCACTAGGCCTGAATCAGAAAGTATGAATTTAGATCTGAATCTGAAGTACCCAGGACATCAGAGGTGTTCAGATGGGGATTTTGGTTCAGGTTAGTAGCTACTTGAAAGTAGTAACATAGCAAACTAAGGGTATGATGGAACCCATGGATTTTCTGAAATACTTGATCTGTTTGTGACTAGCCCAAATCAGTGGAGGCTGACATATTTTTATGTAATTTCTGGAAAGTCCCATTTACAAAGGTCAGTCCCATCCAGTCAGTATTGCTTGAAGATCTAATGTTGTATATGTAAACACCTTTGTGGGGGAAGGAGTTAAAAGAATGATGGCATCCAAGATGGTAGCACCAGTCTTTTAGAATTTAGACTGAGTAGAAAACGTATCCATTTGAGACCACATCTACCTACAACCATTATAGATATGGAAAAAGTGACAGAGTCTTGTACCAGATAATATAGGGACAGAGAAATTTGCTACACATCTGTCCTGTTATGTATTCCTAGCTGTTCATCTAATAGGATCAATCGGGCATATTTCTCACAATAAAATTTCCTACTACTGCAATGTTTTGCTGAGAAGTGGTGAGCACTGGAAGACCTAAGACCTTCCAACTTCATCCTTTTTGGTTTTGTGTGTATCATGTAGATTTGAAATGTGTTGTCTCTGTCTCAACTGTATTAACTCTTGGGTAATATTAAGAAAGTGTGTATAATAACATACCTCTGTATGTAATATGATTATAGAGACGTGAACATATACAAAGGCTGCTCTCTGAAATGACTCTATAAATTGATATTTGCATACTTATTGCCTCTCAAAAATTTCTGTGCCAAATTTGTTCAGTTTAGAAAGAAATTTATTTTCTTTCTAATTTTCTAACTTCCAGCTCTTCAAACTTAACCTGAAAGTCAGGCTGGACTCCATCCTTTTTGTGCAATATCTCCATTAATAAAGGATGTGCAGGACAATTTAGGTTCTCAGTGACATTCCTGGAACTCCACTGTCTTCAAATTATTGCTTCAGCAACACCAGTGCAATCATATTACCATCAATGGTTTTGCACAGATGTGACTAATGGAAGCCTATTAAACAATTCTGTTGATGATTCACGAAGAGGCATATAATCCAACTCATTTCCTCTTGGTTACTGGCTCTGTGATGCTAAAAGGAATAAAATGGCACCAAAAACATATTTTTGCCACTGAAGTCAACAGATATGTCACAAAAAGTCAGCTGATCTGATAAATAAGAATATTTTACATGCACTTTTCAAAACAGAACTCCACGTTAAGTACTAACGACTCTTCTGATGACCTTTACTATAATCTGCTGATCTAGAGGAAATAGAAGCCAAGACAAATCAAAAGGCAATTGAACTTACTAGCTGGTCCTTAAGAGGAAAATCCTGCCTTATCTACCTGGCTGCATAAGGCTATGAACTCAGCAGAACTAGAGCCATTCCATGGGAGCAGGGAGGAAGCATAATTTGTGGAGCCCATGCAAAGCTTCCACCCACCTACACACAGCACAGAACAACAGAAGATCCTTCTTCCCTAGCATACAAGAAGGCTGCAGATTGGACAGGTGCAACTGTCCAGATCCACCAACCCCTATGGAAAGATATTTGTACAGCAGATAGATACTAGGGCAAGTGCAACCCTGAGGAGTCCATCCCTTCACCCTGTAGAGCTCCTTGCACATGGCTAAAATACTTAAACTGTGTGCTAGGGAGAAGATCTGGACTTAAATCACAAGTGACTGCAAAGATGGTTAGAATACATATGAGTGTTATAAAATTACACATTGAAGATATGATTCATAGCAATCTCCTGATATGGTCAGGTTCTCTTTGGAGACTGGCTCTTGGCCCAGCTGAAAGCAGCCAAACTTTTCTGTCCTCTGAGGGGCAAGCTTTGTTGCTATGGCAGTACAGCTGTGATTACAACTTCCCTAGGAAGCCTATTCGGTTCTTAATATGAGTGACAAGAGGAGAAAGTCCTATACCAGACTCTTATTATGGGCCCTGGGGGACCCGGACAGGTGTGTATGAGAAAGGATCATTTATACTAAAGAACCTAAAGAAAGAGCACTTACAAAAGAGCATAAATATCAAAACTAGTGAGACCAAATGACAGGGAGAGATGCAGCATAGTCCCGAGAGCTGAAAGAGGCAGAGAGAAATCCATTAGCTAAACCTAGATCCTGGCACTGGTTGGAAATCTTGAGTTGCTTGTTTGTGTGTTCCCAACTCTGAACCACTGACACTGAAATACTACAAAATGACTTGTGCCTCATGTGCTTTGCCCAGGCCCAAAGTAGACTTCTCGGGGCAAGAACCATGTTTTCTTATTCTGCATGCAGATCAAGAAGGAGTCAATAAATATTAACTACTACAGATTGTTTTGTGTAACCCTTTGTGGTTTTTCATGTGTATTTTTATTCCTGCATTGTCCATTCTATCAGGGGCATTGGACAGAAAGGTGTCAATTGAGGATCCTGGTTTGAGCACTGAGCAAGACGACAGGAACTCTTGAATGCTAATCCAGGTTCTGTCTTTGTAGCCTCAAAGAAATTCACTTAACTGCATTATGTGTCAGTTTCTTCTTGTGCAAAATGAGGATAATACTTATTTATCTATCCACAGGGATATTATAGGAATATTTAGTTAATTTGCACAGTACTTGGAAAATCTAAAACTGTCCTCTAAGCATGGCCGCTTTTATTCTATTTTGGAAAGTACTAATCATTGAAAATGGACTTCAGAAATATGTATTGATTGAGTCGGTGTGTTCACAGAAGTCCTGTCTCACCTTCTTGAGGCTATACTGGTGGTACAGGGAAGTTCACTGACACATCAGTACTTATGGGTATAATCTTAGCAGTTCTAAGGAGATTGTGGGGATACTTCAATCCAGACCTGTCTTGTTTCTCTTCTGTTCTGAATAGCTACTGCTGTGTAAAACAGATTATTAAAAAATCAAATAAACAATTAATTTGAAATAAATCATAAACCACACATGCAAATCAAGTTAACTGTCTTTAAATGAAGCCTAATTATGGCTAGTCACAGATGCTATTTCATAACTAAGAAAAATAATTCTATTTTAGGATTAGCACTTGGGATTTAAGACAAACCTGTAAAACTTAAAAAGATTTAAGAATTATACTGTAGGAAGTCTGACTATAATAAGCTTTAGATCAACAGTTCATATAGCATCAAGGGATTCCTAACCGCCCAAGAGAAAGAGTTCTCAATATACTGTAACCTACAACTTTTCCCTTGAAATGTCTTAGTTCCATGAAGCAATAAAACAATCTGGACCAAGTTACTGAAGTTCTTTGAAGTACTGGAGAGACCCATAAATAAGGCAAGTACTTTGGAGGGCGGCTCATTTTGTGGTACACATATACAACTATTTCATAGTCATGTTGATTTGTTGCCGCCTGTAAGTCAGTTTCCTGGGAGCTATAAATCTTCATTCAAGTAAAACTAAAATGTCATCAGTATTCATTTGATGCATTTTTTACCCTACTAGGCAAATAAATAAATAAATAAATAAAAAATGTCAGCATTCATGTAAGCTCTTCTATGTACAACTTGCAACTCTGCGCTAAAATTAGGGATCATAGATTCATACAAATATTTCATACCACAATGTAAACATTTGGTAATAAATGCACCATTTCATTTAGTGGTAACTGTCACTGGAGAAATAAAACTGAGTTATTGTTTCCAGTTTCAAAAGAACATCAACAAGTATAAAAAAACTATATGTGATCTTTGTCCTTTTCTCCCCTCAGACACCTGCACTCATCTAATGTTTCACTGAGTCCTGAAAAATAAATGCATAGCTTCAGTCTCCTAATCCATGTGGCTCCAGAGACCACTGTTACATGAGACCTTAAACTGATGATGCTGGGCGTTGTAGGGGCAGCTTAATCTTTTTTAATTCAAATCAACTGAGTCCCATGTGGCGCTAGGATGATACTCTATATGCTGCAATCAGACTGACCTAGACTTCTTGTGCTCTAAATGATTAATGAAACTGCCTCCTAGTTTGTTTCCATGGTGATCTGAAACTTGACACTATGTAGGAATCTGCCATTCACACTGAATGAATTGAGAAGGAGGTAGACAGGAACAAAACTCCACCAATTTTACAGAGTATGTTGAATTTTAAATCATTAGTTGCCTAGTATTCGGATTGGTGACTCTTGAAAATCTGAGTGAGATAATATATCCTAGTTAATATATTTTTAATGGGGTAGTTTATTGATCAATTGTTTAAGTATAAGCAAAGTTAGTTGTTTTGAGTGCTATCTTCTGAATAATCTCTCTGCATGTAAATGCAGACTAAGGCTGGAACAGTAGTTGTCATAGATTTGTAGCTCTGTGAAATGTAGCTGATCAAGCCATTTAAGCTAGGCAAAAGTCTTCAAATTTTGTAAAATATCCATTATTTCTAGAATAATTTCAGATTTTCTTCAGTCCATGAAGAAGGCCCTAAAGTTCCTAGGTTAACACATTTTAATAGTTTGTAGTGTAATGAATATTTCAAATATTTCACTGCAGTGTTTTGAGGCTTTTCATATACAGTAAATTCCTTTTACTTCATTTTTCAGTGCAAGCATTGGCCACCATTTAGGGAAAACACTGAATAGGTCACAGTGTTAATGGTGAGTTACTGACAATCAGTGCTGGTGTATGAATGTCAACAATGAGAGGAAGGATGGTCCAGTGGTTAGGGTACAAGCCAGAGACCAAAGATCAATTCCCTGCTCCACCATATACTTGCTGTGTCTCAGATCCCTTTCTGTAAATGGGGATGATATCATGTCCCTAGCACATGAGTGTTGTGAGGATAAATACATTTATGACTGTGAGGTACTTAAATACTATGGTAGTGGGAGAATCTCAGCTTTTCTCTAAAGAAAAAGTTGCAAAGAAAAACTTGGGAAGGGAAACCTTAAAAGTTCAAACACCAGAAGGCAAATAAAAACAACCTAAAACATATCTTTAAAAAAATCTCATGAATTCATGAATTTTAAACCACTCTGATTATTTTGGTGAGGAGAGGCGAGGCCATGATTTTTGAACATTTGGGTTTGGCAATACTTAGCTGGTATGTACATGTCACCGGTTCATCTGACTCTTAAAAAGAATGGGTCAAATTGCTAAAAAAACAAGGCAGTGGGAAGTCCTATCCAGACGCGGGTGTGATGTCACAACAAATTGTACAAATTTCCGGGGAGGGAGATATCCTGATTCCACAGGTGTAGGACAGCAAGTTACACTTGCTTCCACCCACGAGGGTGAACTAGGCCAGATGACAGCCTTTCTTTGTGTGTCCTCTTAGATGTGGGAAGAGAAACTTGAGTGTTTAGAGATGAAAATACACATTTTCACATCCATTAGACAATAGCAGAAGAACTAAGTGAAAGTCCAAAACATGTTTATGTGGATGAGATCAAAAGTCACCTCACATACCTGGTGTCAGGCTACTGCCAATGAAATCAGGTAGACTTTAATGCCATTTGTCAAAAGCCACACATTTCAGACTCTCTGAACTGACTCTCTGAACTCAACCCCAGACCTTTTTTGGATGAAAACTGTATATAATTTAATACCTGTGGCACTGATTTTCTTGCATGGTACATTATGAGAAAACAAGAGCACAATAATATTTCAGGCAGGGACTGACTATCCCATTTGAGGCATTTACAGGCTCTGTGTCCTCGACAACCACGGAATCAGAACCATGACTGCTACAATCACATGTAAACAGAGATGTGGCTGGGAAGATTCTAACATGTTCTCCCTGTCTAGCGTGGAACAAGATTATTTTGTCTAAGATACACATTATAAAATGATGCTACAGACTATCTAAGGACATATCACAGAAAAACAACAACTCTCTTCTCATTGCTCAGGGAAACAGTGCTAGAACACAGCCAGCAACATCAATATTTAAATGCAGTTGCATCTATCATGATCCCATGAGCCTTAAAGAGGGATGTTTGTACAGATAAAAACTTTCAAATGTTGAGCCTGGTTTAACCATAAGTCACAGTATTCACATCTTTTGTGTTTGCATAGCACGTGGCCTTGTGGGATCACAATACCAACTGGGCTCTTGGACACTGCTGCATTATAAAAAATAATAATAATTCAGATTTTTCTTTTTATTGTTACCACAGTTAGAACAATAATGGGCATCCTCTTCCAGAGTTTGTCATCAGTGCTAAATCTGTATACAGTATGAACCTGGGAGGAGTGAACATATGTATTTTGGGAGAGAGGACTGAAAAATGATATGCTATTGATACACTGGAGAATAGGCTAAAATCAATATAATGAGATTTAATTAATACAAATTTAAAATACCATAATTCTTGTGAGAAACCAGTAATCAAATACAATAAGAATAGAACTAGAGAATACTGGCTAAGCAGGAATGCTATGTATCTGAACAGTGTCTAACACTTTGATTTTGGCCCTTTGGCCCTGTAATACAAATAATAAATAGCAATAGCACACTACCACAGAGAGGGATCTGGGGATTTACATGGCTAATAAAGTGAATATGAACTAACAACCCAACATTTTGGCAAAATAAGGCAAATGTTCTGTATTGAGTTGTATTAATAGGAATGTCACGTGTAAAAGAAATAAGGTAATTATTCTGCTCTACTTACCTAGATAAGCCTCATTTGGAACACTGCATGATGTTATGAATACCACATTTAAACACACACACACACACACACAAATGGGAGAACTCAAAAGAGAACAATAAAAATGAGAAATGATTTGGAAAACACCACCTATGAGGAGATAAAAAGAACAAGGGTATTTCAGGTTAGACAGAATAAAATGGAGGGGATGTAAGAGAGTACACAGATTTGTAAATTGATGTGATAATAATTTAAAGGATACATTATTTTATTATATAAATTCTTTGCTAATAGTCTCACAAAGTACTGAAGAAAATACAGTGAGCTATCGCATGGACAGTGTAGATTAAATACTAAGGGGAAATGTAGAACTATAAGAATACTTATGGAACAAGACATCAAAGAAACTTATGACATCACCATCTTTGGAAATATTACAAATATTGGACTGGACTCTACGTCTGGCCATGGACAACAATTCTATTTTTTGAAAGATTTTGACATTTTAAAATTTTGCTTTGTTTAGAATCAGAATGAAGCGTGAATATGTTGAAATTCTCCATGATGGAAAATTAAAAAAATAATTTCAGATTGATCAAAATAAATTTTTTGAGGCAACACAACCATCCACATGAGAACAGATCTTGATGTCATAAGGATAGAATTGAAGGCTCAGTTTAGGGTCTAGACGAGGAAGGGGCAGCTGGGCCCCAAAGGGGAAAAATACTTGTAAAATCACAGATAGTAACAACAAAGGAAACAAATACTATAATAGGACTACTCAAGTTCCTAAACTTTGCTCACTAAATTAGAAAGCAATTATGAAAAGATTGCCTAAGTGATAGTGTCTATTCACTTCTATTAAGTTCCTATTAACTAGTTTCCAAGACACACAAAATGAGTCATAAAAGTAGCTATCTAAAATATTGTCTATTTAAAATTCACATAGCAATATTTAATCAAACATAAATTTGATATTTATGGCAATATTGGACTTTACTAGTCAAACTTTCTGATTTAGAATCACAGTAAGGCCTTTGACATTTATACAAAAACCCCTCCGTTTTATGGATACATATTGTATTTTACAAGTTTTATAGTTACACAATTCAAAATGCAATATGTCCACATAATATATAGAGAGAGATCAGTTATAGATATATTGCATTTTGCATTGTGACTCTAAAATTTATGCTCCCTCCTCTTGTTGTCAGAAAGCTGCATTAGCAAATTGCCTGTCAGTTTTCAAAGCTCGGTACTTAGACTTTGCAGCCCTGGGGATATCAGTAACACAAAGTTTGCCCCTTGAAGGCTAGAATGACCTGCGCCCTACAGCTCTATCTATCATATAAAAATGTACTGCTCCAGTATTGTCAGTTTTCACAGCCTAATCTTGATATCTCTTTTCAGGTTTCCTGCTGACTGACAATGTCAGATACAACATTTCACACAATTTTTCTTCTGTATGCGTGAAATTACATATCCAGGAAATGTGAAGAGACTCAGCAGGATCCCGAAGTTGTTTCCCTGTATGCAATCAGAGCTAACCACTGTTTAATTCTGAAAGAAGAACTGGGCAATTAGTGAAGGAGAAAAAATAAAAGAGGTCTCTGAATGTTTGCTCACATTTTTAAGTAAGTTTGCTATGAATTGATTTATTTCCCTTCGTGTTCTTTTAAAACAACCATTCCAGTGACTGCATTTACTTACTGGCAAGAAAGTTTGTGGAAACACCACATATTAAGCAAATTTTGAAGAATATTGGCAAAAAGTGAATTCTGAATTCTTAAACGTAAACAGTTACACCAGAAAACAGGTTATGCTTAGCCAACAGAGAACAGAAAAAATACTTGTGACATATGCATCCAGTGAAAATGAACCTATGTAATTCAGATCTTGATTATTAGCAATGACTTGCTTGCTAACAATCTGCAGACCAGGAATTATTAGCAAAAATTATTAGCCGAATAATTTATAATAAATATTATATTAGTTGCTCATAGAACATTCACATAACAGAAAAAGAGGAGAAATGTGTCTAATCAATTATTCACTGGCAATTATTTCCATATATCTATCGACATCAACAATAATATGGTATGTGCACTAGTGTATCCTCATCCTACAGACCGCTTATTCTAAATGTCCCAATTTAGATGGAGACAAAAAGACAATAATTCATCCATCAATATAAGACAATGCTCCATTCTCTTCAGATCAGTGAAAAATGTCCCAAACAACTTTTTTTATACACTAATTTCAACATATGAATTTAAACAACAAGTATGGGAAGGATCAGGGAAGGTGAATTTGACAAGCAGAATTAAAAGTAGACCACCTTTTTTTACCCCTGTGGATACTTAAATTACAAAGCTAGTAGTAAAAATGTAAGCCAATTTCTCTGCTGGTGTAAAGGAGCAAAACTGCACTGAAGTTAGTGGACCTGTACCAACAGGGCCAGATCATGAGCTAGTGAACATCAGAATAGCTCCACTGAAGTCAATGGAGGTACATGGATTTATACCAGCTGATGATCTAATATTTACACCAGCAGAGAAATCTGGCCAACAGGTGGGTTTTACTTGCTACTTTATTTCCCAAAAGACACTTCAGCAAGTGGAGAGCAAGTCCAAGCTATAATGGAACTACACTACAGTGGCTACAGTGGCAAAGCTTCCTACACTGATGGAAGAGGTTACCCTTTTAGAGATGTGGTAGCTAGGCTGATGGAACTAGCCACATCTACAGATCAACCTAATTATGGTGCTCAGAGTGTGAAATTTTCCACAGCTCTGAACAACAAAGTTTGGTCAATCTAATTTTGAAGCACAGAACATGTTTTAGACATATGAACCAGATATTCAAGTGCCCATTTGATAAATCTAACCCAGGGGTGGGCAATCTTTTTGGCTGGAGGGCCACATCAGAGTTGCAAAATTGTATGGAGGGCTGGGGAGGGAAGGCTATGCCTTTCATACAGCCTGTCCCCTCCCGCTATCCAGCCTCCTCCCACTTAATGCCCCCTGACTGCCCCCTCAGAACTCCCTGACCTATCCAACCTTACCCTGCTCCTTGTCCCCTAACTACCCCCTCCAGAGACCCCCCCCATACTACCTTCCTTGCTCCCTGTCTCCTGACCGCCCTGACTCCTATCCACCCCCTGCTCCCGACAGAGCCCTGGGACTCCCACGCCCCACCCAATCCCCCTGCTCCCTGACCACCACCTCGAGACCCTCCACCCCTAACCACCCTCGAGACCCCACACTCTATTCAACCCACCCTGCTCCTTGTTCCTCTGACTGCCCCCGCCCCTTATCCAAACCCCACCCCACCCCCAGCCACCTTACCATGAGGCTCCTAGCAGCGTGTTTGGCTCTGCACAGAGCCAGACACACTGCCCTGCAGGAGCATGCAGCCCCTCCACCCAGAGCACTCCGTGCACGGCAGAATACTTCAGGGGAGGAGAGAGAGTGTCTGGCTCCACATGAAGCCAAACACACTGCCCCACGGGAACGTGCAGCCCCAGCCCCCAGAGCGCTGCCTGCATGGCAGCGTAGCCCCAGAGGAGGAGGGAAGGCGGGGGATGGGACAGGGACAGCCTCCCTGGCCAGGGGGCCGGACGGGATGATCCCGCGGGCCACATCTGGCCGTAGTTTGCCCACCGTGATCTAACCTCTGCCTGTAAGGCAACTATTCCTCTTGGTGAATCATAATATACAACACTTCCATAGGACAGAGCAATTTATCATCAATGTATTTTACACATATTAACTAATCCTCAGTAATTCCTATAAAGTAGGCAAATAAGATTATTTCCATTTTAAGAGTGAGGAAACTGAAGTAAAGTGACTTCCTCTGTGGCCATGAACATGTCATTCTCAGAGACAGTGTCAAAACTCAGGTATTCCTGCTTCCTAGTCTTGTGCTCAAAGCACTAAATGGGGGTTCTCAAATATTTCCATAGTGGTCTATATCTCAAAGCTAGATATTCATATAGAACACCTGTCCTCCAATTCATAATTGCATAAACCACCTTCCCTCCCATCCATAATCACTTGACATCCCTCTGGCAACTACTGTAATGCTTACATTGTAAGTAACATCAGGAAAGTACAACTATTTTTTCTTCTTCTTTTAATGCAATTTAGCAATTGAAAACAAGGAGAAGAGCATCATATGATGACGTACTTACTGGTGATTAGCAAGTGCTTTTGGGACCACCACTGGCCACAGGTTGGGAATCTCTGCACTCAGTCATGGCTCTGTCTAATAAGTGACCCTTAACATGTGCATATAACTGTTCTCCAGCACACCCATACGCCTGCCCTAAACTCTTAATCAGAGCCCTGTCTCTTAATCAGAGAGTATGGGTAGCCTTTCATTCTCTCTAATCCTGAATGGAACCTGTGTAACAAACAAGCAGAGCTTTAAT
Organism: Dermatemys mawii; assembly: GCA_007922305.1. Taxonomy (NCBI): domain Eukaryota; kingdom Metazoa; phylum Chordata; order Testudines; family Dermatemydidae; genus Dermatemys; species Dermatemys mawii. Next base: position 21,946,083 of record ML677362.1, read on the forward strand.
TTGCCTAAAGAATTTTGTCCCATCTGCATAGAATTTAAGTCTTTCTTGACATCTAAAGAATGAAAACATTTCTTTGTATGGGGCCTGGTTTGCCTTCTCCTGAACATAAAAATCCCTTCCAGATCAGGGTGAAGAGACAACTGACAAAAGTAAGTGTCATCTGGGCCAAGGTAACATTTCCCCTGGTTTAATGATTGTTAGTATTAAACTGATTTTATCATTATTAACATACATGAACTTTAAAAAATATTAATACATCTAATTTCTAACCTATATTTTCAAGAATCAGAGGGGTAGCCGTGTTAGTCTGGTTAGTCTTTAGCTAGTCTTTAAGGTGCCACAGGACTCTTTGTCATTTAACCTATATTTGTTACCTTAAAGACTTATTTGTGTTTTCTCAAAAACGGCAGTCATTGATTACAAAATCTATTTGATCCTAATGTAAGGATGTCTGTCATTTTTTCCATGGAAAGGATTGCCCATATTTTATTTCTCCATTTATTAATGTTGGGAATCTGTCTTTTTCCAAAAATGAGCTATCACACATATGGCTGTTAATAGTAATTGTGTTATCAATGAGGCCTTCCTCCAGTTAATTCTCTTCTATTGGACTATAATCCAATAGAACACTATAGATTCTGTGGAACACTATCCCACTTGTAAGATGCATTTAAAAAAAATCTCCCTGCTCCAAGAATTCACACCACAGACTCAACCAGAATTGCAACAGAGGCTTTCTGAGATGGTATTACTAAAGTATCTGTATGACAGTACCCAGCCTGCTTGGGATGTGTGTGTGTGTGTTATTCTAAGGGCTGCATAATTACCTAGTAAAAGATGGTCCTTGCTGGGGTATTATAACCAGTTGCAGAATATTTTTTAAGTGAACAAATTACCTTTTAATTTTCTTCAAACTTTTTTTAAATTGTGAAAATTCAATGTGTAAATTCAACCTTCCTGCAGGCAACTTCAACATTTGTGACCAGTACCTTGAACAAGATAGGTCTGACTGGTTTTGCAACATTCCCAGGGCTATATTTTACCATAGACAAACTATTTTTGAGCATTTTTTTTTCATTATATGAATGTACCCCATGCCTGCTTAGTGTGGTGCTCTGTCCCCCTCTAGTGGCACCTAGACCATCTAGAGATTGATGAGTTGCTAGAGCATTGGCTCAGATCATGCAGTAGAGGCATGTAGGCATGAGGCAGACGCTCAATACATTTAGCTCCAGAAATCCCAGGTTTGATCCTGCCCGATGATGACAGGGGTAGTTGGCATTACACTAACAGTCTTTCCTTTAATATTAGACATGCAGGTCTTCTCTTTAATTCTCTAATTCCTTTTAAGTCTGAGCGTCAGCAAACATATTGTGGCCAGGGACTAAAAATATCCCACTCTCTGCTAGTATATGTCAGTATCTTAGGAAGGAAATTTAGAAAAATGGCTACATAATAAGGGCTTGGCTTCAAATCATTCTTATTTTTTACCCTAAGGATCACAAGCCATAGGACAATCAGGGCCCTAAGTCCTAATCCCTACGTACTATATTTTGTGTGTGTCACTTTTGTTTGTGTGGCTGCCATGGAGTGAGACTGAGGTAGGATGTCTTCTCTCTAGTCTCAGAACAGGTATGGCATGAACAATAGCAATACATGCTCCCACAGGCTACTGTACCAATAAACCTTAACCTTGCTCTGGAAGAAATGGGCCAAATGCTACTCTCAGTTCCACAGCTGTAAATCAGGCACAATTTTAATGAAATCAATTCGGTTATTCCGGATTTGTGCTCAAATGCTGCGAACAGCAGTTGGCTCTCTCTAGAACTGAGATGACATTTTTGTTTTCTATGTCCCATTTAAATTACCAGCAAAGTGGCCAGATAGGGTAAATTGCTGTGGTGGTTTTTGTACTACAGACCCTTGTCTAAAGGGAACTGTATTGAGACTACCAAACTAATTCAGCTTCAACTGTATATGAAATAACAATCTAGAAGTGAAAAAGCTTTATATCTCATTACCATTTTTTGAGCCATCCTGGCCTCATTATTTTACCTTTTTTAACACCATTCTTCTTTTTCTTCTGCATGACTGTAAGCCTACATGATTTTTTACCAGGGTTTTTTCTTGGCCATTTTTCATTAGTTTGCTGAGAATGGGACAACCACATATATTTTCACTGGTGACCTAAATTAGCATTTGAACTCTGGTCTCCAACATTGACAGGCCAGTGCACTGAATCACATTATTCTCTGACCCTCATGAATTAGATTTTAATTGTTACATTCTTTTAAATGTGATCTATGACTTTAAAACTATTTCCCATACAGAATCTTACAACTTGGCAGGGGAGCTGCTTGGATTCTAAATATAAAGAGGGTGGCATCTAGAATTTCAGTTCATTTTTTATCCTGATGATCAGAAAACTTTATTTAGGGTCTGAAATAGCTGGATTTGCAGTTAGTAAAATCAGCGTATCAAATACTGAAACCTTTTATTCTATGCATCTCAGGTAATTTAATGAAAGCTAGAACTCTCATGAACAAAAATTATTTAAACCTTCTTTACTTTCATTAAGACTGATTAAATGTAATATGAGAGTCTGACATTTAACGGTCACTGCACACTTACTTATTATAATAGAATGAATACCCCTTAGAAAGAGCCTACGTCTGATCCTGTAAAGAACTAAGGAGTTGAAGGCACTCAGCACTTTTCAGGATCAAAATCCAAGGGCTACACACCACACTTTTGTTAGTACACTGGTGATTTAAAGGGCCTGTGATGTTTCTGTGGATCACCCAAAGAAATATGGGGTTCTAGCACTTAGTAACTTTGGGTACCTTAATGCTACGGCTCAGAGCTCTGACATCAGTAGCCCGGCAGCAGACAAGCATCAGCCCTTGCCCTAGCTTCCACCAGCCTAGTTACTCCTTGCAGTGTGACCTCAATAACCCTTCCAGACTCAAGTCCCCCCAAATCCATCTCCCCAAGTTCTTAACTATCAGACACTCAGACTTTTCCCCTTTGGTTCATCACCCCTGAAAGGAGTGAAACTTCATCCCAGTTACCAGTTCACTTTGACTCACACACTCCACTAAGTTTGCACAACGGAGACCTGCTTGGGGTAAAGGCAAACAAAAGGTTCCTTAAATAGAAAAATCATAGATCAAGGATGAAATAATAAGGAAAAGCAAACACATACAGAAAATAAACATAAAGGTGCAATCTCAGGCTTTACATGTCAATATTAGCTAAATTTCTCTTTCTAATACAAGTTACCAATTCACTCTGAATAGTTTCCCAGAATCTCCTAATGACATTAAGTTCAGATTATTACAGGCTTTCATAAAAGACTATACTTGACATATTTTTATACATAATAACATTGTATATTGCTTGCTTTTTGGGGTGCAGATCCCCTGTTCTCCCCTTCAGGTGTCTGGTTCTTGCCAGTCACAGGCCCAAATCTGCCATTCTGACTCATTTCCAGATTGTACCTATAACACTGTAGCCAATGAGAGCTTTGTCCTTGTGTTCAAAGGGAGCAGAACCATGCTTTCGGAGCAGCAGTTGACTCCATGAGCAATTCCATTGAAGACTACTCATGGAAGAAGGTGCTACACAAATGAGCTATGGGTGCCAGATTTGGGACCTATAAAAACACTGTCTCTGTTTTACTGATGGGATTCAAACTTGGTCATTTGTAAAGTCTGAGAGACAGAACTATTGGCATCTTTTAATATGGCCACAAAAAGTCAGAAAGGGAAGTGAAGTGGGAGTAATTTCAATGAGATTACACTCTGTCATGGTCACTGTTTACCTGGTTTTAGATTTCTCCCGCACTTTATTTTTTTACAGTTATCAACCATTTGCTGGCTTCTCTTTGTTTGTTAATATTATTCCATGTGCATATTACGGCTTTTACAATGTCTGTGTAAGTGTCGTTCATCGCTGCAACTGTACATGCCTGAAACAAAGATCCTGTGCCCTTTGCAGGCCAAATGTACTGTTCTGGTATGAAAGACACATCTCACCCCTGGCTTAGTCAAGGTTTTAACTAGCCCACCATATCGGGGTTCTGAGAAACATCGTGCTTCAGGCTTATGCAGAGGAAGGCAATTGGATAGCCTCAGACCCCTTCCCCCACCGGCTTCAGTGATGAAACATGTTCTTCTTTCCATGCTGGTATTTCTAAAAATCATTGGAAAGCTTGTAGTAACTAAAACCACTTATATTCACTTTATAAAAATACAATATACCTCAGCTTTGTCCCATTTATTATTTGTTTAATGTAGAGGACTGGGTTTCAAGACATTGAGGTCCTATTTTCATTGCTGCTATTGACTCTCTGCATGATCCTGGGCATATCATTTAGAAGCCTGGAGTCATTCTGCATTTAGAGCTCAAAACTAACATTCCTGAAAGGCTGGCAAGCCCAGTTCTTCAACCCACTTGTGCCTCTATTTAACTCTTTTCAAAAGTGGCATAGGGGTTCTGTGAGTAGGATACTGAATTAGGAGTCAGGAGACCTGGGATCTATGTCCCGCTCTGACATGGACTGGTTATAAACTTTAGGCAGGTCACTTTACCATTCTGTACCTTATTTTCACTATCTGTAAAATGTAGTTAATAGTGCTTGCTCTCTTTTGTGTGATGCATTGAAAACAATGGATGAAAAATTATTTAAAAATAGAGCTAAGTATCATTAATAAAAAGTTAACTCACAAGGATACCAATGAAAGTTAATTAATTAATATCCATAGCATTCTTTGAGACCCATAGATGAAAGATTGTTAATATATTAATTATAATAAACTTCATTAATGCTTTAAGATCCCAATATATGAAATCATATTTTTGTAATACATGACTCTATGTGTTTATATTCAAATCATAATCCTGTGGTGATTAATTTAAAATCTATACAGATCTCCACTTGCTAACCAAATATGCCTAAGGCTGCATTAATTCTAAACAATAAACATATTTGAAATTGCATACATTACTGATGTTTTAATACATTACCTTACTATCGTTGACTCCAAACAGCCCAGTACTGTACAAAACATTTATCTGCGTTTTATATGTCAGCTTTTTCGTATAGGCCTTTAAACTTTTTCTGACAGCTCACTAAAACTCCTTGCACAAGCAATACAGTTGCATAAAAATAGTCATTTGTGTTTGTAAATGCATACCAGGTTATTGCACATCTAATTGTTCCCCTAGTGCATACCAATTGTCCATTTATGCTGGCAAAAGCAGAAAGAATGCTCACAGTTGTGTATGTGCAATTTTGGAAGCTGTTCTAGGGACTGGGTTAGAAAATGTGGTCTTTGGGACACATTTTGTGTCTACATCACTATACGGTAAGTGCTCATTTTACAAACTATTGCACAGCTTATTGTGTACCAGAAAGCTGTCAGAGGTTTGAAAATATGCTTCATAAATGCAGCTTCATAGATGAAAGCTCATAGTCCATCTAACACATCAAAAATTGAATATCAAGCTCCAATTACAGAGTTCAGTATCAGAGAACTGTGCAGAATACATAACCCAGCCCATAAAGGTACATACATCAGCATTTCTAGAGTTCCCATCACTGTGATATCTGCATATCTGAGGTTGTTCACATCAGCCCTGATTGAGCAAAACACTTAAGCACATGCTTAATTTTAATCACATGAGTAGTCCCACTGAATTCAAAGTTAAGCACATGCTCCAGTGCTTTTATTGAATCACGGCCAGAGTTGTGAGGTGTGAATCCTCTTTTCTGCATCAAGGCCAGTCACCTTCTTTTTGCCCTCAGCAGCTGCACCCTCCTCCAGTGAGAGAGACTCCTCCCCCCTTGAAGATACCTAAGTGACAAGGCAAGGTTCCAGAGGTTGTTGGGGGATAGGGATGTCTTGGCATTATAAGGAGAAGCCAGCTGGTGGGGGGAATCAGATTCAAACTTCCAAGCAACCCCCAGAGGTTGGTTCACCTCCTAGCCCTGTCAGAACCAAACTACAGGGTTCTGTTCCTGACTCTCTTTGTAAGCTGAACACAACAGAGTTTGCACAACTCTAGTATCATCACAGTTGAAGCGAATTGCTGTACATGGAAACATTCCCTTGCCTGTCATTACATATGCCCAATTGGGTATGTCATGTTTTTTTGACTGCTTGATTGCAATTTGGCAGCAGTTTCTGACCAATTCGCAAATTTTATGTATCAGATTCTACGTTTGCAGTAATGCAGACCAGAAGAAAATGTATATTGTCCCCTTCAGCCTAAAATGAATAACTACTGTTTAATGCAGGTACATAAAATAAAGCTACCCATCATCACTGTCTTTGTTTAGACTAATCTCTGTGATGTCTGACATCAGGCTATAACAAAAACTGATTTTTCAGATCTACTAGCCATAAAAGTGTATATGGTAAATTATGGTAAATTGGTAAGTGTTAATATGACCCACACTAGTATTTACCTTGATTTTAATGTAAATATTTCATGGAATTATTCAATCATCCTAAACTACTAAATACAGGCATGTCGCGTCTTATGCGAGGGTTCCATTCCACGGTTCCCACGTAAAGCGGAAACCGCGTATAGCCAGAACCCATTGACTTCAATGGGAGGCGAAATCGCACCCTCTACAGGAAGTTTAAAAAAAAATTCCCCGTTCTTTTTTTTTTTTGCAGACCGCGTAAAGTTGAAATCGCTTATGTTAAATATGCCTAAAACGCAACATGCCTGTATAACATTTCATAAATTCTCCTCTGATGCACTGGAGATTTCAAAATACTGTGCATTAAAGCACCAGAACCTAGTTCTGGTCTATGGCTGGGACTCCTAGGCTGTACCGCAATTCAAATAACAATTCAATAAAAATAACAATACTCAGCATACACAAATGTAAGCCCTGTGGCTTGAAGCGCTAGAAGGGAGGGAGATCTCTTCTCCCATCTGTTGGTGAACAGGGGAATCATAAAATCATAGAGTATCAGGGTTGGAAGGGACCTCAGGAGGTCATCTAGTCCAACACCCTGCTCAAAGCAGGACCAATCCCCAACTAAATCATCTCAGCCAGGGCTTTGTCAAGTCTGACCTTAAAAACCTCTAAGGAAGGAGATTCTACCACCTCCCTAAGTAACTGATTCCAATCTTCACCACCCTCCTAGTGAAAAAGTTTTTCCTAATATCCAGCCTAAACCTCCCTCCACTGCAACTTGAGACCATTACTCCTTGTTCTGTCATCTGGTACCACTGAGAACAGTCTAGATCCATCCTCTTTAGAACCCACTTTCAGGTAGTTGAAAGCAGCTATCAAATCTCCCTTCAGTCTTCTCTTCTGTAGACTAAACAATCCCAGTTCTCTCAGCCTCTCCTCATAAGTCATGTGCTCCAGGCCCCTAATCATTTTTGTTGCCCTTCTCTGCACTCTCTCCAATTTTTCCACTTCCTTCCTGTAGTGTGGGCTCCAGAACTGAACACAGTACTCCACATGAGGCCTTACCAATGTTGAATAGAGGGGAACAATCACATCCCTTGTTCTGCTGGCAATGCCCCTACTTATACAGCCCAAAATGCCGTTAGTCTTCTTGGCAACAAAGGCACACTGTTGATTCATATCCAGCTTCTCATGCACTGTAACCCCTACGTCCTTTTCTGCAGAAATGCTGACTAACCATTCGGAGCCTAATCTGTAGCAGTGCATGGGATTCTTCTGTTCTAAGTGCAGGACTCTGCACTTGTCTTTGCTGAACCTCATCAAATTTTTTTTGGCCCAGTCCTCTAATTTGTCTAGGTCCCTCTGTATCCTGTCCCTACTCTCCAGCGTATCTACCACTTCTCCCAGTTTAGTGTCGCCTGCAAACTTGCGGAGGGTGCAGTCCATGCCATCCTCCAGATCATTGATAAAGATATTGAATAAAACCGGTCCGAGAACCAACCCTTGGGGCACTCTGCTTGATACTGGCTGCCAACTAGACATGGAGCCATTGATCATGACCCGTTGAGCCCGACGATCCAGCCAGCTTTCTATCCACCTTATGGTCCATTCATCCAGCCCATACTTCTTTAACTTGCTGGCAAGAATACTGTGGGAGATTCTGCCATATCAAAAGCTTTGCTAAAGTGAAGGAATAGTACATCCACTGCTTTCCCTTCATCCACAGAGCCAGTTATCTCATCGTAGAAGGCTGTTAGGTTAGTCAGGAAAATGGTCACAGAACTGTTTCATCCTACCCATAACTCCAGATGGGCAGAAGCTCTCTGCCCCATCTATTGATGAATAGAGAACAGTATGGCAACAGAAAAAAACTACTTTTACATAACCTTTCTACACAGAATTCCCTCAGTGACATGCTCAGAGCCACTATAACTGCTCACAGATTTAGACTTGGGTTGTGCAACAGAATTCACAGTGGAGAGAGAGGAAAGGGGCTTCTATCTTGTGTCAAGGAGTGAGTTTAAGAGTCCTATTATCTGCTACTGATTCTTCTCCACTGAAGATCCTGTTCTGATGAGAAATGAGGCAGAGGCAGCCCTTCAGATGGAGATAATACAGAGGCGACTCCTTGATGGGGTAAATTGCACAGAGGGCTCATCATTGATGAGGGGAGCAGCAGAAAGAGGACACTCTGGTGAGAGGTCCCAGCCATTAACTAAAGTTGAAATCACTACAGCTGAGTTCAGTGACAGAGCTTCTGGGCAGGACCAGGCAGCACTTCTCAAGGGACTGGAGACAAACCTGCCGGAGTGCATCTCAGCACTATGGGACTAGGCTACCCACTGACACTAAACTGTGAAAGGAGTTTAGCAAATGCTGAAGTGAGGTGGTGCAAGGGAATTTGGCTATGGGACATTCACACAATCAAGTGGGGAACCAAGAAAACAGCCTTCTGTCAAAGTTACTGTGCAGGAGTATTTTCCTGATCATTCATATAGATATATTATTGCTGTGTTTTCCTGAAGTTGATTCTGTGTTCCCCTTTCCCCTAATAAAGTTTGCCTTGCTTCATACAGAGATGAAACAATGCCTACTGCAGTATGTAGTGATGCCAGAAATTCTGAGCTGGGGCTTGAGCTGGAGTTGTTAGTTTTAAAAGAGATTCCTTAGCTTTTGGAACCTGGCCATTGTTGCTGTCAATGACACTTGGGTTACGCAAATAATGCAAAGTCTGTTCGTCTTCTTGTCAAAGGTAATTTTCTTGCTGACAGAGATAATCTCCCAGGCTTTCACATATTTGATATGAAAAGTGCCACTTTGAGAAAATGTCATGGATAACTAGCTTTGGTAGGCTATGGTTTATGCTGGAACGAAATTGAAGTTTTATTCCTTTATTCTGGTAAAGCTTATTAAGAGAAGTTCTTGAGTCCTACTCTCCAGGAACCACCCCTGACAATAGCAGTATATGAATGTCACTGAAGGGGATGTGGGCCACCAGTTGCCTACACCAGTATCCTTGATGCAATTAAGGGAATAAATTAGTCATTAGTTGACATTCCCAGCCTCCTAATACCACTTGGGAGAAAGAGTGATCTCAACTGGTATCAATCACTATAGAGATTATACCATCAGTTGCCTTTCCCTTGGGTCCAGCTACCAGAACCTTTTGTACAGGTTTCCTGCACCAGCTGGAGGGAGAAAAAAATCCTTGATGGCCTTGGCTGGAAGCATGCCACAACAGAGACTATAGCATGATCATCCTCATGTTTGGCTTGCCTTTTATGATTTATCTCACAGGCTTTCACATCCTACTGGAACAACACACGTGCGTGGGATTTCTTTTCAGATCTATACAAGATTGTCTTACCTGCTTAGCTTATTTTCACATTACACAGCAATCATTTAACAAAAAGAACTACCACGCAACAACATTAATGAAATATCCCAGATCTTTTTTGAAGGAGCATAGCCGCCAGTCTCCAGAATTCTCTATCTTTGGTCTCTGCCCTACTACTTAAGCCAAACATGCGAAATGTGCCTAATCTCAGTCTGAGTACTTTTTGCCTTAACCTAAAGTATAAACTTTACAGGAAATCTGCAGGAAGAATCTGGAGAAATAATAGGAAAAACTGTTGAAGAATTAATAAAAATAATTACTTTTGTAATAAACAGCTCATTTACTGTAACAAGCTTAGGGCCTAATTCTGTCATCTTTACTCATACTGAGTACCACTTTACTTCTTAAGCGGTTCCTATTTCATGGAGCAAGGTGAGGTTCTATTCAAGGTGAGCAGAATTGGCAGAATCTGGCTCTTTATTCATTGGCTACTGAAATTTTCATTCACCCAGCCTCTCTCTTATATCTCTCTTTTGAGCTAGTGCTTGTGTTGAGTAACTTTGCTACATACTGGAATCTTCAGCTCTTCAGCCAGATCTACACTACAGATCTATAACCGCATAACTATGCTGCTCTGTGTGACGGGGCTGAGCGGCCCCACACCGGCACTGCAGGGGTTAACCCTTCCCTCTGGGCTGAGGAAGCCACGCCCCGGAAGCCCTGCTGGGCATGCTCCAACTGGAGGAGCAGTATAAAAGCCTGCAGAGCTGCTCAGTTGGGGCTGACCGTTGGAGGGGAAGGATGCATACTACCAGCTCCTGTGGAGGTACAGCCAGGATCCTGGGTTCCAGAGGCCCGTCCAGCAGAGACACTGCTGGAGGCCCAGCTGGACATCGGCCTGGATGGGGAACGCTGCAGGAGACCCCTGGACACCAAAGGCCCAACAGTGTGGGTAGGAAGTGACCTAGGGAACTTTTAAAGGGACACACACGCTCGGTGTGTTGTGGGCATATCCCTGCCGACCTAGGGGCAGGGAAGCCCCGCCAACAGGTGAGCCCTGGGTTGGGACCCGGTGGAGTGGGCGGGCCCGGGTCTGCCTACCCCCGCAGCCACTAGGCTGCATCACCCTGAGACACAGGGGAGCTTTGTTGACTCTGGCCATTGGGCCGTGCTACCCCCAGACAGAGGGGAACTTTATTGACTCGGGCCATTGGGCCATGCTCCCCCAAGACAGGGGGGAACTTTATGGACCCTGGCCATTGGGCTGCGCTACCCCGAGACGGGGGGGACTTTATGGACTCTGGCCATTGGGCTGCGCTACCCCCAGACAGAGGGGAACTTTATGGACCCTGGCCATTGGGCTGCGCTACCCCGAGACAGAGGGGAACTTTAGTGACTCTGGCCATTGGGCCGCGCTACCCTGAGACACAAGGGAGCTTTGTTGACTCTGGCCACTGGGCCGTGCTACCCCCAGACAGAGAGGAACTTTATTGACTCTGGCCATTGGGCCACGCTGCCCCGAGAGAGGAGAGCTTTGTTGGCTCTGGCCATTGGGCCATGCTGCCCCATAATTGGGGGTTATAGAGTGGCTGACGTCCACCGCCACAACCCGCCCCTGCCCCAGAGGAGCATTGCGGGGCTTGACCTGCGACACTCAGGGATGTGAAAAATCCACATGCCTGAGAGATGTAGTTGTAACCCCCCATGTGGACAGTGCTGCGTTGATGGGAAAACTTCTCCCATCAATACAGCTACCACCTCTTGGGGAGGTGGATTAACTATGCCGATGGGAGAAGCTCTCCCATTGGCGTAGTAGTGTCTACACCAAAGAGCTACAGCAACGCAGCTGTAGGGCTGTGCATAAAGACAAGCCCTTCTTCTTCACTACCCCTGCCCCTTAAAGTTTCAAGAGGTTCATGCAGGAGACAGAGTTTTTTTGGGAGCTGGTCCAAGGCTGTGGAATGAACTTCAAGAGGTAAGAATCACCACAAACCTCATCAACTTCTATTCCAAGTATAAGATGAAATGAATTCCTATTGCTTTCTCTAATAAAAGCACATAACAAAAAATTTAAAGAAATCACTTAAAAATCTATAGATAATTTTCCTCAAGTGGAGAGAAAAAGAGAAGGCAAAAACCACAAACAACAGATGCTAGCCATGTTGCTTAGCGACTGGAAGGCAATCTGATATCATCATGATGGGTGTATGGAAAGAACCAGAACAGAACAGAGTTTATTAAATTTAGCGCTCATTAACTTTTTCTCTGAGGAAAGACACTGAAAGCAAGTTAGGAAGAAGTTCAAAAGAAGAGTCTTCTTTGTCCTGTGCCTCTGACCTACTCTTGAAAGGAAAAATCAGCTTTGCTACCAAGGACTGAATTTTGAAGTAACTCTTTTTTGCAAATTGCATTTTGTCTTCCTCCTTTTTTTTGTCCTCAAATCTGCCAACTGGATTAGCATCACTTCTGTAATACTGGAATCTTTGGCCTGGAAATGTGGTTGTTGTATTAATCAATAATAATGGGTCAGATGCTCAGCCAGTGTGAACTGGTGTAGTTCCATTGGCTGCAGTGGAGCTCTGCCAATTTACACTAGATGAGAATAAGACTCTGTTACGATTACTGTCAAAATGCATACTTACTTTAATACAAATTCAAGTTTCTATTTAAATCCTTCCATTAAATGTTGGTTGCTGATGGACAACCTGTAGCCCTGTTATTCTGTTCAAAAATTTAATTGCCATCTGGAATCTATAGCAACCACTTGAGAATTTTACTTTGTATTATCCATAAGATTACCTCTGCATTCTAGCACTGTGTCCTCTGGAATCTAGTTTTACACATCTACAACTCCAGTGAGATCAAGAGTCATGTCAGTTTAAAAGTGGTTAATGCAGAGGTGATCCAGCCTCTTATTCTTACTTTTAATCACTGTTTCTCCACAACGGCAATTTCTTCTTTTTCTTCAGCCTTTATTTTCTAAATTTCAGTGCGAGGATACAGTGCAAATGGATAAGGGAGCCTAGTCTCTTCTTCCAGGAAGGAAGAAACTAAAATCGTCACTCTCCATCACCATCAATGACTTCCTTTCCATCTAAAAATCCAATTCAAAACTTGTGTACATTACCTCTTAGACTCCCCTACACACCACTCCATAGTTAGAGTATATTTTTCTCCATTATGACCATAACTATATATCTGGAACCTTTTCCCTCTTCTCTCCAAACCACTCCGTCCTTTAATTCACCTTAAAACCTTGTTCATCTCCTTAGTTTATGATTGACTCTGATCAGCTTTTTATGCTAATATGTCTTAACTATAAATATATTCATACATTTGTAGATTTTCATGTCTGAAGGAGCCATTATGATCATCTAGTTTGACCTCCTGTATAACACGTGCCATAGAACCTCACTCAGTCACTCGTACATCTAGCCCAATAATCTGTGATTGAACTGAGACATATCTTTTAGAAATACTTCCAGTCTAGATGTAAAGACTCCAAGTGATGGATAATTTACCCCAGCCCTTGACAAACAGTTCAATTTGTGTGTAGAAGAGACTGTATTGTATTAGGGCTCTTTTAAAAATGAATATTCTTAAGTTTATCTTGTTTTTAGGAATAAATATGTAGATACGTTGCTTTTACTTAGTGAAAGGTACATGTAAAAGCCAAGATCTTAAAACACTTGTCAAATTTTGGGCCAAAAGGCCCACACAGTATAGCTGTAGTAGTATGACGTGTTCATAGTATCAGTACCTAGATACAACATGGTGATAAATGTTTTCAAAAATTATAGATTAATGTTAAATAGGAACCTTGCTGAGATGATCAGGATGTTTTAGAACCAGTTGGAGCAAAATATAGGTACAAAAACATAATTGTAGGTTGTGTAAAGCCAGAAAACATATTAAAAAGCCAAGCAATGGAACTTCAGGGTCTACACAGGGACGGAGAGAGACTAGAACAGAATACAACTCTCAGTGAGTAGAGTTTTCAGTTGTCTATTACAAAATGTAGTGGGACAGATTAAGGTGGTATCTAGGGTAATGTGTACCACACTCTCAGGGCTATTACTGCAAAGGTTTAGGCACCCACTATCCAAAAGCACAGTTGTGGACTCCCAGTTGTGGACTCACAGAGAGTCCAGGAAACTAGTGAAGAAAGTCAACTTCCTTACCATCAAGGGCTGCAAGAGACAAAAAGGCCATTTGAAAATCAATCAGGCAGTGCCTTTCTCAAGGAATTATATGCTTATCAATTTGCCTCCCATTTTGTCTCTTATTAACACACCGAAGGAAGGCTATAATGTAATTGTTCAGATATACAATGCTGTGTGTGTGTCACCATTTAATTACAGGGTGAGTATCTTAGTTTTGTGTAAAAGAAGCCAGAGACATGGTACAGTGTTGCTCTGCAGTTGATGCAGTATTATTCATTACTTAAAATAGCATCAGTGACCCACACTCCTGCCAGTTTAACAACACAACATTAAAAAGATAACATTAGAATGGAACCTACATGCTGCCTATAATATCAAACAAAGAACTTTATTGTGGCCTCCCATTTTTGTCCCTTGCTTGTTGCCATTACTCATGTCATGTTGCGTCGTCTAATTTCAGGTTAAATGCCACTCATCTTATTCGTGTACATAGACCTGCTGAGGTCACTGGGCCAACTACTGCTCATGAGTACATGAGCAATATTTGACCCATAATGGTATAATTTATTGCAGACTGCATCAAGGTCAATTGCTGAATGAAAATTCTGTTCTTAGTTAGGAGTGTGCAAATCCTACTGAAGCTAATGAGATCATACAGGTGTAAGGACTTGATCCTGTACCACCGATGTTGATAGGCCAAATTCTCAGCCCATGTTCCAATTGCTTTATGCTGCTACTGGAAAATAGCACTAAAGTAGCAGCTGAAGATTCCCATAACACAGGGGAATCCCAAGGTGATGCAAAGCCAATATAGACAGTGCTACACCACTGTGCTTCATCGCTCCCTGTAGAAGGCGTGGTGGTAATGGAATGAACATGGGAGAGGGCAGGCCAAGGAACAGAGGGGCTCAGCACTCTGCCTGATGTGCTCAACTAGCACGCCAGCTGGCTGCAACTACCAAAATTTAGAGAAACCCTAAGGCTGTTTTAAGGAAGGCCCCTGGCTAACCCAGGGTCAGAGGACCAAAACATTGACTTAGATCTGCACTCCCCCTGCCCAGTTGGCTTTTGCCATTGATTTAAACAGGGGCAGGACCAAGGTTCAGCTGAGGACAAAATTAGGCTCACTGGATGAAATCTTGGCCCAGTGAAATTAGTCTTGTCATTGATTTCAGTGGGGCCAGAATTTCACTCACAGAATCTAAATAATATGGCATTCTGTCTAGAGATGTAGCAATTAGAGTTACAGGCCAGAATCTCTGTGTTTTCTTTTCCACCCCCAAACTCTTGATGTGCCTTTTTTCTAATATTATGGTGTTCAATAAACTTTGCCCTGCTAATCTGAACACAATAGAACCTCACTTATGTATAATCCATTAAGGTGCACACTTAATTTGCAAAACCAACAGGCAGCCCCTTCTCAACTCTAAGCAAATATTTAATAGTCAAGTGCCATAAGAAGGCCTCATATGACTAAACTATCTTGTCAAATCTTGAGAAGTCCTGAGCTCCTGAAGCTCTTACAGAAGCCTGCAGATCATAGAATCACAGAATCATAGAATATCAGGGTTGGAAGGGACCTCAGGAGATCATCTAGTCCAACCCTTTGCTTAAAGCAGGACCAATCACCAGCTAAATCATTCCAGCCAAGGCTTTGTCAAGCCTGACCTTAAAAACCTCTAAGGGAGGAGATTCCACCACATCCCTAGGTAACCCATTCTTGTGCTTCACCCCCCTCCTAGTGAAAAAGTTTTTCCTAATATCCAACCTGAACCTCCCCCTCACAATCTGAGACCACTACTCTTTGTTCTTTCATCTGGTACCAATGAGAACAGTCTAGAGCCATCCTCTTTGGAACCCCCTTTCAGGGGTAGCTGAAAGAAGCTATCAAATCCCCCTCATTCTTCTCTTCTGAAGCCTAAACAATCCCAGGTCCCTCAGTCTCTCTTTGAAGTCATGTGCTCCAGCCTCCAATCGTTTTTGTTGCCCTCTGCTGGACTCTTTCCAATTTATCCACATCCTTCTTATAGTGTGGAGCCCAAAACTGGACACAGTACTCCAGATGCGGCCTCACCAGTGCCGAATAGAGGGGAATGATCATGTCCCTCGATCTGCTGGAAATGCCCCTACTCATACAACCCAAAATGCCATTAGCCTTCTTGGCAACAAAGGCACACTGTTGACTCATGTCCAGCTTCTCGTCCACTGTAACCCTTATGTCCTTTTCTGCAGAACTGCTGCCTAGCCATTTGGTCCTTAGTCTGTAGTAGTGCATGGGATTCTTTCCTCCTAAGTGCAGGACTCTGCACTTCTCCTTGTCTAACCTCATCAAATTTCTTTTGGCCCAATCCTCTAATTTGTCTATGTCCCTCTGTATCCTATCCCTACCCTCCAGTGTATCTACCACTCCTCTCAGTTTAGTGTCATCTGCAAACTTGCTGAGGGTGCAGTCCACGCCATCCTCCAGATCATTAATGAAGATATTGAACAAAACTGGCCCCAGGACTGACTCTTGAGGCACTCCACGTGATACCAGCTGCCATGGAGCCATTGATCACTACCCATTGAGCTCAACCATCTAACCAGCTTTCTATCCACCTACAGTCCATTCATCCAGTCCATACTTCTTTAACTTGCTGAAGCTCAGCATAGGGTGACCAGATAGCTAGTGTGAAAAATCAGGATGGGGGTAATAGGAGCCTGTATAAGAAAAAGAAAAATCAGGCCTGTCCCTATAAAATCGGGACATCTGGTCACCCCAGCTCAGCACCTTTAATTTTTGCCACGTTACTTTTGCAAGCTGTTTACGATATTTATCAGTATACTGAGAATAGCACAAACAATTACAATAAAACTGAAAAAAATGATCAGACTACATTTTCTAATACATCATATTTGCTCTTCCAAAGTATTTGCTTGCTTACTTACTAATTCACAAAGTACAGTAATTTCCAAAAGGTCTCCCAGTCAATAGTGTGAATTAGTAAATTGTAAATGTATATGGCTTGATCTAACTTTGATGAGGCATCATCTCTTTTGATAGTGATTTTGGATATATATGTTTTAAGAATATGTTTCTACTTCTTTGTACATTTTTTTAACAAGTGAAGGCATAGAAATTAATACAATATAATCTTGTCTGCCCTGTGTCACCTATGAGAATGGTGTAGAACATATCCACACAAGTTTTGTCTGTATGTGAGTGAGAGAGAATATAACAGAAATATGCTGTCACAAATGAGGTTTTCTTTCAGATTTTATTTGCACACATTTAATATAATTATTGCCAAACTGAGTGATTTGTAATACCCACATAGGCAGTATTTGCCACATAAAGATTCATACTGTCCCACCCACATGCTAGTTACTTGTGTGATGCACATATAATAATAAAGTTTGTGGTTACTATGACCAAATCTAGTTATTTTCACTTGTACCTCTTACATAAATCCTTTTCTCAGGAATTAGTTATTTCATATCTTTACAATTGCCTTTATGCAGTCCACTATGCAATATATTTGCTTTTTAACTAGATGTTGGCTGAAGCCTGAAATGGCTGAAAGTCATATAATTGATTAATTACTTTGGATCTCGGGTAGTACTTTTTGGCCATTTCAAAGATAGGGTCTAATTGCAAAAGTTGAATTTAGCTTTGGGTTCAATTCTCAAGCTCCCCAAAGTTCAGGGGTATTTGGATCATCCAATTTTCATTTTTATTAATTAATTCAATTAATAAACAACATGACAATCTGGCTCTAAAAGCAGGAAATTTGAATTTGTCATCTATACCTAAACTACAAAAATCTGCAAATATGAAAGCAAATAAGGACATATTAAGGACCAACTCAAATGAGAATTAGGCATGTAGTTCCTGTTGAAAATTTCCATTCAAAATAGTTCAAGAAAATGTTTAGTGGGAATTATTCTAAATATGCTCTTCTGCTTGGGTTTTCAGAGGGCAAATATGATGGGAGAGGCAGCGTGAAGTGGTAGGAGCTATGGAAAGCCATCCGAATTAGAACACCTCTGTGTTGGGAATAATTTCAAAGAGACATCATTTGAATTTATGTAGTATAATCTCAGGGGAACCCATTCCCTACTTCAAGACATTCCTTAGTTCCAAGGCAACCCCCTGATGATATGAATGCCTTCAAAGTGGGATGTCACTGTAAGTTATGTGAGTATTTTTTCACAGGAGACACCATCTAAGAACAAGAAATTTTTCAGATGGAGCATTCCCAAACAACATGAAAATCTTCAAAAGGAGAGCCCAAAGGATTGTAAACACTATGAAAAAGGATAGACATGAATACACACACACATACACAGACGTGCGCGCACACACCATGTGAAATTTTTCAGGAAAAACAAGCTGCCCTAAGCAATGTCAAGGGTTTTGTTTTGAAGAAAGGATCCCCTGCTGTGGCAGTAAGTATGCATGTATGATTACAAAGATGTCTAATTAAATTATCCTTATCTGAATGCTGTCTGAACTCAAAGAAGTAGATAATAAGTTCCAGAAACAGATACTGTGTGTGAGGCCAGAATTATTTTACTTCCAAAAATTAAAGCCTGAAATTAGAGATGTATGGATAATAGAAAACATGATTATTTCCCCACCCTCACAGTCTGCACCTGATATCCCCCTTTTGCCTGCTGAATCACGATGCGAAGACATTATCCCAGCTCTACATCTATGAAGAGAATACAGACTTGATTCTGATTTCATTTATATAAGTGGATTTACTTCTGTTTTACACAAGGGTAAGTTACAAAAAAACTCCTCCCACTCTGCTATATTTTAGTGGTGAAGCCCTAGCACCAAAAATAGCATTCCTAAAAGTGAAGTATGAGACATCTGGATCAGGGTATAATAAGGGGAGTACCCTCTCTTTTCTCTTAGACTAGTTGCTGGGTCAGATAAGAAAAAAAAAAGTGGTGATACTCTCCCAAGCTCCACCCATAACCCTCATGGTGCAAAATGTGATGCCAATCAGAGTAGATCCTGTGTAGGATAGATGTGTAGATTCTCATAATATAATTATTTTTCTACTTTCTTGCATGCTAAAAATCAGTGGTATGATGAGACCCCTTTAAAATTATGATGTACCCAATCCAGACATCCCATACATCTCAAGAGGAAAGGGGTTTTTTTTTTTTTAAAAAAAAGAACTTGGTCTCTTAAACAGAGGATTTTTTTTTCTGTTTGGTCAAGGATCACAAGCACACCCCCTTATTTTACTTTAAAGAGAACAAATAAACCAAGAAAGGCTCTAAACTCTTTTTGGCTACAGCCCTGATCCTGTAAGGAGCTCATGAGAGCCCTATGAGATGCCACAAGAGTGCAGATATCTGTCTGCACAAAGCTCCTTGCAAGAACAGGGCCAGAGCGGGTTACTCTGAGAGGTTAGTAGATGAGTCAGAATATAGCTACGGGTGTATCCTCTGTTCTCCTGTGATCACAGAGCTTGCTATTTACAAGTACTTTAACTTCTAGGTAAGGTGTCTATCTAATAAAAAGATAAACAGTAAGGCCATGTCTCTCCCAATATTCCTCGATTGAGAAATCAGCCTAAAAATCAATTGAATCAGCTTTCCTATGACATCCCTATTATTTTCAGGATTTGACTGGGGAGGAAATACCATGTGAAGGATACACACACAGAGACGTACATGTAATATTTATTTTATTTTCATTCTGTACCTGAATGAAAGCAGGAAGACCAGAGGAGCAAGAGAACTAGCAAAAACATTACAAAAAACCCAACAACTTCATGCATTTAAAAAAAAAAACTGGATATCATTCAGAAGATGTTTTGGGCAACAGTTCAAGTTATTTATTATTTTATCCACATTGTTGATCCATCCTTAGTTTGGTATTGCAATATTATTAAACATGTCACTGGTCCTGAAAAATCAGACAAGTGTTACTGACCCAACCTTTTCTGTTGATGCCATTTCGTACGCTAGGACTAAGATGACAAGAGGCACAATCTGGATTTTTGCCTTTGAAAATGAGGGAAAAAAATTTCAATCCCTAAAGGTGAATTGCTGCTGCTATGGCCCTGATTTAGGAAGGTATTTAAACATGTGCCAAACTTTAAGCACTTGAGTACTCCCTCCCATTGCATTGCTTTAAGTTAAATACATGCTTTATTACCTTTCTGGGTACAGAATCAGAGCCTATAACACAGAAGTTATTAGGCCAGACTCTGGACCCATTATTCATGCAGGATACAGGACCTGTAAAGGAGGCAGGACAGCATGGGCCTGGCATATTTGATACTTCATTCCCTTCCCCACAGCCACAACATACAGGTATGGCGGAGTAGCTGAAGAACTCTGCCCTTTGGCAATCTGGGGCTGCAGAGCAGCTCACAGTCAGCCAAATAAGGCTGCCATAATTTAGAGCAACTATTGGGAACAGCTCAGAATCTGCAAGGTGCAAAGGTGGCTTAATGCCTCGTTAGGAGACGGGCAGCACAAAATCCGATCCCAAGGAGAGAGTTATAAATATGGAACAAAATTATTTTGCTGCTTTATTGATCAGGGAATGTTATAGCTATCACAAGGTCAGAGTGGTTCTGAATAGGCACTTGCTTGTTAATTAGCTTTCCTTACACTGTTATATATCATTACACAGTATAGTGTAATATCACAGTGTCAGAATGCGGGGTTGGTATTATTAGGGTTTAAGATATGTGGGCATGCTATTACCATGGTGGAACAAAATAAAGTACTTCAAAAATAATCATCGTGCAGCAAATTAAGTTTTTCTATGCAAGATCAGTACAAATAAAAATGTGTTAAATCTAGCAGTTGCCCCGTGTCTCTAGTGATATTACAGAAGGGTCAGGAATACAAAGAGAGGGATTTTCCTTGCATTGGCCTTAGCAAACATGTATGATCAAGGAAAAAGAAGTGTAAATGAAGAAATGCTTCCTATGATTTTAGAGGAAATACTGGCTGAGAACGGTTTGCAATTCTGTACAGATTTCCTCTATTATGCTGCCAAAGTCTGTTTCGGATTGAGTTATCAACTGTATAAATAGCAAATTAATGCTGCCTGTGCTGAACTGAGTTCCCATCTTCTTTGTTATTAAAAAATAGTTGGAATTGGTGCTTAGAAGTATGTCCTGATTACTCATCTGAGCTGGGTTCCCTCTACTGTTACTGTTTCAGTTTCATTTGTGTCCAATGTCAGGGGTGCCTGACAAGGGACCTGATTCTCCTCTCACAATGATTTTACACCAACACTATTCCATTGACCCGATGGGGAGTTATTCCAGATTTACAGTGGTGTGTGAGAGGGTTGGGGGGGGAGGGGAAATCAGGCCCAAGATCCCTGCCCTGAGACATCCACACTCTAAGGTCCCAATCCTGCAAACACCTATGCACAGAACTTTAAGCATCTGAGTATCAAAGCATTCAACACTAACGCTCCACATTGCTAACCGTGCTTAAAAATTAAGTGCATGGTCCACTGCTGAGCGTATGTTATGTGCCCCACCCCCACGCCCAACCCACAGACAATATAAGTTCTTTACAGTCCCAGCCAGGGAGCCCTTGTTCTTTAGCTCTGGAGGTTCCCAGTACAATCCCTGGTATCTCAGGATGGCAGCCGTCACACATAAGTATTTGCAGGCTCAGGGCCTTACTGACGTCAGTTGGTTTATTCACATGACTACACAAGTGAATAAGGGCCTCAAGTTCCAGCCCTTTTATGTATAAACTGCCATTTGTTCTCTCTTACTGTTATTTTGTAAGTAACAATCATTTACATATATACAGTGGAGCTTTGAGTCCACTTTACTATGGGACATAATTTAGTTACATAAAATCGTAAATACTTTCCAAAAGATAAACCTGTGACCATTATGCTGTTCTACACACAAGAGTTGACTGTACTTGCATTTTTCTTTTATACCATTAAGAACTTGCATACTTGCAAAGATTGAGAAGTATACCATAACAAACAAAGATCTGTGTGGGAAGAGAAATTGTAAAGCATTACAGACATGTGTAATCCAGGCCTTTTAGCTCCCTAGGCTTCATTGGCACTAAATGTACAAATATGTGGTAAAAGAAGCGACAGGAGAAAGGCTGTACATAATTTGATTGTTTTTACAGCAGCATTTTCACTAGCGTGTGACCATATTATCAAAAGACCAGTAATATCTTCAAAAAAGGACTTTTAAAGATTCGTCACTTAGTCGTATGCATCTGGAGAGATGTATGTGCTACGTACAGGAGAAATGCACTGAGCTACAGTAAATAAGATGTCTACAAATACTGGAAAACCAGAATTTCACATCTAGTGCTAATGAGGTTTAGTATTCAACATAAAGCCCTGAGTAGGGTTTTAGTACACACTTTTAAGACTGTATATTTTAGGCAGATATTGAACACCCAACTCTAGTGTAATGAATGTACATATAAACCTTAAAATTAGTCTTAAAAGCATATAAACCACTTCAGTTGTTAACATTTTCTAAAACCCACATGTGTGGATAATATCACTAAAAGCAGGTATGTTGGATAAAAATGAATGATGTCCCTTTTCCAACATAAACCCAGAAGTTCATCTTCCCGTATTGTTTATAAATAGAAGAGAGTCAATTTGCTTAGGATCTGCAGGACTTTTCAGTACTCCATTTAGATAATGACAACATTTTTAACACAGCTATCACTCATTAGGTCAAGAGGTTGTGATTAATCAAGAACTGTTTTGGTTTAGGCTGATAGACATCTAGTCTCTTTAGTTTACAGTTGAATGAAGATGGCTTCAATAGTTTACAGAGTGAACTGTAATGATACATTAGACAAAAATTGAGATGGAGAAGAGAAGTGTGATCTATTTAACCATTCCATTTGCATTATAATGTGCTGTGTGTGTATGCTATAGTAAATTAAAATCTGCTGGGAAATTGTTCAGGTATTATACCAGTAGGAGTTCATTGGCAGGTTACAGCTAGATAGAGGTCTGCTGAATATTACCAGGCAAAATTAGAGTTTAGACTAAAAGAGGAAGATTCCTTCCAGCAATAACTGACTGATGGAGCGGGCACTCTCTGAATGTTAATGGCTGACTGGAAGAGCAGAAACCAGAGGCAAAACAGGTTATGACACAAAATCTCATGAGAGAGTTTGTTCTCGTCAGATTTTGGACCAAAATACAGTCCATGGAAGTAGGGATCTGTTCAAATAAACTTTGGCATGAGCACCCAGACTTCCTGTAGATTAACCAAAATGAAATGAATTGCCAGACATTTTAGAATATTATGTACAGCATGCAGCATAAATGTCTCCTATGTTTGTATAGTGAATTACAACTGTTGTTTGAGATTACTTTCCTGTATTTTTCTGACAAACACTTCCGGATCCAGTTTTCTGGCCTTTACTGAAGTGAAGTTCCTCAGTGACACAGTGTTAGGATGTTCCACTATAATATAATATACTCGCTAAGAAACATGGTAATATACTCATCTGCTCAAGATAGATGTGAACACTCATTTTGTGAATATCTGTCATCAGATCTTTTTGTTTTTAACCACATCTTGAAACACTGTACCCCTGTTATAGGTATTACATCAAAAGTTTTCATACTTCATTAAAGAGTAAGTAGGTATTCCTGAGAAGATGCACTCTTTGTACAATCAAAATTTAGGAAATTATTCTTCTTTCTATCATGTTCAATACCATCTACATCAGAGTTTAACACACCTTTGTGCTGTAACATAGTTCTCTGGTTCTTCAACTCATGACACTCTTAGATTTGTACTTGCTGTATGGCCAAGATCAGGGTGAAATATCTTCAATAATTTTTCATTTAAAATCAGATTTTATAAACTCAGACAGGGAATGGGCTGCATGCTCTGAACTGCATTAATGAAGTACCATCTCTCCCCCTTCCCTCCACTTTCCTTCCAATAATGATGATGGGTGTAAAGCAGAGTAGCACCAGAGATACAAAAAGAAGTCTTCACATTTTTAAAAACATTCCTTGTTCTATCCATGGCTGCTGTTCCTAATTGGACCCTTTGATAAATCTATTATATGCATCATATGTGCCTTGTACAATACTGCAATCCAGCAAAGAGAACATTAATGAATACAATGTGTATGTACATGCGCTAAGATGGAGTCTATGTGAACTGCTGTTGGCTAGAATTGTTTGGGGAAATGATGATATATTGTTGCAACTAGTGTTCTGATTTGCCCCTGGTTTAATGAATTAATCTGAAGACCACAACTAACGAAGAACACAGACTGCTGTATGATTACTTTACTTTCACTCCTTAGTGAATCTGCCTATACTTAATAAAAGTTAGCATTTGTTATGAACATTCAACTGGGTTCTGGTGAGCCAACAATACATTCAATTCATACATATGTTGGAATGTTTTAATCCCTTGTCACATGGCACAGGAAATCTCATTGTGACGTTCCCCCTCACTCTCTCCTGGGACACACTTCTCTTGCTTTTGGTATGAAAATTACCTTTTGAAACTGCTCCTTCTTGAGTTAACCTCTTGCCCTTCAAATGGAAGGTTGTCATGCCCTGGAAACTGGTTCTTCTAGTGAATTTTAATGAACTAAAACATCATTCTCCTACAGTAAAGTGCTACTAGTAGAAATACAGCATAGTACCTGCATTAGCTATTTAAAGAATTCTGTTCTTTGAGAAGAGGAAATGCAGGACAGACCTAAAGCCATTAAACAGGGGACATGAAAGGGTGCATTACACATGCCTGAAGGATTAATGTCCCTTTATCTAATGACCTAATTAATGTTTTTATAATTTAGCATGCTATTAGGGAGCTTTCAGTGTGTACAATATTTGCAGATAAAACATGAATTCTAATTCATTAGGGCATTGCTTCTTCTGATCCTATTAATACAAAACATAACCCCCATGTAATCTTTGAAAAGTTGGTTATTTCAGCACATTGTACAAAGTTGTAGGCTTTTCGCAAAGAAACCTCAGGGGACATACCAAGAAGCATACTAAGAAATGCTGTGGCTTGAGAACTAATGCAAAGGAAAATAACAAACAAATAAAACACACTTTTCATCTGACAGGCCGGATTTGCACAGGAAAGTGAAACTGATAAAACTGAGTCAAAGGAAAGCAGGCATTTAAGAGGACAGAACAACTCAGCCAACCTAATCATCAAGGCCACAATCTTGTCTAGCATTCGATAAAATCTGGTGGCTGATACTTCGATCAAACCACTAATAAGCTGATCACCTACCAACATTTGTCACAATGTT
This sequence comes from Dermatemys mawii, assembly GCA_007922305.1. NCBI lineage: Eukaryota > Metazoa > Chordata > Testudines > Dermatemydidae > Dermatemys > Dermatemys mawii. Next base: position 21,971,293 of record ML677362.1, read on the forward strand.
CTGGAACATGATTACATTTGGGGCTCTGACTAAAATGCTTAAGACATGAACACAAATCACCCACCTACTGAGGTACACACTCCTTTCCATTTCACACAGTTTGGATGCAAAAGGAACAAAGATGACACCAACTCAAGGCTACTGTGGAGACAGATTCTGGTATTCAAGTCTGAAATTTAACATTAGACAACTGTCCTTGACTAGAGGTTTCAACACCCAAAGAGGGAACATGATGACTCTCTCCTTTCTTTATGGCTAATTGGGGGTGGGGACCCTACAGTCTCCTCTGTTGTAACATGGGTTAATGGTATGAGAAATGGTTGAGAGCTATTGACATGAGGCATCTGAGCCATCAGACAGAAAGTCAGGTGATCTTGGCTGTGTTCCCAGCTCTGCCCCTGATTAGCTATATGATCTTGGCCAAGTCACTTAACTTATCAAAGACCTTTTCCACATCTATAAAATTAGAATAAAAATACTTACCCTTAAATCCTTCCTTGGAAAGGGAGTTGTGATTTGCTCTTTCAGAGGCTACAGGGAACTGAAGATAGACAAGGAGCTGTAAGACGCTTTCAGAAACTCAGATGCTGTCCCCTAAAGGCACCGAATTCTTTATTAGCTCAGATAGCACACAACTGTAATGTAGAGTAGAGGCAGACTCAGGGGCATAGATGACTCATGCCCCTATACTGGGGGGCACAATCTAAAGGGGTGGGACATGTGACCACTCCACAGGTCTCCTCTGCCCAGCAACCTCCACTCCCTGCACCCAGCCTGGGATCGCCAAGCTCTCCCCATCCCACCAGAGTTACTTGCAGGGAAAGAGGAGGTTCTGTCTTTCTCCCACTGTGCCTCCTCCGGCATGTTCGACTGCTCTCCCTGGCAGCCAGGCCTAGGCAGGGAGTGGGATGGTGACGCTTCTCACGCCAGCTGAAGTTGGAGGCTCTGGGTTGCTGTTCTGTGCAGCCCAGTGGCTGCCTGAGAGAGAGCCTGTCAGCCCTCCCACCTGGGCCTGGCTGTCGGGGAGAAGAGCCAAGCAAGCCTGGCAGCCATGATCCACCAGGGAGCGGAGGGGCAGCTGCTGTGCTGCACAGAACAGCAACCCAGAGTGGCCAGAGTGAGAAGCAGCTAGTCCTGCTGCTTCCATTCCCCACCTGGGCCCAGCTGCCAGGGACAGGGACTAGCGTGCTGCGGGCAGGCAGAGTGGGAGAAGGGAGCTCCTCTCTTTCCCTCCCCCCCCCCCCACTTGGCAGGCCCAGCAGAAATCTGGGGATGCACTTGACCCTATAAACCTCCCCCCATGTTGCCTATGCTCAGGGGTCTCTATTAATCAGGGCTCAAACTAAAATATCTCAGACATAGTTTAGCACGGTGAGCACCTTGACTCAGTAGCCTAATAACAGTGAACCATGTAGTTTAAACTGTTCTGCTCCTTTACAGTACATAAACTTCAAGGCCTGGCACCACAGAGTAAAACAACAAACAGCAACATATTTTCTGTAACCACATATTCCTAACACTCTGAACCATTTTATATTTAGGCAATACATGTTTTAAAAGTCTTTAAAGCATAAACATATAGCACACACCTGTCATGTAGCACAGAGGGACCCGGGAGTCTGTTTGAAACAGAGTTCAAACTACAGTTCAGTGGAAAAAACCCTATGTTAACAGAGTTCAGGTTGCTCGGTGGTATGTTGTTCCCCCGCAGAATGTTGAATTGAGCAAAACTCAAACTTCCGAAAACCAGAAAACCCAGAGCCAAGGTTGCCCACGCAAACTTAACTCTGCCCTCTTTCAACAATGCCCCAATCCACCTTGTTAACACACATACCTTTCGCAGACAACCCCACAGTTGTTGAAATGTACAAACTCTTCATCTCCTTTTACAATCCACTCTCTCTCACCACAGGACTCCATCTAACGCTATTAAAGGACACAAAGAGAGAGAGCATTGTAACAGAGCATATGCTCTGTGGATTGGGCGTGGCGGGGGATATAGAAAGCTCACTGATCAGTGAGCTGCAATATCATGTGATTAATGCTGCTCAATACACTCATCTACCTCACAGGGGCATTTCTGATGAGTAATTAGTTCATACTCGTACAGGGCTTTGCAAACCATAAAGAACTGTATAATTCCTCTTATTCCTTTTCTTATGTTCTTCTTCCAGGTCATGCACCAGTTCAGCAAAACAAGATCAATGTGAGAGTCTCCCCTGTTGAGATTTCTCTTTAACTGCTTTCCTGAATTGCCAGCCCAATAGCAGGGTTAGGATTCTCACTGAGCCCGCACAGCAACAAAAATTAATAATATGAGCTAAGGTGTCTCTGGTGAAGAGGTAATGAGTGTGATCTCATTGAATGCAGTTAAATACGGTTGCTTGGCAGAATGAAATATGATCTCTCAAGGTAGAGATTAAAACTGGTGGACCTAGTGCAAATAATTTTTGTTTTTAGTTAGTTTTCTGTTGAATTATCACAATTACACTGGTCAGAGAATCCCAGCCTCCATAGCTTGGGTAGATATTGATGATATCTAACTAATCATCTCTTTGTCTACTGCTTTTTGTCAGATGAACATCACCCACTCCAAAAAAAAATCATGTATCGCTTTGAATTTGATGCTTAACAAAGGTGCATGAGGAAAGACTGTGCCACATTCTACTATCAGTCAAATCCATGACTGTACATATTTGCATTTGACTGAAGGAAGCACCTGACACAAAAGAGTTATTTTCACTGATCTAGAGATGAACACACAAGAAAGCAGAAAGCAAAGCAAGACTTAAAGCCTAAAATAAAAGTGAGCCCATTAAAGCTTAACTACCTACTTTTTATTGCTTGCGGTAATAGATAATTGGCCATCTACAGTACAGTATATTATTTCATTACCTTAATAGCTTGGCTTTACATAAAAACTTTTCACACAGCAACTTGGCTCCAAACTGTTAACTTTTTTTATTAATGGTAATAAAACAACAATCAACCCACAATAATTTATCCCGTCATACCCTGGTGACTTGAAATATGTAGCCTTCTACTGAACTCTATTAACTTCCCTGGATTCTAATGATATCTTATATTCTTCTAGAAATTGCAAACACAATCCACTCATCTAAATGGAGAATTTTTAATACACAACACTAGGCTTTTAAACTGTAAATTCATAAAATTTGCCTTTCATATTCAAATCTGACTTTCTCCTTAGTCACTAAAACACTTTGGAAAATACTAACTGTTAATTTCATTTTCTCTGTGGGCTTCGGTTAGTGACAAAATCCCCAAGATAATTTCAAATTCATTTGTGTGTAGTAGCTAAATGCCTAATCCTGAATAGGATTTTTTAGGTTCTCTGACAAAATGCTTCAAAAGCAGATATTCTGGTATTGCAAAACAATTGTGTTTGAAAACACTGCATGCTTCTCCACAGCAAGAGTTTATGGGTAAGGCTACACTACCTGCTGCATCGGCAGGTAGCGCTTGACGTATCAGGGATCGATTTATCATGCCTCATCTAGACATGATAAATCGATCCCCGCATCGATGCCTGTACTCCACCTCGGCAGGAGGAGTAAGCGGAGTTGGTGGGGGAGTGGCCCTGGTTGACCCGCCGCCGTGGAGACGGCCAGCTAAGTCGAACTAAGATACTTTGACTTCAGCTATGCTATTCACGTAGCTGGCCCAGCCCTAAGGGCCAGATCCTCAGCCCTGCTCCAGCTGTTTGTAGTGCTCTAGTAGTCCAAAGCAGAACTGGCTTAACCAACTCTATGAAAATTTGTACCCTCCCTGTCCCCAGTTCAGGGAGTGTATCCAAGCCAAAGAGTCTATGGGTAGGCATTCTTGTGCCCCAGCAATCCCCAGCTGCTGGAATGGCAGCTATGAGCAGCAGAGAGATAATGTAAGTTAGAGCAGTCATGAGGCTGCTCTAACTTTCACTGGTATATCATGACAGTGGGTGGGCTGTCACAGGAGGTGGGAATTGTAGAGTTGAGTTTACTTCCTGCATGCCTTCTTGCCTTTCACTTAGCACAGGTTGGCCAGATCCAAGATCTTGACTCAAAATATGGATGAAAAGTTCTCTAGTGATCATTCATTTGTATTTGGTTAGTTGGAATAATAAAAATGAGAGAAGATATGCTCAAAGAGCTCTGACTCTGAGTATTGTCATTCCTTAGATGTCCACATTACACTAACCACAGACAGCCTCCCTGAACAAAAGCCATAGATCCCATCCCAGTCATATCCCCTCTAAAAAACAGTGGAGGCTTCCATTCCACATTCTGGCTATTTTGGATCAAGTGGGGATCTACTTAAATTGGAAGCTCTTTGGGCCAGGGACTATATTTTTGTTCTGATGGTACAATGGAGCCCTGACTCCAGGGTCTCTAAGAGCTACTTCCAAACAAACTGACAAAAGTGAGCTTTCAACAACAACAACAACAACAACAAAGAGACAGACTACAGAGAAATCATTCTGAAAGGATTCTGATTTTTCTGCTGTATCTAAATGTGTACGCATACTCATATGAACTATGGTGAAAGATTCCATGTCCTGACAGATGAGGGATGAAAATCCAGTGGTAACACTGTATCATTTTTAAAGGTTTTTTTGAACAAGAAAATTATGGATCATGATTAAATAAAAGAATTACAACAGTCAGAGAGGGAAATGATTTCTTACTTCATTTGGGACCTGCCCCTGCTCCAAGCAAAGGCAATGGTAAACTCTGATTGATAGTAAGGGGTTCAGCTACTAGCCCAATTCTTTGCCCACAAAGGATTGTTCCACACAGTGAACTTTTAGCGTTCCACACAGTGAGCTTTTTGCGGGTTTTTTTTTTCCAGTCTACTTTTATATGAGCCAAGCAATAGGGCTTCATCCCTTCTTTTGAGAGTGTAGTCCAGTGGTTTTCAAACTTTTTTTCTGGCAACCCGGTTGAAGAAAATTGTTGATGCCCATGAACCAACGGAGCTGGGGATGAGGGGTTTGGGGTGTGGGAGGGGTCTCAGGGCTGGGGCAGAGGGATGGGGTGTGGGGTGAGGGCTGTGGGGTGAGTCTGGGACTGAAGAGTTCAGGGTGTGGAAGGAGGCTCTGTGCTGGCACAGGGGGTCGGGGTGGGGCCAGGGATGAAGGGTTTGGGGTGCAGAAGAGGGCTCCCGGTTTGTGGGGGCTCAGGGCTGGGGCAGAGAATTGGGGCACAGGATTCTTACCTCCAGCGGCTCCCAGTCAGCGGTGCAATCAGGGTACAGATTCAGGCTTCCCGCCTGTCCTGGCACCATGGACTGCACTGCACCCTGGAAGTAGCCAACAGCAAGTATGGCTCTTACGTGGAGGCGCACAAGTAACTCTGCGCAGCTCTCGCTCACAGGCACTGCCCATGCAGCCAGTGCTCAGGGAGGGGGCAGCGTGCAGAGTCCTGTGGCCTCCCTGTCTAGGAGCCGGACCAGCTACTGGCTGCTTCCGGGAATCAGTAACTAGTAGCTTTTACTGGCCGTTCACCAGTGTCCTTGAGTGCTGAGCAAGGTGACTCAGTGCCTTGCATTCTGTGACCTAGTACTGGGTCACGACCCGAAGTTTGAAAACCACTGGTTTAGTCCACAAATTAGTAGCAAAGATCAGAATCAGGAAATTTTTAACAATACTAAATGTTCTACTTATACTTTCATTCAAAACTCCTAGTGATGCTCCCTTCTACCACCAATCCTCCCCTTTGTTAGTGTTTATATGTAGCCCATTATCATGTCTCCTCTTAGGATCAAATACTGTGCCACTGAAACCAATGTGAGTTTTGCAATTCACTTCAATGACAGAAGGATCAGATCTTTAGTCATTATTTAGCAAAATTATATGTGTTTATTTACTTTCATCTTTACTCTAAAAGTCAGTCTGCCCTCAGCACTGTATGGTCTTTCTCTGAACTTCTCCAATTTTCAATATTGTCCTAGTTACAAATGTGGTCAATTCCAGTTGTGGTCATATCAGAGTTATATAAAGAAGCACTGTGACGATCATGTCCCCTGACACGCCTCTACATGTATAGCACAATTGCACTGGCTATTCTTCCAACCACATTGAAAATTCATGTCCACTTTGATCCTGAGATCTCTTTCAGTGTTGCTACTGTCAAGGATTTTCCTTCTGAGAGAATACGTTTCAAATTATATTTCTCATGATGCACTGGGTTATATTTTCCCATGAATGTTATGGTTATTTTCTAGCTCCATATTCCTAAACCATGTACTTCCTTTTGTATTATTTCTCTGTCTTCCTAATTTAGGATAGGACCTAGGATAGGACCTTTAGTATCACCTGTCAGTTTCAGTAATTATTAGTAAGTTTGCATAACACTTTCAATTATTATACTGATTTCAGTTAATATTTATATTGCAATAACTGTCCATCGTTCTAGTCGGGATCAGAGCTGCATTGGATTGTAAACTCCTCGTGGAAGAGACTCTCTTGTAATAATGTGTGTACAGTGCTGAGCAAAGTGGAGCCCCAATTACAACCACACTACAAACAGTAATTAACTTATTTGTGGTAGGTACAGTATACACACATAGGAAGATATGGTGTCTTGATGTAAAGAGTTTACAAACTAGTGTATTTACTCCTTCTTCTTGGTACTAATGAAAGTTAAATAAAATTGATCCCCGAAACAACCGTTGACACCCTGCCAATTTCTTTTGAGTCCTTCAGCTAGTTTTTAGTTCATGTAAACTAGTTCTCAACCTAGCCAATTAAAATGCATTTGGAGAATGAGACTGCATGAGATGATGCATCAATACTTTGATAATAAATTCCAAATATGTTATATCTGCCACATCTACTTCATCCACTATTTTTTGCAGTTTTTATAAAAAAATATTGAAATCAGTCATGGGCTGAATCATTAAGTTTCCATAGTCCACACACAGATGTGATGAATACTGAGTGCTGGAGCATGATTATAGAACATGATCACATGTGCAGTGAGTAGAACTGACTAGGCTTGAATGCAGCTCTTCTTGAAGGAAATGGAAAGACTCCTATTGGTTTCAAAGGGAGTCACGTCAGGTGTTAGCTTGAGGCAAGTTTAGTAAATGCTATTTCCTCCTTCCTCTGAGGAGGCAATCAGGAAACATATGCAAATCTTTGCTTCCTGACTGGATAATCAGAAGTGAATAATATTTTTTTTTCTGGATCTCTAACTTCTTCTGTTTATTACAGTGTTAGTTTAAAGAAATAAACTGTTATATTTCTGAAACTCATAGGCAAAATGGAAAGATTTCCAGATATTTCTAATGAAGACATTCAGAATGTATGTAATAATATATACTCTAAATTGCCTTCATAGTTCTGTTAAGGGAAAAAGGCTAGAGTGGTGAAAGAATGGGGAGTAGAGGGAGAACCAAGATACAGTTAATACAAGATAATAATAATAGCTACTAGACACACAGTCTATGACTATCTTAGGGTATGTCTACACTACTCACTGGATCAGGGGGTAGCAATCGATCTATTGGGGGTTGATTTATCGCGTCTAGTCCAGACATGATAAATCAATCCCCGAGCACTCTCTCATCGACTCTGGTACTCCACTGCTGCAAGAGGCACAGGCGGAGTCGACGGGGGAGCAGCAGCACCGCCATGAAGACACCACGGTAAGTCCATCTAAATACATCAACTTCAGCTGCGCTATTCTTGTAGCTGAAGTTGCGTATCTTCAGCCGTTCTCCCCCTCCCAGTGTAGACCAGGGCTTTGATTACAGTCAGTATTAGAGACAGAGATGAGATCTCAACAATATCTTTTGCTGTGTCTTGTAAGCCTTCCCCCTCCCTCTGGAAAACTAATGTATTTCAGATATCCCATTGCATCATTCTGCAATATTCAGTTTGTTCTCTGATTTTCTGTTTATGAATAGGCATATGTAAAAGCATGATGTAGAAGCTACTTCTGAAAGTTACTCAGGATTTTTATACAATTCAAGTCATGTGAAAAAATTCTTTTTTGGTTTTACACAGATATCCCTTCCTCAAAGAATATAAATCCCACCCCCAAGTAGGAATAGACAAAAATTTCTGAATTCCAATTTTTCAATGAATTGTTTGTGAAATTTTAACAAGACAAAAAGGAGAATGATTTTCTATTTTTTACAAAAATGTACATTTTCCTGAAGCAGCTTGGTTGAATATGGCTCAGCATTACAACAAACTTGAAAGTTCATCCCTCTCATCACTACAGTTCTGGAAAAACTATCAAAGTTATATGGTCTCATAAACTGCTCATCTCATCTCCATTTTTTAAACTGCTTGTGACAGTTTATGCCCCTAGGATCAAAGCAGCGCAGCCTAGTGGCCAGAGTCTATAGTGTCACCTTCTGGTGCAGGGCAACGTGGCCTAGTGGCCAGAGTCTATAGTGTCGCCCTTAGATGCAAGGCAGCGTGGCCTAGCAGCCAGAATCTAGAGGGTGGGGCGCCCACCATTGGGTGTGGTGGCCCGGCCTCTCTTGACTCTACCAGGCCCTGACCCAGGGCCCTAAGAGTAGCGCAGCAATTTGCCACTGACTCAGCAGGGACAAGGGGGTCCTACCAAAACACTCTGAGGTTTCTTAGGTAGGAGGTACCACTCCGTCATCCTCCCTGTGTCTCTTCCTACAGTGTCTGTGTTGGGGTCTCCCAGGAGGCTTCAGGTTCTCCAAGGTCAGCCTCCTATGGCTCCACCAGTTGCTGGAGTTCAAGTGGATCCAAGGAGGCTCTGATTCCCAGCACAGTCAGGGGCTGTGGCTGGCCCTCTACAGGGGCTTCCCAAGAGGTCCTTCCCCTGTGACCTCCAGCCCAGAATGAGCTGGGCTTCTTCCCTTTATACTGCTAGAGCATCTGGAGCATGCCCAGTCCAGCTGGGGAGGCAGGACGGCTGCTGTCAATAATAGCCCTGTCTGAGCTAGTGCAGGGTAAGCAGACCCCATCACACTGATCCATTCTAAAGCTTGTTGTTGGAAGAGGGGAGGCAGTCACACTCCTTCACCTCCACCCCTAGACACTCATCTAGGGTGTTGTCTAGTTTCAGTCTTTTGTCAATCACCAGAACCTCAGTGTCAGTTTTCATTAATGGCTGGCTTTTTGGAATGTTGCAGACAACTATGCAAATCAACAAAGTATCCCATGCTCTGGAAGCCCTATTTATTGGTGAATACATATCTGTAGTTGACTCTAAATCTCACACGGTCACAACATAATCCCATGAGATCCAGAGGGCAATGATTAATTTGCCAGTAGTTATATGCTATTTGATTGAATAGTTAAAAACTGGACACTCCTAACATCCCACCTCTAGAAGTAAGAGGCCAGATTCTGATCTCCTTGACTGTAACTCCAGCACAGGTGAGATTAGAATCAGATATCTAATCTTGTACTTTATGATATCATCAGTGTTAAAATAAGAGGCTGATGACAGAGGGTGAAATCCTGATACCATTAAAGTCAATGGCAAAACTCCCCTTCACTTCAGTGGCACCAGAATATCAACCCGAATGTTTAAATTTGTTGTGAGAAAAGAGCTATATTAATCTTGCCTGATAATATTGTGATTAGGGTTAGGGTTAAAGCTACTGTGCATTACAGAAAGTGAGAATGCCATAAAAAAAACAAGTGACAAAATTAACCTAAACAGGGTTTAAATGGTTCTCACACTTTATTTCTTCCTTTTGCAATAACATAAACATGCCTTAAACATATAATAAATGCACAGAACAGCATCAAAATATAAAATATAACAAATCCATGCACTGGACTGGGGTGCTGAGAGAGGGAAATTGGTGAGTGTTCTCTCTCAGTTTAGGGGCTATGCAACTGTTAAACCTGCTCCTTTTGGAACTATTCTTTGTTAGAGAGGTCTTTAATCTTGGCATTTCAGTTCCTCAGAGAAGGAAAAATCTTCCAAGTGTAGGGACTGCAGTAGCGGTGAATCAACTATTGTAATGCACTGCCTCTTAAAATACTCCAGGGTAGTCAAGGATTACGAAGGCCCCCATTTTGTGTGAGCTGATCAAATACAGATGTTGCCAAAGAGTTGACCTTATTGACCGTGACTTAACTAGAGAATGAATGGCAGACAGACGGTCAGTAGTAGGGTGAAGCCATGTTTTGGCGATAGGGTGTAAATGTATATACAGTTTACAGGATGTGAATGACACTAAGCAAACATCTGGTCGAGTGATAAATACATGTTTTACTTCCCAAAAGTTTTATCCCAGAGAAATGTGGCAAAAATAAATAGTGCCTGACTTTGCTAGGTGTCCTGTGTGTTTGTCATGGTCTTGGAAAACTTGAAATTAAAAAATATTAAAAATGGTACTGACTTTTCTCTCTCTTCCTGCAATATCAGATTTCATATAAAACTCATCAGCTGAGCTGAGTATTTGTCTTGATCAATGGCAGGAAACCAGGGGATCAAATGTTAATAAATCAGAAACAGATACCCCACTTGAGCAGAAATATATCACTAACTTGAAAAATAGGGCAAATTATTTGACAAGTTTTATATGTATGTGTGTGGAGAAAACAAAAGCTTTTCATAAAACACTTGAAAAGTTTGAACAAAGAACAAGGAAGGAGAAAAAAATAACTCACAGTGCCAGCGAGTATAAAATATAGCACACAAAATGATCCTAGTTTATTAGCTTAGCTTACTTCGAGGTTGACAAAATGAAATGAAAATGCATTATTTAATACAACACAATGAACAATCCTATTTGTTTTAATAGTAAATTATCTTTTATTTTGATGGCACCCCATAATAATTGAAATCCTATTATAGTTCTTGTGTTAATTTGATATTTTGAAACATTCCTTGAGCTATTAATTAATTAATAAAGAGTGATAATAATTGTAAAGTACTGACAGATTCATGATGTTCTTGGATTGTTGGTATGTAAGTAGATAAAGACACACTGACTAGCTTTAGCTTAATCACTCTAAATGTTTTAGGTCTGACTTTTTAAATTTAAGTTTCTTGTACTCATTTCAGATAAGCATCCTAAAAGTGTGGTCTTTTCTTTAAATTGAAACTGTTTGCTTCTGTGCATAGCCTACTAAATTAAATTAGAAAATCCTGGTAGGCCAGCAGGACAGAATTTCCCTTCCTTCCTATTTTCTCATTCTGCAATCTATCACCTAGGGTAATTAGGACCAGTGAGGGATCATCTTCACTGGATTAACCTTAACTAAATTGTATGCATTCAACATGTGCTCTTTTGATTAACTTGAGCCTGGACTGCTGCCTCTGGTACACCCACCTTGTAATTCTACACACTTAATTAATTTCAGATGAATAGCAAGAAGAATACATTAAATTCTCCAATTAATAAACCTATGTTAGTTAAGGCATTTTATGTTAACTCTATTGTTAAATGCACAGAAAGAGAAACAAGAGGTAACATAAAATGCATAAAAGTAGAATATAAAAGAAGAACTCAAGTGAGCCAGCTTTGCCAATGAATTTACATTTCTTTCTATGAGCCTACAGTGCACTACACAGACAAAATTTCCACTGACATCAATAAGAATTTTGGCTGCAGAATCAGGCCCTACATTTTAAATGACATGAAGGACATAAAATGCAATGGGAGATCCTGGTAGAAACATTTTTAAAAACTATTTAACAATATTTAAACAATATTTAATTTGTTTTTTCATATGGCTTCACTCTTGCATAGACGTTCTTTGTCATAAAAAACACTTGTAATGGTCACTCGCTATAGCCCAAATCTCCAGCCCTGACGCAAACAAACATATTTGTTTCATCCTTATTGCGGTGTGTTAAACATAGGTAAATGGCAGAGAAAGTGCTTAAGGGTCCAATCCTGCAAGGATTCACCCATATGAGTAACCATGCTGCTGTAAGTGTCCCATTCAATTCAATAGAACTACTCTTGGAAGTAAAATTACTCCTGTGCGTAAATATTTGCAGGATTAGAACTTGACCATGCAGGAAGAACAGACTCTACACAAAGCCATGACAAATGCACAAAGAAAATAAACAAAGAATAGGAGGAAATTTTTTTTTGCCTAATCCCTTTTAACTAAGGTTATTTTCAGTGATAATTGTAAAAATAAGGACTTCTGATCAGATTCACAAAGCTATCCACCCAGTATCAGTTTTACAGCAGTATAATTGCAGTGACTTCAGCAAAGTCACTACCAGTTTACACTGGTTGCAGTGAGACTTCAGTTGGACTACATAGGTGCTTAAAGTTAAAGTACTTTGCTGCGCTGGGGTCAGAATGCTCAACCGCTTACAAGATCAAGCCCTAAGTGAAAGCAGAGTCAGATAAATAAAGAATAAATTATTTTCAGAGAGATGTTTCTAAAAGTTAATTCTGGCCCTTTAAAATCATTCGCTATTTTCCTCTTTAGAAATCAGTATTATAATGAATGGAGTCATGAATATCCATTTCACTTATCTTTCATCTATCTTTGGTATTTCTATGGTGCCTGTTACCACGGTATTTAAGCACAGTTTGTTAACATCCAGTATCTGATTTTACTGCTAAACATACAAAAGACTATTAAAAATATACAAAAACAGACAATAGAACAGTCTACAAATAATTCTATTTATAACTGGCTATTTGGCCATTTTATAAAATCATGCAATTGTACTTTTTTTAATACCATTTTTATCTGTGTAAAATCAGATGTTTATTATAGGGCTGTCGATTAATCACAGTTAACTCAAAAAATAATTGCAATTACAAAAATTTAAGCCAATTAATCACTGCTTTAATTGCACTGTTAAACAATAGAATACCAATTGAAATTTATTAAATAATTTGGATTTTTTCTACATTTTCCAATATATTGTTTTTAATTGCAACACAGAATACCAAGTGTACAGTGATCACTTGATATTATTTTTATTACAAATATTTGCACTTTAAAAATGTTAAACAAAAGAAATAGTATTTTTCAATTCTTCTCATACAAGTACTGTAGTGCAATCTCTTTATCATGAAAGTGCACCATACAAATGTAGATTTTTATTGTTACATAACTCAAAAACAAAACAATATAAAACTTTAGAGCCTACAAGTCCATTTAGTCCTACTTCTTGTTCAGCCAAATGCTCAGACAAACAAGTTTGTTTACATTTATGGGAGATAACGCTTCCCGCTTCTTATTTCAGGTGACATTGTAAACAAGGAGCAGGCAGCATTATCTCCTGGAAAGTTTTACATTGTTTTATTTTTAATGTAATTATTTTTGTACATAATTCTACATTTGTAAGTTCAATTTTCATGGTAAAGACATTGTTCTACAGTACTTGCATTAGGTAAATTGAAAAATACTATTTATTTTGTTTTTTACATTGCAAATATTTGCAATCAAAAATAAATATAAAGTTGGCACTGTGCACTTTGTATGCTATGTTTTAATTGAATATAATATATTTGAAAATGTAGAAAATGTAGAAAACATCCAAAAATATTTAAATTAATGGTATTCTATTATTAACAGCACGATTAATCACAAATAATTTTTTAAATCACTTGACAGCCCTACTTTATTATAAATTATCATTTGACTACTGTTAAAAGATTATAAACAGCTATTGCTGATATGATATGCAATCTTTCTAAACTCCCTGGCAAGTTTATATAACTATGGGGGTAAAAATTTCAAAAGCATCTAAATGACTTGAGGACCTAAGTGCCAACTTCAAAGTGACTTAGGTGTTTAACTCTGGAATTCAGGCTCCTAAGTTATTTAGGCACTTCTGAAGTTTTCATTTCAAATGGATTCAGTTAAACACAATGAAGACCACTTTAATCTTAAATGAAAGTGTCCACAAAGGGGTTTAGCGCAGTTCAATCCACTTAAAATTCATACTTTTAGTTAATTCAGATTTCCTAACTTTCCTGAGCGTCCCACCCTGCTCCTTTACTATATCAACTGGCTCCTGTGCCATAAGGACATGTGGGCCAGTTCTGCCTTCTAGGAGAGGTTGTGAAAAGTGCAATTAAGGCAGTTCCATTCCTTCCGAGAATGAGAATTTTGCCATTGACTTCAATGGGACAAGATTCTGCCTCGCTCTTATGCAGGGTGCAAAGTGCAGGGGACAGCACAGAGAGCCTTTCCCCCACTACTGGATGGTCCAGGTTAGGGTCAGAAGTCTAGTCCTCATGCTCAGTTAGGCACAATGGCTGTTCCCTAAGGGTTGTATGGCCAAGGGCAGAGAGGAGACAGAGCCATGGTTCATTCTGCCACTCACAACAGCCTGCCTAGCTTGCTAGCCCCAGAGGGGAAAAGTAGGCTGTAGCCATGGAGGAGGTAGTAGTGGGCATGCATTCCTGGAGCCCTAGTAGGCAGTCTGTCATTGTGATAGGTCTACACAGTAATCAGCCTGGGCTGTACAGGCCCACCCAGAATTATTCACAGGGCTAGCCTTTGCTGAAGCATGCACTGTCACTGCTTCACTGGCACTTCAGGACCCAAGCTTGCTAGATTAAAGATAGCTTGGATATGTCTACTCAAGGTACACCCATAACCTGTGATTCCAGTACAGAAATCCCTCCCCCTTCCTCCTGCGCGTGCACACAAACACACACACACACACCAGCTTTGCAGGTTGGCTCTCCACCCATTCCCATTCGAGGGAAGCTACTCATGCCCTTTGCACTTCCCGGGCTTCTCTTGTAAATGTCTCCTAAAAGATTTTTGAAGGAGCGGTGGGTGTCAGAGCTGGGACTGGCCAGTCACTCGCACAGAGACATTTGGTAAAATGGAATTTCTCCTCGGTTGTGCTTCACAGACGTGTTCATTAGGGAATAACTTGAAAAAAACAATCACAAACCAAAAGCCATTAATTTTGGGGCCGATTCTGCACATTCTTACCCAAGTAATTTTCACTCAAGAAGGCAGCCTTAGTCCGCCTAACTGTAAAATAGGGATAATGAGACATATAGATGTTAACACTCAGGGAAGAGCCAGTGTGTACGTATGTGATAGTGACGTGATTAGATCTCATTAGGAACTACTTCTAGTCTTACATTTTATGGGTACAGTAAATCAGAGTATTAAATAAATAAACTTATTCAAAATAATGACATTGCTGTTTCAGTTGTGACTACAACAGAGAACTTTTCATCTGCTGTCAGAAATGTGGAAAATAACCCCATTTATTATTATTATTTTATGATTCTTTTGTTTAAACTCTGGCAGTTCCTTTGAGATAATAATTTTCTTCCCTCTATCAGCACTAATACTCTGCTGGTTGATTAACAAAGGTAGATACACATTTAAAATATTATATATATGTATACATTTTTAAACTAATCCTTAAACTTTCATTTTAGTGTTTAAGAGTTTCTGAGGATATCATCAACTAGAAAGTTATGCATTTCCTACATTTTATCTGGTTACAAAATCATATATTCGTACATAAAAATTAAGTTCTCTCTATTGGTCCATTTTAACCACAATACTTTTAACATTATCATGTAAAAAGAAATATTCAGAAACGTATACAATGTGGATTATTCTCCTGATGAATCTTAATACTTCTTTGGTGGCAGTTATTCTATGCAATAACTAGCTATCAGGAATAAGTTTCAAACTGTCATTATGTATTTAATAGACCATAACAAATTCTTCACCATTGTAAAATTGCATTGTGAAAATACTTAACTGTATTTGGTCAGTTTTTGAAATGTTTCTTGATATGTGTAGAAAATGTGTCATAAATTACTTCATGAAAAGAATTCATTGCAAATTCTCAGCTATCTGTTTAGGTGACAATATCAGCATTTTTTTCAATAATGCCAATAGCAAGTAACCCTTTCCATAGATTAAATATTGAGCAAAATTACAACCTGATCCTGAAACATGTATGTGCATGAATAGTCCCACTGAGATCAATCCATATAGTTGATAGTAGTGGGATTGTTTACATGCATACAGTCAATCAAAAGCACAAATTCTGAAGAAGAAGGGCTTAATTTTTTAATTATGGCCATTTTTAGAGCTCAATCCTGCTTTCAACATTAGCAGGATTGGGCTCTTAGTCAAATAAAAAATAATATCTTAAATTAGTAATTTTTTAATTCTCCTTTTTCTTCTTTCAGTAAGGTGACTAGGTCTTTAAATGAAGTATTGGACACTAATAAAAACAATATAATCACTCACAAGCAGTAATAGGCTCTGGATATAGTGTAAAATGGGAATTAGGTAATCATTTATTTTTTTCCCCCTCTTCAACAATGTATGTTATATCACCATTCACCCTCTATATAGTTCTAATTGTTCTTTAAAAACTCAATCTTGAAATATCAGTTTAATATACAATGTTCTTAAAAGGAACATCAATTTGGAAAACGTGGTGCCTTTTACACCAGACTGTTTCAAAGCTGTCGTGTAGTGACTCTCCTATACTGAGGCAGAAAAAACATATAGCTTCTAAATTATAGAGTACTATAATCTAAATTATAGAGTACTATAATCTAAATTATAAAGTACAGTATAAATTTAAAAACACATATTGGTTTAATTCTGATAACAATAATTATATTTGCTATGCCATTTAAATATTTATTTATATTAATTGCATTTGATACTGTTGCTAATGTTGTTGATTTTACTCTACAATAGAAAATATTTACCAGTAAAGTCTGCTGACCTAATCCAATTTATTGCAGTTTAACCAGTTCACTTCTAAATCATTGCTGGCTATAGAAATTAATATAAAATACTAGTTCAAAGACATTTCATTCCATTAATATCTAAGAGGATTAGCATCAGTGATACAGTGAATTTTTATTGTTGGATCTTCATTAACAACTATTACTTTTCAACTTGACTATCAAACACTGTGACTTGTTTTAAGTTTGTCCGCTACATGGACCCTTCTATAGCCCAACCCTATATTTTTACAACAGATTTTCAAGAGCTCAGTGCTAATCAATCCCATTTAAGCATCTCAACAAATTACAAAAGAATGTAGCTCTTATTTAGGTATCTAAGTGAAGTAACCAGATTTTTAAAAGATATCAGAGCTGCAGGATACGGAGCACTTTGAAAGCATCGCAACTTCATTTAGATACTAAGTGGGAACTGATCTTTTCTGAAAGTCTCATTACAGAAGCTGAGCACCTTCAACAAGTTAATATAGAGTGCAGGATTTTCAATAGTGACTATTAAATATCAGAGGATAGCCGTGTCAGTCTGTATCCGCAAAAACAAGTAATCTGGTGGCACCTTAAAGACTAACAAATTTATTTGGGCATAAGCTTTCATGGGTAAAACACCCACTTCTTCAGATGCATGGCCACTTTTTCAGATGGTTGCATCTAAAGAAGTGGGTTTTTTACACACAAAAGCTTATGCCCAAATAAATCTGTTAGCCTTTAAGGTGCCGCCAGACTCCTCACTGTAATAGTGACTATGTTACTTTGGAGTACAACTGCCACTGAAAGTCAATGGGGCTGTTCTCCTAAACCAATTAGGTACTTTTGAAAATCCAACCCATAATCTCCGATTCGGCCTGCACATAGAACAATGAGCCTAGCAATGCCAGCAATGAACGAGCTGAGTCTTCAGAATCAGTGTTTACATCTGTTTACCTTTGGAGAAAAGTGGAGATTTTGAGACGTTAAGCTAGCTTACAACTAGGAGTCATGGTTCTTTAGAAATGATCAAAAATTAAAAATGCAATCTACTCTCCTTGGGACAGTAGTGGTGACTGAAATGCTTAACCTTTTAAAAATCATAACAAAAATTAATACTAGATTAAATTAAGTCTAAAAGGCTAAATAAAAGCTAAAACATACCAAACAATTGTACTCTTCCACTTAGATCTCTTAGCAAATGTGCAATATCTCAGCATAACTACTTTATTCAGCACTTTCATTTGCTATTTGTTCCCTTTCATGACCAATTCCTAGATACAGATACATTATAAGTAACATACTTACACTTCAGGAATGTCTTCATTTCTATCCTGGCATTCACATCTGTACTTGTTTAATGCTCTGCTGGTGGTCTGTGCTCGATGGTATGCCAACTGCTATGTTCATCTTAAACAATATTTACATTGATTAGGGACACCAGAGTGCTGGAGACACTTATTAGAAAATGAACATAATATCCTGGTTTACAACATCCAAATATTTTCAAACTAAACTGCTATTAAGATATCATGTAAATGCATAATCAAGCTAGACTCTCAAAATATGAAGGCAATTTTGTAGAACCACATCTCGTGAATATGTTATAACAAATGTGTGTTTGCACAAATAATTTACAAAAATCCAAAATGCACACTTTATTGAATTGTATTATAATATGATCTCAAGATTGGGGCCCCAATTCACTAGGCATTGTATATAGATATAGTAAGACACACTCCCTGCCCCAAAGAGGTTACAGTCTAAATGAAAAAAAATAAATGAAAGTGGAAGAAAGAAGACCGTATCCCTATTTTACATATAGGGAACTGAGGCACAGAAAGATTAAGGCTTGGATTCACAAAAAGGAGTTAGTCACTGTGATCCTGAGCATTGCAGTGACTAACTTTTAAATACCTAGAAAATCACTGAGATTCACAAAGCTTAAGTTGTGTACCGAGGCTACCCATAAAATGAATTAGAAGAGGCACCTTAGACTGTGATTCACAAAATCCAGCATGCTAGGCACTTAAATTAGCTAATGGAAATGCCGATGAGAGACATATGTGCTAAGCCCAACCCCTCTCAAAGAAATAGGGCAGACTGCTGGGAAGCACCTATCTCTGCCTACAATTCTCAGCTGTGAACTCCCTTCTGGAGTCAGTGCCTACACCATTTTAGCAAAAACCTGTGGGCGGGTAGTGGAGGAAGGAAGAGGACCTTCCTCATAATTACGACTTTAATTATTTTTCCAGAGTGGAACAGCTTCCACAGGAGAGATTGAGGGAGCCCCACATCAGAATATCCCATAGCCCAGGAATCAGAGCACTCACCTAAGAAGTGGCAGATCCCTGTTCAGATCCCTTCACCCCCTCAGATGGAGGGAGGACTTGAACCAGGGAGCTCCCACATTGAGTACCCGAACCACTGGGCTAAAAGTTATGAAGGAGGCGCTCCCCACCCACCCACACTGCTGTATGTGAACTCATCTGAGGGGCCTGATCGAGTAGGAATGCTCAGAGAGCACCTATTGCATTGGGTCCCACATATACCATTGGTTGCCAAACACCTAACTTCCCCTGGTTCGTGAATTGCTCTGCTACTTAGGGGGAGAGACATCCAGATGCTTCAAAGGAGGCAGCAGAACACATGCCCAGACACAGAAATATAGGCACCCAGACAACTATTACTGCAAAAAATGTAAGTACCAAGTGAGTGTGAGCACTACAGGGTTCAGTTTTATACACTGAAGTGGTGCCAAAACTGGGACTTAGATGCCTATCTCCTTTTGTGCATGCAAAGTCTGAGGCAAAACCAGGAAGTGAACTCAGACCACCCGATTCGCAGTCCAGAGCCCTAATCCTCACTTTTTTAAACCCAGGTGATTGGTTACAAGTTAGTCATATGGCCAGAATTATATTTGTGATATTGCCCTTCTCAAAGGGTAGTAGTGCATACTGGCAGGTGGCAGCTTATGTCTGACAAACAGAGCCACAGAAGAGTTTGTCCAACATGGCATTCATCTTCCCTCAGTTTCATTCTCCATTAATGCTTCCTGCCAACAAAAAGAACCAGAAAGTGACTCCCAACTTCACCAACTTGGGGGAGCCTCTGCAACTCAGCCTTATCTTCACAGGGGAAAAAAGATGAATTTTTAACGTGAGTTGGTAAACCTGAGCTAACTAGCATGTGGCAAATTCCTAGAAAAGGCAAGGCAGTTTTAGCCTACTCTCTCTGACAAAGCCTTATTTCCAGTATTCACAAATTTTACTCTTTAGGTTGACCATTCTAGTGTTACGTAGCAGTTGTGGAAGGTTATGCACAGGTTGAGACAAGACAACAGATAACATGGGGAAATCACTTGGAGAGTTATGGGGTTGAGGTCCAAAATCTTGAATCTGATTGGGTCTTCCACAGGGAGAGAGGGGAGTGACAGGTTAACAGCAGCCTGTGTCACTGAACATATGGGCTGATGTGTTCTGAACTCTTGCTTTTTTAACAGTGTCAGTTTCGTACCTAGCTACAGATAACTAAAATAATCAAGCTTTTATCCCTGTGGCTAAGTCTGAACCCAACAGGTGTGGGTACAACCTTGTTGCCCACTGTAGACAATAAAAGCATTTTCTGTGCCCATGGGTATCCAAACGTAGATAAGGACTGAGGCTGTATTGAGGACCAAGACTATGGAGTATTTTAATGATCTGAGGACACAGTACAGTCCCACTAACCTGTGCCACATCTCTGAAATGGGACATCAGGAATCTAAGATTCTCCATATCAGATGAGGTGTCCAGTAATATGAGCATGCATTTATGGCTCTTGTCCATGGCCAAGAGGGGATCATCCATCAGTGCAGCTCCTGTTACACATCCTGGCCTGAAACCTGTCTGGGAGGGAACCAAGATATTAGCATTATCTAGGTAGGGAGTAAAAGCAGCTTTTGATTAGCTTCTCAGTTTGCTCAGGAATGGGAGGCTATATAATTTTATCATTAATCAAGCTGCTCTGTGCCCACTATTTTCTGTGCTCATGCTTCAGGGTGTCAGCCAGCCACCATCAGGGATCAGGAAAGGATTCCCCCTACCCCCAGTGTATTCTGACAGGTTTTTATATCTCCTTCCTTTGTAGCTTCAGGGATTGCTATGGCTAGAGATGGGACATGGGGAAGGATGGACCAGGCTGAGGTGGTACTGACCATTCTCTCTCTCAGGTGGTTGCCTGCCTGGTTCCTGCTCACATGCCGAGGATCTAAGTGATCATGATACTTGTGGTCAGGAAGGAATTTTCCCCCAGGTCATACTGACAAGAGCGTAAGGGTTGGGGGTTCACTTTCTTCTGAAGCTTGTTGCTGCCAGGATTATCTGGATATATATCATTTAGTCATTTTCCTGCCATTCTAGGGGCCTCAGGCACTGGTGCACCTTGGTCCCTCCTATTTTGTGGCACATAATAATTCTAGTCTCCCATGGATCTCATTTACTTTGGTTTCAGTTTGGTTGCTGGGTTTAGTACGCAGGTGCTAGATGATGTCAGTGGCCTATGACATACAGGTCAGACTGGATGAACTAGTGGTCCCTTCTTGCCTAAACTCTATGATATTATTGAAGAATTAGAGCTGCCATACTATCTGTGGTTCCTCCATAGGAAGATTTGTTCCAAATAGATACTTATTTCATTCCCCTCATTAGACTGCCAAGGGAGCAGAGTGCCCTGCAGATCCCAGCTTAGAGCCATAATATAGGGGTGTAGATTAGTGACATTGTGCAGAGTGATTCCTTTGCTTTTAAGACTTACAGGATTTGACCCTTTACATATATCGATAGATAGATAGATAGATAGATAGATAGATAGATAGATAGATAGACAGACAGACAGACAGACAGACAGACAGACAGACAGACACTGTGTGTGAATGTGCAGGTATACAAACAGATATCTATCTATTGTACAGAGACAGACATGATGATAAATATAATCTATCTCAGCAAAATTTTCATGAAAGTGTATCAGTCTAGGGACAAAATCTGTTCATTGCTCTTTACCGGGATAATACTGATAATGGGGGTAGAAAAGATATTTTATTTCCACCTAAAACAAACACGCAAACAAAAAATCCAAAGAATCATTTTGGGCAATAGATGAATAGAATTGGATTAACAGAATTTTGCAAAGCTGGTCTACCTACATACCTGAGTATTTATCTCATTACCTGACTATCTCAAACACACTGGTAATGGGAAAGGACTGTCCTTAAATGCTGTGAACCAAATGAAAGTTGACACATACAGTATGTCATCTTTCCACAATGTATGAGTAAGAATATGTTTGTCTCAGTAAATGATTGATTGCGACATGTGTGAAATAGGTTAAGCAAATAAAAAGTGATTCCTCTAACTATTGTTTTGCAGCATTGGTTAAATGTGTAAAAATAAAACAAAACATAAGCTATACATTCAAGATGCAGCCCAAATTAATCATGGTTGTGTACAATCCAGCTGTGAAATATGAGATTTACTGCAACTGTTTCTGTATCCCAGAAGTTCCACAGGACTGTTTTATGGACTTTTACCAGTTTATTTTTTAATAATAGAAGATGGAAAAGGGCCTCTTTCTATTTCACTGTGTTCTCTACCAGTTAATCATGAGTCCCCTGTTACTCAGAGAGGAAAGTTGTTTCAGTAATTCGGGAAATAAAACTAGCGCTGAGTCAGCACGAAGGCTGAAAACGACAAGTTTAATATTAAAACACGCATTTGAAAAAATAATTAGAATCACTGTTTCAACTGTGGATCCCTCACCTCTCACCCCAAATTAGCTGGTATTTCAGGACCTGCTTAAACAAGTGTCATACATTTTGACATGAGAAATATGTCCAATTTTTAATCAGTGTGAAAAACTGGGTCCATTTAATAGGAAAAAGGGTAAGAGAATTAGAGCCAAAATACAATGTTCTGATCTAAGTAGCACAAAATAATTTATTTGTCATGGCAATCTGCTGCAGAATGTTTAAACATTACCTTAAACCAGACCAATGTGAAAACATCTGATGCAGCACTTTGGGGCTTGGAATCTTGTTTTCAATATAAACTGCTACAGTGTTTTTCAAATATGTATTTTTAACAACGTTTCTAAAACCAGTGTATCTTTACAGATACCTGTGGGATTGTGATACTTTATTTATCTGGAATTCTAGTTTTTATGGGGAAAATAATTGGAAATGTAGTATTTGCCAGCAATTAATCTTTCATTTCTAAATTTGTTAAACAAGTCCATATGTAGTTATTGCTTATATTTTGAGGACTGGTAGCAGTTGAAAGCTGAAATATCCTGCAACTGTAAATTCAGGTAGTCTTTTGGCAGAGGGGAGCTTGATAATGTATTGCTAGATATGGCCTAATAGTAAATAATGTTTTTATCTTATGCAAGACATAAAACTTGATTTTTAAAATAGCAGAAAACCTGAATATATTATCCTAAAAATTCACCCAGAAAGCTACTTAATGTCATCATCTTACTAGTTTAGGGCCTGATCCTCCTCCCACTGAAATCAATGGCTAAGCTCCTGCTGCCATCATCTGGATCAGGCCCTTCCTTTAATTTTGAAATCTGGTAACACTTTTGGTAACTGCTTCTCAATGAGGGCCTGAGCCAAAGCCCAAGTCATTAAGAGTTTTTTTATTGATTTCAGTGGGCTTTAGTCCAGTCCCGAGTCTCCCATCAAAAATAAAACATGGGGACCTGACCATGTACATTTTAAAGAAACACATTTCTCTCATTTTTAGCCCATATGTATATACACATAGAGTCTTCATTGACTGTAAAGAAGCTATTAGGTGAGGCCTCTCACTATTTAAAGTAGTCTAAATAGTACGCTTTTAGTAAAGTAGTCTTCATATTTGTGTAGCTCCCAGAAAAATAGGACCCCAGTCTAAACGGGGGCCTTTGGATGCCACCATAATTTAAATATTTATTACTACTCACAGTAATGCAATACATATTTTATTTTTATATGTTAAAAATGTCCCCACTATAATGCTACCAAATGTTCATAATAAGGTGGGAAATTATTAGCATTAAAATACTGTGCTTGCTAAGGAATTTTATATTGGAATATCAAAAACGATAGGTACCTTAATTTTCGTATTCCCTGGGCCTTGTTCAGAGTAACTATGGCTAGAAAAAAATAAATATTTATTGCAAAAACGCTCATTGCTCTTTCTTTTCTCTCTCTCTCTCACCGTGGCATATATACTTGGTTAAAAAAAAAAATCTTGCACATTTTTTTTTCAAGATATTGTAAAAATTCCTTTCCCTTTCCCCTCAGTCCAAGGAAAGACTATTTCAATAAGCTGTAATAACTCCCTCTGATTGTGATTTTATTTTCTTTCTCTCTCCCTTTTTCTTCCCCAGCTGCTATCATATGGATATTACTGTTTTCCCAATAAAAAAAGTAGAAGAATTGTGTTACTATATGTATTTTAACAAAACTGAAAACTTCAAAGTAAAGGTAAATTACAAACTAAAGGGGAAAATTATATATTTAAAGAAGAACAAACAATTACTAATGAGCGTCAGCCCTACATACAGAACATATACCACTCATTTTGTTTAACTCTGTTCCAGTTGCACCAGGGCTCAGTGTTCAGACATGAACAACAGTGAGTAAGGGAATCTTGCAATTTACCAAATGGAGCAGGAAAAATGAACTTGCACTAGAACTTTCATACTTGTCATATGACCTTCGTTAGTGAGACATATGGACATATGGTTACTGGCCCAAAGTCAACCTAGAAAAATTAATGTCTCAGAAACATAGAAATTGTCCCTTTTCACACCTTGGATAGGAAAGGTCAAAAGATGTCAAACTAACAATATTCACCTACTAATTTTGAATTAAGTCATTTTCTGCATAGTTAACAACTATACTGCAATGGTGGCTACTCCTTTTTACATGGATATATGATGCATCACAACCTGGCTTATAATTATGGATTTCAAATTATGTCTAATGAGATGAGGCCCATGCAGCAGTATACAGTAGTGGAAACAAGCCAGCATTCATTAAAGATGTACTATATAGAAGCCCAAAACCTAAGATAGGTTTCAGACACAATTTTCCCACTTGTCTCAAGAATAAAACAGAATAGCAAAAACAGAGGTAATAAAACTTGGTCCGTCTCAGTGACTTGGCTTGTGCTCTTGGCAACAATAAGTCAGACAGACCACAATTTAGCTATACTAGTGAACTTGCAACACCCTTCAATCTGCATCTTCATCTTTAGGGGTTGTTTTTGTTGGATTAAAGAGACAGTCTATTGAAAAGAAAGAAAGAAAGAAAGAAAGAAAGAAAGAAAGAAAGAAAGAAA